>OY754333.1:154034726-155264851 GCA_963573305.1 Pyrrhosoma nymphula | reverse complement strand
CCCAACCCAACCCAACCCAACCAACCCAACCCCAACCCAACCCAACCCCCCAACCCAACCCAACCCAACCCAACCCAACCCAACCCAACCCAACCCAACCCAACCCAACCCAACCCAACCCAACCCAACCCACCCCACCCAACCCAACCCAACCCAACCCAACCCAACCCCAACCCAACCCCAACCCAACCCAACCCAACCCAACCCAACCCAACCCACCCAACCCAACCCAACCCAACCCAACCCAACCCAACCCAACCCAACCCAACCCAACCCAACCCAACCCAACCCAACCCAACCCAACCCAACCCAACCCAACCCAACCCAACCCAACCCAACCCAACCCAACCCAACCCAACCCAACCCAACCCAACCCAACCCAACCCAACCCAACCCAACCCAACCCAACCCAACCCAACCCAACCCAACCCAACCCAACCCAACCCAACCCAACCCAACCCAACCCAACCCAACCCAACCCAACCCAACCCAACCCAACCCAACCCAACCCAACCCAACCCAACCCAACCCAACCCAACCCAACCCAACCCAACCCAACCCAACCCAACCCAACCCAACCCAACCCAACCCAACCCAACCCAACCCAACCCAACCCAACCCAACCCAACCCAACCCAACCCAACCCAACCCAACCCAACCCAACCCAACCCAACCCAACCCAACCCAACCCAACCCAACCCAACCCAACCCAACCCAACCCAACCCAACCCAACCCAACCCAACCCAACCCAACCCAACCCAACCCAACCCAACCCAACCCAACCCAACCCAACCCAACCCAACCCAACCCAACCCAACCCAACCCAACCCAACCCAACCCAACCCAACCCAACCAACCCAACCCAACCCAACCCAACCCAACCCAACCCAACCCAACCCAAAATTACCCACATATTTTCGGAAGTAATGCGAATATTACTTCATTATTTTCACAGAAGGCGTAGAGTAATGCTTTTGTGGATTATTGCAAGTTTCGACGTGTCATATGAAAATACTTTCTCCGTAAATGCACTTATCACCATAATGCTAATCAGAACATTTTAGCCTAGTACACTCTTTTGTTAATGTAAGTAAAAGTATTTCTATTCTCGCATATTTTTCTGTTCCTATGCATCAAACTTAACGGTATACACATTTTCTGAATGTTTTTTATCCCATTCGAGTCGAAGTTTTGCATTTCATTCATTTTGAAGCTTATTATAATATTGTCACCGGAAACAATTACCCACATATATTCAAGAGTAATGCGAATATAACCTCCCTATTTTCACAGAAGGGGTATAGTAATGCTATTGTGGATCAGTGCAAGTGTCGACGTGTCATATAAAAAATACTTTCTCCGTAAATGCACTTATTACCATAATGCTAATCTGAACATTTTAGCCTCGTACACTCTTTTGTTAATGTAATTAGACGTATTTCTATTCTCGCATATTTTTCTCTTCCTATGCATCAAACTCAATGGTATAGACTTTTTATGACGGTTTTTTATCCTATTCGAGTCGAAGTTTGGCATTTCTTTGATTTTGAATCTTTTCATTATATTGTCACCGAAAACAATTTCCCACATATTTTCGTAAGTAATGCGAATATTACTTCATTATTTTCACAGAAGGCGTAGAGTAATGCTTTTGTGGATTATTGCAAGTTTGGACGTGTCATATGAAATATTTACTCCGTAAATGAACTTATTACCATAATGCTAATCTTAACATTTTAGCCTCGTACACTCTTTTGTTAATGTAAGTAAACGTATTTCTATTCACGCATATTTTTCTGTTCCTATGCATCAAATTCAATGGTATACACTTTTTCTGACGGTTTTTTATCCCATTCGAGTCGATGTTTAGCATTTCTTTGATTTTGAATCTTTTCATTATATTGTCACCGGAAACAATTACCCACATATTTTCGGAAGTAATGCGAATATTACTTCATTATTTTCACAGAAGGCGTAGAGTAATGCTTTTGTGGATTATTGCAAGTTTCGACGTGTCATATGAAATACTTTCTCCGTAAATGCACTTATCACCATAATGCTAATCTGAACATTTTAGCCTCGTACACTCTTTTGTTAATGTAAGTATACGTATTTCTATTCTCGCATATTTTTCTGTTCCTATGCATAAAACTCATTAGTATACACTTTTTCTGACGGTTTTTTATCCTATTCGAGTCGAAGTTTTGCATTTCTTTGATTTTGAATCTTTTCATCATATTGTCACCGGAAACAATTTCCCACATATTTTCGGAAGTAATGCGAATATTACTTCATTATTTTCACAGAAGGCGTAGATTAATGCTTTTGTGGATTATTGCAAGTTTTGACGTGTCATATGAAATACTTACTCCGTAAATGAACTTATTACCATAATGTTAATCTTAACATTTTAGCCTCGTACACTCTTTTGTTAATGTAAGTAAACGTATTTCTATTCACGCATATTTTTCTGTTCCTATGCATCAAACTCAATGGTATACACTTTTTCTGACGGTTTTTTATTCCATTCGAGTCGAAGGTTTGCATTTCTTTGATTTTGAATCTTTTCATTATATTGTCACCGGAAACAATTACCCACATATTTTCGGAAGGATGGGAATATTACTTCATTATTTTCACAGAAGGCGTAGAGTAATGCTTTTGTGGATTATTGCAAGTTTCGACGTGTCATATGAAATACTTTCTCCGTAAATGCACTTATCACCATAATGCTAATCAGAACATTTTAGCCTCGTACACTCTTTTGCTAATGTAAGTAAACGTATTTCTATTCTCGCATATTTTTCTGTTCCTATGCATCAAACTTAATGGTATACACATTTTCTGAATGTTTTTTATCCCATTCGAGTCGAAGTTTTGCATTTCATTCATTTTGAAGCTTTTTATAATAATGTCACCGGAAACAATTACCCACATATATTCAAGAGTAATGCGAATATAACCTCCCTATTTTCACAGAAGGGGTATAGTAATGCTATTGTGGATCAGTGCAAGTTTCGACGTGTCATATAAAAAAATACTTTCTCCGTAAATGCACTTATTACCATAATGCTAATCTGAACATTTTAGCCTCGTACACTCTTTTGTTAATGTAAGTAGACGTATTTCTATTCTCGCATATTTTTCTGTTCCTATGCATCAAACTCAATGGTATACACTTTTTCTGACGGTTTTTTATCCTATTCGAGTCGAAGTTTTGCATTTCTTTGATTTTGAATCTTTTCATTATATTGTCACCGGAAACAATTTCCCACATATTTTCGGAAGTAATGCGAATATTACTTCATTATTTTCACAGAAGGCGTAGAGTATTGCTTTTGTGGATTATTGAAAGTTTCGACATGTGATATGAAATACTTTCTCCTTAAATGCACTTATCACCATAATGCAAATCAGAACATTTTAGCTTCGTACACTCTTTTGTTAATGTAAGCAAACGTATTTCTATTCTCGCATATTTTTCCTTTCCTATGCATCAAACTTAAAGGTATACACATTTTCTGAATGTTTTTTATCCCATTCGAGTCGAAGTTTTGCATTTCATTCATTTTGAAGCTTTTTATAATATTGTCACCGGAACAATTACCCATATATATTTAAGAGTAATGCGAATATAACCTCCCAATTTTCACAGAAGAGGTATAGTAATGCTATTGTGGATCAGTGCAAGTTTCGACGTGTCATATGAAATACTTTGTCCGTAAATGCACTTATTACAATAATGCTAATCAGAACATTTTAGCCTCGTACACTCATTTGTTAATGTAAGTAAACATATTTCTATTCTGGCATATTTTTCTGTACCTATGCATTAAACACAATGGTATACACTTTTTCTGATGGTTTTTTATCCCATTCGAGTCGAAGTTTTGCATTTCTTTGATTTTGAAGGTATTCATTTTATTGTCACCGGAAACAATTACACACATATTTTCGGAAGTATTGCGAATATTATCTCCCTTTTTTCACAGAAGGCGTAGAGCAATGCTATTGTGGATCATTGCAAGTTTTGACGTGTCATTTGAAATACTTACTCCGTAAATGAACTTATTACCATAATGCTAATCTGAACATTTTAGCCTCGTACATTCTTTTGTTAATGTAAGTAGACGTATTTCTATTCTCGCATATTTTTCTGTTCATATGCATCAAACACAATGGTATACACTTTTTCTGATGGTTTTTTATCCCATTCGAGTCGAAGTTTTGCATTTCTTTGATTTTGAAGGTTTTCATTTTATTGTCACCGGAAACAATTACACACATATTTTCGGAAGTAATGCGAATATTATCTCATTTTTTTCACAGAAGGCGAAGAGCAATGCTATTGTGGATCATTGCAAGTTTTGACGTGTCATATGAAATACTTACTCCGTAAATGAACTTATTACCATAATGCTAATCTTCACATTTTAGCCTCGTACACTCTTTTGTTAATGTAAGTAAACGTATTTCTATTCACGCATATTTTTCTGTTCCTATGCATCAAACTCAATTGTATACACTTTTTCTGACGGTTTTTTATCCCATTCGAGTCGAAGGTTTGCATTTCTTTGATTTTGAATCTTTTCATTATATTGTCACCGGAAACAATTTCCCACATATTTTCGGAAGTAATGCGAATATTACTTCATTATTTTCACAGAAGGCGTAGAGTAATGCTTTTGTGGATTATTGCAAGTTTCGACGTGTCATAAGAAATACTTTATCCGTAAATGCACCTTTTTCCATAATGCTAATCTGAACATTTTAGCCTCGTACACTCTTTTTTAATTGTAAAAAACATATTTCATCTCTCGCATATTTTTCTGTTCCTATGCATCAAACTCAATGATATACACTTTTTCTGACGGTTTTTTATCCCATTCGAGTCGAAGTTTTGCATTTCTTTGATTTTGAAGCTTTTCATTATATTGTCACCGGAAACAATTACCCACATATTTTCGGAAGTAATGCGAATATTACCTCCCTTTTTTCACAAAAGGCGTAGAGTAATGCTTTTGTGGATCAGTGCAAGTTTCGACGAGTTATATGAAACACTTTCTCCGTAAATTCACTTATTACCATAATGCTAATCTGAACATTTTAGCCTCGTACACTCTTTTGTTAATGTAATTAAACGTATTTCTATTCTCGCTTATTTTTCAGTTTCTATGCATCAAAAACAATGGTATACACTTTTTCTGACGGATTTTTATCCCAATCGAGTCGAAGTTTTCCATTTCATTGATTTTGAAACTTTTCATTATATTGTCAACGGAAACAATTACCCACATATTTTCGGAAGTAATGCGAATATTACTTCCCTATTTCCACAGAAGGCGTAGAGTAATGCTTTTGTGGATCAGTGCAAGTTTCGACGTGTCATATGAAACACTTTCTCCGTAAATTCACTTATTACCATAATGCTAATCTGAACATTTTAGCCTCGTACACTCTTTACTAAATGTAAGTAAACGTATTTCTATTCTCGCATTTTTTTCTGTTCCTATGCATCAAACTCAATGGTATTCACGTTTTCTGATTGTTTTTTATCCCATTCGAGTCGAAGTTTTTCATTTCTTTGATGTTGAAGCTTTTCATTATATTGTCACCGGAAACAATTTCCCACATATTTTCTAAAGTAATGCGAATATTACCTCATTATTTTCACAGAAGGCGTAGAGTAATGCTATTGTGGATCATTACAAGTTTCGACGTGTCATATGAAATACATACTCCGTAAATGAACTTATTACCATAATGCTAATTTTAACATTAGCCTCGTACACTCTTTTGTTAATGTAAGTAAACATATTTCTTTTCTCGATTATGTTTCTGTTCCTATGCATCAAACGCAATGGTATACACTTTTTCTGACGGTTTTTTATCCCATTCGAGTCGAGGTTTTGCATTTCTTTGATTTTGAAGCTTTTCATTATTTTGTCACCGGAAACATTTACCCACATATTTTCGGAAGTAATGCGAATATTACCTAATGTTTTTCACAGAAGGCGTAAAGTTATGCTTTTGTGGATCAGTGCAAGTTTTGACGTGTCATATGAAATACTTTTTCCGTAAATGCAATTTTTACCATAATGCTAATCTGAACATTTTAGCCTCGTACACTCTTTTGTTAATGTAAGTAAACATATTTCTATTCACGCATATTTCTCTGTTCCTATGCATCAAACTCAATGCTATACACTTTTTCTGACGGTTTTTTATTCTATTTGAATCGAAGTTTTGCAATTCTTTGATTTTGAAGCTTTTCATTATATTGTCACCGGAAAATATTACCCACATATTTTCGGAAGTAATGCGAATATTACCTCTTTATTTCCACAAAAGGCGTAGTGTAATGCTTCTGTGGATCAGTGCAAGTTTCGACGTGTCATATGATATACTTTTTTCGTAAATGCACTTATTACCATAATGCTAATCAGAACATTTTAGCCTCGTACACTCTTTTGTTAATGTAATTAAACGTATTACTATTCTCGCATATTTTTCTGTTCCTATGCATCAAATTCAATGTTATACACATTTTCTGATGGTTTTTTATCCCATTCGAGTCGAAGTTTTGCATTTCATTCATTTTGAAGCTTTTTATAATATTGTCACCGGAAACAATTACCCACATATTTTCGGAAGTAATGCGAATATTACCTCCTTTTTTTCACAAAAGGCGTAGAGTAATGCTTTTGTGGATCAGTGCAAGTTTTGACGAGTTATATGAAACACTTTCTCCGTAAATTCACTTATTACCATAATGCTAATCTGAACATTTTAGCCTCGTACACTCTTTTGTTAATGTAATTAAACGTATTTCTATTCTCGCTTATTTTTCAGTTTCTATGCATCAAAAACAATGGTATACACTTTTTCTGACGGATTTTTATCCCAATCGAGTCGAAGTTTTCCATTTCATTGATTTTGAAACTTTTCATTATATTGTCAACGGAAACAATTACCCACATATTTTCGGAAGTAATGCGAATATTACTTCCCTATTTTCACAGATGGCGTAGAGTAATGCTTTTGTGGATCAGTGCAAGTTTCGACGTGTCATATGAAACACTTTCTCCGTAAATTCACTTATTACCATAATGCTAATCTGAACATTTTAGCCTCGTACACTCTTTACTAAATGTAAGTAAACGTATTTCTATTCTCGCATTTTTTTCTGTTCCTATGCATCAAACTCAATGGTATACACGTTTTCTGATTGTTTTTTATCCCATTCGAGTCGAAGTTTTTCATTTCTTTGATGTTGAAGCTTTTCATTATATTGTCACCGGAAACAATTTCCCACATATTTTCGGAAGTAATGCGAATATTACCTCATTATTTTCACAGAAGGCGTAGAGTAATGCTATAGTGGATCATTACAAGTTTCGACGTGTCATATGAAATACTTACTCCGTAAATGAACTTATTACCATAATGCTAATTTAAACATTAGCCTCGTACACTCTTTTGTTAATGTAAGTAAACATATTTCTTTTCTCGATTATTATTCTGTTCCTATGCATCAAACGCAATGGTATACACTTTTTCTGACGGTTTTTTATCCCATTCGAGTCGAGGTTTTGCATTTCTTTGATTTTGAAGCTTTTCATTATATTGTCACCGGAAACATTTACCCACATATTTTCGGAAGTAATGCGAATATTACCTCTTTATTTCCACAAAAGGCGTAGTGTAATGCTTCTGTGGATCAGTGCAAGTTTCGACGTGTCATATGATATAATTTTTTCGTAAATGCACTTATTACCATAATGCTAATCAGAACATTTTAGCCTCGTACACTCTTTTGTTAATGTAATTAAACGTATTACTATTCTCGCATATTTTTCTGTTCCTATGCATCAAACTCAATGTTATACACATTTTCTGATGGTTTTTTATCCCATTCGAGTCGAAGTTTTGCATTTCATTCATTTTGAAGCTTTTTATAATATTGTCACCGGAAACAATTACCCACATATATTCAAAAGTAATGCGAATATGACCTCCCTTATTTTACAGAAGGCGTAGAGTAATGCTTTTGTGGATCAGTGCATGTTTCGACGTGTCATATGAAATACTTTCTCCGTAAATGCACCTTTTTCCATAATGCTAATCTGAACATTTTAGCCTCGTACACTCCTTTGTTAATGTAAAAAACATATTTCTTCTCTCGCATATTTTTCTGTTCCTATGCATCAAACTCAATGGTATAAACTTTTTCTGACGGTTTTTTATCCCAATCGAGTCAAAGTTTTGCATTTCTTTGATTTTGAAGCTTTTCATTATATTGTCACCGGAAACAATTACCCACATATTTTCGGAAGTATTGCGAATATTACATCCGTTTTTTCACAAAAGGCGTAGAGTAATGCTTTTGTGGATCAGTGCAAGTTTCAACGTGTCATATAAAATATTTTCTCCGTAAATGCACTAATTACTATTATGCTAATCTGAACATTTTAGCCTCGTACACTCTTTTGTTAATGTATGTAAACGTATTTCTATTCTCGCATATTTTTCTGTTCCTATGCATCAAACTCAATAGTATACACTTTTTTTGACGGTTTTTTATCCCAATCGAGTCGAAGTTTTGCATTTCTTTGATTTTGAAACTTTTCATTATATTGTCACCGGAAACAATTACCCACATATTTTCGGAAGTAATGCGAATACTACCTTCTTGTTTTCACAGAAGGCGTAGAGTAATGCTTTTGTGGATCAGTGCAAGTTTCGACGAGTCATATGAAATACTTTCTCCGTAAATGCACTTATTACCATAATGCTAATCTGAACATTTTAGCCTCGTACACTCTTTTGTTCATGTAAGTAAACGTATTTCTATTCTCGCATTTTTTTTCTGTTCCTCTGCATCAAACTCAATGGTATACAGATTTTCTGAAGGTTTTTTATCCCATTCGAGTCATAGTTTTGCATTTCTTTGATTTTGAAGCTTTTTATAATATTGTCACCGGAAACAATTACTCACATATTTGCGGAAGTAATGCGAATATTACATTATTATTTTCACAGAAGGCGTAGAGTAATGCTATTGTGGATCATTGCAAGTTTCGAAGTGTCATATGAAATACTTTCTCCATTAATGCACTTATTACCATAATGCTAATCTCAACATTTTAGCCTCGTACTCTTTTGTTAATGTAAGTAAAAATTTTTCTAATCTCGCATATTTTCCTGTTCCTATGCATCAAACTCAATGGTATACCCTTTTTCTGACGGTTTTTTATCCCATTCGAGTCGAAGTTTTGCATTTCTTTGATTTTTAATCTTTTCATTATATTGTCACCGGAAACAATTACCCACATATTTTCAGAAGTAACGCGAATATTACCTCCTTTTTTTCACAGAAGGCGTCGAGTAATGCTTTTGTGGTTCAGTGCAAGTTTCGACGTATCATTTGAAATACTTTTTCCTTAAATGCACTTTTAACCATAATGCTAATCTGAACATTTTAGCCTCGTACACTCTTTTGTTAATAAAAGTAAACATATTTCTATTCTCGCATATTTTTCTGTTCCTATGCATCAAACTCAATGCTATACACTTTTTCTGGCGGTTATTAATCCCATTCGAATCGAAGTTATGCATTTCTTTGATTTTGAAGCTATTCATTATATTGTCACCGGAAACAATTACCCACATATCTTCGGAAGTAATGCGAATATTACCTCCTTATTTCCACAAAATTGTAGTGTAATGCTTTTGTGGATCAGAGCAAGTTTCGACGTGTCATATGATATACATTTTCCGTAAATGCACTTATTACCATAATGCTAATCAGAACATTTTAGCCTCGTACACTCTTTTGTTAATGTAAGTAAACGTATTTCTATTCTCGCATATTTTTCTGTTCCTATGCATCAAACTCAATGGTATACACATTTTCTGAATGTTTTTTATCCCATTCGAATCGAAGTTTTGCATTTCATTCATTTTGAAGCTTTTTATAATATTGTCACCGGAAACAATTACCCACATATATTCAAAAGTAATGCGAATATAACCTCGCTATTTTTACAGAAGTCGTATAGTAATGCTATTGTGGATCAGTGCAAGTTTCGACGTGTCATATGAAATACTTTTTCCTTAAATGCACTTTTTACCATAATGCTAATCTGAACATTTTAGCCTCGTACACTCTTTTGTTAATGTAAGTGAACGTATTTCTATTCTCGCATTTTTTTTCTGTTCCTATGCATCAAACTCAATGGTATACATATTTTCTTATGGTTTTTAATCCATTCGAGTCGAAGTTTTGCATTTTTTTTCATTTTGAAGCTTTTTACAGTATTGTCACCGGAAACAATTACTCACATATTTTCGGAAGTAATGCGAATATTACGTTATTTATTTCAAGGAAGGCGTAGAGTAATGATATTGTGGATCAGTGAAGGTTTCGACGTGTCATATGAAATACTTTCTCCGTAAATTCACTTAATACCATAATGCTTATCTGAACATTTTAGCCTCGTACACTCTTCTGTTAATGTAAGTAAAATTATTTCTCTTCTCGCATATTTTTCTGTTCCTATGCTTCAAACCCAATTGTTTACACTTTTTTTGACGGTTTATTATTCCATTGGAGTCGAAATGTTTCATTTCTTTGATTTTGAAGCTTTTCATTATATTGTCACCGGAAACATTTAAACACATATCTTCGGAAGTAATGCGAATATTACCTCCTTATTTTCACAGAAGGCGTAAAGTAATGCTATTGTGGATCAGTGCAAGTATCGACGTGTCATATGAAATATTTTCTCCGTAAATGCACTTATTTCAATAATGCTAATCTAAACATTTTAGCCTCGTACACTCTTTTGTTAATGTAAGTAAACATATTTCTATTCTCGCATATTTTTCTGTACCTATGCATCAAACACAATGCTATACACTTTTTCTGATGGTTTTTTATCCCATTCGAGTAGAAGTTTTGCATTTCTTTGATTTTGAAGCTTTTCATTTTATTGTCACCGGAAACAATTACACACATATTTTCGGAAGTAATGCGAATATTATCTCCCTTTTTTCACAGAAGGCGTACAGCAATGCTATTGTGGATCAGTGCAAGTTTCGACGTGTCATATGAAATACTTACTCCGTAAATGAACTTATTACCATAATGCTAATCTTAACATTTTAGCCTCGTACACTCTTTTGTTAATGTAAGTAAACTTTTTTCTATTCACGCAAATTTTTCTGTTCCTATGCATCAAACTCAATGGTATACACATTTTCTGAATGTTTTTTATCCCATTCGAGACGAAGTTTTGCATTTCATTCATTTTGAAGCTTTTTATAATATTGTCACCGGAAACAATTACCCACATATATTCAAAAGTAATGCGAATATAACCTCGCTATTTTCACAGAAGTCGTATAGTAATGCTATTGTGGATCAGTGCAAGTTTCGACGTGTCATATGAAATACTTACTCCGTAAATGAACTTATTACCATAATGCTAATCTTAACATTTTAGCCTCGTACACTCTTTTGTTAATGTAAGTAAACGTATTTCTATTCACGCATATTTTTCTGTTCCTATGCATCAAACTCAATGGTATACACTTTTTCTGACGGTATTTTTCCCATTCGAGTCGAAGTTTTGCATTTCTTTGATTTTGAATCTTTTCATTATATTGTCACCGGATACAATTACCCACATATTTTCGGAAGTAATGCGAATACTACCTCCTTGTTTTCACAGAAGGCGTAGAGTAATGCTTTTGTGGATCAGTGCAAGATTCGACGAGTCATATGAAATACTTTCTCCGTAAATGCACTTATTACCATTATGCTAATCAGAACATTTTAGCCTCATACACTCTTTTGTTAATGTGAGTAAACGTATTTCTATTCTCGCATTTTTTTTCTGTTCCTCTGCATCAAACTCAATGGTATACAGATTTTCTGAAGGTTTTTTATCCCATTCGAGTCATTGTTTTGCATTTCTTTGATTTTGAAGCTTTTTATAATATTGTCACCGGAAACAATTACTCACATATTTGCGGAAGTAATGCGAATATTACATTATTATTTTCACAGAAGGCGTAGAGTAATGCTATTGTGGCTCATTGCAAGTTTCGACGTGTCATATGAAATACTTTCTCCATTAATGCACTTATTACCATAATGCTAATCTCAACATTTTAGCCTCGTACTCTTTTGTTAATGTAAGTAAAAATTTTTCTAATCTCGCATATTTTCCTGTTCCTATGCATCAAACTCAATGGTATACCCTTTTTCTGACGGTTTTTTATCCCATTCGAGTCGAAGTTTTGCCTTTCTTTGATTTTTAATCTTTTCATTATATTGTCACCGGAAACAATTACCCACATATTTTCAGAAGTAACGCGAATATTACCTCCTTTTTTTCACAGAAGGCGTCGAGTAATGCTTTTGTGGTTCAGTGCAAGTTTCGACGTATCATTTGAAATACTTTTTCCTTAAATGCACTTTTAACCATAATGCTAATCTGAACATTTTAGCCTCGTACACTCTTTTGTTAATAAAAGTAAACATATTTCTATTCTCGCATATTTTTCTGTTCCTATGCATCAAACTCAATGCTATACACTTTTTCTGGCGGTTATTAATCCCATTAGAATCGAAGTTATGCATTTTATTGATTTTGAAGCTATTCATTATATTGTCACCGGAAACAATTACCCACATATCTTCGGAAGTAATGCGAATATTACCTCCTTATTTCCACAAAAGCCGTAGTGTAATGCTTTTGTGGATCAGAGCAAGTTTCGACGTGTCATATGATATACATTTTCCGTAAATGCACTTATTACCATAATGCTAATCAGAACATTTTAGCCTCGTACACTCTTTTGTTAATGTAAGTAAACGTATTTCTATTCTCGCATATTTTTCTGTTCCTATGCATCAAACTCAATGGTATACACATTTTCTGAATGTTTTTTATCCCATTCGAATCGAAGTTTTGCATTTCATTCATTTTGAAGCTTTTTATAATATTGTCACCGGAAACAATTACCCACATATATTCAAAAGTAATGCGAATATAACCTCGCTATTTTTACAGAAGTCGTATAGTAATGCTATTGTGGATCAGTGCAAGTTTCGACGTGTCATATGAAATACTTTTTCCTTAAATGCACTTTTTACCATAATGCTAATCTGAACATTTTAGCCTCGTACACTCTTTTGTTAATGTAAGTGAACGTATTTCTATTCTCGCATTTTTTTTCTGTTCCTATGCATCAAACTCAATGGTATACATATTTTCTTATGGTTTTTATCCCATTCGAGTCGAAGTTTTGCATTTTTTTTCATTTTGAAGCTTTTTATAGTATTGTCACCGGAAACAATTACTCACATATTTTCGGAAGTAATGCGAATATTACGTTATTTATTTCAAGGAAGGCGTAGATTAATGATATTGTGGATCAGTGAAGGTTTCGACGTGTCATATGAAATACTTTCTCCGTAAATTCACTTAATACCATAATGCTTATCTGAACATTTTAGCCTCGTACACTCTTTTGTTAATGTAAGTAAAATTATTTCTCTTCTCGCATATTTTTCTGTTCCTATGCTTCAAACCCAATTGTTTACACTCTTTTTGACGGTTTATTATCCCATTCGAGTCGAAATGTTTCATTTCTTTGATTTTGAAGCTTTTCATTATATTGTCACCGGAAACATTTAAACACATATCTTCGGAAGTAATGCGAATATTACCTCCTTATTTTCACAGAAGGCGAAAAGTAATTCTATTGTGGATCAGTGCAAGTTTCGACGTGTCATATGAAATACTTTCTCCGTAAATGCACTTATTTCAATAATGCTAATCTGAACATTTTAGCCTCGTACACTCTTTTGTTAATGTAAGTAAACATATTTCTATTCTCGCATATTTTTCTGTACCTATGCATCAAACACAATGCTATACACTTTTTCTGATGGTTTTTTATCCCATTCGAGTAGAAGTTTTGCATTTCTTTGATTTTGAAGCTTTTCATTTTATTGTCACCGGAAACAATTACACACATATTTTCGAAAGTAATGCGAATATTATCTCCCTTTTTTCACAGAAGGCGTACAGCAATGCTATTGAGGATCAGTGCAAGTTTCGACGTGTCATATGAAATACTTACTCCGTAAATGAACTTATTACCATAATGCTAATCTTAACATTTTAGCCTCGTACACTCTTTTGTTAATGTAAGTAAACTTTTTTCTATTCACGCAAATTTTTCTGTTCCTATGCATCAAACTCAATGGTATACACATTTTCTGAATGTTTTTTATCCCATTCGAGACGAAGTTTTGCATTTCATTCATTTTGAAGCTTTTTATAATATTGTCACCGGAAACAATTACCCACATATATTCAAAAGTAATGCGAATATAACCTCGCTATTTTCACAGAAGTCGTATAGTAATGCTATTGTGGATCAGTGCAAGTTTCGACGTGTCATATGAAATACTTACTCCGTAAATGAACTTATTACCATAATGCTAATCTTAACATTTTAGCCTCGTACACTCTTTTGTTAATGTAAGTAAACGTATTTCTATTCACGCATATTTTTCTGTTCCTATGCATCAAACTCAATGGTATACACTTTTTCTGACGGTATTTTTCCCATTCGAGTCGAAGTTTTGCATTTCTTTGATTTTGAATCTTTTCATTTTATTGTCACCGGATACAATTACCCACATATTTTCGGAAGTAATGCGAATACTACCTCCTTGTTTTCACAGAAGGCGTAGAGTAATGCTTTTGTGGATCAGTGCAAGATTCGACGAGTCATATGAAATACTTTCTCCGTAAATGCACTTATTACCATTATGCTAATCAGAACATTTTAGCCTCGTACACTCTTTTGTTAATGTAAGTAAACGTATTTCTATTCTCGCATTTTTTTTCTGTTCCTCTGCATCAAACTCAATGGTATACAGATTTTCTGAAGGTTTTTTATCCCATTCGAGTCATAGTTTTGCATTTCTTTGATTTTGAAGCTTTTTATAATATTGTCACCGGAAACAATTACTCACATATTTGCGGAAGTAATGCGAATATTACATTATTATTTTCACAGAAGGCGTAGAGTAATGCTATTGTGGATCATTGCATGTTTCGACGTGTCATATGAAATACTTTCTCCATTAATGCACTTATTACCATAATGCTAATCTCAACATTTTAGCCTCGTACTCTTTTGTTAATGTAAGTAAAAATTTTTCTAATCTCGCATATTTTCCTGTTCCTATGCATCAAACTCAATGGTATACCCTTTTTCTGACGGTTTTTTATCCCATTCGAGTCGAAGTTTTGCATTTCTTTGATTTTTAATCTTTTCATTATATTGTCACCAGAAACAATTACCCACATATTTTCAGAAGTAACGCGAATATTACCTCCTTTTTTTCACAGAAGGCGTCGAGTAATGCTTTTGTGGTTCAGTGCAAGTTTCGACGTATCATTTGAAATACTTTTTCCTTAAATGCACTTTTAACCATAATGCTAATCTGAACATTTTAGCCTCGTACACTCTTTTGTTAATAAAAGTAAACATATTTCTATTCTCGCATATTTTTCTGTTCCTATGCATCAAACTCAATGCTATACACTTTTTCTGGCGGTTATTAATCCCATTAGAATCGAAGTTATGCATTTCTTTGATTTTGAAGCTATTCATTATATTGTCACCGGAAACAATTACCCACATATCTTCGGAAGTAATGCGAATATTACCTCCTTATTTCCACAAAAGCCGTAGTGTAATGCTTTTGTGGATCAGAGCACGTTTCGACGTGTCATATGATATACATTTTCCGTAAATGCACTTATTACCATAATGCTAATCAGAACATTTTAGCCTCGTACACTCTTTTGTTAATGTAAGTAAACGTATTTCTATTCTCGCATATTTTTCTGTTCCTATGCATCAAACTCAATGGTATACACATTTACTGAATGTTTTTTATCCCATTCGAATCGTCGTTTTGCATTTCATTCATTTTGAAGCTTTTTATAATATTGTCACCGGAAACAATTACCCACATATATTCAAAAGTAATGCGAATATAACCTCGCTATTTTTACAGAAGTCGTATAGTAATGCTATTGTGGATCAGTGCAAGTTTCGACGTGTCATATGAAATACTTTTTCCTTAAATGCACTTTTTACCATAATGCTAATCTGAACATTTTAGCCTCGTACACTCTTTTGTTAATGTAAGGGAACGTATTTCTATTCTCGCATTTTTTTTCTGTTCCTATGCATCAAACTCAATGGTATACATATTTTCTTATGGTTTTTATCCCATTCGAGTCGAAGTTTTGCATTTTTTTTCATTTTGAAGCTTTTTATAGTATTGTCACCGGAAACAATTACTCACATATTTTCGGAAGTAATGCGAATATTACGTTATTTATTTCAAGGAAGGCGTAGAGTAATGATATTGTGGATCAGTGAAGGTTTCGACGTGTCATATGAAATACTTTCTCCGTAAATTCACTTAATACCATAATGCTAATCTGAACATTTTAGCCTCGTACACTCTTTTGTTAATGTAAGTAAAATTATTTCTCTTCTCGCATATTTTTCTGTTCCTATGCTTCAAACCCAATTGTTTACACTTTTTTTGACGGTTTATTATCCCATTCGAGTCGAATTGTTTCATTTCTTTGATTTTGAAGCTTTTCATTATATTGTCACCGGAAACATTTAAACACATATCTTCGGAAGTAATGCGAATATTACCTCCTTATTTTCACAGAAGGCGTAAAGTAATGCTATTGTGGATCAGTGCAAGTTTCGACGTGTCATATGAAATACTTTCTCCGTAAATGCACTTATTTCAATAATGTTTATCTGAACATTTTAGCTGCGTACACTCTTTTGTTAATGTAAGTAAACATATTTCTATTCTCGCATATTTTTCTGTACCTATGCATCAAACTCAATTGTATACACTTTTTCTGATGGTTTTTTATCCCATTCGAGTAGAAGTTTTGCATTTCTTTGATTTTGAAGCTTTTCATTTTATTGTCACCGGAAACAATTACACACATATTTTCGGAAGTAATGCGAATATTATCTCCCTTTTTTCACAGAAGGCGTACAGCAATGCTATTGAGGATCAGTGCAAGTTTCGACGTGTCATATGAAATACTTACTCCGTAAATGAACTTATTACCATAATGCTAATCTTAACATTTTAGCCTCGTACACTCTTTTGTTAATGTAAGTAAACTTTTTTCTATTCACGCAAATTTTTCTGTTCCTATGCATCAAACTCAATGGTATACACATTTTCTGAATGTTTTTTATCCCATTCGAGACGAAGTTTTGCATTTCATTCATTTTGAAGCTTTTTATAATATTGTCACCGGAAACAATTACCCACATATATTCAAAAGTAATGCGAATATAACCTCGCTATTTTCACAGAAGTCGTATAGTAATGCTATTGTGGATCAGTGCAAGTTTCGACGTGTCATATGAAATACTTTCTCCGTAAATGCACTTATTACCATTATGCTAATCAGAACATTTTAGCCTCGTACACTCTTTTGTTAATGTAAGTAAACATATTTCTATTCTCGCATATTTTTCTGGACCTATGCATCAAACACAATGGTATACACTTTTTCTGATGGTTTTTTATCCCATTCGAGTAGAAGTTTTGCATTTCTTTGATTTTGAAGCTTTTCATTTTATTGTCACCGGAAACAATTACACACATATTTTCGGAAGTAATGCGAATATTATCTCCCTTTATTCACAGAAGGCGTAGAGCAATGCTATTGTGGATCAGTGCAAGTTTCGACGTGTCATATGAAAAACTTTCTCCGTAAATGCACTTATTACAATAATGCTAATCTGAACATTTTAGCCTCGTACACTCTTTTGTTAATGTAAGTAAACATATTTCTATTCTCGCATATTTTTCTGTACCTATGCATCAAACACAATGCTATACACTTTTTCTGATGGTTTTTTATCCCATTCGAGTAGAAGTTTTGCATTTCTTTGATTTTGAAGCTTTTCATTTTATTGTCACCGGAAACAATTACACACATATTTTCGATAGTAATGCGAATATTATCTCCCTTTTTTCTCAGAAGGCGTAGAGCTATGCTATTGTGGATCAGTGCAAGTTTCGACGTGTCATATGAAATACTTTCTCCGTAAATTCACTTATTACCATAATGCTAATCTGAACATTATAGCCTCGTACACTGTTTTGTTAATGTAAGTAAACGTATTTCTATTCTCGCATTTTTTTCTGATCCTATGCTTCAAACTCAATGGTATAAAGATTTTCTGATGGTTTTTTATCCCATTCGAGTCATAGTTTTGCATTTCTTTTATTTTGAAGCTTCTTATAATATTGTCACCGGAAACAATTACTCACATATTTGCGGAAGTAATGCGAATATTACCTTATTATTTTCACAGAAGGCGTAGAGTAATGCTATTGTGGATCAGTGCAAGTATCGACGTGTCATATGAAATACTTTCTCCATTAATGCACTTATTACCATAATGCTAATCTCAACATTTTAGCCTCGTACTCTTTTGTTAATGTAAGTAAAAATTTTACTAATCTCGCATATTTTCCTGTTCCTATGCATCAAACTCAATGGTATACCCATTTTTCTGATGGTTTTTTATCCCATTCGAGAGGAAGTTTTGCATTTCTTTGATTTTTAATCTTTTCATTATATTGTCACCGGAAACAATTACCCACATATTTTCAGAAGTAACGCGAATATTACCTCCTTTTTTTCACAGAAGGCGTCGAGTAGTGCTTTTGTGGTTCAGTGCAAGTTTCGACGTGTCATATGAAATACCTTTCCTTAAATGCACTTTTTACCATAATGCTAATCTGAACATTTTAGCCTCGTACACTCTTTTGTTAATGTAAGTAAACATATTTCTATTCTCGCATATTTTTCTGTTCCTATGCATCAAACTCAATGCTATACACTTTTTCTGGCGGTTATTTATCCCATTAGAATCGAAGTTATGCATTTCTTTGATTTTGAAGCTTTTCATTATATTGTCACCGGAAACAATTACCCACATATCTTCGGAAATAATGCGAATATTACCTCCTTATTTCCACAAAAGCCGTATTGTAATGCTTTTGTGGATCAGAGCAAGTTTCGACGTGTCATATGATATACATTCTCCGTAAATGCACTTATTACCATAATGCTTATCAGAACATTTTAGCCTCGTACACTCTTTTGTTAATGTAAGTAAACGTATTTCTATTCTCGCATATTTTTCTGTTCCTATGCATCAAACTCAATGGTATACACATTTTCTGAATGTTTTTTATCCCATTCGAGTCGAAGTTTTGCATTTCATTCATTTTGAAGCTTTTTATAATATTGTCACCGGAAACAATTACCCACATATATTCAAAAGTAATGCGATTATAACCTCGCTATCTTCACAGAAGTCATATAGTAATGCTACTGTGGATCAGTGCAAGTTTCGACGTGTCATATGAAATACTTTCTCCGTAAATGCACTTATTACAATAATGCTAATCTGAACTTTTTAGCCTCGTACACTCTTTTGTTAATGTAAGTAAACATATTTCTATTCTCGCATATTTTTCTGGACCTATGCATCAAACACAATGGTATACACTTTTTCTGATGGTTTTTTATCCCATTCGAGTAGAAGTTTTGTATTTCTTTGATTTTGAAGCTTTTCATTTTATAGTCACCGGAAACAATCACACACATATTTTCGGAAGTAATGCGAATATTACCTCCTTATTTCCACAAAAAACGTAGAGTAATGCTTATGTGGATCAGTGCAAGTTTCGACGTGTCATATGAAATACTTACTTCGTAAATGCACTTATTACACTAATGCTAATCTTAACATTTTAGCCTCGTACACTCTTTTGTTAATGTAAGTAAACGTATTTCTATTCTCGCATATTTTTCTGTTCCTATGCATCAAACTCAATGGTATACACATTTTCTGAATGTTTTTTATCCCATTCGAGTCGAAGTTTTGCATTTCATTCATTTTGAAGCTTTTTATAATATTGTCACCGGAAACAATTACCCACATATATTCAAAAGTAATGCGAATATAACCTCGCTATTTTCACAGAAGTCATATAGTAATGCTGTTGTGGATCAGTGCAAGTTTCGACGTGTCATATGAAATACTTTCTCCGTAAATGCACTTATTACAATAATGCTAATCTGAACATTTTAGTCTCGTACACTCTTTTGTTAATGTAAGTAAACATATTTCTATTCTCGCATATTTTTCTGGACCTATGCATCAAACTTAATGGTATACACTTTTTCTGATGGTTTTTTTCCCATTCGAGTCGAAGTTTTGCATTTCTTTGATTTTGAATCTTTTCATTATATTGTCAACGGAAACAATTACCCACATATTTTCGGAAGTAATGCGAATACTACCTCCTTATTTTCACAGAAGGCGTAGAGTAATGCTTTTGTGGATCAGTGCAAGTTTCGACGAGTCATATGAAATACTTTCTCCGTAAATGCACTTATTACATAATGCTAATCTGAACATTTTAGCCTCGTACACTCTCTTGTTAATGTAAGTAAACGTATTTCTATTCTCGCATATTTTTCTGTTTTTATGCATCAAACTCAATGGTATACACTTTTTCTGACGGTTTTTTATCCTATTCGAGTCGAAGTTTTGCATTTCTTTGATTTTGAATCTTTTCATTATATTGTCACCGGAAACAATTTCCCACATATTTTCGGAAGTAATGCGAATATTACTTCATTATTTTCACAGAAGGCATAGAGTAATGCTTTTGTGGATTATTGCAAGTTTCGACGTGTCATTTGAAATACTTTCTCCGAAAAATTCACTTAATACCATAATGCTAATCTGAACATTATAGCCTCGTACACTCTTTTGTTAATGTAAGTAAACGTATTTCTATTCTCGCATTTTTTTCTGTACCTATGCATCAAACTCAATGGTATACTCTTTTTCTGACGGTTTTTTATCCCATTGGAATCGAAGTTTTGCATTTCTTTGATTTTGAAGCTTTTCATAATATTGTCACCGGAAACAAATACCCACATATTTTCGGAAGTAATGCGAATATTACCTCCTTATTTCCACAAAAAACGTAGAGTAATGCTTATGTGGATCAGTGCAAGTTTCGACGTGTCATATGAAATACTTACTCCGTAAATGCACTTTTTACACTAATGCTAATCTTAACATTTTAGCCTCGTACATCCTTTTGTTAATGTAAGTAAACGTATTTCTTTTTTCGCATATTTTCCTGTTCCTTTGCATCAAACTCAATGGTATACACTTTTTCTGACGGTTTTTTTCCCATTCGAGTCGAAGTTTTGCATTTCTTTGATTTTGAATCTTTTCATTATATTGTCACCGGAAAATATTACCCACATATTTTTGGAAGTAATGCGAATATTACCTCCCTATTTTCACAGAAGGCGTAGAGTAAAGCTTTTGTGGATCAGTGCAAGTTTCGACGAGTCATATAAAATACTTTTTCCGTAAATGCACTAAATACCATAATGCTAATCTGAACATTTTAGCCTCGTACACTCTTTTGTTAATGTAAAAAACATATTTCTTCTCTCGCATATTTTTCTGTTCCTATGCATCAAACTCAATGGTAAACACTTTTTCTGACGGTTTTTTATCCCATTCGAGTCGAAGGTTTGCATTTCTTTGATTTTGAATCTTTTCATTATATTGTCACCGGAAACAATTACCCACATATTTTCGGAAGGATGGGAATATTACTTCATTATTTTCACAGAAGGCGTAGAGTAATGCTTTTGTGGATTATTGCAAGTTTCGACGTGTCATATGAAATACTTTCTCCGTAAATGCACTTATCACCATAATGCTAATCAGAACATTTTAGCCTCGTACACTCTTTTGCTAATGTAAGTAAACGTATTTCTATTCTCGCATATTTTTCTGTTCCTATGCATCAAACTTAATGGTATACACATTTTCTGAATGTTTTTTATCCCATTCGAGTCGAAGTTTTGCATTTCATTCATTTTGAAGCTTTTTATAATAATGTCACCGGAAACAATTACCCACATATATTCAAGAGTAATGCGAATATAACCTCCCTATTTTCACAGAAGGGGTATAGTAATGCTATTGTGGATCAGTGCAAGTTTCGACGTGTCATATAAAAAAATACTTTCTCCGTAAATGCACTTATTACCATAATGCTAATCTGAACATTTTAGCCTCGTACACTCTTTTGTTAATGTAAGTAGACGTATTTCTATTCTCGCATATTTTTCTGTTTCTTTGCATCAAACTCAATGGTATACACTTTTTCTGACGGTTTTTTATCCTATTCGAGTCGAAGTTTTGCATTTCTTTGATTTTGAATCTTTTCATTATATTGTCACCGGAAACAATTTCCCACATATTTTCGGAAGTAATGCGAATATTACTTCATTATTTTCACAGAAGGCGTAGAGTAATGCTTTTGTGGATTATTGCAAGTTTCGACGTGTCATATGAAATACTTTCTCCGTAAATGCACTTATCACCATAATGCTAATCAGAACATTTTAGCCTCGTACTCTCTTTTGCTAATGTAAGTAAACGTATTTCTATTCTCGCATATTTTTCTGTTCCTATGCATCAAACTTAATGGTATACACATTTTCTGAATGTTTTTTATCCCATTCGAGTCGAAGTTTTGCATTTCATTCATTTTGAAGCTTTTTATAATAATGTCACCGGAAACAATTACCCACATATATTCAAGAGTAATGCGAATATAACCTCCCTATTTTCACAAAAGGGGTATAGTAATGCTATTGTGGATCAGTGCAAGTTTCGACGTGTCATATAAAAAAATACTTTCTCCGTAAATGCACTTATTACCATAATGCTAATCTGAACATTTTAGCCTCGTACACTCTTTTGTTAATGTAAGTAGACGTATTTCTATTCTCGCATATTTTTCTGTTCCTATGCATCAAACTCAATGGTATACACTTTTTCTGACGGTTTTTTATCCTATTCGAGTCGAAGTTTTGCATTTCTTTGATTTTGAATCTTTTCATTATATTGTCACCGGAAACAATTTCCCACATATTTTCGGAAGTAATGCGAATATTACTTCATTATTTTCACAGAAGGCGTAGAGTAATGCTTTTGTGGATTATTGCAAGTTTCGACATGTGATATGAAATACTTTCTCCTTAAATGCACTTATCACCATAATGCTAATCAGAACATTTTAGCTTCGTACACTCTTTTGTTAATGTAAGCAAACGTATTTCTATTCTCGCATTTTTTTCTGTACCTATGCATCAAACTCAATGGTATACTCTTTTTCTGACGGTTTTTTATCCCATTGGAATCGAAGTTTTGCATTTCTTTGATTTTGAAGCTTTTCATAATATTGTCACCGGAAACAAATACCCACATATTTTCGGAAGTAATGCGAATATTACCTCCTTATTTCCACAAAAAACGTAGAGTAATGCTTAAGTGGATCAGTGCAAGTTTCGACGTGTCATATGAAATACTTACTCCGTAAATGCACTTTTTACACTAATGCTAATCTTAACATTTTAGCCTCGTACATCCTTTTGTTAATGTAAGTAAACGTATTTCTATTTTCGCATATTTTCCTGTTCCTTTGCATCAAACTCAATGGTATACACTTTTTCTGACGGTTTTTTTCCCATTCGAGTCGAAGTTTTGCATTTCTTTGATTTTGAATCTTTTCATTATTTTGTCACCGGAAAATATTACCCACATATTTTTGGAAGTAATGCGAATATTACCTCCCTATTTTCACAGAAGGCGTAGAGTAAAGCTTTTGTGGATCAGTGCAAGTTTCGACGAGTCATATAAAATACTTTTTCCGTAAATGCACTAAATACCATAATGCTAATCTGAACATTTTAGCCTCGTACACTCTTTTGTTAATGTAAAAAACATATTTCTTCTCTCGCATATTTTTCTGTTCCTATGCATCAAACTCAATGGTAAACACTTTTTCTGACGGTTTTTTATCCCATTCGAGTCGAAGGTTTGCATTTCTTTGATTTTGAATCTTTTCATTATATTGTCACCGGAAACAATTACCCACATATTTTCGGAAGGATGGGAATATTACTTCATTATTTTCACAGAAGGCGTAGAGTAATGCTTTTGTGGATTATTGCAAGTTTCGACGTGTCATATGAAATACTTTCTCCGTAAATGCACTTATCACCATAATGCTAATCAGAACATTTTAGCCTCGTACACTCTTTTGCTAATGTAAGTAAACGTATTTCTATTCTCGCATATTTTTCTGTTCCTATGCAACAAACTTAATGGTATACACATTTTCTGAATGTTTTTTATCCCATTCGAGTCGAAGTTTTGCATTTCATTCATTTTGAAGCTTTTTATAATAATGTCACCGGAAACAATTACCCACATATATTCAAGAGTAATGCGAATATAACCTCCCTATTTTCACAGAAGGGGTATAGTAATGCTATTGTGGATCAGTGCAAGTTTCGACGTGTCATATAAAAAAATACTTTCTCCGTAAATGCACTTATTACCATAATGCTAATCTGAACATTTTAGCCTCGTACACTCTTTTGTTAATGTAAGTAGACGTATTTCTATTCTCGCATATTTTTCTGTTCCTATGCATCAAACTCAATGGTATACACTTTTTCTGACGGTTTTTTATCCTATTCGAGTCGAAGTTTTGCATTTCTTTGATTTTGAATCTTTTCATTATATTGTCACCGGAAACAATTTCCCACATATTTTCGGAAGTAATGCGAATAATACTTCATTATTTTCACAGAAGGCGTAGAGTAATGCTTTTGTGGATTATTGCAAGTTTCGACATGTGATATGAAATACTTTCTCCTTAAATGCACTTATCACCATAATGCTAATCAGAACATTTTAGCTTCGTACACTCTTTTGTTAATGTAAGCAAACGTATTTCTATTCTCGCATATTTTTCCTTTCCTATGCATCAAACTTAAAGGTATACACATTTTCTGAATGTTTTTTATCCCATTCGAGTCAAAGTTTTGCATTTCATTCATTTTGAAGCTTTTTATAATATTGTCACCGGAAACAATTACCCATATATATTTAAGAGTAATGCGAATATAACCTCCCTATTTTCACAGAAGAGGTATAGTAATGCTATTGTGGATCAGTGCAAGTTTCGACGTGTCATATGAAATACTTTGTCCGTAAATGCACTTATTACAATAATGCTAATCAGAACATTTTAGCCTCGTACACTCATTTGTTAATGTAAGTAAACATATTTCTATTCTGGCATATTTTTCTGTACCTATGCATTAAACACAATGGTATACACTTTTTCTGATGGTTTTTTATCCCATTCGAGTCGAAGTTTTGCATTTCTTTGATTTTGAAGGTATTCATTTTATTGTCACCGGAAACAATTACACACATATTTTCGGAAGTAATGCGAATATTATCTCATTTTTTTCACAGAAGGCGAAGAGCAATGCTATTGTGGATCATTGCAAGTTTTGACGTGTCATATGAAATACTTACTCCGTAAATGAACTTATTACCATAATGCTAATCTTCACATTTTAGCCTCGTAAACTTTTTTGTTAATGTAAGTAAACGTATTTCTATTCACGCATATTTTTCTGTTCCTATGCATCAAACTCAATGGTATACACTTTTTCTGACGGTTTTTTATCCCATTCGAGTCGAAGGTTTGCATTTCTTTGATTTTGAATCTTTTCATTATATTGTCAACGGAAACAATTACCCACATATTTTTTGAAGTAATGCGAATTTAACCTACTTTTTTTCACAGAAGGCGTAGAGTAAAGCTTTTGTGGATCAGTGCAAGTTTTGACGTGTCATAAGAAATACTTTATCCGTAAATGCACCTTTTTCCATAATGCTAATCTGAACATTTTAGCCTCGTACACTCTTTTTTAATTGTAAAAAACATATTTCATCTCTCGCATATTTTTCTGTTCCTATGCATCAAACTCAATGATATACACTTTTTCTGACGGTTTTTTATCCCATTCGAGTCGAAGTTTTGCATTTCTTTGATTTTGAAGCTTTTCATTATATTGTCACCGGAAACAATTACCCACATATTTTCGGAAGTAATGCGAATATTACCTCCGTTTTTTCACAAAAGGCGTGGAGTAATGCTTTTGTAGATCAGTGCAAGTTTCGACGAGTTATATGAAACACTTTCTCCGTAAATTCACTTATTACCATAATGCTAATCTGAACATTTTAGCCTCGTACACTCTTTTGTTAATGTAATTAAACGTATTTCTATTCTCGCTTATTTTTCAGTTTCTATGCATCAAAAACAATGGTATACACTTTTTCTGACGGATTTTTATCCCAATCGAGTCGAAGTTTTCCATTTCATTGATTTTGAAACTTTTCATTATATTGTCAACGGAAACAATTACCCACATATTTTCGGAAGTAATGCGAATATTACTTCCCTATTTTCACAGAAGGCGTAGAGTAATGCTTTTGTGGATCAGTGCAAGTTTCGACGTGTCATATGAAACACTTTCTCCGTAAATTCACTTATTACCATAATGCTAATCTGAACATTTTAGCCTCGTACACTCTTTACTAAATGTAAGTAAACGTATTTCTATTCTCGCATTTTTTTCTGTTCCTATGCATCAAACTCAATGGTATACACGTTTTCTGATGGTTTTTTATCCCATTCGAGTCGAAGTTTTTCATTTCTTTGATGTTGAAGCTTTTCATTATATTGTCACCGGAAACAATTTCCCACATATTTTCGGAAGTAATGCGAATATTACCTCATTATTTTCACAGAAGGCGTAGAGTAATGCTATTGTGGATCATTACAAGTTTCGACGTGTCATATGAAATACTTACTCCGTAAATGAACTTATTACCATAATGCTAATTTTAACATTAGCCTCGTACACTCTTTTGTTAATGTAAGTAAACATATTTCTTTTCTCGATTATGTTTCTGTTCCTATGCATCAAACGCAATGGTATACACTTTTTCTGACGGTTTTTTATCCCATTCGAGTCGAGGTTTTGCATTTCTTTGATTTTGAAGCTTTTCATTATTTTGTCACCGGAAACATTTACCCACATATTTTCGGAAGTAATGCGAATATTACCTAATTTTTTTCACAGAAGGCGTAAAGTTATGCTTTTGTGGATCAGTGCAAGTTTTGACGTGTCATATGAAATACTTTTTCCGTAAATGCAATTTTTACCATAATGCTAATCTGAACATTTTAGCCTCGTACACTCTTTTGTTAATGTAAGTAAACATATTACTATTCTCGCATATTTTTCTGTTCCTATGCATCAAATTCAATGTTATACACATTTTCTGATGGTTTTTTATCCCATTCGAGTCGAAGTTTTGCATTTCATTCATTTTGAAGCTTTTTATAATATTGTCACCGGAAACAATTACCCACATATTTTCGGAAGTAATGCGAATATTACCTCCTTTTTTTCACAAAAGGCGTAGAGTAATGCTTTTGTGGATCAGTGCAAGTTTTGACGAGTTATATGAAACACTTTCTCCGTAAATTCACTTATTACCATAATGCTAATCTGAACATTTTAGCCTCGTACACTCTTTTGTTAATGTAATTAAACGTATTTCTATTCTCGCTTATTTTTCAGTTTCTATGCATCAAAAACAATGGTATACACTTTTTCTGACCGATTTTTATCCCAATCGAGTCGAAGTTTTCCATTTCATTGATTTTGAAACTTTTCATTATATTGTCAACGGAAACAATTACCCACATATTTTCGGAAGTAATGCGAATATTACTTCCCTATTTTCACAGATGGCGTAGAGTAATGCTTTTGTGGATCAGTGCAAGTTTCGACGTGTCATATGAAACACTTTCTCCGTAAATTCACTTATTACCATAATGCTAATCTGAACATTTTAGCCTCGTACACTCTTTACTAAATGTAAGTAAACGTATTTCTATTCTCGCATTTTTTTCTGTTCCTATGCATCAAACTCAATGGTATACACGTTTTCTGATTGTTTTTTATCCCATTCGAGTCGAAGTTTTTCATTTCTTTGATGTTGAAGCTTTTCATTATATTGTCACCGGAAACAATTTCCCACATATTTTCGGAAGTAATGCGAATATTACCTCATTATTTTCACAGAAGGCGTAGAGTAATGCTATTGTGGATCATTACAAGTTTCGACGTGTCATATGAAATACTTACTCCGTAAATGAACTTATTACCATAATGCTAATTTTAACATTAGCCTCGTACACTCTTTTGTTAATGTAAGTAAACATATTTCTTTTCTCGATTATGTTTCTGTTCCTATGCATCAAACGCAATGGTATACACTTTTTCTGACGGTTTTTTATCCCATTCGAGTCGAGGTTTTGCATTTCTTTGATTTTGAAGCTTTTCATTATATTGTCACCGGAAACATTTACCCACATATTTTCGGAAGTAATGCGAATATTACCTAATTTTTTTCACAGAAGGCGTAAAGTTATGCTTTTGTGGATCAGTGCAAGTTTTGACGTGTCATATGAAATACTTTTTCCGTAAATGCAATTTTTACCATAATGCTAATCTGAACATTTTAGCCTCGTACACTCTTTTGTTAATGTAAGTAAACATATTTCTATTCACGCATATTTCTCTGTTCCTATGCATCAAACTCAATGCTATACACTTTTTCTGACGGTTTTTTATTCTATTTGAATCGAAGTTTTGCAATTCTTTGATTTTGAAGCTTTTCATTATATTGTCACCGGAAACAATTACCCACATATTTTCGGAAGTAATGCGAATATTACCTCTTTATTTCCACAAAAGGCGTAGTGTAATGCTTCTGTGGATCAGTGCAAGTTTCGACGTGTCATATGATATAATTTTTTCGTAAATGCACTTATTACCATAATGCTAATCAGAACATTTTAGCCTCGTACACTCTTTTGTTAATGTAATTAAACGTATTACTATTCTCGCATATTTTTCTGTTCCTATGCATCAAGCTCAATGTTATACACATTTTCTGATGGTTTTTTATCCCATTCGAGTCGAAGTTTTGCATTTCATTCATTTTGAAGCTTTTTATAATATTGTCACCGGAAACATTTACCCACATATATTCAAAAGTAATGCGAATATGACCTCCCTTATTTTACAGAAGGCGTAGAGTAATGCATTTTGGATCAGTGCATGTTTCGACGTGTCATATGAAATACTTTCTCCGTAAATGCACCTTTTTCCATAATGCTAATCTGAACATTTTAGCCTCGTACACTCCTTTGTTAATGTAAAAAACATATTTCTTCTCTCGCATATTTTTCTGTTCCTATGCATCAAACTCAATGGTATAAACTTTTTCTGACGGTTTTTTATCCCAATCGAGTCGAAGTTTTGCATTTCTTTGATTTTGAAGCTTTTCATTATATTGTCACCGGAAACAATTACCCACATATTTTCGGAAGTATTGCGAATATTACCTCCGTTTTTTCACAAAAGGCGTAGAGTAATGCTTTTGTGGATCAGTGCAAGTTTCAACGTGTCATATAAAATATTTTCTCCGTAAATGCACTAATTACTATTATGCTAATCTGAACATTTTAGCCTCGTACACTCTTTTGTTAATGTAAGTAAACGTATTTCTATTCTCGCATTTTTTTTCTGTTCCTCTGCATCAAACTCAATGGTATACAGATTTTCTGAAGGTTTTTTATCCCATTCGAGTCATAGTTTTGCATTTCTTTGATTTTGAAGCTTTTTATAATATTGTCACCGGAAACAATTACTCACATATTTGCGGAAGTAATGCGAATATTACATTATTATTTTCACAGAAGGCGTAGAGTAATGCTATTGTGGATCATTGCAAGTTTCGAAGTGTCATATGAAATACTTTCTCCATTAATGCACTTATTACCATAATGCTAATCTGAACATTTTAGCCTCGTACACTCTTTTGTTAATAAAAGTAAACATATTTCTATTCTCGCATATTTTTCTGTTCCTATGCATCAAACTCAATGCTATACACTTTTTCTGGCGGTTATTAATCCCATTCGAATCGAAGTTATGCATTTCTTTGATTTTGAAGCTATTCATTTAATTGTCACCGGAAACAATTACCCACATATCTTCGGAAGTAATGCGAATATTACCTCCTTATTTCCACAAAATTGTAGTGTAATGCTTTTGTTGGATCAGAGCAAGTTTCGACGTGTCATATGATATACATTTTCCGTAAATGCACTTATTACCATAATGCTAATCAGAACATTTTAGCCTCGTACACTCTTTTGTTAATGTAAGTAAACGTATTTCTATTCTCGCATATTTTTCTGTTCCTATGCATCAAACTCAATGGTATACACATTTTCTGAATATTTTTTAACCCATTCGAATCGAAGTTTTGCATTTCATTCATTTTGAAGCTTTTTATAATATTGTCACCGGAAACAATTACCCACATATATTCAAAAGTAATGCGAATATAACCTCGCTATTTTTACAGAAGTCGTACAGTAATGCTATTGTGGATCAGTGCAAGTTTCGACGTGTCATATGAAATACTTTTTCCTTAAATGCACTTATTACCATAATGCTAATCTGAACATTTTAGCCTCGTACACTCTTTTGTTAATGTAAGTGAACGTATTTCTATTCTCGCATTTTTTTTCTGTTCCTATGCATCAAACTCAATGGTATACATATTTTCTTATGGTTTTTAATCCATTCGAGTCGAAGTTTTGCATTTTTTTTCATTTTGAAGCTTTTTATAGTATTGTCACCGGAAACAATTACTCACATATTTTCGGAAGTAATGCGAATATTACGTTATTTATTTCAAGGAAGGCGTAGAGTAATGATATTGTGGATCAGTGAAGGTTTCGACGTGTCATATGAAATACTTTCTCCGTAAATTCACTTAATACCATAATGCTTATCTGAACATTTTAGCCTCGTACACTCTTCTGTTAATGTAAGTAAAATTATTTCTCTTCTCGCATATTTTTCTGTTCCTATGCTTCAAACCCAATTGTTTACACTTTTTTTGACGGTTTATTATCCCATTCGAGTCGAAATGTTTCATTTTTTTGATTTTGAAGCTTTTCATTATATTGTCACCGGAAACATTTAAACACATATCTTCGGAAGTAATGCGAATATTACCTCCTTATTTTCACAGAAGGCGTAAAGTAATGCTATTGTGGATCAGTGCAAGTTTCGACGTGTCATATGAAATACTTTCTCCGTAAATGCACTTATTTCAATAATGCTAATCTAAACATTTTAGCCTCGTACACTCTTTTGTTAATGTAAGTAAACATATTTCTATTCTCGCATATTTTTCTGTACCTATGCATCAAACACAATGCTATACACTTTTTCTGATGGTTTTTTATCCCATTCGAGTAGAAGTTTTGCATTTCTTTGATTTTGAAGCTTTTCATTTTATTGTCACCGGAAACAATTACACACATATTTTCGGAAGTAATGCGAATATTATCTCCCTTTTTTCACAGAAGGCGTACAGCAATGCTATTGTGGATCAGTGCAAGTTTCGACGTGTCATATGAAATACTTACTCCGTAAATGAACTTATTACCATAATGCTAATCTTAACATTTTAGCCTCGTACACTCTTTTGTTAATGTAAGTAAACTTTTTTCTATTCACGCAAATTTTTCTGTTCCTATGCATCAAACTCAATGGTATACACATTTTCTGAATGTTTTTTATCCCATTCGAGACGAAGTTTTGCATTTCATTCATTTTGAAGCTTTTTATAATATTGTCACCGGAAACAATTACCCACATATATTCAAAAGTAATGCGAATATAACCTCGCTATTTTCACAGAAGTCGTATAGTAATGCTATTGTGGATCAGTGCAAGTTTCGACGTGTCATATGAAATACTTACTCCGTAAATGAACTTATTACCATAATGCTAATCTTAACATTTTAGCCTCGTACACTCTTTTGTTAATGTAAGTAAACGTATTTCTATTCACGCATATTTTTCTGTTCCTATGCATCAAACTCAATGGTATACACTTTTTCTGACGGTATTTTTCCCATTCGAGTCGAAGTTTTGCATTTCTTTGATTTTGAATCTTTTCATTATATTGTCACCGGATACAATTACCCACATATTTTCGGAAGTAATGCGAATACTACCTCCTTGTTTTCACAGAAGGCGTAGAGTAATGCTTTTGTGGATCAGTGCAAGATTCGACGAGTCATATGAAATACTTTCTCCGTAAATGCACTTATTACCATTATGCTAATCAGAACATTTTAGCCTCGTACACTCTTTTGTTAATGTAAGTAAACGTATTTCTATTCTCGCATTTTTTTTCTGTTCCTCTGCATCAAACTCAATGGTATACAGATTTTCTGAAGGTTTTTTATCCCATTCGAGTCATAGTTTTGCATTTCTTTGATTTTGAAGCTTTTTATAATATTGTCACCGGAAACAATTACTCACATATTTGCGGAAGTAATGCGAATATTACATTATTATTTTCACAGAAGGCGTAGAGTAATGCTATTGTGGCTCATTGCAAGTTTCGACGTGTCATATGAAATACTTTCTCCATTAATGCACTTATTACCATAATGCTAATCTCAACATTTTAGCCTCGTACTCTTTTGTTAATGTAAGTAAAAATTTTTCTAATCTCGCATATTTTCCTGTTCCTATGCATCAAACTCAATGGTATACCCTTTTTCTGACGGTTTTTTATCCCATTCGAGTCGAAGTTTTGCATTTCTTTGATTTTTAATCTTTTCATTATATTGTCACCGGAAACAATTACCCACATATTTTCAGAAGTAACGCGAATATTACCTCCTTTTTTTCACAGAAGGCGTCGAGTAATGCTTTTGTGGTTCAGTGCAAGTTTCGACGTATCATTTGAAATACTTTTTCCTTAAATGCACTTTTAACCATAATGCTAATCTGAACATTTTAGCCTCGTACACTCTTTTGTTAATAAAAGTAAACATATTTCTATTCTCGCATATTTTTCTGTTCCTATGCATCAAACTCAATGCTATACACTTTTTCTGGCGGTTATTAATCCCATTAGAATCGAAGTTATGCATTTTATTGATTTTGAAGCTATTCATTATATTGTCACCGGAAACAATTACCCACATATCTTCGGAAGTAATGCGAATATTACCTCCTTATTTCCACAAAAGCCGTAGTGTAATGCTTTTGTGGATCAGAGCAAGTTTCGACGTGTCATATGATATACATTTTCCGTAAATGCACTTATTACCATAATGCTAATCAGAACATTTTAGCCTCGTACACTCTTTTGTTAATGTAAGTAAACGTATTTCTATTCTCGCATATTTTTCTGTTCCTATGCATCAAACTCAATGGTATACACATTTTCTGAATGTTTTTTATCCCATTCGTATCGAAGTTTTGCATTTCATTCATTTTGAAGCTTTTTATAATATTGTCACCGGAAACAATTACCCACATATATTCAAAAGTAATGCGAATATAACCTCGCTATTTTTACAGAAGTCGTATAGTAATGCTATTGTGGATCAGTGCAAGTTTCGACGTGTCATATGAAATACTTTTTCCTTAAATGCACTTTTTACCATAATGCTAATCTGAACATTTTAGCCTCGTACACTCTTTTGTTAATGTAAGTGAACGTATTTCTATTCTCGCATTTTTTTTCTGTTCCTATGCATCAAACTCAATGGTATACATATTTTCTTATGGTTTTTATCCCATTCGAGTCGAAGTTTTGCATTTTTTTTCATTTTGAAGCTTTTTATAGTATTGTCACCGGAAACAATTACTCACATATTTTCGGAAGTAATGCGAATATTACGTTATTTATTTCAAGGAAGGCGTAGATTAATGATATTGTGGATCAGTGAAGGTTTCGACGTGTCATATGAAATACTTAATTCGTAAATGCACTTATTACACTAATGCTAATCTTAACATTTTAGCCTCGTACACTCCTTTGTTAATGTAAAAAACATATTTCTTCTCTCGCATATTTTTCTGTTCCTATGCATCAAACTCAATGGTATAAACTTTTTCTGACGGTTTTTTATCCCAATCGAGTCGAAGTTTTGCATTTCTTTGATTTTGAAGCTTTTCATTATATTGTCACCGGAAACAATTACCCACATATTTTCGGAAGTATTGCGAATATTACCTCCGTTTTTTCACAAATGGCGTAGAGTAATGCTTTTGTGGATCAGTGCAAGTTTCAACGTGTCATATAAAATATTTTCTCCGTAAATGCACTAATTACTATTATGCTAATCTGAACATTTTAGCCTCGTACACTCTTTTGTTAATGTATGTAAACGTATTTCTATTCTCGCATATTTTTCTGTTCCTATGCATCAAACTCAATGGTATACACTTTTTTTGACGGTTTTTTATCCCAATCGAGTCGAAGTTTTGCATTTCTTTGATTTTGAAACTTTTCATTATATGGTCACCGGAAACAATTACCCACATATTTTCGGAAGTAATGCGAATACAACCTCCTTGTTTTCACAGAAGGCGTAGAGTAATGCTTTTGTGGATCAGTGCAAGTTTCGACGAGTCATATGAAATACTTTCTCCGTAAATGCACTTATTACCATAATGCTAATCTGAACATTTTAGCCTCGTACACTCTTTTGTTAATGTAAGTAAACGTATTTCTATTCTCGCATTTTTTTTCTGTTCCTCTGCATCAAACTCAATGGTATACAGATTTTCTGAAGGTTTTTTATCCCATTCGAGTCATAGTTTTGCATTTCTTTGATTTTGAAGCTTTTTATAATATTGTCACCGGAAACAATTACTCACATATTTGCGGAAGTAATGCGAATATTACATTATTATTTTCACAGAAGGCGTAGAGTAATGCTATTGTGGATCATTGCAAGTTTCGAAGTGTCATATGAAATACTTTCTCCATTAATGCACTTATTACCATAATGCTAATCTGAACATTTTAGCCTCGTACACTCTTTTGTTAATAAAAGTAAACATATTTCTATTCTCGCATATTTTTCTGTTCCTATGCATCAAACTCAATGCTATACACTTTTTCTGGCGGTTATTAATCCCATTCGAATCGAAGTTATGCATTTCTTTGATTTTGAAGCTATTCATTATATTGTCACCGGAAACAATTACCCACATATCTTCGGAAGTAATGCGAATATTACCTCCTTATTTCCACAAAATTGTAGTGTAATGCTTTTGTGGATCAGAGCAAGTTTCGACGTGTCATATGATATACATTTTCCGTAAATGCACTTATTACCATAATGCTAATCAGAACATTTTAGCCTCGTACACTCTTTTGTTAATGTAAGTAAACGTATTTCTATTCTCGCATATTTTTCTGTTCCTATGCATCAAACACAATGCTATACACTTTTTCTGATGGTTTTTTATCCCATTCGAGTAGAAGTTTTGCATTTCTTTGATTTTGAAGCTTTTCATTTTATTGTCACCGGAAACAATTACACACATATTTTCGGAAGTAATGCGAATATTATCTCCCTTTTTTCACAGAAGGCGTACAGCAATGCTATTGTGGATCAGTGCAAGTTTCGACGTGTCATATGAAATACTTACTCCGTAAATGAACTTATTACCATAATGCTAATCTTAACATTTTAGCCTCGTACACTCTTTTGTTAATGTAAGTAAACTTTTTTCTATTCACGCAAATTTTTCTGTTCCTATGCATCAAACTCAATGGTATACACATTTTCTGAATGTTTTTTATCCCATTCGAGACGAAGTTTTGCATTTCATTCATTTTGAAGCTTTTTATAATATTGTCACCGGAAACAATTACCCACATATATTCAAAAGTAATGCGAATATAACCTCGCTATTTTCACAGAAGTCGTATAGTAATGCTATTGTGGATCAGTGCAAGTTTCGACGTGTCATATGAAATACTTACTCCGTAAATGAACTTATTACCATAATGCTAATCTTAACATTTTAGCCTCGTACACTCTTTTGTTAATGTAAGTAAACGTATTTCTATTCACGCATATTTTTCTGTTCCTATGCATCAAACTCAATGGTATACACTTTTTCTGACGGTATTTTTCCCATTCGAGTCGAAGTTTTGCATTTCTTTGATTTTGAATCTTTTCATTATATTGTCACCGGATACAATTACCCACATATTTTCGGAAGTAATGCGAATACTACCTCCTTGTTTTCACAGAAGGCGTAGAGTAATGCTTTTGTGGATCAGTGCAAGATTCGACGAGTCATATGAAATACTTTCTCCGTAAATGCACTTATTACCATTATGCTAATCAGAACATTTTAGCCTCGTACACTCTTTTGTTAATGTAAGTAAACGTATTTCTATTCTCGCATTTTTTTTCTGTTCCTCTGCATCAAACTCAATGGTATACAGATTTTCTGAAGGTTTTTTATCCCATTCGAGTCATAGTTTTGCATTTCTTTGATTTTGAAGCTTTTTATAATATTGTCACCGGAAACAATTACTCACATATTTGCGGAAGTAATGCGAATATTACATTATTATTTTCACAGAAGGCGTAGAGTAATGCTATTGTGGCTCATTGCAAGTTTCGACGTGTCATATGAAATACTTTCTCCATTAATGCACTTATTACCATAATGCTAATCTCAACATTTTAGCCTCGTACTCTTTTGTTAATGTAAGTAAAAATTTTTCTAATCTCGCATATTTTCCTGTTCCTATGCATCAAACTCAATGGTATACCCTTTTTCTGACGGTTTTTTATCCCATTCGAGTCGAAGTTTTGCATTTCTTTGATTTTTAATCTTTTCATTATATTGTCACCGGAAACAATTACCCACATATTTTCAGAAGTAACGCGAATATTACCTCCTTTTTTTCACAGAAGGCGTCGAGTAATGCTTTTGTGGTTCAGTGCAAGTTTCGACGTATCATTTGAAATACTTTTTCCTTAAATGCACTTTTAACCATAATGCTAATCTGAACATTTTAGCCTCGTACACTCTTTTGTTAATAAAAGTAAACATATTTCTATTCTCGCATATTTTTCTGTTCCTATGCATCAAACTCAATGCTATACACTTTTTCTGGCGGTTATTAATCCCATTAGAATCGAAGTTATGCATTTTATTGATTTTGAAGCTATTCATTATATTGTCACCGGAAACAATTACCCACATATCTTCGGAAGTAATGCGAATATTACCTCCTTATTTCCACAAAAGCCGTAGTGTAATGCTTTTGTGGATCAGAGCAAGTTTCGACGTGTCATATGATATACATTTTCCGTAAATGCACTTATTACCATAATGCTAATCAGAACATTTTAGCCTCGTACACTCTTTTGTTAATGTAAGTAAACGTATTTCTATTCTCGCATATTTTTCTGTTCCTATGCATCAAACTCAATGGTATACACATTTTCTGAATGTTTTTTATCCCATTCGTATCGAAGTTTTGCATTTCATTCATTTTGAAGCTTTTTATAATATTGTCACCGGAAACAATTACCCACATATATTCAAAAGTAATGCGAATATAACCTCGCTATTTTTACAGAAGTCGTATAGTAATGCTATTGTGGATCAGTGCAAGTTTCGACGTGTCATATGAAATACTTTTTCCTTAAATGCACTTTTTACCATAATGCTAATCTGAACATTTTAGCCTCGTACACTCTTTTGTTAATGTAAGTGAACGTATTTCTATTCTCGCATTTTTTTTCTGTTCCTATGCATCAAACTCAATGGTATACATATTTTCTTATGGTTTTTATCCCATTCGAGTCGAAGTTTTGCATTTTTTTTCATTTTGAAGCTTTTTATAGTATTGTCACCGGAAACAATTACTCACATATTTTCGGAAGTAATGCGAATATTACGTTATTTATTTCAAGGAAGGCGTAGATTAATGATATTGTGGATCAGTGAAGGTTTCGACGTGTCATATGAAATACTTAATTCGTAAATGCACTTATTACACTAATGCTAATCTTAACATTTTAGCCTCGTACACTCCTTTGTTAATGTAAAAAACATATTTCTTCTCTCGCATATTTTTCTGTTCCTATGCATCAAACTCAATGGTATAAACTTTTTCTGACGGTTTTTTATCCCAATCGAGTCGAAGTTTTGCATTTCTTTGATTTTGAAGCTTTTCATTATATTGTCACCGGAAACAATTACCCACATATTTTCGGAAGTATTGCGAATATTACCTCCGTTTTTTCACAAATGGCGTAGAGTAATGCTTTTGTGGATCAGTGCAAGTTTCAACGTGTCATATAAAATATTTTCTCCGTAAATGCACTAATTACTATTATGCTAATCTGAACATTTTAGCCTCGTACACTCTTTTGTTAATGTATGTAAACGTATTTCTATTCTCGCATATTTTTCTGTTCCTATGCATCAAACTCAATGGTATACACTTTTTTTGACGGTTTTTTATCCCAATCGAGTCGAAGTTTTGCATTTCTTTGATTTTGAAACTTTTCATTATATTGTCACCGGAAACAATTACCCACATATTTTCGGAAGTAATGCGAATACAACCTCCTTGTTTTCACAGAAGGCGTAGAGTAATGCTTTTGTGGATCAGTGCAAGTTTCGACGAGTCATATGAAATACTTTCTCCGTAAATGCACTTATTACCATAATGCTAATCTGAACATTTTAGCCTCGTACACTCTTTTGTTAATGTAAGTAAACGTATTTCTATTCTCGCATTTTTTTTCTGTTCCTCTGCATCAAACTCAATGGTATACAGATTTTCTGAAGGTTTTTTATCCCATTCGAGTCATAGTTTTGCATTTCTTTGATTTTGAAGCTTTTTATAATATTGTCACCGGAAACAATTACTCACATATTTGCGGAAGTAATGCGAATATTACATTATTATTTTCACAGAAGGCGTAGAGTAATGCTATTGTGGATCATTGCAAGTTTCGAAGTGTCATATGAAATACTTTCTCCATTAATGCACTTATTACCATAATGCTAATCTGAACATTTTAGCCTCGTACACTCTTTTGTTAATAAAAGTAAACATATTTCTATTCTCGCATATTTTTCTGTTCCTATGCATCAAACTCAATGCTATACACTTTTTCTGGCGGTTATTAATCCCATTCGAATCGAAGTTATGCATTTCTTTGATTTTGAAGCTATTCATTATATTGTCACCGGAAACAATTACCCACATATCTTCGGAAGTAATGCGAATATTACCTCCTTATTTCCACAAAATTGTAGTGTAATGCTTTTGTGGATCAGAGCAAGTTTCGACGTGTCATATGATATACATTTTCCGTAAATGCACTTATTACCATAATGCTAATCAGAACATTTTAGCCTCGTACACTCTTTTGTTAATGTAAGTAAACGTATTTCTATTCTCGCATATTTTTCTGTTCCTATGCATCAAACTCAATGGTATACACATTTTCTGAATATTTTTTAACCCATTCGAATCGAAGTTTTGCATTTCATTCATTTTGAAGCTTTTTATAATATTGTCACCGGAAACAATTACCCACATATATTCAAAAGTAATGCGAATATAACCTCGCTATTTTTACAGAAGTCGTATAGTAATGCTATTGTGGATCAGTGCAAGTTTCGACGTGTCATATGAAATACTTTTTCCTTAAATGCACTTTTTACCATAATGCTAATCTGAACATTTTAGCCTCGTACACTCTTTTGTTAATGTAAGTGAACGTATTTCTATTCTCGCATTTTTTTTCTGTTCCTATGCATCAAACTCAATGGTATACATATTTTCTTATGGTTTTTAATCCATTCGAGTCGAAGTTTTGCATTGTTTTTCATTTTGAAGCTTTTTATAGTATTGTCACCGGAAACAATTACTCACATATTTTCGAAAGTAATGCGAATATTACGTTATTTATTTCAAGGAAGGCGTAGAGTAATGATATTGTGGATCAGTGAAGGTTTCGACGTGTCATATGAAATACTTTCTCCGTAAATTCACTTAATACCATAATGCTTATCTGAACATTTTAGCCTCGTACACTCTTCTGTTAATGTAAGTAAAATTATTTCTCTTCTCGCATATTTTTCTGTTCCTATGCTTCAAACCCAATTGTTTACACTTTTTTTGACGGTTTATTATCCCATTCGAGTCGAAATGTTTCATTTCTTTGATTTTGAAGCTTTTCATTATATTGTCACCGGAAACATTTAAACACATATCTTCGGAAGTAATGCGAATATTACCTCCTTATTTTCACAGAAGGCGTAAAGTAATGCTATTGTGGATCAGTGCAAGTTTCGACGTGTCATATGAAATACTTTCTCCGTAAATGCACTTATTTCAATAATGCTAATCTGAACATTTTAGCCTCGTACACTCTTTTGTTAATGTAAGTAAACATATTTCTATTCTCGCATATTTTTCTGTACCTATGCATCAAACACAATGCTATACACTTTTTCTGATGGTTTTTTATCCCATTCGAGTAGAAGTTTTGCATTTCTTTGATTTTGAAGCTTTTCATTTTATTGTCACCGGAAACAATTACACACATATTTTCGGAAGTAATGCGAATATTATCTCCCTTTTTTCACAGAAGGCGTACAGCAATGCTATTGTGGATCAGTGCAAGTTTCGACGTGTCATATGAAATACTTACTCCGTAAATGAACTTATTACCATAATGCTAATCTTAACATTTTAGCCTCGTACACTCTTTTGTTAATGTAAGTAAACTTTTTTCTATTCACGCAAATTTTTCTGTTCCTATGCATCAAACTCAATGGTATACACATTTTCTGAATGTTTTTTATCCCATTCGAGACGAAGTTTTGCATTTCATTCATTTTGAAGCTTTTTATAATATTGTCACCGGAAACAATTACCCACATATATTCAAAAGTAATGCGAATATAACCTCGCTATTTTCACAGAAGTCGTATAGTAATGCTATTGTGGATCAGTGCAAGTTTCGACGTGTCATATGAAATACTTACTCCGTAAATGAACTTATTACCATAATGCTAATCTTAACATTTTAGCCTCGTACACTCTTTTGTTAATGTAAGTAAACGTATTTCTATTCACGCATATTTTTCTGTTCCTATGCATCAAACTCAATGGTATACACTTTTTCTGACGGTATTTTTCCCATTCGAGTCGAAGTTTTGCATTTCTTTGATTTTGAATCTTTTCATTATATTGTCACCGGATACAATTACCCACATATTTTCGGAAGTAATGCGAATACTACCTCCTTGTTTTCACAGAAGGCGTAGAGTAATGCTTTTGTGGATCAGTGCAAGATTCGACGAGTCATATGAAATACTTTCTCCGTAAATGCACTTATTACCATTATGCTAATCAGAACATTTTAGCCTCGTACACTCTTTTGTTAATGTAAGTAAACGTATTTCTATTCTCGCATTTTTTTTCTGTTCCTCTGCATCAAACTCAATGGTATACAGATTTTCTGAAGGTTTTTTATCCCATTCGAGTCATAGTTTTGCATTTCTTTGATTTTGAAGCTTTTTATAATATTGTCACCGGAAACAATTACTCACATATTTGCGGAAGTAATGCGAATATTACATTATTATTTTCACAGAAGGCGTAGAGTAATGCTATTGTGGCTCATTGCAAGTTTCGACGTGTCATATGAAATACTTTCTCCATTAATGCACTTATTACCATAATGCTAATCTCAACATTTTAGCCTCGTACTCTTTTGTTAATGTAAGTAAAAATTTTTCTAATCTCGCATATTTTCCTGTTCCTATGCATCAAACTCAATGGTATACCCTTTTTCTGACGGTTTTTTATCCCATTCGAGTCGAAGTTTTGCATTTCTTTGATTTTTAATCTTTTCATTATATTGTCACCGGAAACAATTACCCACATATTTTCAGAAGTAACGCGAATATTACCTCCTTTTTTTCACAGAAGGCGTCGAGTAATGCTTTTGTGGTTCAGTGCAAGTTTCGGCGTATCATTTGAAATACTTTTTCCTTAAATGCACTTTTAACCATAATGCTAATCTGAACATTTTAGCCTCGTACACTCTTTTGTTAATAAAAGTAAACATATTTCTATTCTCGCATATTTTTCTGTTCCTATGCATCAAACTCAATGCTATACACTTTTTCTGGCGGTTATTAATCCCATTAGAATCGAAGTTATGCATTTTATTGATTTTGAAGCTATTCATTATATTGTCACCGGAAACAATTACCCACATATCTTCGGAAGTAATGCGAATATTACCTCCTTATTTCCACAAAAGCCGTAGTGTAATGCTTTTGTGGATCAGAGCAAGTTTCGACGTGTCATATGATATACATTTTCCGTAAATGCACTTATTACCATAATGCTAATCAGAACATTTTAGCCTCGTACACTCTTTTGTTAATGTAAGTAAACGTATTTCTATTCTCGCATATTTTTCTGTTCCTATGCATCAAACTCAATGGTATACACATTTTCTGAATGTTTTTTATCCCATTCGAATCGAAGTTTTGCATTTCATTCATTTTGAAGCTTTTTATAATATTGTCACCGGAAACAATTACCCACATATATTCAAAAGTAATGCGAATATAACCTCGCTATTTTTACAGAAGTCGTATAGTAATGCTATTGTGGATCAGTGCAAGTTTCGACGTGTCATATAAAATACTTTTTCCTTAAATGCACTTTTTACCATAATGCTAATCTGAACATTTTAGCCTCGTACACTCTTTTGTTAATGTAAGTGAACGTATTTCTATTCTCGCATTTTTTTTCTGTTCCTATGCATCAAACTCAATGGTATACATATTTTCTTATGGTTTTTATCCCATTCAAATCGAAGTTTTGCATTTTTTTTCATTTTGAAGCTTTTTATAGTATTGTCACCGGAAACAATTACTCACATATTTTCGGAAGTAATGCGAATATTACGTTATTTATTTCAAGGAAGGCGTAGATTAATGATATTGAGGATCAGTGAAGGTTTCGACGTGTCATATGAAATACTTTCTCCGTAAATTCACTTAATACCATAATGCTTATCTGAACATTTTAGCCTCGTACACTCTTTTGTTAATGTAAGTTAAATTATTTCTCTTCTCGCATATTTTTCTGTTCCTATGCTTCAAACCCAATTGTTTACACTTTTTTTGACGGTTTATTATCCCATTCGAGTCGAAATGTTTCATTTCTTTGATTTTGAAGCTTTTCATTATATTGTCACCGGAAACATTTAAACACATATCTTCGGAAGTAATGCGAATATTACCTCCTTATTTTCACAGAAGGCGTAAAGTAATGCTATTGTGGATCAGTGCAAGTTTCGACGTGTCATATGAAATACTTTCTCCGTAAATGCACTTATTTCAATAATGCTAATCTGAACATTTTAGCCTCGTACACTCTTTTGTTAATGTAAGTAAACATATTTCTATTCTCGCATATTTTTCTGTACCTATGCATCAAACACAATGCTATACACTTTTTCTGATGGTTTTTTATCCCATTCGAGTAGAAGTTTTGCATTTCTTTGATTTTGAAGCTTTTCATTTTATTGTCACCGGAAACAATTACACACATATTTTCGGAAGTAATGCGAATATTATCTCCCTTTTTTCTCAGAAGGCGTAGAGCTATGCTATTGTGGATCAGTGCAAGTTTCGACGTGTCATATGAAATACTTACTCCGTAAATGAACTTATTACCATAATGCTAATCTTAACATTTTAGCCTCGTACACTCTTTTGTTAATGTAAGTAAACTTTTTTCTATTCACGCAAATTTTTCTGTTCCTATGCATCAAACTCAATGGTATACACATTTTCTGAATGTTTTTTATCCCATTCGAGACGAAGTTTTGCATTTCATTCATTTTGAAGCTTTTTATAATATTGTCACCGGAAACAATTACCCACATATATTCAAAAGTAATGCGAATATAACCTCGCTATTTTCACAGAAGTCGTATAGTAATGCTATTGTGGATCAGTGCAAGTTTCGACGTGTCATATGAAATACTTACTCCGTAAATGAACTTATTACCATAATGCTAATCTTAACATTTTAGCCTCGTACACTCTTTTGTTAATGTAAGTAAACGTATTTCTATTCACGCATATTTTTCTGTTCCTATGCATCAAACTCAATGGTATACACTTTTTCTGACGGTATTTTTCCCATTCGAGTCGAAGTTTTGCATTTCTTTGATTTTGAATCTTTTCATTATATTGTCACCGGATACAATTACCCACATATTTTCGGAAATAATGCGAATACTACCTCCTTGTTTTCACAGAAGGCGTAGAGTAATGCTTTTGTGGATCAGTGCAAGATTCGACGAGTCATATGAAATACTTTCTCCGTAAATGCACTTATTACCATTATGCTAATCAGAACATTTTAGCCTCGTACACTCTTTTGTTAATGTAAGTAAACATATTTCTATTCTCGCAAATTTTTCTGGACCTATGCATCAAACACAATGGTATACACTTTTTCTGATGGTTTTTTATCCCATTCGAGTAGAAGTTTTGCATTTCTTTGATTTTGAAGCTTTTCATTTTATTGTCACCGGAAACAATTACACACATATTTTCGGAAGTAATGCGAATATTATCTCCCTTTATTCACAGAAGGCGTAGAGCAATGCTATTGTGGATCAGTGCAAGTTTCGACGTGTCATATGAAATACTTTCTCCGTAAATGCACTTATTACAATAATGCTAATCTGAACATTTTAGCCTCGTACACTCTTTTGTTAATGTAAGTAAACATATTTCTATTCTCGCATATTTTTCTGTACCTATGCATCAAACACAATGCTATACACTTTTTCTGATGGTTTTTTATCCCATTCGAGTAGAGGTTTTGCATTTCTTTGATTTTGGAGCTTTTCATTTTATTGTCACCGGAAACAATTACACACATATTTTCGGAAGTAATGCGAATATTATCTCCCTTTTTTCTCAGAAGGCGTAGAGCTATGCTATTGTGGATCAGTGCAAGTTTCGACGTGTCATATGAAATACTTTCTCCGTAAATTCACTTATTACCATAATGCTAATCTGAACATTATAGCCTCGTACACTGTTTTGTTAATGTAAGTAAACGTATTTCTATTCTCGCATTTTTTTCTGATCCTATGCTTCAAACTCAATGGTATAAAGATTTTCTGATGGTTTTTTATCCCATTCGAGTCATAGTTTTGCATTTCTTTTATTTTGAAGCTTTTTATAATATTGTCACCGGAAACAATTACTCACCTATTTGCGGAAGTAATGCGAATATTACCTTATTATTTTCACAGAAGGCGTAGAGTAATGCTATTGTGGATCAGTGCAAGTATCGACGTGTCATATGAAATACTTTCTCCATTAATGCACTTATTACCATAATGCTAATCTCAACATTTTAGCCTCGTACTCTTTTGTTAATGTAAGTAAAAATTTTACTAATCTCGCATATTTTCCTGTTCCTATGCATCAAACTCAATGGTATACCCTTTTTCTGATGGTTTTTTATCCCATTCGAGAGGAAGTTTTGCATTTCTTTGATTTTTAATCTTTTCATTATATTGTCACCGGAAACAATTACCCACATATTTTCAGAAGTAACGCGAATATTGCCTCCTTTTTTTCACAGAAGGCGTCGAGTAGTGCTTTTGTGGTTCAGTGCAAGTTTCGACGTGTCATATGAAATACCTTTCCTTAAATGCACTTTTTACCATAATGCTAATCTGAACATTTTAGCCTCTTACATTCTTTTGTTAATGTAAGTAAACATATTTCTATTCTCGCATATTTTTCTGTTCCTATGCATCAAACTCAATGCTATACACTTTTTCTGGCGGTTATTTATCCCATTAGAATCGAAGTTATGCATTTCTTTGATTTTGAAGCTTTTCATTATATTGTCACCGGAAACAATTACCCACATATCTTCGGAAATAATGCGAATATTACCTCCTTATTTCCACAAAAGCCGTATTGTAATGCTTTTGTGGATCAGAGCAAGTTTCGACGTGTCATATGATATACATTCTCCGTAAATGCACTTATTACCATAATGCTTATCAGAACATTTTAGCCTCGTACACTCTTTTGTTAATAAAAGTAAACGTATTTCTATTCTCGCATATTTTTCTGTTCCTATGCATCAAACTCAATGGTATACACATTTTCTGAATGTTTTTTATCCCATTCGAGTCGAAGTTTTGCATTTCATTCATTTTGAAGCTTTTTATAATATTGTCACCGGAAACAATTACCCACATATATTCAAAAGTAATGCGATTATAACCTCGCTATTTTCACAGAAGTCATATAGTAATGCTACTGTGGATCAGTGCAAGTTTCGACGTGTCATATGAAATACTTTCTCCGTAAATGCACTTATTACAATAATGCTAATCTGAACTTTTTAGCCTCGTACACTCTTTTGTTAATGTAAGTAAACATATTTCTATTCTCGCATATTTTTCTGGACCTATGCATCAAACACAATGGTATACACTTTTTCTGATGGTTTTTTATCCCATTCGAGTAGAAGTTTTGTATTTCTTTGATTTTGAAGCTTTTCATTTTATTGTCACCGGAAACAATCACACACATATTTTCGAAAGTAATGCGAATATTACCTCCTTATTTCCACAAAAAACGTAGAGTAATGCTTATGTGGATCAGTGCAAGTTTCGACGTGTCATATGAAATACTTACTTCGTAAATGCACTTATTACACTAATGCTAATCTTAACATTTTAGCCTCGTACACTCTTTTGTTAATGTAAGTAAAATTATTTCTCTTCTCGCATATTTTTCTGTTCCTATGCTTCAAACCCAATTGTTTACACTTTTTTTGACGGTTTATTATCCAATTCGAGTCGAAATGTTTCATTTCTTTGATTTTGAAGCTTTTCATTATATTGTCACCGGAAACATTTAAACACATATCTTCGGAAGTAATGCGAATATTACCTCCTTATTTTCACAGAAGGCGTAAAGTAATGCTGTTGTGGATCAGTGCAAGTTTCGACGTGTCATATGAAATACTTTCTCCGTAAATGCACTTATTTCAATAATGCTAATCTGAACATTTTAGCTGCGTACACTCTTTTGTTAATGTAAGTAAACATATTTCTATTCTCGCATATTTTTCTGTACCTATGCATCAAACACAATGCTATACACTTTTTCTGATGGTTTTTTATCCCATTCGAGTAGAAGTTTTGCATTTCTTTGATTTTGAAGCTTTTCATTTTATTGTCACCGGAAACAATTACACACATATTTTCGGAAGTAATGCGAATATTTTCTCCCTTTATTCACAGAAGGCGTAGCGCAATGCTATTGTGGATCAGTGCAAGTTTCGACGTGTCATATGAAATACTTACTCCGTAAATGAACTTATTACCATAATGCTAATCTTAACATTTTCGCCTCGTACACTCTTTTGTTAATGTTAGTAAACGTATTTCTATTCACGCATATTTTTCTGTTCCTATGCATCAAACTCAATGGTATACACTTTTTCTGACGGTTTTTTTCCCATTCGAGTCGAAGTTTTGCATTTCTTTGATTTTGAATCTTTTCATTATATTGTCAACGGAAACAATTACCCACATATTTTCGGAAGTAATGCGAATACTACCTCCTTATTTTCACAGAAGGCGTAGAGTAATGCTTTTGTGGATCAGTGCAAGTTTCGACGAGTCATATGAAATACTTTCTCCGTAAATGCACTTATTACATAATGCTAATCTGAACATTTTAGCCTCGTACACTCTCTTGTTAATGTAAGTAAACGTATTTCTATTCTCGCATATTTTTCTGTTTTTATGCATCAAACTCAATGGTATACACTTTTTCTGACGGTTTTTTATCCTATTCGAGTCGAAGTTTTGCATTTCTTTGATTTTGAATCTTTTCATTATATTGTCACCGGAAACAATTTCCCACATATTTTCGGAAGTAATGCGAATATTACTTCATTATTTTCACAGAAGGCATAGAGTAATGCTTTTGTGGATTATTGCAAGTTTCGACGTGTCATTTGAAATACTTTCTCCGAAAAGTTCACTTAATACCATAATGCTAATCTGAACATTATAGCCTCGTACACTCTTTTGTTAATGTAAGTAAACGTATTTCTATTCTCGCATTTTTTTCTGTACCTATGCATCAAACTAAATGGTATACTCTTTTTCTGACGGTTTTTTATCCCATTGGAATCGAAGTTTTGCATTTCTTTGATTTTGAACCTTTTCATTATATTGTCACCGGAAACAAATACCCACATATTTTCGGAAGTAATGCGAATATTACCTCCTTATTTCCACAAAAAACGTAGAGTAATGCTTATGTGGATCAGTGCAAGTTTCGACGTGTCATTAGAAATACTTACTCTGTAAATGCACTTTTTACACTAATGCTAATCTTAACATTTTAGCCTCGTACTTCCTTTTGTTAATGTAAGTAAACGTATTTCTATTTTCGCATATTTTCCTGTTCCTTTGCATCAAACTCAATGGTAAACACTTTTTCTGACGGTTTTTTATCCCATTCGAATCGAAGTTTTGCATTTCTTTGAGTTTGAAGCTTATCATTATTCTGTCACCGGAAACAATTACCCACATATTTTCGGAAGTAATGCGAATATTACCTCTTTTTTTTCACAAAAGGCGTAGAGTAATGCTTTTGTGTATCAGTGCAAGTTTCGACAAGTCATATACAATACTTTCTCCCTAAATGCACTAATTACCATAATTTTAATCTGAACATTTTAGCCTCGTACACTTTTGTTAATGTATGTAAATGTATTTCTATTCTCGCATATTTTTCTCTTCCTATGCATAAAACTCAATGGTATACACATTTTCTGAATGTTTTTTATCCCATTCGAGTCGAAGTTTTGTATTTCTTTGATTTTAAAGCTTTTCATTATGTTGTCACCGGAAACAATTACCCACATATTTTCGGAAGTAATGCGAATATTACTTCCCTATTTTCACAGAAAGCGGTAGAGTAATGCTGTTGTGGATCATTGCAAGTTTTGACGTGTCATATGAAATATTTACTCCGTAAATGAACTTATTACCATAATGCTAATCTTAACATTTTAGCCTCGTACGCTCTTTTGTTAATGTAAGTAAACATTTTTCTTCTCTCGCATATGTTTCTGTTCCTATGCATCAAACGCAATGGTATACACTTATTCTGACGGTTTTTTATCCCATTCGAGTCGAAGTTTTGCATTTCTTTGATTTTGTAGGTTTTCATTTTATTGTCACCGGAAACAATTACACACATATTTTCGGAAGTAATGCGAATATTACCTCCCTATTTTCACAGAAGGCGTAGAGTAATGCGTTTGTGAATCAGTGCAAGTTTCGACGTGTCATATGAAATACTTACTCCGTGAATGCACTTAATTCCATAATGCTAATCTGAACATTTTTGCCTCGTACACTCTTTTCTCATTGTAAAAAACATATTTCTTCTCTCGCATATTTTTCTGTTCCTATGCATCAAACTCAATGGTATACACTTTTTCTGACGGTTTTTTATCCCATTCGAGTCGAAGTTTTGCATTTCATTGATTTTTAACCTTTTCATTATATTGTCACGGGAAACAATTACCCACATATTTTCGGAAGTAATGCGAATATTACCTCCTTATTTTCACAAAAGGCGTAGAGTAATGCTTTTGTGGATCAGTGCAAGTTTCTACGAGTAATATAAAATAGTTTCTCCGTAAATGCACTAATTACCATAATGCTAATCTGAACATTTTAGCCTCGTTCACTCTTTTGTTAATGTATGTAAACGTATTTCTATTCTCGCATATTTTTCTGATCCTATGCATCAAACTCAATGGTATACACTTTTTCTGACGGTCTTTTATCCCAATCGAGTCGAAGTTTTGCATTTCTTTGATTTTGAAGCTTTTCATTATTTTGTCACCGGAAACAATTACCCACATATTTTCGGAAGTAATGCGAATATTACCTACTTATTTTCACAGAAGGCGTAGAGTAATGCTTTTGTGGATTATTGCAAGTTTCGACGTGTCATATGAAATACATTTTTCGTAAATTCACTTATTACCATAATGCTAATCTGAACATTTTAGCCTCGTACACTCTTTTGTTAATGTAAGTAAACGTATTTCTATTCTCGCATATTTTTCTCTTCCTATGCATCTAACACAATGGTATACACTTTTTCTGACGGTTTTTTATACCAATCGAGTCGAAGTTTTCCATTTCTTTGATTTTGAAGCTTTTCATTATATTGTCATCGGAAACAATTACCCACATATTTTTGGAAGTAATGCGAATTTAACCTACTTTTTTTCACAGAAGGCGTAGAGTAAAGCTTTTGTGGATCAGTGCAAGTTTTGACGTGTCATAAGAAATACTTTATCCGTAAATGCACCTTTTTCCATAATGCTAATCTGAACATTTTAGCCTCGTACACTCTTTTTTAATTGTAAAAAACATATTTCTTCTCTCGCATATTTTTCTGTTCCTATGCATCAAACTCAATGATATACACTTTTTCTGACGGTTTTTTATCCCATTGGAGTCGAAGTTTTGCATTTCTTTGATTTTGAAGCTTTTCATTATATTGTCACCGGAAACAATTACCCACATATTTTCGGAAGTAATGCGAATATTACCTCCCTTTTTTCACAAAAGGCGTAGAGTAATGCTTCTGTGGATCAGTGCAAGTTTCGACGAGTTATATGAAACACTTTCTCCGTAAATTCACTTATTACCATAATGCTAATCTGAACATTTTAGCCTCGTACACTCTTTTGTTAATGTAATAATGAAGTAATATTCGCATTACTTCCGAAAATATGTGGGAAATTGTTTCCGGTGACAATATAATGAAAAGATTCAAAATCAAAGAAATGCAAAACTTCGACTCGAATAGGATAAAAAACCGTCAGAAAAAGTGTATACCATTGAGTTTGATGCATAAAAACAGAAAAATATGCGAGAATAGAAATACGTTTACTTACATTAACAAGAGAGTGTACGAGGCTAAAATGTTCAGATTAGCATTATGTAATAAGTGCATTTACGGAGAAAGTATTTCATATGACTCGTCGAAACTTGCACTGATCCACAAAAGCATTACTCTACGCCTTCTGTGAAAATAAGGAGGTAGTATTCGCATTACTTCCGAAAATATGTGGGTAATTGTTTCCGTTGACAATATAATGAAAAGATTCAAAATCAAAGAAATGCAAAACTTCGACTCGAATGGGAAAAAAACCGTCAGAAAAAGTGTATACCATTGAGTTTGATGCATAGGAACAGAAAAATATGCGTGAATAGAAATACGTTTACTAACATTAACAAAAGAGTGTACGAGGCGAAAATGTTAAGATAAGCATTATGGTAATAAGTTCATTTACGGAGTAAGTATTTCATATGACACGTCGAAACTTGCACTGATCCACAATAGCATTGCGCTACGCCTTCTGTGAATAAAGGGAGAAAATATTCGCATTACTTCCGAAAATATGTGTGTAATTGTTTCCGGTGACAATAAAATGAAAAGCTTCAAAATCAAAGAAATGCAAAACTTCTACTCGAATGGGATAAAAAACCATCAGAAAAAGTGTATAGCATTGTGTTTGATGCATAGGTACAGAAAAATATGCGAGAATAGAAATATGTTTACTTACATTAACAAAAGAGTGTACGCAGCTAAAATGTTCAGATTAGCATTATTGAAATAAGTGCATTTACGGAGAAAGTATTTCATATGACACGTCGAAACTTGCACTGATCCACAACAGCATTACTTTACGCCTTCTGTGAAAATAAGGAGGTAATATTCGCATTACTTCCGAAGATATGTGTTTAAATGTTTCCGGTGACAATATAATGAAAAGCTTCAAAATCAAAGAAATGAAACATTTCGACTCGAATTGGATAATAAACCGTCAAAAAAAGTGTAAACAATTGGGTTTGAAGCATAGGAACAGAAAAATATGCGAGAAGAGAAATAATTTTACTTACATTAACAAAAGAGTGTACGAGGCTAAAATGTTAAGATTAGCATTAGTGTAATAAGTGCATTTACGAAGTAAGTATTTCATATGACACGTCGAAACTTGCACTGATCCACATAAGCATTACTCTACGTTTTTTGTGGAAATAAGGAGGTAATATTCGCATTACTTTCGAAAATATGTGTGTGATTGTTTCCGGTGACAATAAAATGAAAAGCTTCAAAATCAAAGAAATACAAAACTTCTACTCGAATGGGATAAAAAACCATCAGAAAAAGTGTATACCATTGTGTTTGATGCATAGGTCCAGAAAAATATGCGAGAATAGAAATATGTTTACTTACATTAACAAAAGAGTGTACGAGGCTAAAAAGTTCAGATTAGCATTATTGTAATAAGTGCATTTACGGAGAAAGTATTTCATATGACACGTCGAAACTTGCACTGATCCACAGTAGCATTACTATATGACTTCTGTGAAAATAGCGAGGTTATAATCGCATTACTTTTGAATATATGTGGGTAATTGTTTCCGGTGACAATATTATAAAAAGCTTCAAAATGAATGAAATGCAAAACTTCGACTCGAATGGGATAAAAAACATTCAGAAAATGTGTATACCATTGAGTTTGATGCATAGGAACAGAAAAATATGCGAGAATAGAAATACGTTTACTTTTATTAACAAAAGAGTGTACGAGGCTAAAATGTTCTGATAAGCATTATGGTAATAAGTGCATTTACGGAGAATGTATATCATATGACACGTCGAAACTTGCTCTGATCCACAAAAGCATTACAATACGGCTTTTGTGGAAATAAGGAGGTAATATTCGCATTATTTCCGAAGATATGTGGGTAATTGTTTCCGGTGACAATATAATGAAAAGCTTCAAAATCAAAGAAATGCATAACTTCGATTCTAATGGGATAAATAACCGCCAGAAAAAGTGTATAGCATTGAGTTTGATGCATAGGAACAGAAAAATATGCGAGAATAGAAATATGTTTACTTACATTAACAAAAGAGTGTAAGAGGCTAAAATGTTCAGATTAGCATTATGGTAAAATGTGCATTTAAGGAAAGGTATTTCATATGACACGTCGAAACTTGCACTGAACCACAAAAGCACTACTCGACGCCTTCTGTGAAAAAAAGGAGGCAATATTCGCGTTACTTCTGAAAATATGTGGGTAATTGTTTCCGGTGACAATATAATGAAAAGATTAAAAATCAAAGAAATGCAAAACTTCCTCTCGAATGGGATAAAAAACCATCAGAAAAAGGGTATACCATTGAGTTTGATGCATAGGAACAGGAAAATATGCGAGATTAGTAAAATTTTTACTTACATTAACAAAAGAGTACGAGGCTAAAATGTTGAGATTAGCATTATGGTAATAAGTGCATTAATGGAGAAAGTATTTCATATGACACGTCGATACTTGCACTGATCCACAATAGCATTACTCTACGCCTTCTGTGAAAATAATAAGGTAATATTCGCATTACTTCCGCAAATAGGTGAGTAATTGTTTCCGGTGACAATATTATAAAAAGCTTCAAAATAAAAGAAATGCAAAACTATGACTCGAATGGGATAAAAAACCATCAGAAAATCTTTATACCATTGAGTTTGAAGCATAGGATCAGAAAAAAATGCGAGAATAGAAATACGTTTACTTACATTAACAAAACAGTGTACGAGGCTATAATGTTCAGATTAGCATTATGGTAATAAGTGAATTTACGGAGAAAGTATTTCATATGACACGTCGAAACTTGCACTGATCCACAATAGCATAGCTCTACGCCTTCTGAGAAAAAAGGGAGATAATATTCGCATTACTTCCGAAAATATGTGTGTAATTGTTTCCGGTGACAATAAAATGAAAAGCTCCAAAATCAAAGAAATGCAAAACCTCTACTCGAATGGGATAAAAAACCATCAGAAAAAGTGTATAGCATTGTGTTTGATGCATAGGTACAGAAAAATATGCGAGAATAGAAATATGTTTACTTACATTAACAAAAGAGTGTACGAGGCTAAAATGTTCAGATTAGCATTATTGTAATAAGTATATTTACGGAGAAAGTATTTCATATGACACGTCGAAACTTGCACTGATCCACAATAGCATTGCTCTACGCCTTCTGTGAATAAAGGGAGATAATATTCGCATTACTTCCGAAAATATGTGTGTAATTGTTTCCGGTGACAATAAAATGAAAAGCTTCAAAATCAAAGAAATGCAAAACTTCTACTCGAATGGGATAAAAAACCATCAGAAAAAGTGTATACCATTGTGTTTGATGCATAGGTCCAGAAAAATTTGCGAGAATAGAAATATGTTTACTTACATTAACAAAAGAGTGTACGAGGCTAAAATGTTCTGATTAGCATAATGGTAATAAGTGCATTTACGGAGAAAGTATTTCATATGACTCGTCGAATCTTGCACTGATCCACAAAAGCATTACTCTACGCCTTCTGTGAAAACAAGGAGGTAGTATTCGCATTATTTCCGAAAATATGTGGGTAATTGTATCCGGTGACAATATAATGAAAAGATTCAAAATCAAAGAAATGCAAAACTTCGACTCAAATGGGAAAAATACCGTCAGAAAAAGTGTATACCATTGAGTTTGATGCATAGGAACAGAAAAATATGCGTGAATAGAAATACGTTTACTTACATTAACAAAAGAGTGTACGAGGCTAAAATGTTAAGATTAGCATTATGGTAATAAGTTCATTTACGGAGTAAGTATTTCATATGACACGTCGAAACTTGCACTGATCCACAATAGCATTACTATACGACTTCTGTGAAAATAGCGAGGTTATATTCGCATTACTTTTGAATATATGTGGGTAATTGTTTCCGGTGACAATATTATAAAAAGCTTCAAAATGAATGAAATGCAAAACTTCGTCTCGAATGGGATAAAAAACATTCAGAAAATGTGTATACCATTGAGTTTGATGCATAGGAACAGAAAAATTTGCGTGAATAGAAAAAAGTTTACTTACATTAACAAAAGAGTGTACGAGGCTAAAATGTTAAGATTAGCATTATGGTAATAAGTTCATTTACGGAGTAAGTATTTCATATGACACGTCGAAACTTGCACTGATCCACAATAGCATAGCTCTACGCCTTCTGAGAAAAAAGGGAGATAATATTCGCATTACTTCCGAAAATATGTGTGTAATTGTTTCCGGTGACAATAAAATGAAAAGCTTCAAAATCAAAGAAATGCAAAACTTCTACTCGAATGGGATAAAAAACCATCAGAAAAAGTGTATAGCATTGTGTTTGATGCATAGGTACAGAAAAATATGCGAGAATAGAAATATGTTTACTTACATTAACAAAAGAGTGTACGAGGCTAAAATGTTCAGATTAGCATTATTGAAATAAGTGCATTTACGGAGAAAGTATTTCATATGACACGTCGAAACTTGCACTGATCCACAATAGCATTACTTTACGCCTTCTGTGAAAATAAGGAGGTAATATTCGCATTACTTCCGAAGATATGTGTTTAAATGTTTCCGGTGACAATATAATGAAAAGCTTCAAAATCAAAGAAATGAAACATTTCGACTCGAATGGGATAATAAACCGTCAAAAAAAGTGTAAACAATTGGGTTTGAAGCATAGGAACAGAAAAATATGCGAGAAGAGAAATAATTTAACTTACATTAACCAAAGAGGGTACGAGGCTAAAATGTTCAGATAAGCATTATGGTATTAAGTGAATTTACGGAGAAAGTATTTCATATGACACGTCGAAACCTTCACTGATCCACAATATCATTAATCTACGCCTTCCTTGAAATAAATAACGTAATATTCGCATTACTTCCGAAAATATGTGAGTAATTGTTTCCGGTGACAATACTATAAAAAGCTTCAAAATGAAAAAAAATGCAAAACTTCGACTCGAATGGGATAAAAACCATAAGAAAATATGTATACCATTGAGTTTGATGCATAGGAACAGAAAAAAAATGCGAGAATAGAAATACGTTCACTTACATTAACAAAAGAGTGTACGAGGCTAAAATGTTCAGATTAGCATTATGGTAAAAAGTGCATTTAAGGAAAAAGTATTTTATATGACACGTCGAAACTTGCACTGATCCACAATAGCATTACTATACGACTTCTGTAAAAATAGCGAGGTTATATTCGCATTACTTTTGAATATATGTGGGTAATTGATTCCGGTGACAATATTATAAAAAGCTTCAAAATGAATGAAATGCAAAACTTCGATTCGAATGGGATAAAAAACATTCAGAAAATGTGTATACCATTGAGTTTGATGCATAGGAACAGAAAAATATGCGAGAATAGAAATACGTTTACTTACATTAACAAAAGAGTGTACGAGGCTAAAATGTTCTGATTAGCATTATGGTAATAAGTGCATTTACGGAAAATGTATATCATATGACACGTCGAAACTTGCTCTGATCCACAAAAGCATTACACTACGGCTTTTGTGGAAATAAGGAGGTAATATTCGCATTACTTCCGAAGATATGTGGGTAATTGTTTCCGGTGACAATATAATGAATAGCTTCAAAATCAATAAAATGCATAACTTCGATTCTAATGGGATTAATAACCGCCAGAAAAAGTGTATAGCATTGAGTTTGATGCATAGGAACAGAAAAATATGCGAGAATAGAAATATGTTTACTTTTATTAACAAAAGAGTGTACGAGGCTAAAATGTTCAGATTAGCATTATGGTTAAAAGTGCATTTAAGGAAAAAGTATTTCAAATGATACGTCGAAACTTGCACTGAACCACAAAAGCATTACTCGACGCCTTCTGTGAAAAAAAGGAGGTAATATTCGCGTTACTTCTGAAAATATGTGGGTAATTGTTTCCGGTGACAATATAATGAAAAGATTAAAAATCAAAGAAATGCAAAACTTCGACTCGAATGGGATAAAAAACCGTCAGAAAAAGGGTATACCATTGAGTTTGATGCATAGGAACAGGAAAATATGCGAGATTAGAAAAATTTTTACTTACATTAACAAAAGAGTACGAGGCTAAAATGTTGAGATTAGCATTATGGTAATAAGTGCATTAATGGAGAAAGTATTTCATATGACACGTCGAAACTTGCAATGAGCCACAATAGCATTACTCTACGCCTTCTGTGAAAATAATAATGTAATATTCGCATTACTTCCGCAAATATGTGAGTAATTGTTTCCGGTGACAATATTATAAAAAGCTTCAAAATCAAAGAAATGCAAAACTATGACTCGAATGGGATAAAAAACCTTCAGAAAATCTGTATACCATTGAGTTTGATGCAGAGGAACAGAAAAAAAATGCGAGAATAGAAATACGTTTACTTACATTAACAAAAGAGTGTACGAGGCTAAAATGTTCTGATTAGCATAATGGTAATAAGTGCATTTACGGAGAAAGTATTTCATATGACTCGTCGAATCTTGCACTGATCCACAAAAGCATTACTCTACGCCTTCTGTGAAAACAAGGAGGTAGTATTCGCATTACTTCCGAAAATATGTGGGTAATTGTATCCGGTGACAATATAATGAAAAGATTCAAAATCAAAGAAATGCAAAACTTCGACTCGAATGGGAAAAATACCGTCAGAAAAAGTGTATACCATTGAGTTTGATGCATAGGAACAGAAAAATATGCGTGAATAGAAATACGTTTACTTACATTAACAAAAGAGTGTACGAGGCTAAAATGTTAAGATTAGCATTATGGTAATAAGTTCATTTACGGAGTAAGTATTTCATATGACACGTCGAAACTTGCACTGATCCACAATAGCATTACTATACGACTTCTGTGAAAATAGCGAGGTTATATTCGCATTACTTTTGAATATATGTGGGTAATTGTTTCCGGTGACAATATTATAAAAAGCTTCAAAATGAATGAAATGCAAAACTTCGTCTCGAATGGGATAAAAAACATTCAGAAAATGTGTATACCATTGAGTTTGATGCATAGGAACAGAAAAATTTGCGTGAATAGAAAAAAGTTTACTTACATTAACAAAAGAGTGTACGAGGCTAAAATGTTAAGATTAGCATTATGGTAATAAGTTCATTTACGGAGTAAGTATTTCATATGACACGTCGAAACTTGCACTGATCCACAATAGCATTGCTGTACGCCTTCTGTGAAAAAAGGGAGATAATATTCGCATTACTTCCGAAAATATGTGTGTAATTGTTTCCGGTGACAATAAAATGAAAAGCTTCAAAATCAAAGAAATGCAAAACTTCTACTCGAATGGGATAAAAAACCATCAGAAAAAGTGTATAGCATTGTGTTTGATGCATAGGTACAGAAAAATATGCGAGAATAGAAATATGTTTACTTACATTAACAAAAGAGTGTACGAGGCTAAAATGTTCAGATTAGCATTATTGAAATAAGTGCATTTACGGAGAAAGTATTTCATATGACACGTCGAAACTTGCACTGATCCACAATAGCATTACTTTACGCCTTCTGTGAAAATAAGGAGGTAATATTCGCATTACTTCCGAAGATATGTGTTTAAATGTTTCCGGTGACAATATAATGAAAAGCTTCAAAATCAAAGAAATGAAACATTTCGACTCGAATGGGATAATAAACCGTCAAAAAAAGTGTAAACAATTGGGTTTGAAGCATAGGAACAGAAAAATATGCGAGAAGAGAAATAATTTTACTTACATTAACAGAAGAGTGTACGAGGCTAAAATGTTCAGATAAGCATTATGGTATTAAGTGAATTTACGGAGAAAGTATTTCATATGACACGTCGAAACCTTCACTGATCCACAATATCATTACTCTACGCCTTCCTTGAAATAAATAACGTAATATTCGCATTACTTTCGAAAATATGTGAGTAATTGTTTCCGGTGACAATACTATAAAAAGCTTCAAAATGAAAAACAATGCAAAACTTCGACTCGAATGGATTAAAAACCATAAGAAAATATGTATACCATTGAGTTTGATGCATAGGAACAGAAAAAAAATGCGAGAATAGAAATACGTTCACTTACATTAACAAAAGAGTGTACGAGGCTAAAATGTTCAGATTAGCATTATGGTAAAAAGTGCATTTAAGGAAAAAGTATTTCATATGACACGTCGAAACTTGCACTGATCCACAATAGCATTACTATACGACTTCTGTAAAAATAGCGAGGTTATATTCGCATTACTTTTGAATATATGTGGGTAATTGTTTCCGGTGACAATATTATAAAAAGCTTCAAAATGAATGAAATGCAAAACTTCGATTCGAATGGGTTAAAAAATATTCAGAAAATGTGTATACCATTGAGTTTGATGCATAGGAACAGAAAAATATGCGAGAATAGAAATACGTTTACTTACATTAACAAAAGAGTGTACGAGGCTAAAATGTTCTGATTAGCATTATGGTAATAAGTGCATTTACGGAAAATGTATATCATATGACACGTCGAAACTTGCTCTGATCCACAAAAGCATTACACTACAATTTTGTGGAAATAAGGAGGTAATATTCGCATTACTTCCGAAGATATGTGGGTAATTGTTTCCGGTGACAATATAATGAATAGCTTCAAAATCAAAGAAATGCATAACTTCGATTCGAATGGGATTAATAACCGCCAGAAAAAGTGTATAGCATTGAGTTTGATGCATAGGAACAGAAAAATATGCGAGAATAGAAATATGTTTACTTTTATTAACAAAAGAGTGTACGAGGCTAAAATGTTCAGATTAGCATTATGGTAATAAGTGCATTAATGGAGAAAGTATTTCATATGACACTTCGAAACTTGCAATGATCCACAATAGCATTACTCTACGCCTTCTGTGAAAATAATAATGTAATATTCGCATTACTTCCGCAAATATGTGAGTAATTGTTTCCGGTGACAATATTATAAAAAGCTTCAAAATCAAAGAAATGCAAAACTATGACTCGAATGGGATAAAAAACCTTCAGAAAATCTGTATACCATTGAGTTTGATGCAGAGGAACAGAAAAAAAATGCGAGAATAGAAATACGTTTACTTACATTAACAAAAGAGTGTACGAGGCTAAAATGTTCAGATTAGCATTATGGTAATAAGTGCATTTACGGAGAAAGTATTTCATATGACTCGTCGAAACTTGCACTGATCCACAAAAGCATTACTCTACGCCTTCTGTGAAAACAAGGAGGTTGTATTCGCATTACTTCCGAAAATATGTGGGTAATTGTTTCCGGTGACAATATAATGAAAAGTTTCAAAATCAAAGAAATGCAAAACTTCGACTCGATTGGGATAAAAAACCGTCAAAAAAAGTGTATACCATTGAGTTTGATGCATAGGAACAGAAAAATATGCGAGAATAGAAATACGTTTACATACATTAACAAAAGAGTGTACGAGGCTAAAATGTTCAGATTAGCATAATAGTAATTAGTGCATTTACGGAGAAAATATTTTATATGACACGTTGAAACTTGCACTGATCCAGAAAAGCATTACTCTACGCCTTTTGTGAAAAAACGGAGGTAATATTCGCAATACTTCCGAAAATATGTGGGTAATTGTTTCCGGTGACAATATAATGAAAAGCTTCAAAATCAAAGAAATGCAAAACTTCGACTCGATTGGGATAAAAAACCGTCAGAAAAAGTTTATACCATTGAGTTTGATGCATAGGAACAGAAAAATATGCGAGAGAAGAAATATGTTTTTTACATTAACAAAGGAGTGTACGAGGCTAAAATGTTAAGATTAGCATTAGTGTAATAAGTGCATTTACGAAGTAAGTATTTCATATGACACGTCGAAACCTTCACTGATCCACAATATCATTAATCTACGCCTTCCTTGAAATAAATAACGTAATATTCGCATTACTTCCGAAAATATGTGAGTAATTGTTTCCGGTGACAATACTATAAAAAGCTTCAAAATGAAAAAAAATGCAAAACTTCGACTCGAATGGGATAAAAACCATAAGAAAATATGTATACCATTGAGTTTGATGCATAGGAACAGAAAAAAAATGCGAGAATAGAAATACGTTCACTTACATTAACAAAAGAGTGTACGAGGCTAAAATGTTCAGATTAGCATTATGGTAAAAAGTGCATTTAAGGAAAAAGTATTTTATATGACACGTCGAAACTTGCACTGATCCACAATAGCATTACTATACGACTTCTGTAAAAATAGCGAGGTTATATTCGCATTACTTTTGAATATATGTGGGTAATTGATTCCGGTGACAATATTATAAAAAGCTTCAAAATAAATGAAATGCAAAACTTCGATTCGAATGGGATAAAAAACATTCAGAAAATGTGTATACCATTGAGTTTGATGCATAGGAACAGAAAAATATGCGAGAATAGAAATACGTTTACTTACATTAACAAAAGAGTGTACGAGGCTAAAATGTTCTGATTAGCATTATGGTAATAAGTGCATTTACGGAAAATGTATATCATATGACACGTCGAAACTTGCTCTGATCCACAAAAGCATTACACTACGGCTTTTGTGGAAATAAGGAGGTAATATTCGCATTACTTCCGAAGATATGTGGGTAATTGTTTCCGGTGACAATATAATGAATAGCTTCAAAATCAATAAAATGCATAACTTCGATTCTAATGGGATTAATAACCGCCAGAAAAAGTGTATAGCATTGAGTTTGATGCATAGGAACAGAAAAATATGCGAGAATAGAAATATGTTTACTTTTATTAACAAAAGAGTGTACGAGGCTAAAATGTTCAGATTAGCATTATGGTTAAAAGTGCATTTAAGGAAAAAGTATTTCAAATGATACGTCGAAACTTGCACTGAACCACAAAAGCATTACTCGACGCCTTCTGTGAAAAAAAGGAGGTAATATTCGCGTTACTTCTGAAAATATGTGGGTAATTGTTTCCGGTGACAATATAATGAAAAGATTAAAAATCAAAGAAATGCAAAACTTCGACTCGAATGGGATAAAAAACCGTCAGAAAAAGGGTATACCATTGAGTTTGATGCATAGGAACAGGAAAATATGCGAGATTAGAAAAATTTTTACTTACATTAACAAAAGAGTACGAGGCTAAAATGTTGAGATTAGCATTATGGTAATAAGTGCATTAATGGAGAAAGTATTTCATATGACACGTCGAAACTTGCAATGAGCCACAATAGCATTACTCTACGCCTTCTGTGAAAATAATAATGTAATATTCGCATTACTTCCGCAAATATGTGAGTAATTGTTTCCGGTGACAATATTATAAAAAGCTTCAAAATCAAAGAAATGCAAAACTATGACTCGAATGGGATAAAAAACCTTCAGAAAATCTGTATACCATTGAGTTTGATGCAGAGGAACAGAAAAAAAATGCGAGAATAGAAATACGTTTACTTACATTAACAAAAGAGTGTACGAGGCTAAAATGTTCTGATTAGCATAATGGTAATAAGTGCATTTACGGAGAAAGTATTTCATATGACTCGTCGAATCTTGCACTGATCCACAAAAGCATTACTCTACGCCTTCTGTGAAAACAAGGAGGTAGTATTCGCATTACTTCCGAAAATATGTGGGTAATTGTATCCGGTGCCAATATAATGAAAAGATTCAAAATCAAAGAAATGCAAAACTTCGACTCGAATGGGAAAAATACCGTCAGAAAAAGTGTATACCATTGAGTTTGATGCATAGGAACAGAAAAATATGCGTGAATAGAAATACGTTTACTTACATTAACAAAAGAGTGTACGAGGCTAAAATGTTAAGATTAGCATTATGGTAATAAGTTCATTTACGGAGTAAGTATTTCATATGACACGTCGAAACTTGCACTGATCCACAATAGCATTACTATACGACTTCTGTGAAAATAGCGAGGTTATATTCGCATTACTTTTGAATATATGTGGGTAATTGTTTCCGGTGACAATATTATAAAAAGCTTCAAAATGAATGAAATGCAAAACTTCGTCTCGAATGGGATAAAAAACATTCAGAAAATGTGTATACCATTGAGTTTGATGCATAGGAACAGAAAAATTTGCGTGAATAGAAAAAAGTTTACTTACATTAACAAAAGAGTGTACGAGGCTAAAATGTTAAGATTAGCATTATGGTAATAAGTTCATTTACGGAGTAAGTATTTCATATGACACGTCGAAACTTGCACTGTTCCACAATAGCATTGCTGTACGCCTTCTGTGAAAAAAGGGAGATAATATTCGCATTACTTCCGAAAATATGTGTGTAATTGTTTCCGGTGACAATAAAATGAAAAGCTTCAAAATCAAAGAAATGCAAAACTTCTACTCGAATGGGATAAAAAACCATCAGAAAAAGTGTATAGCATTGTGTTTGATGCATAGGTACAGAAAAATATGCGAGAATAGAAATATGTTTACTTACATTAACAAAAGAGTGTACGAGGCTAAAATGTTCAGATTAGCATTATTGAAATAAGTGCATTTACGGAGAAAGTATTTCATATGACACGTCGAAACTTGCACTGATCCACAATAGCATTACTTTACGCCTTCTGTGAAAATAAGGAGGTAATATTCGCATTACTTCCGAAGATATGTGTTTAAATGTTTCCGGTGACAATATAATGAAAAGCTTCAAAATCAAAGAAATGAAACATTTCGACTCGAATGGGATAATAAACCGTCAAAAAAAGTGTAAACAATTGGGTTTGAAGCATAGGAACAGAAAAATATGCGAGAAGAGAAATAATTTTACTTACATTAACAGAAGAGTGTACGAGGCTAAAATGTTCAGATAAGCATTATGGTATTAAGTGAATTTACGGAGAAAGTATTTCATATGACACGTCGAAACCTTCACTGATCCACAATATCATTACTCTACGCCTTCCTTGAAATAAATAACGTAATATTCGCATTACTTCCGAAAATATGTGAGTAATTGTTTCCGGTGACAATACTATAAAAAGCTTCAAAATGAAAAAAAATGCAAAACTTCGACTCGAATGGATTAAAAACCATAAGAAAATATGTATACCATTGAGTTTGATGCATAGGAACAGAAAAAAAATGCGAGAATAGAAATACGTTCACTTACATTAACAAAAGAGTGTACGAGGCTAAAATGTTCAGATTAGCATTATGGTAAAAAGTGCATTTAAGGAAAAAGTATTTCATATGACACGTCGAAACTTGCACTGATCCACAATAGCATTACTATACGACTTCTGTAAAAATAGCGAGGTTATATTCGCATTACTTTTGAATATATGTGGGTAATTGTTTCCGGTGACAATATTATAAAAAGCTTCAAAATGAATGAAATGCAAAACTTCGATTCGAATGGGTTAAAAAATATTCAGAAAATGTGTATACCATTGAGTTTGATGCATAGGAACAGAAAAATATGCGAGAATAGAAATACGTTTACTTACATTAACAAAAGAGTGTACGAGGCTAAAATGTTCTGATTAGCATTATGGTAATAAGTGCATTTACGGAAAATGTATATCATATGACACGTCGAAACTTGCTCTGATCCAACAAAAGCATTACACTACAATTTTGTGGAAATAAGGAGGTAATATTCGCATTACTTCCGAAGATATGTGGGTAATTGTTTCCGGTGACAATATAATGAATAGCTTCAAAATCAAAGAAATGCATAACTTCGATTCGAATGGGATTAATAACCGCCAGAAAAAGTGTATAGCATTGAGTTTGATGCATAGGAACAGAAAAATATGCGAGAATAGAAATATGTTTACTTTTATTAACAAAAGAGTGTACGAGGCTAAAATGTTCAGATTAGCATTATGGTAATAAGTGCATTAATGGAGAAAGTATTTCATATGACACTTCGAAACTTGCAATGATCCACAATAGCATTACTCTACGCCTTCTGTGAAAATAATAATGTAATATTCGCATTACTTCCGCAAATATGTGAGTAATTGTTTCCGGAGACAATATTATAAAAAGCTTCAAAATCAAAGAAATGCAAAACTATGACTCGAATGGGATAAAAAACCTTCAGAAAATCTGTATACCATTGAGTTTGATGCAGAGGAACAGAAAAAAAATGCGAGAATAGAAATACGTTTACTTACATTAACAAAAGAGTGTACGAGGCTAAAATGTTCAGATTAGCATTATGGTAATAAGTGCATTTACGGAGAAAGTATTTCATATGACTCGTCGAAACTTGCACTGATCCACAAAAGCATTACTCTACGCCTTCTGTGAAAACAAGGAGGTAGTATTCGCATTACTTCCGAAAATATGTGGGTAATTGTTTCCGGTGACAATATAATGAAAAGTTTCAAAATCAAAGAAATGCAAAACTTCGACTCGATTGGGATAAAAAACCGTCAAAAAAAGTGTATACCATTGAGTTTGATGCATAGGAACAGAAAAATATGCGAGAAAAGAAATACGTTTACATACATTAACAAAAGAGTGTACGAGGCTAAAATGTTCAGATTAGCATAATAGTAATTAGTGCATTTACGGAGAAAATATTTTATATGACACGTTGAAACTTGCACTGATCCACAAAAGCATTACTCTACGCCTTTTGTGAAAAAACGGAGGTAATATTCGCAATACTTCCGAAAATATGTGGGTAATTGTTTGCGGTGACAATATAATGAAAAGCTTCAAAATCAAAGAAATGCAAAACTTCGACTCGATTGGGATAAAAAACCGTCAGAAAAAGTTTATACCATTGAGTTTGATGCATAGGAACAGAAAAATATGCGAGAGAAGAAATATGTTTTTTACATTAACAAAGGAGTGTACGAGGCTAAAATGTTCAGATTAGCATTATGGAAAAAGGTGCCTTTACGGAGAAAGTATTTCATATGACACGTCGAAACATGCACTGATCCAAAATGCATTACTCTACGCCTTCTGTAAAATAAGGGAGGTCATATTCGCATTACTTTTGAATATATGTGGGTAAATGTTTCCGGTGACAATATTATAAAAAGCTTCAAAATGAATGAAATGCAAAACTTCGACTCGAATGGGATAAAAAACCATCAGAAAATGTGTATAACATTGAGCTTGATGCATAGGAACAGAAAAATATGCGAGAATAGTAATACGTTTAATTACATTAACAAAAGAGTGTACGAGGCTAAAATGTTCTGATTAGCATTATGGTAATAAGTGCATTTACGAAAAAATTATATCATATGACACGTCGAAACTTGCACTGATCCACAGAAGCATTACACTACGCCTTTTGTGGAAATAAAGAGGTAATATTCGCATTACTTCCGAAAATATGTGGGTAATTGTTTCCGGTGACAATATAATGAAAAGCTTCAAAATCAAAGAATTGCAAAACTTCGATTCAAATAGAATAAAAAACCGTCAGAAAAAGTGTATAGCATTGAGTTTGATGCATAGGAACAGAGAAATATGCGTGAATAGAAATATGTTTACTTACATTAACAAAAGAGTGTACGAGGCTAAAATGTTCAGATTAGCATTATGGTAAAAATTGCATTTACGGAAAAAGTATTTCATATGACACGTCAAAACTTGCACTGATCCACAAAAGCATAACTTTACGCCTTCTGTGAAAAAAATTAGGTAATATTCGCATTACTTCCGAAAATATGTGGGTAAATGTTTCCGGTGACAATATAATGAAAAGCTTCAAAATCAAAGAAATGCAAAACCTCGACTCGAATGGGATAAAAAACCGTCAGAAAAAGTGTATACCATTGCGTTTGATGCATAGGAACAGAAACATAATCGAGAAAAGAAATATGTTTACTTACATTAACAAAAGAGTGTACGAGGCTAATGTTAAAATTAGCATTATGGTAATAAGTTCATTTACGGAGTAAGTATTTCATATGACACGTCGAAACTTGTAATGATCCACAATAGCATTACTCTACGCCTTCTGTGAAAATAATGAGGTAATATTCGCATTACCTCCGAAAATATGTGGGAAATTGTTTCCGGTGACAATATAATGAAAAGCTTCAACATCAAAGAAATGAAAAACTTCGACTCGAATGGGATAAAAAACAATCAGAAAACGTGTATACCATTGAGTTTGATGCATAGGAACAGAAAAAAATGCGAGAATAGAAATACGTTTACTTACATTTAGTAAAGAGTGTACGAGGCTAAAATGTTCAGATTAGCATTATGGTAATAAGTGAATTTACGGAGAAAGTGTTTCATATGACACGTCGAAACTTGCACTGATCCACAAAAGCATTACTCTACGCCATCTGTGAAAATAGGGAAGTAATATTCGCATTACTTCCGAAAATATGTGGGTAATTGTTTCCGTTGACAATATAATGAAAAGTTTCAAAATCAATGAAATGGAAAACTTCGACTCGATTGGGATAAAAATCGGTCAGAAAAAGTGTATACCATTGTTTTTGATGCATAGAAACTGAAAAATAAGCGAGAATAGAAATACGTTTAATTACATTAACAAAAGAGTGTACGAGGCTAAAATGTTCAGATTAGCATTATGGTAATAAGTGAATTTACGGAGAAAGTGTTTCATATAACTCGTCAAAACTTGCACTGATCCACAAAAGCATTACTCTACGCCTTTTGTGAAAAAAAGGAGGTAATATTCGCATTACTTCCGAAAATATGTGGGTAATTGTTTCCGGTGACAAAATTATAAAAAGCTTCAAAATGAATGAAATGCAAAACTTCGACTCGAATGGGATAAAAAACCATCAGAAAATGTGTATAACATTGAATTTGATGCATAGGAACAGAAAAATATGCGAGAATAGTAATATGTTTACTTACATTAACAAAAGAGTGTACGAGGCTAAAATGTTCAGATTAGCATTATGGTAAAAATTGCATTTACGGAAAAAGTATTTCATATGACACGTCAAAACTTGCACTGATCCACAAAAGCATAACTTTACGCCTTCTGTGAAAAAAATTAGGTAATATTCGCATTACTTCCGAAAATATGTGGGTAAATGTTTCCGGTGACAAAATAATGAAAAGCTTCAAAATCAAAGAAATGCAAAACCTCGACTCGAATGGGATAAAAAACCGTCAGAAAAAGTGTATACCATTGCGTTTGATGCATAGGAACAGAAACATAATCGAGAAAAGAAATATGTTTACTTACATTAACAAAAGAGTGTACGAGGCTAATGTTAAAATTAGCATTATGGTAATAAGTTCATTTACGGAGTAAGTATTTCATATGACACGTCGAAACTTGTAATGATCCACAATAGCATTACTCTACGCCTTCTGTGAAAATAATGAGGTAATATTCGCATTACTTCCGAAAATATGTGGGAAATTGTTTCCGGTGACAATATAATGAAAAGCTTCAACATCAAAGAAATGAAAAACTTCGACTCGAATGGGATAAAAAACCATCAGAAAACGTGTATACCATTGAGTTTGATGCATAGGAACAGAAAAAAATGCGAGAATAGAAATACGTTTACTTACATTTAGTAAAGAGTGTACGAGGCTAAAATGTTCAGATTAGCATTATGGTAATAAGTGAATTTACGGAGAAAGTGTTTCATATGACACGTCGAAACTTGCACTGATCCACAAAAGCATTACTCTACGCCTTCTGTGAAAATAGGGAAGTAATATTCGCATTACTTCCGAAAATATGTGGGTAATTGTTTCCGTTGACAATATAATGAAAAGTTTCAAAATCAATGAAATGGAAAACTTCGACTCGATTGGGATAAAAATCCGTCAGAAAAAGTGTATACCATTGTTTTTGATGCATAGAAACTGAAAAATAAGCGAGAATAGAAATACGTTTAATTACATTAACAAAAGAGTGTACGAGGCTAAAATGTTAAGATTAGCATTATGGTAATAAGTGAATTTACGGAGAAAGTGTTTCATATAACTCGTCGAAACTTGCACTGATCTACAAAAGCATTACTCTACGCCTTTTGTGAAAAAATGGAGGTAATATTCGCATTACTTCCGAAAATATGTGGGTAATTGTTTCCGGTGACAATATAATGAAAAGCTTCAAAATCAAAGAAATGCAAAACTTCGACTCGAATGGGATAAAAAACCGTCAGAAAAAGTGTATATCATTGAGTTTGATGCATAGGAACAGAAAAATATGCGAGAGATGAAATATGTTTTTTACAATTAAAAAAGAGTGTACGAGGCTAAAATGTTCAGATTAGCATTATGGAAAAAGGTGCATTTACGGATAAAGTATTTCTTATGACACGTCAAAACTTGCACTGATCCACAAAAGCTTTACTCTACGCCTTCTGTGAAAAAAAGTAGGTTAAATTCGCATTACTTCAAAAAATATGTGGGTAATTGTTTCCGTTGACAATATAATGAAAAGATTCAAAATCAAAGAAATGCAAACCTTCGACTCGAATGGGATAAAAAACCGTCAGAAAAAGTGTATACCATTGAGTTTGATGCATAGGAACAGAAAAATATGCGTGAATAGAAATACGTTTACTTACATTAACAAAAGAGTTTACGAGGCTAAAATGTGAAGATTAGCATTATGGTAATAAGTTCATTTACGGAGTAAGTATTTCATATGACACGTCAAAACTTGCAATGATCCACAATAGCATTGCTCTTCGCCTTCTGTGAAAAAAATGAGATAATATTCGCATTACTTCCGAAAATATGTGTGTAATTGTTTCCGGTGACAATAAAATGAATACCTTCAAAATCAAAGAAATGCAAAACTTCGACTCGAATGGGATAAAAAACCATCAGAAAAAGTGTATACCATTGTGTTTAATGCATAGGTACAGAAAAATATGCCAGAATAGAAATATGTTTACTTACATTAACAAATGAGTGTACGAGGCTAAAATGTTCTGATTAGCATTATTGTAATAAGTGCATTTACGGACAAAGTATTTCATATGACACGTCGAAACTTGCACTGATCCACAATAGCATTACTATACCTCTTCTGTGAAAATAGGGAGGTTATATTCGCATTACTCTTAAATATATATGGGTAATTGTTTCCGGTGACAATATTATAAAAAGCTTCAAAATGAATGAAATGCAAAACTTTGACTCGAATGGGATAAAAAACATTCAGAAAATGTGTATACCTTTAAGTTTGATGCATAGGAAAGGAAAAATATGCGAGAATAGAAATACGTTTGCTTACATTAACAAAAGAGTGTACGAAGCTAAAATGTTCTGATTAGCATTATGGTGATAAGTGCATTTAAGGAGAAAGTATTTCATATCACATGTCGAAACTTGCAATAATCCACAAAAGCATTACACTACGCCTTCTGTGAAAATAATGAAGTATTATTCGCATTACTTCCGAAAATATGTGGGAAATTGTTTCCGGTGACAATATAATGAAAAGATTCAAAATCAAAGAAATGCAAAACTTCGACTCGAATAGGATAAAAAACCGTCAGAAAAAGTGTATACCATTGAGTTTGATGCATAGGAACAGAAAAATATGCGAGAATAGAAATACGTCTACTTACATTAACAAAAGAGTGTACGAGGCTAAAATGTTCAGATTAGCATTATGGTAATAAGTGCATTTACGGAGAAAGTATTTTTTTATATGACACGTCGAAACTTGCACTGATCCACAATAGCATTACTATACCCCTTTTGTGAAAATAGGGAGGTTATATTCGCATTACTCTTGAATATATGTGGGTAATTGTTTCCGGTGACATTATTATAAAAAGCTTCAAAATGAATGAAATGCAAAACTTCGACTCGAATGGGATAAAAAACATTCAGAAAATGTGTATACCATTAAGTTTGATGCATAGGAACAGAAAAATATGCGAGAATAGAAATACGTTTACTTACATTAGCAAAAGAGTGTACGAGGCTAAAATGTTCTGATTAGCATTATGGTGATAAGTGCATTTACGGAGAAAGTATTTCATATGACACGTCGAAACTTGCAATAATCCACAAAAGCATTACTCTACGCCTTCTGTGAAAATAATGAAGTAATATTCGCATTACTTCCGAAAATATGTGGGAAATTGTTTCCGGTGACAATATAATGAAAAGATTCAAAATCAAAGAAATGCAAAACTTCGACTCGAATAGGATAAAAAACCGTCAGAAAAAGTGTATACCATTGAGTTTGATGCATAGGAACAGAAAAATATGCGAGAATAGAAATACGTCTACTTACATTAACAAAAGAGTGTACGAGGCTAAAATGTTCAGATTAGCATTATGGTAATAAGTGCATTTACGGAGAAAGTATTTTTTTATATGACACGTCGAAACTTGCACTGATCCACAATAGCATTACTATACCCCTTCTGTGAAAATAGGGAGGTTATATTCGCATTACTCTTGAATATATGTGGGTAATTGTTTCCGGTGACATTATTATAAAAAGCTTCAAAATGAATGAAATGCAAAACTTCGACTCGAATGGGATAAAAAACATTCAGAAAATGTGTATACCATTAAGTTTGTTGCATAGGAACAGAAAAATATGCGAGAATAGAAATACGTTTACTTACATTAGCAAAAGAGTGTACGAGGCTAAAATGTTCTGATTAGCATTATGGTGATAAGTGCATTTACGGAGAAAGTATTTCATATGACACGTCGAAACTTGCAATAATCCACAAAAGCATTACTCTACGCCTTCTGTGAAAATAATGAAGTAATATTCCCATCCTTCCGAAAATATGTGGGTAATTGTTTCCGGTGACAATATAATGAAAAGATTCAAAATCAAAGAAATGCAAACCTTCGACTCGAATGGGATAAAAAACCGTCAGAAAAAGTGTTTACCATTGAGTTTGATGCATAGGAACAGAAAAATATGCGAGAGAAGAAATATGTTTTTTACATTAACAAAAGAGTGTACGAGGCTAAAATGTTCAGATTAGCATTATGGTATTTAGTGCATTTACGGAAAAAGTATTTTATATGACTCGTCGAAACTTGCACTGATCCACAAAAGCTTTACTCTACGCCTTCTGTGAAAATAGGGAGGTAATATTCGCATTACATCCAAAAATATGTGGGTAATATTTTCCGGTGACAATATAATGAAAAGATTCAAAATCAAAGAAATGCAAAACTTCGACTCGAATGGGAAAAAAACCGTCAGAAAAAGTGTATACCATTGAGTTTGATGCAAAGGAACAGGAAAATATGCGAAAATAGAAATACGTTTACTTACATTAACAAAAGGATGTACGAGGCTAAAATGTTAAGATTAGCATTAGTGTAAAAAGTGCATTTACGGAGTAAGTATTTCATATGACACGTCGAAACTTGCACTGATCCACATAAGCATTACTCTACGTTTTTTGTGGAAATAAGGAGGTAATATTCGCATTACTTCCGAAAATATGTGGGTATTTGTTTCCGGTGACAATATTATGAAAAGCTTCAAAATCAAAGAAATGCAAAACTTCGATTCCAATGGGATAAAAAACCGTCAGAAAAAGAGTATACCATTGAGTTTGATGCATAGGTACAGAAAAAAATGCGAGAATAGAAATACGTTTGCTTACATTAACAAAAGAGTGTACGAAGCTAAAATGTTCTGATTAGCATTATGGTGATAAGTGCATTTAAGGAGAAAGTATTTCATATCACATGTCGAAACTTGCAATAATCCACAAAAGCATTACTCTACGCCTTCTGTGAAAATAATGAAGTAATATTCGCATTACTTCCGAAAATATGTGGGAAATTGTTTCCGGTGACAATATAATGAAAAGATTCAAAATCAAAGAAATGCAAAACTTCGACTCGAATAGGATAAAAAACCGTCAGAAAAAGTGTATACCATTGAGTTTGATGCATAGGAACAGAAAAATATGCGAGAATAGAAATACGTCTACTTACATTAACAAAAGAGTGTACGAGGCTAAAATGTTCAGATTAGCATTATGGTAATAAGTGCATTTACGGAGAAAGTATTTTTTTATATGACACGTCGAAACTTGCACTGATCCACAATAGCATTACTATACCCCTTTTGTGAAAATAGGGAGGTTATATTCGCATTACTCTTGAATATATGTGGGTAATTGTTTCCGGTGACATTATTATAAAAAGCTTCAAAATGAATGAAATGCAAAACTTCGACTCGAATGGGATAAAAAACATTCAGAAAATGTGTATACCATTAAGTTTGATGCATAGGAACAGAAAAATATGCGAGAATAGAAATACGTTTACTTACATTAGCAAAAGAGTGTACGAGGCTAAAATGTTCTGATTAGCATTATGGTGATAAGTGCATTTACGGAGAAAGTATTTCATATGACACGTCGAAACTTGCAATAATCCACAAAAGCATTACTCTACGCCTTCTGTGAAAATAATGAAGTAATATTCGCATTACTTCCGAAAATATGTGGGAAATTGTTTCCGGTGACAATATAATGAAAAGATTCAAAATCAAAGAAATGCAAAACTTCGACTCGAATAGGATAAAAAACCGTCAGAAAAAGTGTATACCATTGAGTTTGATGCAAAGAAACAGAAAAATATGCGAGAATAGAAATACGTCTACTTACATTAACAAAAGAGTGTACGAGGTTAAAATGTTCAGATTAGCATTATGGTAATAAGTGCATTTACGGAGAAAGTATTTTTTTATATGACACGTCGAAACTTGCACTGATCCACAATAGCATTACTATACCCCTTCTGTGAAAATAGGGAGGTTATATTCGCATTACTCTTGAATATATGTGGGTAATTGTTTCCGGTGACATTATTATAAAAAGCTTCAAAATGAATGAAATGCAAAACTTCGACTCGAATGGGATAAAAAACATTCAGAAAATGTGTATACCATTAAGTTTGATGCATAGGAACAGAAAAATATGCGAGAATAGAAATACGTTTACTTACATTAGCAAAAGAGTGTACGAGGCTAACATGTTCTGATTAGCATTATGGTGATAAGTGCATTTACGGAGAAAGTATTTCATATGACACGTCGAAACTTGCAATAATCCACAAAAGCATTACTCTACGCCTTCTGTGAAAATAATGAAGTAATATTCCCATCCTTCCGAAAATATGTGGGTAATTGTTTCCGGTGACAATATAATGAAAAGATTCAAAATCAAAGAAATGCAAACCTTCGACTCGAATGGGATAAAAAACCGTCAGAAAAAGTGTTTACCATTGAGTTTGATGCATAGGAACAGAAAAATATGCGAGAGAAGAAATATGTTTTTTACATTAACAAAAGAGTGTACGAGGCTAAAATGTTCAGATTAGCATTATGGTATTTAGTGCATTTACGGAAAAAGTATTTTATATGACTCGTCGAAACTTGCACTGATCCACAAAAGCTTTACTCTACGCCTTCTGTGAAAATAGGGAGGTAATATTCGCATTACTTCCAAAAATATGTGGGTAATATTTTCCGGTGACAATATAATGAAAAGATTCAAAATCAAAGAAATGCAAAACTTCGACTCGAATGGGAAAAAAACCGTCAGAAAAAGTGTATACCATTGAGTTTGATGCAAAGGAACAGGAAAATATGCGAAAAAAGAAATACGTTTACTTACATTAACAAAAGGATGTACGAGGCTAAAATGTTAAGATTAGCATTAGTGTAAAAAGTGCATTTACGGAGTAAGTATTTCATATGACACGTCGAAACTTGCACTGATCCACATAAGCATTACTCTACGTTTTTTGTGGAAATAAGGAGGTAATATTCGCATTACTTCCGAAAATATGTGGGTATTTGTTTCCGGTGACAATATTATGAAAAGCTTCAAAATCAAAGAAATGCAAAACTTCGATTCCAATGGGATAAAAAACCGTCAGAAAAAGAGTATACCATTGAGTTTGATGCATAGGTACAGAAAAAAATGCGAGAATAGAAATACGTTTACTTACATTAACAAAAGAGTGTACGAGGCTATAATGTTCAGATTAGCATTATGGTATTAAGTGAATTTTTCGGAGAAAGTATTTCAAATGACACGTCGAAACTTGCAATAATCCACAAAAGCATTACTCTATGCCTTCTGTGAAAATAATGAAGTAATATTCGCATTACTTCCGAAAATATGTGGGAAATTGTTTCCGGTGACAATATAATGAAAAGATTCAAAATCAAAGAAATGCAAAACTTCGACTCGAATAGGATAAAAAACCGTCAGAAAAAGTGTATACCATTGAGTTTGATGCATAAAAACAGAAAAATATGCGAGAATAGAAATACGTTTACTTACATTAACAAGAGAGTGTACGAGGCTAAAATGTTCAGATTAGCATTATGTAATAAGTGCATTTACGGAGAAAGTATTTCATATGACTCGTCGAAACTTGCACTGATCCACAAAAGCATTACTCTACGCCTTCTGTGAAAATAAGGAGGTAGTATTCGCATTACTTCCGAAAATATGTGGGTAATTGTTTCCGTTGACAATATAATGAAAAGATTCAAAATCAAAGAAATGCAAAACTTCGACTCGAATGGGAAAAAAACCATCAGAAAAAGTGTATACCATTAAGTTTGATGCATAGGTCCAGAAAAATATGCGAGAATAGAAATATGTTTACTTACATTAACAAAAGAGTGTACGAGACTAAAATGTTCAGATTAGCATTATTGTAATAAGTGCATTTACGGAGAAAGTATTTCATATGACACGTCGAAACTTGCACTGATCCACAACAGGATTACTATATGACTTCTGTGAAAATAGCGAGGTTATATTCGCATTACTTTTGAATATATGTGGGTAATTGTTTCCGGTGACAATATTATAAAAAGCTTCAAAATGAATGAAATGCAAAACTTCGACTCGAATGGGATAAAAAACATTCAGAAAATGTGTATACCATTGAGTTTGATGCATAGGAACAGAAAAATATGCGAGAATAGAAATACGTTTACTTACATTAACAAAAGAGTGTACGAGGCTAAAATGTTAAGATTAGCATTAGTGTAATAAGTGCATTTACGAAGTAAGTATTTCATATGACACGTCGAAACTTGCACTGATCCACATAAGCATTACTCTACGTTTTTTGTGGAAATAAGGAGGTAATATTCGCATTACTTCCGAAAATATGTGTGTGATTGTTTCCGGTGACTATAAAATGAAAAGCTTCAAAATCAAAGAAATACAAAACTTCTACTCGAATGGGATAAAAAACCATCAGAAAAAGTGTATACCATTGTGTTTGATGCATAGGTCCAGAAAAATATGCGAGAATAGAAATATGTTTACTTACATTAACAAAAGAGTGTACGAGGCTAAAAAGTTCAGATTAGCATTATTGTAATAAGTGCATTTACGGAGAAAGTATTTCATATGACACGTCGAAACTTGCACTGATCCACAGTAGCATTACTATATGACTTCTGTGAAAATAGCGAGGTTATAATCGCATTACTTTTGAATATATGTGGGTAATTGTTTCCGGTGACAATATTATAAAAAGCTTCAAAATGAATGAAATGCAAAACTTCGACTCGAATGGGATAAAAAACATTCAGAAAATGTGTATACCATTGAGTTTGATGCATAGGAACAGAAAAATATGCGAGAATAGAAATACGTTTACTTACATTAACAAAAGAGTGTACGAGGCTAAAATGTTCTGATAAGCATTATGGTAATAAGTGCATTTACGGAGAATGTATATCATATGACACGTCGAAACTTGCTCTGATCCACAAAAGCATTACAATACGGCTTTTGTGGAAATAAGGAGGTAATATTCGCATTATTTCCGAAGATATGTGGGTAATTGTTTCCGGTGACAATATAATGAAAAGCTTCAAAATCAAAGAAATGCATAACTTCGATTCTAATGGGATAAATAACCGCCAGAAAAAGTGTATAGCATTGAGTTTGATGCATAGGAACAGAAAAATATGCGAGAATAGAAATATGTTTACTTACATTAACAAAAGAGTGTACGAGGCTAAAATGTTCAGATTAGCATTATGGTAAAAAGTGCATTTAAGGAAAGGTATTTCATATGACACGTCGAAACTTGCACTGAACCACAAAAGCACTACTCGACGCCTTCTGTGAAAAAAAGGAGGTAATATTCGCGTTACTTCTGAAAATATGTGGGTAATTGTTTCCGGTGACAATATAATGAAAAGATTAAAAATCAAAGAAATGCAAAACTTCCTCTCGAATGGGATAAAAAACCATCAGAAAAAGGGTATACCATTGAGTTTGATGCATAGGAACAGGAAAATATGCGAGATTAGTAAAATTTTTACTTACATTAACAAAAGAGTACGAGGCTAAAATGTTGAGATTAGCATTATGGTAATAAGTGCATTAATGGAGAAAGTATTTCATATGACACGTCGATACTTGCACTGATCCACAATAGCATTACTCTACGCCTTCTGTGAAAATAATAAGGTAATATTCGCATTACTTCCGCAAATATGTGAGTAATTGTTGCCGGTGACAATATTATAAAAAGCTTCAAAATAAAAGAAATGCAAAACTATGACTCGAATGGGATAAAAAACCATCAGAAAATCTTTATACCATTGAGTTTGAAGCATAGGATCAGAAAAAAATGCGAGAATAGAAATACGTTTACTTACATTAACAAAACAGTGTACGAGGCTATAATGTTCAGATTAGCATTATGGTAATAAGTGAATTTACGGAGAAAGTATTTCATATGACACGTCGAAACTTGCACTGATCCACAATAGCATAGCTCTACGCCTTCTGAGAAAAAAGGGAGATAATATTCGCATTACTTTCGAAAATATGTGTGTAATTGTTTCCGGTGACAATAAAATGAAAAGCTTCAAAATCAAAGAAATGCAAAACTTCTACTCGAATGGGATAAAAAACCATCAGAAAAAGTGTATAGCATTGTGTTTGATGCATAGGTACAGAAAAATATGCGAGAATAGAAATATGTTTACTTACATTAACAAAAGAGTGTACGAGGCTAAAATGTTCAGATTAGCATTATTGTAATAAGTGCATTTACGGAAAAAGTTTTTCATATGACACGTCGAAACTTGCACTGATCCACAATAGCATTGCTCTACGCCTTCTGTGAATAAAGGGAGATAATATTCGCATTACTTCCGAAAATATGTGTGTAATTGTTTCCGGTGACAATAAAATGAAAAGCTTCAAAATCAAAGAAATGCAAAACTTCTACTCGAATGGGATAAAAAACCATCAGAAAAAGTGTATACCATTGTGTTTGATGCATAGGTCCAGAAAAATATGCGAGAATAGAAATATGTTTACTTACATTAACAAAAGAGTGTACGAGGCTAAAATGTTCTGATTAGCATAATGGTAATAAGTGCATTTACGGAGAAAGTATTTCATATGACACGTCGAAACTTGCACTGATCCACAATAGCATTACTATACGACTTCTGTGAAAATAGCGAGGTTATATTCGCATTACTTTTGAATATATGTGGGTAATTGTTTCCGGTGACAATATTATAAAAAGCTTCAAAATGAATGAAATGCAAAACTTCGTCTCGAATGGGATAAAAAACATTCAGAAAATGTGTATACCATTGAGTTTGATGCATAGGAACAGAAAAATTTGCGTGAATAGAAAAAAGTTTACTTACATTAACAAAAGAGTGTACGAGGCTAAAATGTTAAGATTAGCATTATGGTAATAAGTTCATTTACGGAGTAAGTATTTCATATGACACGTCGAAACTTGCACTGATCCTCAATAGCATTGCTGTACGCCTTCTGTGAAAAAAGGGAGATAATATTCGCATTACTTCCGAAAATATGTGTGTAATTGTTTCCGGTGACAATAAAATGAAAAGCTTCAAAATCAAAGAAATGCAAAACTTCTACTCGAATGGGATAAAAAACCATCAGAAAAAGTGTATACAATTGAGTTTGATGCATAGGTACAGAAAAATATGCGAGAATAGAAATATGTTTACTTACATTAACAAAAGAGTGTACGCAGCTAAAATGTTCAGATAAACATTATTGAAATAAGTGCATTTACGGAGAAAGTATTTCATATGACACGTCGAAACTTGCACTGATCCACAATAGCATTACTTTACGCCTTCTGTGAAAATAAGGAGGTAATATTCGCATTACTTCCGAAGATATGTGTTTAAATGTTTCCGGTGACAATATAATGAAAAGCTTCAAAATCAAAGAAATGAAACAATTCGACTCGAATGGGATAATAAACCGTCAAAAAAAGTGTAAACAATTGGGTTTGAAGCATAGGAACAGAAAAATATGCGAGAAGAGAAATAATTTTACTTACATTAACAAAAGAGTGTACGAGGCTAAAATGTTCAGATTAGCATTATGGTATTAAGTGAATTTACGGAGAAAGTATTTCATATGACACGTCGAAACCTTCACTGATCCACAATATCATTACTCTACGCCTTCCTTGAAATAAATAACGTAATATTCGCATTACTTCCGAAAATATGTGAGTAATTGTTTCCGGTGACAATACTATAAAAAGCTTCAAAATGAAAAAAAATGCAAAACTTCGACTCGAATGGGATAAAAACCATAAGAAAATATGTATACCATTGAGTTTGATGCATAGGAACAGAAAAAAAATGCGAGAATAGAAATACGTTCCCTTACATTAACAAAAGAGTGTACGAGGCTAAAATGTTCAGATTAGCATTATGGTAAAAAGTGCATTTAAGGAAAAAGTATTTCATATGACACGTCGAAACTTGCACTGATCCACAATAGCATTACTATACGACTTCTGTAAAAATAGCGAGGTTATATTCGCATTACTTTTGAATATATGTGGGTAATTGTTTCCGGTGACAATATTATAAAAAGCTTCAAAATGAATGAAATGCAAAACGACGATTCGAATGGGATAAAAAACATTCAGTAAATGTGTATACCATTGAGTTTGATGCATAGGAACAGAAAAATATGCGAGAATAGAAATACGTTTACTTACATTAACAAAAGAGTGTACGAGGCTAAAATGTTCTGATTAGCATTATGGTAATAAGTGCATTTACGGAAAATGTATATCATATGACACGTCGAAACGTGCTCTGATCCACAAAAGCATTACACTACGGCTTTTGTGGAAATAAGGAGGTAATATTCGCATTACTTCCGAAGATATGTGGGTAATTGTTTCCGGTGACAATATAATGAATAGCTTCAAAATCAAAGAAATGCATAACTTCGATTCTAATGGGATTAATAACCGCCAGAAAAAGTGTATAGCATTGAGTTTGATGCATAGGAACAGAAAAATATGCGAGAATAGAAATATGTTTACTTTTATTAACAAAAGAGTGTACGAGGCTAAAATGTTCAGATTAGCATTATGGTTAAAAGTGCATTTAAGGAAAAAGTATTTCAAATGATACGTCGAAACTTGCACTGAACCACAAAAGCATTACTCGACGCCTTCTGTGAAAAAAAGGAGGTAATATTCGCGTTACTTCTGAAAATATGTGGGTAATTGTTTCTGGTGACAATATAATGAAAAGATTAAAAATCAAAGAAATGCAAAACTTCGACTCGAATGGGATAAAAAACCGTCAGAAAAAGGGTATACCATTGAGTTTGATGCATAGGAACAGGAAAATATGCGAGATTAGAAAAATTTTTACTTACATTAACAAAAGAGTACGAGGCTAAAATGTTGAGATTAGCATTATGGTAATAAGTGCATTAATGGAGAAAGTATTTCATATGACACGTCGAAACATGCAATGATCCACAATAGCATTACTCTACGCCTTCTGTGAAAATAATAATGTAATATTCGCATTACTTCCGCAAATATGTGAGTAATTGTTTCCGGTGACAATATTATAAAAAGCTTCAAAATCAAAGAAATGCAAAACTATGACTCGAATGGGATAAAAAACCTTCAGAAAATCTGTATACCATTGAGTTTGATGCAGAGGAACAGAAAAAAAATGCGAGAATAGAAATACGTTTACTTACATTAACAAAAGAGTGTACGAGGCTAAAATGTTCTGATTAGCATAATGGTAATAAGTGCATTTACGGAGAAAGTATTTCATATGACTCGTCGAATCTTGCACTGATCCACAAAAGCATTACTCTACGCCTTCTGTGAAAACAAGGAGGTAGTATTCGCATTACTTCCGAAAATATGTGGGTAATTGTATCCGGTGACAATAAAATGAAAAGATTCAAAATCAAAGAAATGCAAAACTTCGACTCGAATGGGAAAAATACCGTCAGAAAAAGTGTATACCATTGAGTTTGATGCATAGGAACAGAAAAATATGCGTGAATAGAAATACGTTTACTTACATTAACAAAAGAGTGTACGAGGCTAAAATGTTAAGATTAGCATTATGGTAATAAGTTCATTTACGGAGTAAGTATTTCATATGACACGTCGAAACTTGCACTGATCCACAATAGCATTACTATACGACTTCTGTGAAAATAGCGAGGTTATATTCGCATTACTTTTGAATATATGTGGGTAATTGTTTCTGGTGACAATATTATAAAAAGCTTCAAAATGAATGAAATGCAAAACTTCGTCTCGAATGGGATAAAAAACATTCAGAAAATGTGTATACCATTGAGTTTGATGCATAGGAACAGAAAAATTTGCGTGAATAGAAAAAAGTTTACTTACATTAACAAAAGAGTGTACGAGGCTAAAATGTTAAGATTAGCATTATGGTAATAAGTTCATTTACGGAGTAAGTATTTCATATGACACGTCGAAACTTGCACTGATCCTCAATAGCATTGCTGTACGCCTTCTGTGAAAAAAGGGAGATAATATTCGCATTACTTTCGAAAATATGTGTGTAATTGTTTCCGGTGACAATAAAATGAAAAGCTTCAAAATCAAAGAAATGCAAAACTTCTACTCGAATGGGATAAAAAACCATCAGAAAAAGTGTATAGCATTGTGTTTGATGCATAGGTACAGAAAAATATGCGAGAATAGAAATATGTTTACTTACATTAACAAAAGAGTGTACGAGGCTAAAATGTTCAGATTAGCATTATTGAAATAAGTGCATTTACGGAGAAAGTATTTCATATGACACGTCGAAACTTGCACTGATCCACAATAGAATTACTTTTCGCCTTCTGTGAAAATAAGGAGGTAATATTCGCATTACTTCCGAAGATATGTGTTTAAATGTTTCCGGTGACAATATAATGAATAGCTTCAAAATCAAAGAAATGAAACATTTCGACTCGAATGGGATAATAAACCGTCAAAAAGAGTGTAAACAATTGGGTTTGAAGCATAGGAACAGAAAAATATGCGAGAAGAGAAATAATTTTACTTACATTAACAAAAGAGTGTACGAGGCTAAAATGTTCAGATAAGCATTATGGTATTAAGTGAATTTACGGAGAAAGTATTTCATATGACACGTCGAAACCTTCACTGATCCACAATATCATTAATCTACGCCTTCCTTGTAATAAATAACGTAATATTCGCATTACTTCCGAAAATATGTGAGTAATTGTTTCCGGTGACAATACTATAAAAAGCTTCAAAATGAAAAAAAATGCAAAACTTCGACTCGAATGGGATAAAAACCATAAGAAAATATGTATACCATTGAGTTTGATGCATAGGAACAGAAAAAAAATGCGAGAATAGAAATACGTTCACTTACATTAACAAAAGAGTGTACGAGGCTAAAATGTTCAGATTAGCATTATGGTAAAAAGTGCATTTAAGGAAAAAGTATTTCATATGACACGTCGAAACTTGCACTGATCCACAATAGCATTACTATACGACTTCTGTAAAAATAGCGAGGTTATATTCGCATTACTTTTGAATATATGTGGGTAATTGTTTCCGGTGACAATATTATAAAAAGCTTCAAAATGAATGAAATGCAAAACTTCGATTCGAATGGGATAAAAAACATTCAGAAAATGTGTATACCATTGAGTTTGATGCATAGGAACAGAAAAATATGCGAGAATAGAAATACGTTTACTTACATTAACAAAAGAGTGTACGAGGCTAAAATGTTCTGATTAGCATTATGGTAATAAGTGCATTTACGGAAAATGTATATCATATGACACGTCGAAACTTGCTCTGATCCACAAAAGCATTACACTACGGCTTTTGTGGAAATAAGGAGGTAATATTCGCATTACTTCCGAAGATATGTGGGTAATTGTTTCCGGTGACAATATAATGAATAGCTTCAAAATCAATAAAATGCATAACTTCGATTCTAATGGGATTAATAACCGCCAGAAAAAGTGTAAAGCATTGAGTTTGATGCATAGGAACAGAAAAATATGCGAGAATAGAAATATGTTTACTTTTATTAACAAAAGAGTGTACGAGGCTAAAATGTTCAGATTAGCATTATGGTTAAAAGTGCATTTAAGGAAAAAGTATTTCAAATGATACGTCGAAACTTGCACTGAACCACAAAAGCATTACTCGACGCCTTCTGTGAAAAAAAGGAGGTAATATTCGCGTTACTTCTGAAAATATGTGGGTAATTGTTTCCGGTGACAATATAATGAAAAGATTAAAAATCAAAGAAATGCAAAACTTCGACTCGAATGGGATAAAAAACCGTCAGAAAAAGGGTATACCATTGAGTTTGATGCATAGGAACAGGAAAATATGCGAGATTAGAAAAATTTTTACTTACATTAACAAAAGAGTACGAGGCTAAAATGTTGAGATTAGCATTATGGTAATAAGTGCATTAATGGAGAAAGTATTTCATATGACACGTCGAAACTTGCAATGAGCCACAATAGCATTACTCTACGCCTTCTGTGAAAATAATAATGTAATATTCGCATTACTTCCGCAAATATGTGAGTAATTGTTTCCGGTGACAATATTATAAAAAGCTTCAAAATCAAAGAAATGCAAAACAATGACTCGAATGGGATAAAAAACCTTCAGAAAATCTGTATACCATTGAGTTTGATGCAGAGGAACAGAAAAAAAATGCGAGAATAGAAATACGTTTACTCACATTAACAAAAGAGTGTATGAGGCTAAAATGTTCTGATTAGCATAATGGTAATAAGTGCATTTACGGAGAAAGTATTTCATATGACTCGTCGAATCTTGCACTGATCCACAAAAGCATTACTCTACGCCTTCTGTGAAAACAAGGAGGTAGTATTCGCATTACTTCCGAAAATATGTGGGTAATTGTATCCGGTGACAATATAATGAAAAGATTCAAAATCAAAGAAATGCAAAACTTCGACTCGAATGGGAAAAATACCGTCAGAAAAAGTGTATACCATTGAGTTTGATGCATAGGAACAGAAAAATATGCGTGAATAGAAATACGTTTACTTACATTAACAAAAGAGTGTACGAGGCTAAAATGTTAAGATTAGCATTATGGTAATAAGTTCATTTACGGAGTAAGTATTTCATATGACACGTCGAAACTTGCACTGATCCACAATAGCATTACTATACGACTTCTGTGAAAATAGCGAGGTTATATTCGCATTACTTTTGAATATATGTGGGTAATTGTTTCCGGTGACAATATTATAAAAAGCTTCAAAATGAATGAAATGCAAAACTTCGTCTCGAATGGGATAAAAAACATTCAGAAAATGTGTATACCATTGAGTTTGATGCATAGGAACAGAAAAATTTGCGTGAATAGAAAAAAGTTTACTTACATTAACAAAAGAGTGTACGAGGCTAAAATGTTAAGATTAGCATTATGGTAATAAGTTCATTTACGGAGTAAGTATTTCATATGACACGTCGAAACTTGCACTGATCCACAATAGCATTGCTGTACGCCTTCTGTGAAAAAAGGGAGATAATATTCGCATTACTTCCGAAAATATGTGTGTAATTGTTTCCGGTGACAATAAAATGAAAAGCTTCAAAATCAAAGAAATGCAAAACTTCTACTCGAATGGGATAAAAAACCATCAGAAAAAGTGTATAGCATTGTGTTTGATGCATAGGTACAGAAAAATATGCGAGAATAGAAATATGTTTACTTACATTAACAAAAGAGTGTACGAGGCTAAAATGTTTAGATTAGCATTATTGAAATAAGTGCATTTACGGAGAAAATATTTCATATGACACGTCGATACTTGCACTGATCCACAATAGCATTACTTTACGCCTTCTGTGAAAATAAGGAGGTAATATTCGCATTACTTCCGAAGATATGTGTTTAAATGTTTCCGGTGACAATATAATGAAAAGCTTCAAAATCAAAGAAATGAAACATTTAGACTCCAATGGAATAATAAACCGTCAAAAAAAGTGTAAACAATTGGGTTTGAAGCATAGGAACAGAAAAATATGCGAGAAGAGAAATAATTTTACTTACATTAACAGAAGAGTGTACGAGGCTAAAATGTTCAGATAAGCATTATGGTATTAAGTGAATTTACGGAGAAAGTATTTCATATGACACGTCGAAACCTTCACTGATCCACAATATCATTACTCTACGCCTTCCTTGAAATAAATAACGTAATATTCGCATTACTTCCGAAAATATGTGAGTAATTGTTTCCGGTGACAATACTATAAAAAGCTTCAAAATGAAAAAAAATGCAAAACTTCGACTCGAATGGATTAAAAACCATAAGAAAATATGTATACCATTGAGTTTGATGCATAGGAACAGAAAAAAAATGCGAGAATAGAAATACGTTCACTTACATTAACAAAAGAGTGTACGAGACTAAAATGTTCAGATTAGCATTATGGTAAAAAGTGCATTTAAGGAAAAAGTATTTCATATGACACGTCGAAACTTGCACTGATCCACAATAGCATTACTATACGACTTCTGTAAAAATAGCGAGGTTATATTCGCATTACTTTTGAATATATGTGGGTAATTGTTTCCGGTGACAATATTATAAAAAGCTTCAAAATGAATGAAATGCAAAACTTCGATTCGAATGGGATAAAAAACATTCAGAAAATGTGTATACCATTGAGTTTGATGCATAGGAACAGAAAAATATGCGAGAATAGAAATACGTTTACTTACATTAACAAAAGAGTGTACGAGGCTAAAATGTTCTGATTAGCATTATGGTAATAAGTGCATTTACGGAAAATGTATATCATATGACACGTCGAAACTTGCTCTGATCCACAAAAGCATTACACTACAATTTTGTGGAAATAAGGAGGTAATATTCGCATTACTTCCGAAGATATGTGGGTAATTGTTTCCGGTGACAATATAATGAATAGCTTCAAAATCAAAGAAATGCATAACTTCGATTCGAATGGGATTAATAACCGCCAGAAAAAGTGTATAGCATTGAGTTTGATGCATAGGAACAGAAAAATATGCGAGAATAGAAATATGTTTACTTTTATTAACAAAAGAGTGTACGAGGCTAAAATGTTCAGATTAGCATTATGGTTAAAAGTGCATTTAAGGAAAAAGTATTTCAAATGATACGTCGAAACTTGCACTGAACCACAAAAGCATTACTCGACGCCTTCTGTGAAAAAAAGGAGGTAATATTCGCGTTACTTCTGAAAATATGTGGGTAATTGTTTCCGGTGACAATATAATGAAAAGATTAAAAATCAAAGAAATGCAAAACTTCGACTCGAATGGGATAAAAAACCGTCAGAAAAAGGGTATACCATTGAGTTTGATGCATAGGAACAGGAAAATATGCGAGATTAGAAAAATTTTTACTTACATTAACAAAAGAGTACGAGGCTAAAATGTTGAGATTAGCATTATGGTAATAAGTGCATTAATGGAGAAAGTATTTCATATGACACTTCGAAACTTGCAATGATCCACAATAGCATTACTCTACGCCTTCTGTGAAAATAATAATGTAATATTCGCATTACTTCCGCAAATATGTGAGTAATTGTTTCCGGTGACAATATTATAAAAAGCTTCAAAATCAAAGAAATGCAAAACTATGACTCGAATGGGATAAAAAACCTTCAGAAAATCTGTATACCATTGAGTTTGATGCAGAGGAACAGAAAAAAAATGCGAGAATAGAAATACGTTTACTTACATGAACAAAAGAGTGTACGAGGCTAAAATGTTCAGATTAGCATTATGGTAATAAGTGCATTTACGGAGAAAGTATTTCATATGACTCGTCGAAACTTGCACTGATCCACAAAAGCATTACTCTACGCCTTCTGTGAAAACAAGGAGGTAGTATTCGCATTACTTCCGAAAATATGTGGGTAATTGTTTCCGGTGACAATATAATGAAAAGTTTCAAAATCAAAGAAATGCAAAACTTCGACTCGATTGGGATAAAAAACCGTCAAAAAAAGTGTATACCATTGAGTTTGATGCATAGGAACAGAAAAATATGCGAGAATAGAAATACGTTTACATACATTAACAAAAGAGTGTACGAGGCTAAAATGTTCAGATTAGCATAATAGTAATTAGTGCATTTACGGAGAAAATATTTTATATGACACGTTGAAACTTGCACTGATCCACAAAAGCATTACTCTACGCCTTTTGTGAAAAAACGGAGGTAATATTCGCAATACTTCCGAAAATATGTGGGTAATTGTTTCCGGTGACAATATAATGAAAAGCTTCAAAATCAAAGAAATGCAAAACTTTGACTCGATTGGGATAAAAAACCGTCAGAAAAAGTTTATACCATTGAGTTTGATGCATAGGAACAGAAAAATATGCGAGAGAAGAAATATGTTTTTTACATTAACAAAGGAGTGTACGAGGCTAAAATGTTCAGATTAGCATTATGGAAAAAGGTGCATTTACGGAGAAAGTATTTCATATGACACGTCGAAACATGCACTGATCCACAAAAGCATTACTCTACGCCTTCTGTAAAATAAGGGAGGTCATATTCGCATTACTTTTGAATATATGTGGGTAATTGTTTCCGGTGACAATATTATAAAAAGCTTCAAAATGAATGAAATGCAAAACTTCGACTCGAATGGGATAAAAAACCATCAGAAAATGTGTATAACATTGAGTTTGATGCATAGGAACAGAAAAATATGCGAGAATAGTAATACGTTTAATTACATTAACAAAAGAGTGTACGAGGCTAAAATGTTCTGATTAGCATTATGGTAATAAGTGCATTTACGAAAAAATTATATCATATGACACGTCGAAACTTGCACTGATCCACAGAAGCATTACACTACGCCTTTTGTGGAAATAAAGAGGTAATATTCGCATTACTTCCGAAAATATGTGGGTAAATGTTTCCGGTGACAATATAATGAAAAGCTTCAAAATCAAAGAAATGCAAAACCTCGACTCGAATGGGATAAAAAACCGTCAGAAAAAGTGTATACCATTGCGTTTGATGCATAGGAACAGAAACATAATCGAGAAAAGAAATATGTTTACTTACATTAACAAAAGAGTGTACGAGGCTAATGTTAAAATTAGCATTATGGTAATAAGTTCATTTACGGAGTAAGTATTTCATATGACACGTCGAAACTTGTAATGATCCACTATAGCATTACTCTACGCCTTCTGTGAAAATAATGAGGTAATATTCGCATTACTTCCGAAAATATGTGGGAAATTGTTTCCGGTGACAATATAATGAAAAGCTTCAACATCAAAGAAATGAAAAACTTCGACTCGAATGGGATAAAAAACAATCAGAAAACTTGTATACCATTGAGTTTGATGCATAGGAACAGAAAAAAATGCGAGAATAGAAATACGTTTACTTACATTTAGTAAAGAGTGTACGAGGCTAAAATGTTCAGATTAGCATTATGGTAATAAGTGAATTTACGGAGAAAGTGTTTCATATGACACGTCGAAACTTGCACTGATCCACAAAAGCATTACTCTACGCCATCTGTGAAAATAGGGAAGTAATATTCGCATTACTTCCGAAAATATGTGGGTAATTGTTTCCGTTGACAATATAATGAAAAGTTTCAAAATCAATGAAATGGAAAACTTCGACTCGATTGGGATAAAAATCCGTCAGAAAAAGTGTATACCATTGTTTTTGATGCATAGAAACTGAAAAATAAGCGAGAATAGAAATACGTTTAATTACATTAACAAAAGAGTGTACGAGGCTAAAATGTTCAGATTAGCATTATGGTAATAAGTGAATTTACGGAGAAAGTGTTTCATATAACTCGTCAAAACTTGCACTGATCCACAAAAGCATTACTCTACGCCTTTTGTGAAAAAAAGGAGGTAATATTCGCATTACTTCCGAAAATATGTGGGTAATTGTTTCCGGTGACAATATAATGAAAAGCTTCAAAATCAAAGAAATGCAAAACTTCGACTCGATTGGGATAAAAAACCGTCAGAAAAAGTTTATACCATTGAGTTTGATGCATAGGAACAGAAAAATATGCGAGAGAAGAAATATGTTTTTTACATTAACAAAGGAGTGTACGAGGCTAAAATGTTCAGATTAGCATTATGGAAAAAGGTGCATTTACGGAGAAAGTATTTCATATGACACGTCGAAACATGCACTGATCCACAAAAGCATTACTCTACGCCTTCTGTAAAATAAGGGAGGTCATATTCGCATTACTTTTGAATATATGTGGGTAATTGTTTCCGGTGACAATATTATAAAAAGCTTCAAAATGAATGAAATGCAAAACTTCGACTCGAATGGGATAAAAAACCATCAGAAAATGTGTATAACATTGAATTTGATGCATAGGAACAGAAAAATATGCGAGAATAGTAATACGTTTAATTACATTAACAAAAGAGTGTACGAGGCTAAAATGTTCTGATTAGCATTATGGTAATAAGTGCATTTACGAAAAAAGTATATCATATGACACGTCGAAACTTGCACTGATCCACAGAAGCATTACACTACGCCTTTTGTGGAAATAAAGAGGTAATATTCGCATTACTTCCGAAAATATGTGGGTAATTGTTTCCGGTGACAATATAATGAAAAGCTTCAAAATCAAAGAATTGCAAAACTTCGATTCAAATAGAATAAAAAACCGTCAGAAAAAGTGTATAGCATTGAGTTTGATGCATAGGAACAGAGAAATATGCGTGAATAGAAATATGTTTACTTACATTAACAAAAGAGTGTACGAGGCTAAAATGTTCAGATTAGCATTATGGTAAAAATTGCATTTACGGAAAAAGTATTTCATATGACACGTCAAAACTTGCACTGATCCACAAAAGCATAACTTTACGCCTTCTGTGAAAAACATTAGGTAATATTCGCATTACTTCCGAAAATATGTGGGTAAATGTTTCCGGTGACAAAATAATGAAAAGCTTCAAAATCAAAGAAATGCAAAACCTCGACTCGAATGGGATAAAAAACCGTCAGAAAAAGTGTATACCATTGCGTTTGATGCATAGGAACAGAAACATAATCGAGAAAAGAAATATGTTTACTTACATTAACAAAAGAGTGTACGAGGCTAATGTTAAAATTAGCATTATGGTAATAAGTTCATTTACGGAGTATGTATTTCATATGACACGTCGAAACTTGTAATGATCCACAATAGCATTACTCTACGCCTTCTGTGAAAATAATGAGGTAATATTCGCATTACTTTAGAAAATATGTGGGAAATTGTTTCCGGTGACAATATAATGAAAAGCTTCAACATCAAAGAAATGAAAAACTTCGACTCGAATGGGATAAAAAACAATCAGAAAACGTGAATACCATTGAGTTTGATGCATAGGAACAGAAAAAAATGCGAGAATAGAAATACGTTTACTTACATTTAGTAAAGAGTGTACGAGGCTAAAATGTTCAGATTAGCATTATGGTAATAAGTGAATTTACGGAGAAAGTGTTTCATATGACACGTCGAAACTTGCACTGATCCACAAAAGCATTACTCTACGCCTTCTGTGGAAATAGGGAAGTAATATTCGCATTACTTCCGAAAATATGTGGGTAATTGTTTCCGTTGACAATATAATGAAAAGTTTCAAAATCAATGAAATGGAAAACTTCGACTCGATTGGGATAAAAATCCGTCAGAAAAAGTGTATACCATTGTTTTTGATGCATAGAAACTGAAAAATAAGCGAGAATAGAAATACGTTTAATTACATTAACAAAAGAGTGTACGAGGCTAAAATGTTCAGATTAGCATTATGGTAATAAGTGAATTTACGGAGAAAGTGTTTCATATAACTCGTCGAAACTTGCACTGATCCACAAAAGCATTACTCTACGCCTTTTGTGAAAAAAGGGAGGTAATATTCGCATTACTTCCGAAAATATGTGGGTAATTGTTTCCGGTGACAATATAATGAAAAGCTTCAAAATCAAAGAAATGCAAAACTTCGACTCGAATGGGATAAAAAACCGTCAGAAAAAGTGTATATCATTGAGTTTGATGCATAGGAACAGAAAAATATGCGAGAGATGAAATATGTTTTTTACAATTAAAAAAGAGTGTACGAGGCTAAAATGTTCAGATTAGCATTATGGAAAAAGGTGCATTTACGGATAAAGTATTTCTTATGACACGTCGAAACTTGCAATAATCCACAAAAGCATTACTCTACGCCTTCTGTGAAAATAATGAAGTAATATTCGCATTACTTCCGAAAATATGTGGGAAATTGTTTCCGGTGACAATATAATGAAAAGATTCAAAATCAAAGAAATGCAAACCTTCGACTCGAATGGGATAAAAAACCGTCAGAAAAAGTGTATACAATTGAGTTTGATGCATAGGAACAGAAAAATATGCGTGAATAGAAATACGTTTACTTACATTAACAAAAGAGTGTACGAGGCTAAAATGTGAAGATTAGCATTATGGTAATAAGTTCATTTACGGAGTAAGTATTTCATATGACACGTCAAAACTTGCAATGATCCACAATAGCATTGCTCTTCGCCTTCTGTGAAAAAAATGAGATAATATTCGCATTACTTCCGAAAATATGTGTGTAATTGTTTCCGGTGACAATAAAATGAAAACCTTCAAAATCAAAGAAATGCAAAACTTCGACTCGAATGGGATAAAAAACCATCAGAAAAAGTGTATACCATTGTGTTTGATGCATATGAACAGAAAAATATGCGAGAATAGAAATACGTCTACTTACATTAACAAAAGAATGTACGAGGCTAAAATGTTCAGATTAGCATTATGGTAATAAGTTCATTTACGGAGTAAGTATTTCAAATGACACGTCAAAACTTGCAATGATCCACAATAGCATTGCTCTACGCCTTCTGTGAAAAAAGGGAGATAATATTCGCAATACTTCCGAAAATATGTGTGTAATTGTTTCCGGTGACAATAAAATGAATACCTTCAAAATCAAAGAAATGCAAAACTTCGACTCGAATGGGATAAAAAACCATCAGAAAAAGTGTATACCATTGTGTTTAATGCATAGGTACAGAAAAATATGCCAGAATAGAAATATGTTTACTTACATTAACAAATGAGTGTACGAGGCTAAAATGTTCTGATTAGCATTATTGTAATAAGTGCATTTACGGACAAAGTATTTCATATGACACGTCGAAACTTGCACTGATCCACAATAGCATTACTATACCTCTTCTGTGAAAATTGGGAGGTTATATTCGCATTACTCTTAAATATATATGGGTAATTGTTCCGGTGACAATATTATAAAAAGCTTCAAAATGAATGAAATGCAAAACTTCGACTCGAATGGGATAAAAAACATTCAGAAAATGTGTATACCTTTAAGTTTGATGCATAGGAAAGGAAAAATATGCGAGAATAGAAATACGTTTGCTTACATTAACAAAAGAGTGTACGAAGCTAAAATGTTCTGATTTGCATTATGGTGATAAGTGCATTTAAGGAGAAAGTATTTCATATCACATGTCGAAACTTTCAATAATCCACAAAAGCAATACTCTACGCCTTCTGTGAAAATAATGAAGTAATATTCGCATTACTTCCGAAAATATGTGGGAAATTGTTTCCGGTGACAATATAATGAAAAGATTCAAAATCAAAGAAATGCAAAACTTCGACTCGAATAGGATAAAAAACCGTCAGAAAAAGTGTATACCATTGAGTTTGATGCATAGGAACAGAAAAATATGCGAGAATAGAAATACGTCTACTTACATTAACAAAAGAGTGTACGAGGCTAAAATGTTCAGATTAGCATTATGGTAATAAGTGCATTTACGGAGAAAGTATTTTTTTATATGACACGTCGAAACTTGCACTGATCCACAATAGCATTACTATACCCCTTCTGTGAAAATAGGGAGGTTATATTCGCATTACTCTTGAATATATGTGGGTAATTGTTTCCGGTGACATTATTATAAAAAGCTTCAAAATGAATGAAATGCAAAACTTCGACTCGAATGGGATAAAAAACATTCAGAAAATGTGTATACCATTAAGTTTGATGCATAGGAACAGAAAAATATGCGAGAATAGAAATACGTTTACTTACATTAGCAAAAGAGTGTACGAGGCTAAAATGTTCTGATTAGCATTATGGTGATAAGTGCATTTACGGAGAAAGTATTTCATATGACACGTCGAAACTTGCAATAATCCACAAAAGCATTACTCTACGCCTTCTGTGAAAATAATGAAGTAATATTCCCATCCTTCCGAAAATATGTGGGTAATTGTTTCCGGTGACAATATAATGAAAAGATTCAAAATCAAAGAAATGCAAACCTTCGACTCGAATGGAATAAAAAACCGTCAGAAAAAGTGTATACCATTGAGTTTGATGCATAGGAACAGAAAAATATGCATGAATAGAAATACGTTTACTTACATTAACAAAAGAGTGTACGAGGCTAAAATGTTAAGATTAACATTATGGTAATAAGTTCATTTACGGAGTAAGTATTTCATATGACACGTCAAAACTTGCAATAATCCACAAAAGCATTAATCTACGCCTTCTGTGAAAATAATGAAGTAATATTCGCATTACTTCCGAAAATATGTGGGAAATTGTTTCCGGTGACAATATGATGAAAAGATTCAAAATCAAAGAAATGCAAAACTTCGACTCGAATAGGATAAAAAACCGTCAGAAAAAGTGTATACCAATGAGTTTTATGCATAGGAACAGAAAAATATGCGAGAATAGAAATACGTATACTTACATTAACAAAAGAGTGTACGAGGCTAAAATGTTCAGATTAGCATTATGGTGATAAGTGCATTTACGGAGAAAGTATTTCATATGACACGTCGAAACTTGCAATAATCCACAAAAGCATTACTCTACGCCTTCAGTGAAAATAATGAAGTAATATTCGCATTACTTCCGAAAATATGTGGGTAATTGTTTCCGGTGACAATATAATGAAAAGATTCAAAATCAAAGAAATGCTAAACATCGACTCGAATGGGATAAAAAACCGTCAGAAAAAGTGTATACCATTGAATTTGATGCATAGGAACAGAAAAATATGCGTGAATAGAAATACGTTTACTTACATTAACAAAAGAGTGTACGAGGCTAAAATGTTAAGATTAGCATTATGGTAATAAGTTCATTTACGGAGTAAATATTTCATATGACACGTCCAAACTTGCAATAATCCACAAAAGCATTACTCTACGCCTTCTGTGAAAATAATGAAGTAATATTCGCATTACTTACGAAAATATGTGGGAAATTGTTTTCGGTGACAATATAATGAAAAGATTCAAAATCAAAGAAATGCCAAACTTCGACTCGAATAGGATAAAAAACCGTCATAAAAAGTGTATACCATTGAGTTTGATGCATAGGAAGAGAAAAATATGCGAGAATAGAAATACGTCTAATTACATTAACAAAAGAGTGTACGAGGCTAAAATGTTCAGATTAGCATTATGGTAATAAGTGCATTTACGGAGAAAGTATTTTTTATATGACACGTCGACACTTGCACTGATCCACAATAGCATTACTATACCCCTTCTGTGAAAATAGGGAGGTTATATTCGCATTACTCTTGAATATATGTGGGTAATTGTTTCCGGTGACAATATTATAATAAGCTTCAAAATGAATGAAATGCAAAACTTCGACTCGAATGGGATAAAAAACATTCAGAAAATGTGTATACCGTTAAGTTTGATGCATAGGAACAGAAAAATATGCGAGAATAGAAATACTTTTACTTACATTAACAAAAGAGTGTACTAGGCTAAAATGTTCTGATTAGCATTATGGTGATAAGTGCATTTACGGAGAAAGTATTTCATATGACACGTCGAAACTTGCAATAATCCACAAAAGCATTACTCTACGCCTTCTGTGAAAATAATGAAGTAATATTCGCATTACTTCCGAAAATATGTGGGTAATTGTTTCCGGTGACAATATAATGAAAAGATTCAAAATCAAAGAAATGCTAAACATCGACTCGAATGGGATAAAAAACCGTCAGAAAAAGTGTATACCATTGAGTTTGATGCATAGGAACAGAAAAATATGCGTGAATAGAAATACGTTTACTTACATTAACAAAAGAGTGTAAGAGGCTAAAATGTTAAGAATAGCATTATGGTAATAAGTTCATTTACGGAGTAAGTATTTCATATGACACGTCAAAACTTGCAATAATCCACAAAAGCATTAATCTTCGCCTTCTGTGAAAATAATGAAGTAATATTCGCATTACTTCCGAAAATATGTGGGAAATTGTTTCCGGTGGCAATATAATGAAAAGATTCAAAATCAAAGAAAAACAAAACTTCGACTCGAATAGGATAAAAAACCGTCAGAAAAAGTGTATACCATTGAGTTTGATGCATAGGAACAGAAAAATATGCGAGAATAGAAATACTTTTACTTACATTAACAAAAGAGTGTACTAGGTTAAAATGTTCTGATTAGCATTATGGTGATAAGTGCATTTACGGAGAAAGTATTTCATATGACACGTCGAAACTTGCAATAATCCACAAAAGCATTACTCTACGCCTTCTGTGAAAATAATGAAGTAATATTCGCATTACTTCCGAAAATATGTGGGAAATTGTTTCCGGTGACAATATAATGAAAAGATTCAAAATCAAAGAAATGCAAAACTTCGACTCGAATAGGATAAAAAACCGTCAGAAAAAGTGTATACCAATGAGTTTGATGCATAGGAACAGAAAAATATGCGAGAATAGAAATACGTATACTTACATTAACAAAAGAGTGTACGAGGCTAAAATGTTCAGATTAGCATTATGGTGATAAGTGCATTTACGGAGAAAGTATTTCATTAGACACGTCGAAACTTGCAATAATCCACAAAAGCATTACTCTACGCCTTCTGTGAAAATAATGAAGTAATATTCGCATTACTTCCGAAAATATGTGGGTAATTGTTTCCGGTGACAATATAATGAAAAGATTCAAAATCAAAGAAATGCTAAACATCGACTCTTATGGGATAAAAAACCGTCAGAAAAAGTGTATACCATTGAGTTTGATGCATAGGAACAGAAAAATATGCGTGAATAGAAATACGTTTACTTACATTAACAAAAGAGTGTACGAGGCTAAAATGTTAAGATTAGCATTATGGTAATAAGTTCATTTACGGAGTAAATATTTCATATGACACGTCCAAACTTGCAATAATCCACAAAAGCATTACTCTACGCCTTCTGTGAAAATAATGAAGTAATATTCGCATTACTTACGAAAATATGTGGGAAATTGTTTTCGGTGACAATATAATGAAAAGATTCAAAATCAAAGAAATGCCAAACTTCGACTCGAATAGGATAAAAAACCGTCATAAAAAGTGTATACCATTGAGTTTGATGCATAGGAACAGAAAAATATGCGAGAATAGAAATACGTCTAATTACATTAACAAAAGAGTGTACGAGGCTAAAATGTTCAGATTAGCATTATGGTAATAAGTGCATTTACGGAGAAAGTATTTTTTATATGACACGTCGAAACTTGCACTGATCCACAATAGCATTACTATACCCCTTCTGTGAAAATAGGGAGGTTATATTCGCATTACTCTTAAATATATTTGGGTAATTGTTTCCGGTGACAATATTATAATAAGCTTCAAAATGAATGAAATGCAAAACTTCGACTCGAATGGGATAAAAAACATTCAGAAAATGTGTATACCGTTAAGTTTGATGCATAGGAACAGAAAAATATGCGAGAATAGAAACACTTTTACTTACATTAACAAAAGAGTGTACTAGGCTAAAATGTTCTGATTAGCATTATGGTGATAAGTGCATTTACGGAGAAAGTATTTCATATGACACGTCGAAACTTGCAATAATCCACAAAAGCATTACTCTACGCCTTCTGTGAAAATAATGAAGTAATATTCGCATTACTTCCGAAAATATGTGGGTAATTGTTTCCGGTGACAATATAATGAAAAGTTTCAAAATCAAAGAAATGCTAAACATCGACTCGAATGGGATAAAAAACCGTCAGAAAAAGTGTATACCATTGAGTTTGATGCATAGGAACAGAAAAATATGCGTGAATAGAAATACGTTTACTTACATTAACAAAAGAGTGTACGAGGCTAAAATGTTAAGAATAGCATTATGGTAATAAGTTCATTTACGGAGTAAGTATTTCATATGACACGTCAAAACTTGCAATAATCCACAAAAGCATTAATCTTCGCCTTCTGTGAAAATAATGAAGTAATATTCGCATTACTTCCGAAAATATGTGGGAAATTGTTTCCGGTGGCAATATAATGAAAAGATTCAAAATCAAAGAAAAACAAAACTTCGACTCGAATAGGATAAAAAACCGTCAGAAAAAGTGTATACCATTGAGTTTGATGCATTAGGAACAGAAAAATATGCGAGAATAGAAATACGTCTACTTACATTAACAAAAGAGTGTACGAGGCTAAAATGTTCAGATTAGCATTATGGTAATAAGTGCATTTACGGAGAGAGTATTTTTTTATATGACACGTCGAAACTTGCACTGATCCAAAATAGCATTACTATACCCCTTCTGTGAAAATAGGGAGGTAATATTCGCATTAGTCTTGAATATATGTGGCTTAATGTTTCCGGTGACAATATTATAAAAAGCTTCATAATGAATGAAATGCAAAACTTCGACTCGAATGGGATAAAAAACATTCAGAAAATGTGTATACCATTAAGTGTGATGCATAGGAACAGAAAAATATGCGAGAATAGAAATACGTTTACTTACATTAACAAAAGAGCGTACGAGGCTAAAATGTTCTGATTAGCATTATGGTGATAAGTGCATTTACGGAGAAAGTATGTCATATGACACGTCGAAACTTGCAATAATCCACAAAAGCATTACTCTACGCCTTCTGTGAAAATAATGAAGTAATATTCGCATTACTTCCGAAAATATGTGGGTAATTGTTTCCGGTGACAATATAATGAAAAGATTCAAAATCAAAGAAATGCTAAACATCGACTCGAATGGGATAAAAAACCGTCAAAAAAAGTGTATACCATTGAGTTTGATGCATAGGAACAGAAAAATATGCGTGAATAGAAATACGTTTACTTACATTAACAAAAGAGTGTACGAGGCTAAAATGTTAAGATTAGCATTATGGTAATAAGTTCATTTACGGAGTAAATATTTCATATGACACGTCAAAACTTGCAATAATACACAAAAGCATTACTCTACGCCTTCTGTGAAAATAATGAAGTAATATTCGCATTATTTACGAAAATATGTGGAAAATTGTTTTCGGTGACAATATAATGAAAAGATTCAAAATCAAAGAAATGCAAAACTTCGACTCGAATAGGATAAAAAACCGTCATAAAAAGTGTATACCATTGAGTTTGATGCATAGGAACAGAAAAATATGCGAGAATAGAAATACGTCTACTTACATTAACAAAAGAGTGTACGAGGCTAAAATGTTCAGATTAGCATTATGGTAATAAGTGCATTTACGGAGAAAGTATTTTTTATATGACACGTCGAAACTTGCACTGATCCACAATAGCATTACTATACCCCTTCTGTGAAAATAGGGAGGTTATATTCGCATTACTCTTGAATATATGTGGGTAATTGTTTCCGGTGACAATATTATAAAAAGCTTCAAAATGAATGAAATGCAAAACTTCGACTCGAATGGGATAAAAAACATTCAGAAAATGTGTATACCATTAAGTTTGATGCATAGGAACAGAAAAATATGCGAGAATAGAAATACGTTTACTTACATTAACAAAAGAGTGTACGAGGCTAAAATGTTCTGATTAGTATTATGGTGATAAGTGCATTTACGGAGAAAGTATTTCATATGACACGTCGAAACTTGCAATAATCCACAAAAGCATTACTCTACGCCTTCTGTGAAAATAATGAAGTAATATTCGCATTACTTCCGAAAATATGTGGGTAATTGTTTCCGGTGACAATATAATGAAAAGATTCCAAATCAAATAAATGCAAACCTTCGACTCGAATGGGATACAAAACCGTCAGAAAAAGTGTATACCATTGAGTTTGATGCATAGGAACAGAAAAATATGCGTGAATAGAAATACGTTTACTTACATTAACAAAAGAGTGTACGAGGCTAAAATGTTAAGATTAGCATTATGGTAATAAGTTCATTTACGGAGTAAGTATTTCATAACACGTCAAAACTTGCAATGATCCACAATAGCATTGCTCTACGCCTTCTGTGAAAAAAGGGAGATAATATTCGCATTACTTCCGAAAATATGTGTGTAATTGTTTCCGGTGACTATAAAATGAAAAGATTCAAAATCAAATAAATGCAAAACTTCGACTCGAATAGGATAAAAAACCGTCAGAAAAAGTGTATACCATTGAGTTTGATGCATAGGAACAGAAAAATATGCGAGAATAGAAATACGTTTACTTACATTAACAAAAGAGTGTACGAGGCTAAAATGTTCTGATTAGCATTATGTTAATAAGTGCCTTTACGGAGAAAGTACATCATATGACACGTCGACACTTGCACTGATCCACAAAAGCATTACACTACGTTCTTTGTGGAAATAAGGAGGTAATATTCGCATTACTTCCGAAAATATGTGGGTATTTGTTTCCGGTGACAATATAATGAAAAGCTTCAAAATCAAAGAAATGCAAAACTTCGATTCCAATGGGATAAAAAACCGTCATAAAAAGTGTATAGCATTGAGTTTGATGCATAGGAACAGAAAAAAATGCGAGAATAGAAATACGTTTACTTACATTAACAAAAGAGTGTACGAGGCTATAATGTTCAGATTAGCATTATGGTAATAAGTGAATTTACGGAGAAAGTATTTCATATGACACGTCGAAACTTGCAATAATCCACAAAAGCATTACTCCACGCCTTCTGTGAAAATAATGAAGTAATATTCGCATTACTTCCGAAAATATGTGGGAAATTGTTTCCGGTGACAATATAATGAAAAGATTCAAAATCAAAGAAATGCAAAACTTCGACTCGAATAGGATAAAAAACCGTCAGAAAAAGTGTATACCATTGAGTTTGATGCATAAAAACAGAAAAATATGCGAGAATAGAAATACGTTTACTTACATTAACAAGAGAGTGTACGAGGCTAAAATGTTCTGATTAGCATAATGGTAATAAGTGCATTTACGGAGAAAGTATTTCATATCACTCGTCGAAACTTGCACTGATCCACAAAAGCATTACTCTACGCCTTCTGTGAAAATAGGTAGGTAGTATTCGCATTACTTCCGAATATATGTGGGTAATTGTTTCCGGTGACAATATAATGAAAGGATTCAAAATCAAAGAAATGCAAACCTTCGACTCGAATGGGATAAAAAACCGTCAGAAAAATTGTTTACCATTGAGTTTGATGCATAGGTACAGATAAATATGCGTGAATAGAAATACGTTTACTTACATTAACAAAAGAGTGTACGAGGCTAAAATGTTAAGATTAGCATTATGGTAATAAGTTCATTTACGGAGAAAGTATTTCATATGACACGTCAAAACTGGCACTGATCCACAATAGCATTACTTTACCTCTTCTGTGAAAATAGGGAGGTTATATTCGCATTACTCTTAAATATATATGGGTAATTGTTTCCGGTGACAATATTATAAAAAGCTTCAAAATGAATGAAATGCAAAACTTCGACTCGAATGGGATAAAAAACATTCAGAAAATGTGTATACCATTAAGTTTGATGCATAGGAAAGGAAAAATATGCGAGAATAGAAATACGTTTACTTACATTAACAAAAGAGTGACGAGGCTAAAATGTTCTGATTAGCATTATGGTGATAAGTGCATTTACGGAGAAAGTATTTCATATCACATGTCGAAACTTGCAATAATCCACAAAAGCATTACTATACGCCTTCTGTGAAAATAATGAAGTAATATTCGCATTTCGTCCGAAAATATGTGGGAAATTGTTTCCGGTGACAATATAATGAAAAGATTCAAAATCAAAGAAATGCAAAACTTCGACTCGAATAGGATAAAAAACCGTCATAAAAAGTGTATACCATTGAGTTTGATGCATAGGAACAGAAAAATATGCGAGAATAGAAATACGTCTACTTACATTAACAAAAGAGTGTACGAGGCTAAAATGTTCAGATTAGCATTATGGTAATAAGTGCATTTACGAAGAAAGTATTTTTTTATATGACACGTCGAAACTTGCACTGATCCACAATAGCGTTAGTATACCCCTTCTGTGAAAATAGGGAGGTTATATTCGCATTACTCTTGAATATATGTGGGTAATTGTTTCCGGTGACAATATTATAAAAAGCTTCAAAATGAATGAAATGCAAAACTTCGACTCGAATGGGATAAAAAACATTCAGATAATGTGTATACCATTAAGTTTGATGCATAGGAACAGAAAAATATGCGAGAATAGAAATACGTTTACTTACATTAACAAAAGAGTGTACGAGGCTAAAATGTTCTGATTAGCATTATGGTGATAAGTGCATTTACGGAGAAAGTATTTCATATGACACGTCGAAACTTGCAATAATCCACAAAAGCATTACTCTACGCCTTCTGTGAAAATAATGAAGTAATATTCGCATTACTTCTGAAAATATGTGGGTAATTGTTTCCGGTGACAATATAATGAAAAGATTCAAAATCAAAGAAATGCAAACCTTCGACTAGAATGGGATAAAAAACCGTCAGAAAAAGTGTATACCATTGAGTTTGATGCATAGGAACAGAAAAATATGCGTTAATAGAAATACGTTTACTTACATTAACAAAAGAGTGTACGAGGCTAAAATGTTAAAATTAGCATTATGGTAATAAGTTCATTTACGGATTAAGTATTTCATATGACACGTCAAAACTTGCAATAATCCACAAAAGCATTACTCTACGACTTCTGTGAAAATAATGAAGTAATATTCACATTACTTCCGAAAATATGTGGGAAATTGTTTCCGGTCACAATATAATGAAAAGATTCAAAATCAAAGAAATGCAAAACTTCGACTCGAATAGGATAAAAAACCGTCAGAAAAAGTGTATACCATTGAGTTTGATGCATAGGAACAGAAAAATATGCGAGAATAGAAATACGTCTACTTACATTAACAAAAGAGTGTAGGAGGCTAAAATGTTCAGATTAGCATTATGGTAATAAGTGCATTTACGGAGAAAGTATTATTTTATATGACACGTCGAAACTTGCACTGATCCACAATAGCATTACTATACCCCTTCTGTGAAAATAGGGAGGTTATAATCGCATTACTCTTGAATATATGTGGGTAATTGTTTCCGGTGACAATATTATAAAAAGCTTCAAAATGAATGAAATGCAAAACTTCGACTCGAGTGGGATAAAAAACATTCAGAAAATGTGTATACCATTAAGTTTGATGCATAGGAACAGAAAAATATGCGAGAATAGAAATACGTTTACTTACATTAACAAAAGAGTGTACGAGGCTAAAATGTTCTGATTAGCATTATGGTGATAAGTGCATTTACAGAGAAAGTATTTCATACGACACGTCAAAACTTGCAATGATCCACAATAGCATTGCCCTACGCCTTCTGTGAAAAAAGGGAGATAATATTCGCATTACTTCCGAAAATATGTGTGTAATTGTTTCCGGTGACAATAAAATGAAATCCTTCAAAATCAAAGAAATGCAAAACTTCGACTCGAATGGGATAAAAAACCGTCAGAAAAAGTGTATACCATTGAGTTTGATGCATAGGAACAGAAAAATATGCGTGAATAGAAATACGTTTATTTACATTAACAAAAGAGTGTACGAGGCTAAAATGTTAAGATTAGCATTATGGTAATAAGTTCATTTACGGAGTAAGTATTTCATATGATACGTCAAAACTTGCAATGATCCACAATAGCATTGCCCTACGCCTTCTGTGAAAAAAGGGAGATAATATTCGCATTACTTCCGAAAATATGTGTGTAATTGTTTCCGGTGACAATAAAATGAAATCCTTCAAAATCAAATAAATGCAAAACTTCGACTCCAATGGGATAAAAAACCATCAGAAAAAGTGTATACCATTGTGTTTGATACATAGGTACAGAAAAATATGCAAGAATAGAAATATGTTTACTTACAATAACAAAAGAGTGTACGAGGCTAAAATGTTCAGATTAGCATTATTGTAATAAGTGCATTTACGGAAAAAGTATTTTTTATATGACACGTCGAAACTTGCACTGTTCCACAATAGCATTACTATACCCCTTCTGTGAAAATAAGGAGGTTATATTCGCATTACTTTTGAATATATGTGGGAAATTGTTTCCGGTGACAATATTATAAAAAGCTTCAAAATGAATGAAATGCAAAACTTCGACTCGAATGGGATAAAAAACATTCAGAAAATGTGTATACCATTGAGTTTGATGCATTGGAACAGAAAAATATGCGAGAATAGAAATACGTTTACTTACATTAACAAAAGAGTGTACGAGGCTATAATGTTCAGATTAGCATTATGGTAATAAGTGAATTTACGGAGAAAGTATTTCATATGACACGTCGAAACTTGCAATAATCCACAAAAGCATTACTCCACGCCTTCTGTGAAAATAATGAAGTAATATTCGCATTACTTCCGAAAATATGTGGGAAATTGTTTCCGGTGACAATATAATGAAAAGATTCAAAATCAAAGAAATGCAAAACTTCGACTCGAATAGGATAAAAAACCGTCAGAAAAAGTGTATACCATTGAGTTTGATGCATAGGTACAGAAAAATATGCGAGAATAGAAATATGTTTACTTACATTAACAAAAGAGTGCACGAGGCTAAAATGTTCAGATTAGCATTATGGTAATAAGTGCATTTACGGAGAAAGTATTTCATATCACTCGTCGAAACTTGCACTGATCCACAAAAGCATTACTCTACGCCTTCTGTGAAAATAGGTAGGTAGTATTCGCATTACTTCCGAATATATGTGGGTAATTGTTTCCGGTGACAATATAATGAAAGGATTCAAAATCAAAGAAATGCAAACCTTCGACTCGAATGGGATAAAAAACCGTCAGAAAAATTGTATACCATTGAGTTTGATGCATAGGTACAGATAAATATGCGTGAATAGAAATACGTTTACTTACATTAACAAAAGAGTGTACGAGGCTAAAATGTTCTGATTAGCATTATGGTGATAAGTGCATTTACAGAGAAAGTATTTCATATGACACGTCAAAACTTGCAATGATCCACAATAGCATTGCCCTACGCCTTCTGTGAAAAAAGGGAGATAATATTCGCATTACTTCCGAAAATATGTGTGTAATTGTTTCCGGTGACAATAAAATGAAATCCTTCAAAATCAAAGAAATGCAAAACTTCGACTCGAATGGGATAAAAAACCGTCAGAAAAAGTGTATACCATTGAGTTTGATGCATAGGAACAGAAAAATATGCGTGAATAGAAATACGTTTATTTACATTAACAAAAGAGTGTACGAGGCTAAAATGTTAAGATTAGCATTATGGTAATAAGTTCATTTACGGAGTAAGTATTTCATATGATACGTCAAAACTTGCAATGATCCACAATAGCATTGCCCTACGCCTTCTGTGAAAAAAGGGAGATAATATTCGCATTACTTCCGAAAATATGTGTGTAATTGTTTCCGGTGACAATAAAATGAAATCCTTCAAAATAAAATAAATGCAAAACTTCGACTCGAATGGGATAAAAAACCATCAGAAAAAGTGTATACCATTGTGTTTGATGCATAGGTACAGAAAAATATGCACGAATAGAAATATGTTTACTTACAATAACAAAAGAGTGTACGAGGCTAAAATGTTCAGATTAGCATTATTGTAATAAGTGCATTTACGGAAAAAGTATTTTTTATATGACACGTCGAAACTTGCACTGTTCCACAATAGCATTACTATACCCCTTCTGTGAAAATAAGGAGGTTATATTCGCATTACTTTTGAATATATGTGGGAAATTGTTTCCGGTGACAATATTATAAAAAGCTTCAAAATGAATGAAATGCAAAACTTCGACTCGAATGGGATAAAAAACATTCAGAAAATGTGTATACCATTGAGTTTGATGCATTGGAACAGAAAAATATGCGAGAATAGAAATACGTTTACTTACATTAACAAAAGAGTGTACGAGGCTAAAATGTTCTGATTAGCATTATGGTGATAAGTGCATTTACGGAGAAAGTATTTCATATGACACGTCGAAACTTGCAATAATCCACAAAAGCATTACTCTACGCCTTCTGTGAAAATAATGAAGTAATATTCGCCTTACTTCCGAAAATATGTGGGTAATTGTTTCCGGTGACAATATAATGAAAAGATTCAAAATCAAAGAAATGCTAAACATCGACTCGAATGGGATAAAAAACCGTCAGAAAAAGTGTATACCATTGAGTTTCATGCATAGGAACAGAAAAATATGCTTGAATAGAAATACGTTTACTTACATTAAAAAAAGAGTGTACGAGGCTAAAATGTTAAGAATAGCATTATGGTAATAAGTTCATTTACAGAGTAAGTATTTCATATGACACGTCAAAACTTGCAATAATCCACAAAAGCATTAATCTACGCCTTCTTTGAAAATAATGAAGTAATATTCGCATTACTTCCGAAAATATGTGGGAAATTGTTTCCGGTGGCAATATAATGAAAAGATTCAAAATCAAAGAAATGCAAAACTTTGACTCGAATAGGATAAAAAACCGTCAGAAAAATTGTATACCATTGAGTTTGATGCATAGGAACAGAAAAATATGCGAGAATAGAAATACGTCAACTTACATTAACAAAAGAGTGTACGAGGCTAAAATGTTCAGATTAGCATTATGGTAATAAGTGCATTTACGGAGAAAGTATTTTTTTATATGACACGTCGAAACTTGCACTGATCCACAATAGCATTACTATACCCCTTCTGTGAAAATAGGGAGGTAATATTCGCATTACTCTTGAATATATGTGGCTAAATGTTTCCGGTGACAATATTATAAAAAGCTTCATAATGAATGAAATGCAAAACTTCGACTCGAATGGGATAAAAAACATTCAGAAAATGTGTATACCATTAAGTTTGATGCAAAGAAACAGAAAAATATGCGAGAATAGAAATACGTTTACTTACATTAACAAAAGAGCGTACGAAGCTAAAATGTTCTGATTAGCATTATGGTGATAAGTGCATTTACGGAGAAAGTATTTCATATGACACGTCGAAACTTGCAATAATCCACAAAAGCATTACTCTACGCCTTCTGTGAAAATAATGAAGTAATATTCGCATTACTTCCGAAAATATGTGGGTAATTGTTTGCGGTGACAATATAATGAAAAGATTCAAAATCAAAGAAATGCTAAACATCGACTCGAATGGGATAAAAAACCGTCAGAAAAAGTGTATACCATTGAGTTTGATGCATAGGAACAGAAAAATATGCGTGAATAGAAATACGTTTACTTACATTAACAAAAGAGTGTACGAGGCTAAAATGTTAAGATTAGCATTATGGTAATAAGTTCATTTACGGAGTAAGTATTTCATAACACGTCAAAACTTGCAATGATCCACAATAGCATTGCTCTACGCCTTCTGTGAAAAAAGGGAGATAATATTCGCATTACTTCCGAAAATGTGTGTAATTGTTTCCGGTGACAATAAAATGAAAAGATTCAAAATCAAATAAATGCAAAACTTCGACTCGAATAGGATAAAAAACCGTCAGAAAAAGTGTATACCATTGAGTTTGATGCATAGGAACAGAAAAATATGCGAGAATAGAAATACGTTTACTTACATTAACAAAAGAGTGTACGAGGCTAAAATGTTCTGATTAGCATTATGTTAATAAGTGCCTTTACGGAGAAAGTACATCATATGACACGTCGACACTTGCACTGATCCACAAAAGCATTACACTACGTTCTTTGTGGAAATAAGGAGGTAATATTCGCATTACTTCCGAAAATATGTGGGTATTTGTTTCCGGTGACAATATAATGAAAAGCTTCAAAATCAAAGAAATGCAAAACTTCGATTCCAATGGGATAAAAAACCGTCATAAAAAGTGTATAGCATTGAGTTTGATGCATAGGAACAGAAAAAAATGCGAGAATAGAAATACGTTTACTTACATTAACAAAAGAGTGTACGAGGCTATAATGTTCAGATTAGCATTATGGTAATAAGTGAATTTACGGAGAAAGTATTTCATATGACACGTCGAAACTTGCAATAATCCACAAAAGCATTACTCCACGCCTTCTGTGAAAATAATGAAGTAATATTCGCATTACTTCCGAAAATATGTGGGAAATTGTTTCCGGTGACAATATAATGAAAAGATTCAAAATCAAAGAAATGCAAAACTTCGACTCGAATAGGATAAAAAACCGTCAGAAAAAGTGTATACCATTGAGTTTGATGCATAGGTACAGAAAAATATGCGAGAATAGAAATATGTTTACTTACATTAACAAAAGAGTGCACGAGGCTAAAATGTTCAGATTAGCATTATGGTAATAAGTGCATTTACGGAGAAAGTATTTCATATCACTCGTCGAAACTTGCACTGATCCACAAAAGCATTACTCTACGCCTTCTGTGAAAATAGGTAGGTAGTATTCGCATTACTTCCGAATATATGTGGGTAATTGTTTCCGGTGACAATATAATGAAAGGATTCAAAATCAAAGAAATGCAAACCTTCGACTCGAATGGGATAAAAAACCGTCAGAAAAATTGTATACCATTGAGTTTGATGCATAGGTACAGATAAATATGCGTGAATAGAAATACGTTTACTTACATTAACAAAAGAGTGTACGAGGCTAAAATGTAATGATTAGCATTATGGTAATAAGTTCATTTACGGAGTAAGTATTTCATATGACACGTCAAAACTTGCACTGATCCACAATAGCATTACTTTACCTCTTCTGTGAAAATAGGGAGGTTATATTCGCATTACTCTTAAATATATATGGGTAATTGTTTCCGGTGACAATATTATAAAAAGCTTCAAAATGAATGAAATGCAAAACTTCGACTCGAATGGGATAAAAAACATTCAGAAAATGTGTATACCATTAAGTTTGATGCATAGCAAAGGAAAAATATGCGAGAATAGAAATACGTTTACTTACATTAACAAAAGAGTGACGAGGCTAAAATATTCTGATTAGCATTATGGTGATAAGTGCATTTACGGAGAAAGTATTTCATATCACATGTCGAAACTTGCAATAATCCACAAAAGCATTACTATACGCCTTCTGTGAAAATAATGAAGTAATATTCGCATTTCGTCCGAAAATATGTGGGAAATTGTTTCCGGTGACAATATAATGAAAAGATTCAAAATCAAAGAAATGCAAAACTTCGACTCGAATAGGATAAAAAACCGTCATAAAAAGTGTATACCATTGAGTTTGATGCATAGGAACAGAAAAATATGCGAGAATAGAAATACGTCTACTTACATTAACAAAAGAGTGTACGAGGCTAAAATGTTCAGATTAGCATTATGGTAATAAGTGCATTTACGAAGAAAGTATTTTTTTATATGACACGTCGAAACTTGCACTGATCCACAATAGCGTTAGTATACCCCTTCTGTGAAAATAGGGAGGTTATATTCGCATTACTCTTGAATATATGTGGGTAATTGTTTCCGGTGACAATATTATAAAAAGCTTCAAAATGAATGAAATGCAAAACTTCGACTCGAATGGGATAAAAAACATTCAGATAATGTGTATACCATTAAGTTTGATGCATAGGAACAGAAAAATATGCGAGAATAGAAATACGTTTACTTACATTAACAAAAGAGTGTACGAGGCTAAAATGTTCTGATTAGCATTATGGTGATAAGTGCATTTACGGAGAAAGTATTTCATATGACACGTCGAAACTTGCAATAATCCACAAAAGCATTACTCTACGCCTTCTGTGAAAATAATGAAGTAATATTCGCATTACTTCCGAAAGTATGTGGGTAATTGTTTCCGGTGACAATATAATGAAAAGATTCAAAATCAAAGAAATGCTAAACATCGACTCGAATGGGATAAAAAACCGTCAGAAAAAGTGTATACCATTGAGTTGGATGCATAGGAACAGAAAAATATGCGTGAATAGAAATACGTTTACTTACATTAACAAAAGAGTGTACGAGGCTAAAATGTTAAGATTAGCATTATGGTAATAAGTTCATTTACGGAGTAAATATTTCATATGACACGTCAAAACTTGCAATAATCCACAAAAGCATTAATCTACGCCTTCTTTGAAAATAATGAAGTAATATTCGCATTACTTCCGAAAATATGTGGGAAATTGTTTCCGGTGGCAATATAATGAAAAGATTCAAAATCAAAGAAATGCAAAACTTTGACTCGAATAGGATAAAAAACCGTCAGAAAAATTGTATACCATTGAGTTTGATGCATAGGAACAGAAAAATATGCGAGAATAGAAATACGTCAACTTACATTAACAAAAGAGTGTACGAGGCTAAAATGTTCAGATTAGCATTATGGTAATAAGTGCATTTACGGAGAAAGTATTTTTTTATGACACGTCGAAACTTGCACTGATCCACAATAGCATTACTATACCCCTTCTGTGAAAATAGGGAGGTAATATTCGCATTACTCTTGAATATATGTGGCTAAATGTTTCCGGTGACAATATTATAAAAAGCTTCATAATGAATGAAATGCAAAACTTCGACTCGAATGGGATAAAAAACATTCAGAAAATGTGTATACCATTAAGTTTGATGCAAAGAAACAGAAAAATATGCGAGAATAGAAATACGTTTACTTACATTAACAAAAGAGCGTACGAAGCTAAAATGTTCTGATTAGCATTATGGTGATAAGTGCATTTACGGAGAAAGTATTTCATATGACACGTCGAAACTTGCAATAATCCACAAAAGCATTACTCTACGCCTTCTGTGAAAATAATGAAGTAATATTCGCATTACTTCCGAAAATATGTGGGTAATTGTTTGCGGTGACAATATAATGAAAAGATTCAAAATCAAAGAAATGCTAAACATCGACTCGAATGGGATAAAAAACCGTCAGAAAAAGTGTATACCATTGAGTTTGATGCATAGGAACAGAAAAATATGCGTGAATAGAAATACGTTTACTTACATTAACAAAAGAGTGTACGAGGCTAAAATGTTAAGATTAGCATTATGGTAATAAGTTCATTTACGGAGTAAGTATTTCATAACACGTCAAAACTTGCAATGATCCACAATAGCATTGCTCTACGCCTTCTGTGAAAAAAGGGAGATAATATTCGCATTACTTCCGAAAATGTGTGTAATTGTTTCCGGTGACAATAAAATGAAAAGATTCAAAATCAAATAAATGCAAAACTTCGACTCGAATAGGATAAAAAACCGTCAGAAAAAGTGTATACCATTGAGTTTGATGCATAGGAACAGAAAAATATGCGAGAATAGAAATACGTTTACTTACATTAACAAAAGAGTGTACGAGGCTAAAATGTTCTGATTAGCATTATGTTAATAAGTGCCTTTACGGAGAAAGTACATCATATGACACGTCGACACTTGCACTGATCCACAAAAGCATTACACTACGTTCTTTGTGGAAATAAGGAGGTAATATTCGCATTACTTCCGAAAATATGTGGGTATTTGTTTCCGGTGACAATATAATGAAAAGCTTCAAAATCAAAGAAATGCAAAACTTCGATTCCAATGGGATAAAAAACCGTCATAAAAAGTGTATAGCATTGAGTTTGATGCATAGGAACAGAAAAAAATGCGAGAATAGAAATACGTTTACTTACATTAACAAAAGAGTGTACGAGGCTATAATGTTCAGATTAGCATTATGGTAATAAGTGAATTTACGGAGAAAGTATTTCATATGACACGTCGAAACTTGCAATAATCCACAAAAGCATTACTCCACGCCTTCTGTGAAAATAATGAAGTAATATTCGCATTACTTCCGAAAATATGTGGGAAATTGTTTCCGGTGACAATATAATGAAAAGATTCAAAATCAAAGAAATGCAAAACTTCGACTCGAATAGGATAAAAAACCGTCAGAAAAAGTGTATACCATTGAGTTTGATGCATAGGTACAGAAAAATATGCGAGAATAGAAATATGTTTACTTACATTAACAAAAGAGTGCACGAGGCTAAAATGTTCAGATTAGCATTATGGTAATAAGTGCATTTACGGAGAAAGTATTTCATATCACTCGTCGAAACTTGCACTGATCCACAAAAGCATTACTCTACGCCTTCTGTGAAAATAGGTAGGTAGTATTCGCATTACTTCCGAATATATGTGGGTAATTGTTTCCGGTGACAATATAATGAAAGGATTCAAAATCAAAGAAATGCAAACCTTCGACTCGAATGGGATAAAAAACCGTCAGAAAAATTGTATACCATTGAGTTTGATGCATAGGTACAGATAAATATGCGTGAATAGAAATACGTTTACTTACATTAACAAAAGAGTGTACGAGGCTAAAATGTTAAGATTAGCATTATGGTAATAAGTTCATTTACGGAGTAAGTATTTCATATGACACGTCAAAACTTGCACTGATCCACAATAGCATTACTTTACCTCTTCTGTGAAAATAGGGAGGTTATATTCGCATTACTCTTAAATATATATGGGTAATTGTTTCCGGTGACAATATTATAAAAAGCTTCAAAATGAATGAAATGCAAAACTTCGACTCGAATGGGATAAAAAACATTCAGAAAATGTGTATACCATTAAGTTTGATGCATAGCAAAGGAAAAATATGCGAGAATAGAAATACGTTTACTTACATTAACAAAAGAGTGACGAGGCTAAAATATTCTGATTAGCATTATGGTGATAAGTGCATTTACGGAGAAAGTATTTCATATCACATGTCGAAACTTGCAATAATCCACAAAAGCATTACTATACGCCTTCTGTGAAAATAATGAAGTAATATTCGCATTTCGTCCGAAAATATGTGGGAAATTGTTTCCGGTGACAATATAATGAAAAGATTCAAAATCAAAGAAATGCAAAACTTCGACTCGAATAGGATAAAAAACCGTCATAAAAAGTGTATACCATTGAGTTTGATGCATAGGAACAGAAAAATATGCGAGAATAGAAATACGTCTACTTACATTAACAAAAGAGTGTACGAGGCTAAAATGTTCAGATTAGCATTATGGTAATAAGTGCATTTACGAAGAAAGTATTTTTTTATATGACACGTCGAAACTTGCACTGATCCACAATAGCGTTAGTATACCCCTTCTGTGAAAATAGGGAGGTTATATTCGCATTACTCTTGAATATATGTGGGTAATTGTTTCCGGTGACAATATTATAAAAAGCTTCAAAATGAATGAAATGCAAAACTTCGACTCGAATGGGATAAAAAACATTCAGATAATGTGTATACCATTAAGTTTGATGCATAGGAACAGAAAAATATGCGAGAATAGAAATACGTTTACTTACATTAACAAAAGAGTGTACGAGGCTAAAATGTTCTGATTAGCATTATGGTGATAAGTGCATTTACGGAGAAAGTATTTCATATGACACGTCGAAACTTGCAATAATCCACAAAAGCATTACTCTACGCCTTCTGTGAAAATAATGAAGTAATATTCGCATTACTTCTGAAAATATGTGGGTAATTGTTTCCGGTGACAATATAATGAAAAGATTCAAAATCAAAGAAATGCAAACCTTCGACTAGAATGGGATAAAAAACCGTCAGAAAAAGTGTATACCATTGAGTTTGATGCATAGGAACAGAAAAATATGCGTTAATAGAAATACGTTTACTTACATTAACAAAAGAGTGTACGAGGCTAAAATGTTAAAATTAGCATTATGGTAATAAGTTCATTTACGGATTAAGTATTTCATATGACACGTCAAAACTTGCAATAATCCACAAAAGCATTACTCTACGACTTCTGTGAAAATAATGAAGTAATATTCACATTACTTCCGAAAATATGTGGGAAATTGTTTCCGGTGACAATATAATGAAAAGATTCAAAATCAAAGAAATGCAAAACTTCGACTCGAATAGGATAAAAAACCGTCAGAAAAAGTGTATTCGGAAATAAAATCACCACTAGCGGCGCTGTGATCGCTGACGTCATAATTCAATATGGCCGTCAATTAGGGTATACTTGCCCCGAGATAAGGTGGAAGTGTATACCGTGATTTAGTTATTTGAAGTCATGAGTGCTAAAGTTTCCATTTCGTTCGATGAAATACTGCGGTATTTGGGCGAGAATTCCAGCCGAAGAAATATTGTTGAAGGAGAGTATGTGTTAAACGCTGGACTGGTGATGGTGGTGGGGGTTCAACATCGAAGTGACACCGAACTTAAAATTATGGCCCTTGTTCTCCAAACAGGAGAAGTTTAAACTATTTACTGGCATATATGGGTTTACTTATGATAGGGCCGCTCACTGGTCTACGACGCAGCGACGGACAAAGATTGCCGATGTCTAACGAGAATGGCTTCATTCGGAGGAATGAATTCCTAATTAGGCCGACATTAAGCGCAGCTGCAGAGAAGCTCTTCCGCCATCTAACGAGGAGCTTCTCACCACTAGGAGTCAGGAAACTGTTTAATACAGTGATACAATTTGTACAGCGTTTACGGCTAACTATACCCGTAACATGGTTTAATATTGTGCATTTTAGAATCTGTACTTTGCAACCAGACAACATGTTTACTTTCACGAGTTATGACTGCGTGTTACGTGGCCTGTGCGTGCACCTTCTGTTTTACGTGTTTGTGAACAGTTTTCCTCCCTCTAAACGATGAATTGTGTCAATTTTCAGAGAGGGACTAATTTTTCTTCACTTTCTATAGAAGAGAAAATTGCAATAAAAGAAGGAAGGTCTCTCCCTTTACTGAACATATCTCAGAATCAGAGTAGCAGGGGGAGGCAATACTGTAAAGTGTAGGTACATGAGAGAAACATTTGCATATGTGGTTGTGACTCTACCAATAGTTTAAACTAGTTATTTAGTCTTAACCAAAGAGCCGCTGCAAATAAACGGGTTTCTCGGTTTAAGTCCGGATGAGAAAATAGTGATAAAGAAATTCGACTGCTCCTGTAAAGCTGGACAGTCAGAGAAGTGCAAGCACGTAGCCGCTGTGCTGTGGTATTTAAATAGGAAAGTTTTTTTATAAGTTGTAGTTTCAATTGACGCTAACGTAGGCTTAGATGATTAATTATAAATTACTTTCATACTAGTCATTTATCAGAAACTTCGGCGTACAACTTATTTATTTTTATGTTAAATTCGCGTTTCATTATATTTTGCCATTGCTTCCAATTCATATAGAAATTTATAAACTCGGTAGCATAAATATGGTTTCGTAACGGTTTGCGTATAGTATTTAGGTAATATTTAACGTTCAAATTGTTTTTTATTTAGGAACAACTCAGGAGGAGCTCTCCTCTACGGATGTGAAATGCATCTGGAGTAAGCAAAAGAAGCTTTCTTTCTTCATCTCAGCATAAGTCCTACCTTTCTTCATCCCGTCCATAAAACCGATTCTCTTCCTTCCCCTTCCCCGCTTACCCAACATCCTTCCCTCTAACACGGCCTTTAGCAAACCACCGTCCCTCATTACCCCTTCCAGCCACCTACCCTGTCTTCCCCTAATCTAATCTATAAGTTCCTTCTCCTCGCCCACCATGTCAAGCACTTCCTCATTTGTCTTCCTTTCCGTCCAACGCACCTTCTCCATCCTCCTCCACACCCACATCTCAAAAGCCTTCAGCCTATTTCCGTCTTCCTTTCTCAAGGTCCACGTTTCTTCCCCATACAACGACACACTACATATCAAGCTCTTTACTAGCCTCTTTTTTACATCCTTACTTAAGGTCCCCGTCATCAGCTCCCTTCTATTATTGAACGCTTCTTTCGCTAGCGCTATTCTCCTCCTAATGTCTTTGCTACTATGTCCCCTTTCTCTTAGCGTACTGCCCAAGTAATTAAATTGTTCTACTTACTCCGGTTTGTGACTTCCTACCCTTATCACCAGCTTCGTTTTCTTTGTCCTAGAGAATCTCATTACTTTTGTTTTCCTATTATTTATCTTCATTCCGTATTTCTCACACTGCTTTTCCAGTGCACCTAATAAAGTTTGTAGTCCTTTCGATGACCGACTGACCAACGCCTGGTCGTCTGCGAATCTAACCAACTTTATCCACTGGCCTCCTACTTTCATTCCCACATCTACCTCAACCCATGCCTCTCTTACTATTTCCTCAGCATAGATGTTAAAAAGTAAAGGCGACAACGGGCACCCTTGCCGTTCCCCGCGACCTATAACTGCCTAACCTGATTCACCGTCAGCTACCCTTACCTGAGCCCTCTGCCCCATATATAAGTTTCGGATGAGTCTCCTATCACGCCAATCTATTCCTATTTTACCCAGTATCTGCACTAGTTTCTCCCAGTTTACTCTGTCAAACGCCTTTTCGAAATCTACAAAACAAGCGAAAACATCCTGATTATGCTCTATGTTTCTATCTATAAGTGTCCTCATTACCGCAATCGCATCTCTGGTTCCCCTCCCCTTCCTAAACCCAAATTGGTCATCGCCTAAATAGCACTTTGCTCTGCTCTCCAACCTTCTATTTAGTATTCTAAGCATCACTTTTGCTGCGTGCGAAATTAAACTGATTGTTCTATACTCCTCGCATTCTGACGCTTTCTTCTTCTTCGGGATAGGTATTAATACTGTTTTCACGAAATCCTCTGGCCATACTCCTTCCTCGTAGATCCTGCGAATAAGTTCGAAAAACGATTTTCTCCCCTTACTACCTAGATTCTTCAGTAGCTCCGAAGGTAGGTTATCGGTTCCCATGGCTTCTCTACCCTTCATCTCTCTTAATGCCATCTCTATTTCACTCTCAAGTAACTCTGGTCCGAGGCTATCCTTATCTATTGTTCCTTCATCCTCTACATCTAGGCTAAGGGGTCTATTCTCGCTGTCATATAGCTCCTCTACGTATTCTCTCCATATTTCTTGGATATCTTCCTGTTCGATTAATATCTTCCCTGTTTTGTCCTTAACCTTTGGTATCGTTTGACCTCTCTTACCACCCGATAACATTTTCACCTTGGCGTACAAAGCGCCCCAAAACTTCCCCCTCCTCCGGCATCTTTTCCATTTCCTCACATTGTCCCATCCACCTGTTTTCTTTTGCCCGATTGGTCGCTCGCCTGAGTGTATTATTCAATTCCTTGTACTTTTTCTTCCCTGCGTCGGTGTTCACGTTTTTCCATATCCTTCTCTCCTCCATTTTCTTTATCATTTCTTCTGTAACCCACTGCTTCTTAACCCTCTTCTTTTCCACCGTTCCTATTGTTTTCTCTGCCGCTCCTACGATGCCTGTTTTTATAAGCTCCCATCTCTTCTCTATGGTTCCCATCCGCTTCTCTTCACCTATGTTCTTTTCTACCAGCTCTTGGTATTCCCTCCTTTTCAACCCTTTCAATGCTTCAAGATTCCACCTCTTTATCTTCCTACCTTTACAAAGCCTTTTGAATCTGACTTCACACTTCATCATCACCAAGTTGTGATCTGAGTCCGCATCCGCCCCTGGATAGCTACGAGAGTTTTTTACACTGTTCCTAAATCTCTGCCTCACCATTATATAATCAATTTGGTATCTCCCAGTATCACCCGGCATTTTCCACTCAACGGTATTTTTAATATGACACCATCACGGAACTACCTTTCGTCTGGCTCCTACCCTTCGACCTATCTGGCATGGGTGGCCCTACCAGGAGCAATGTACTTACTCCTGCCAGTCCAGCTCTAGGGATCATTGGAACGCACAAGCCCTTCCACCACGTCAAGGTCGTAGTTCAACAAAGGGTTATGTCAATGAACCTCTATAATTAAAAAACCTCCATAGAAGTCCGGAGGGGGTCCAAGGATGGACCTCCTATCAATGAAATGTTTTTAAAAAATTTGTTTTCTCGCATTATTATCTCTCGCAAGTATTATTATGCATAAATCTAAATCATTTAATTAATATACAAAGATGAAACTTTCAAACGAAATGCGAAGGTGATACTCGCTACCACGGCCCAATAAGTATCCCATTATGGGCTGGAATCACGTAACTCACTGAAGGTAAATATGGCTTTACTTCACTCCAGTTAATGTTTTTTTTGTGAAAAATCCCGCTAATGGCGAAAATGACAAAGTAACCCAGTGAAAGTGCAAGGAATGCGCATTTAATAAATGTAAGAAACATACCCGTGAGTTGGATAATTATAGATAGATAAGCGTAATAAAATGACCAATATTTAAGCAGGGTATTCGGAGGCCGCGCTTCGTAAGGCTACCGTGGGAGCTTATTGGGGCTACGGAAGTACATAGCTTCGTGACATTTACAGAATATGGGTGGAAGCCTAATATGCTATCGGTAGCTTCTGCTTGCTCTTTCTCCTGTAGCTTCCATGATAGAGAATACCGATGGGAGCAAGTAGCTTATTGAAGCATCTTTTCGCCAGAAAGCTCCGATGCTTCGACTTAGAGAATAAACCCCCAGGTCTAGGAAACTCATGGAATCTTACCCTCGTGTCTCTGCAAGCCTTAGATGAGCATTGCGGAACGCAACAATTTTTATTTGATTTCACCTTTTTAGGTGAAAAAGTCATCGGCGTATCCTGCATTTCTAGAAAAGGTAAATTGTCTCACTCCCAGCACTACAGCAGCTACACCACTCGCTATCAGCTATACCCGTATTAGTGATTACAGTTTTCTCCGCTAGTTGGCGTGTCACTTGTCTGGAACTCCGAATACCATTGAGTTTGATGCATAGGAACAGAAAAATATGCGAGAATAGAAATACGTCTACTTACATTAACAAAAGAGTGTACGAGGCTAAAATGTTCAGATTAGCATTATGGTAATAAGTGCATTTACGGAGAAAGTATTATTTTATATGACACGTCGAAACTTGCACTGATCCACAATAGCATTACTATACCCCTTCTGTGAAAATAGGGAGGTTATAATCGCATTACTCTTGAATATATGTGGGTAATTGTTTCCGGTGACAATATTATAAAAAGCTTCAAAATGAATGAAATGCAAAACTTCGACTCGAATGGGATAAAAAACATTCAGAAAATGTGTATACCATTAAGTTTGATGCATAGGAACAGAAAAATATGCGAGAATAGAAATACGTTTACTTACATTAACAAAAGAGTGTACGAGGCTAAAATGTTCTGATTAGCATTATGGTGATAAGTGCATTTACAGAGAAAGTATTTCATATGACACGTCAAAACTTGCAATGATCCACAATAGCATTGCCCTACGCCTTCTGTGAAAAAAGGGAGATAATATTCGCATTACTTCCGAAAATATGTGTGTAATTGTTTCCGGTGACAATAAAATGAAATCCTTCAAAATCAAAGAAATGCAAAACTTCGACTCGAATGGGATAAAAAACCGTCAGAAAAAGTGTATACCATTGAGTTTGATGCATAGGAACAGAAAAATATGCGTGAATAGAAATACGTTTATTTACATTAACAAAAGAGTGTACGAGGCTAAAATGTTAAGATTAGCATTATGGTAATAAGTTCATTTACGGAGTAAGTATTTCATATGATACGTCAAAACTTGCAATGATCCACAATAGCATTGCCCTACGCCTTCTGTGAAAAAAGGGAGATAATATTCGCATTACTTCCGAAAATATGTGTGTAATTGTTTCCGGTGACAATAAAATGAAATCCTTCAAAATCAAATAAATGCAAAACTTCGACTCGAATGGGATAAAAAACCATCAGAAAAAGTGTATACCATTGTGTTTGATGCATAGGTACAGAAAAATATGCAAGAATAGAAATATGTTTACTTACAATAACAAAAGAGTGTACGAGGCTAAAATGTTCAGATTAGCATTATTGTAATAAGTGCATTTACGGAAAAAGTATTTTTTATATGACACGTCGAAACTTGCACTGTTCCACAATAGCATTACTATACCCCTTCTGTGAAAATAAGGAGGTTATATTCGCATTACTTTTGAATATATGTGGGAAATTGTTTCCGGTGACAATATTATAAAAAGCTTCAAAATGAATGAAATGCAAAACTTCGACTCGAATGGGATAAAAAACATTCAGAAAATGTGTATACCATTGAGTTTGATGCATTGGAACAGAAAAATATGCGAGAATAGAAATACGTTTACTTACATTAACAAAAGAGTGTACGAGGCTAAAATGTTCTGATTAGCATTATGGTGATAAGTGCATTTACGGAGAAAGTATTTCATATGACACGTCGAAACTTGCAATAATCCACAAAAGCATTACTCTACGCCTTCTGTGAAAATAATGAAGTAATATTCGCCTTACTTCCGAAAATATGTGGGTAATTGTTTCCGGTGACAATATAATGAAAAGATTCAAAATCAAAGAAATGCTAAACATCGACTCGAATGGGATAAAAAACCGTCAGAAAAAGTGTATACCATTGAGTTTGATGCATAGGAACAGAAAAATATGCTTGAATAGAAATACGTTTACTTACATTAAAAAAAGAGTGTACGAGGCTAAAATGTTAAGAATAGCATTATGGTAATAAGTTCATTTACAGAGTAAGTATTTCATATGACACGTCAAAACTTGCAATAATCCACAAAAGCATTAATCTACGCCTTCTGTGAAAATAATGAAGTAATATTCGCATTACTTCCGAAAATATGTGGGAAATTGTTTCCGGTGGCAATATAATGAAAAGATTCAAAATCAAAGAAATGCAAAACTTCGACTCGAATAGGATAAAAAACGGTCAGAAAAAGTGTATACCATTGAGTTTGATGCATAGGAACAGAAAAATATGCGAGAATAGAAATACGTCTACTTACATTAACAAAAGAGTGTACGAGGCTAAAATGTTCAGATTAGCATTATGGTAATAAGTGCATTTACGGAGAAAGTATTTTTTTATATGACACGTCGAAACTTGCACTGATCCACAATAGCATTACTATACCCCTTCTGTGAAAATAGGGAGGTAATATTCGCATTACTCTTGAATATATGTGTCTAAATGTTTCCGGTGACAATATTATAAAAAGCTTCATAATGAATGAAATGCAAAACTTCGACTCGAATGGGATAAAAAACATTCAGAAAATGTGTATACCATTAAGTTTGATGCATAGGAACAGAAAAATATGCGAGAATAGAAATACGTTTACTTACATTAACAAAAGAGCGTACGAGGCTAAATTGTTCTGATTAGCATTATGGTGATAAGTGCATTTACGGAGAAAGTATTTTATATGACACGTCGAAACTTGCAATAATCCACAAAAGCATTACTCTACGCCTTCTGTGAAAATAATGAAGTAATATTCGCATTACTTCCGAAAATATGTGGGTAATTGTTTCCGGTGACAATATAATGAAAAGATTCAAAATCAAAGAAATGCTAAACATCGACTCGAATGGGATAAAAAACCGTCAGAAAAAGTGTATACCATTGAGTTGGATGCATAGGAACAGAAAAATATGCGTGAATAGAAATACGTTTACTTACATTAACAAAAGAGTGTACGAGGCTAAAATGTTAAGATTAGCATTATGGTAATAAGTTCATTTACGGAGTAAATATTTCATATGACACGTCAAAACTTGCAATAATCCACAAAAGCATTAATCTACGCCTTCTTTGAAAATAATGAAGTAATATTCGCATTACTTCCGAAAATATGTGGGAAATTGTTTCCGGTGGCAATATAATGAAAAGATTCAAAATCAAAGAAATGCAAAACTTCGACTCGAATAGGATAAAAAACCGTCAGAAAAATTGTATACCATTGAGTTTGATGCATAGGAACAGAAAAAAATGCGAGAATAGAAATACGTCTACTTACATTAACAAAAGAGTGTACGAGGCTAAAATGTTCAGATTAGCATTATGGTAATAAGTGCATTTACGGAGAAAGTATTTTTTTATATGACACGTCGAAACTTGCACTGATCCACAATAGCATTACTATACCCCTTCTGTGAAAATAGGGAGGTAATATTCGCATTACTCTTGAATATATGTGGCTAAATGTTTCCGGTGACAATATTATAAAAAGCTTCATAATGAATGAAATGCAAAACTTCGACTCGAATGGGATAAAAAACATTCAGAAAATGTGTATACCATTAAGTTTGATGCAAAGAAACAGAAAAATATGCGAGAATAGAAATACGTTTACTTACATTAACAAAAGAGCGTACGAAGCTAAAATGTTCTGATTAGCATTATGGTGATAAGTGCATTTACGGAGAAAGTATTTCATATGACACGTCGAAACTTACAATAATCCACAAAAGCATTACTCTACGCCTTCTGTGAAAATAATGAAGTAATATTCGCATTACTTCCGAAAATATGTGGGTAATTGTTTGCGGTGACAATATAATGAAAAGATTCAAAATCAAAGAAATGCTAAACATCGACTCGAATGGGATAAAAAACCGTCATAAAAAGTGTATACCATTGAGTTTGATGCATAGGAACAGAAAAATATGCGTGAATAGAAATACGTTTACTTACATTAACAAAAGAGTGTACGAGGCTAAAATGTTAAGATTAGCATTATGGTAATAAGTTCATTTACGGAGTAAGTATTTCATAACACGTCAAAACTTGCAATGATCCACAATAGCATTGCTCTACGCCTTCTGTGAAAAAAGGGAGATAATATTCGCATTACTTCCGAAAATATGTGTGTAATTGTTTCCGGTGACAATAAAATGAAAAGATTCAAAATCAAATAAATGCAAAACTTCGACTCGAATAGGATAAAAAACCGTCAGAAAAAGTGTATACCATTGAGTTTGATGCATAGGAACAGAAAAATATGCGAGAATAGAAATACGTTTACTTACATTAACAAAAAAGTGTACGAGGCTAAAATGTTCTGATTAGCATTATGTTAATAAGTGCCTTTACGGAGAAAGTACATCATATGACACGTCGACACTTGCACTGATCCACAAAAGCATTACACTACGTTCTTTGTGGAAATAAGGAGGTAATATTCGCATTACTTCCGAAAATATGTGGGTATTTGTTTCCGGTGACAATATAATGAAAAGCTTCAAAATCAAAGAAATGCAAAACTTCGATTCCAATGGGATAAAAAACCGTCATAAAAAGTGTATAGCATTGAGTTTGATGCATAGGAACAGAAAAAAATGCGAGAATAGAAATACGTTTACTTACATTAACAAAAGAGTGTACGAGGCTATAATGTTCAGATTAGCATTATGGTAATAAGTGAATTTACGGAGAAAGTATTTCATATGACACGTCGAAACTTGCAATAATCCACAAAAGCATTACTCCACGCCTTCTGTGAAAATAATGAAGTAATATTCGCATTACTTCCGAAAATATGTGGGAAATTGTTTCCGGTGACAATATAATGAAAAGATTCAAAATCAAAGAAATGCAAAACTTCGACTCGAATAGGATAAAAAACCGTCAGAAAAAGTTTATACCATTGAGTTTGATGCATAGGTACAGAAAAATATGCGAGAATAGAAATATGTTTACTTACATTAACAAAAGAGTGCACGAGGCTAAAATGTTCAGATTAGCATTATGGTAATAAGTGCATTTACGGAGAAAGTATTTCATATCACTCGTCGAAACTTGCACTGATCCACAAAAGCATTACTCTACGCCTTCTGTGAAAATAGGTAGGTAGTATTCGCATTACTTCCGAATATATGTGGGTAATTGTTTCCGGTGACAATATAATGAAAGGATTCAAAATCAAAGAAATGCAAACCTTCGACTCGAATGGGATAAAAAACCGTCAGAAAAATTGTATACCATTGAGTTTGATGCATAGGTACAGATAAATATGCGTGAATAGAAATACGTTTACTTACATTAACAAAAGAGTGTACGAGGCTAAAATGTTAAGATTAGCATTATGGTAATAAGTTCATTTACGGAGTAAGTATTTCATATGACACGTCAAAACTTGCACTGATCCACAATAGCATTACTTTACCTCTTCTGTGAAAATAGGGAGGTTATATTCGCATTACTCTTAAATATATATGGGTAATTGTTTCCGGTGACAATATTATAAAAAGCTTCAAAATGAATGAAATGCAAAACTTCGACTCGAATGGGATAAAAAACATTCAGAAAATGTGTATACCATTAAGTTTGATGCATAGCAAAGGAAAAATATGCGAGAATAGAAATACGTTTACTTACATTAACAAAAGAGTGACGAGGCTAAAATGTTCTGATTAGCATTATGGTGATAAGTGCATTTACGGAGAAAGTATTTCATATGACACGTCGAAACTTGCAATAATCCACAAAAGCATTACTCTACGCCTTCTGTGAAAATAATGAAGTAATATTCGTATTACTTCCGAAAATATGTGGGTAATTGTTTCCGGTGACAATATAATGAAAAGATTCAAAATCAAAGAAATGCAAACCTTCGACTCGAATGGGATAAAAAACCGTCAGAAAAAGTGTGTACCATTGAGTTTGATGCATAGGAACAGAAAAATATGCGAGAATAGAAATACGTCTACTTACATTAACAAAAGAGTGTACGAGGCTAAAATGTTCAGATTAGCATTATGGTAATAAGTGCATTTACGAAGAAAGTATTTTTTTATATGACACGTCGAAACTTGCACTGATCCACAATAGCGTTAGTATACCCCTTCTGTGAAAATAGGGAGGTTATATTCGCATTACTCTTGAATATATGTGGGTAATTGTTTCCGGTGACAATATTATAAAAAGCTTCAAAATGAATGAAATGCAATACTTCGACTCGAATGGGATAAAAAACATTCAGATAATGTGTATACCATTAAGTTTGATGCATAGGAACAGAAAAATATGCGAGAATAGAAATACGTTTACTTACATTAACAAAAGAGTGTACGAGGCTAAAATGTTCTGATTAGCATTATGGTGAAAAGTGCATTTACGGAGAAAGTATTTCATATGACACGTCGAAACTTGCAATAATCCACAAAAGCATTACTCTACGCCTTCTGTGAAAATAATGAAGTAATATTCGCATTACTTCTGAAAATATGTGGGTAATTGTTTCCGGTGACAATATAATGAAAAGATTCAAAATCAAAGAAATGCAAACCTTCGACTAGAATGGGATAAAAAACCGTCAGAAAAAGTGTATACCATTGAGTTTGATGCATAGGAACAGAAAAATATGCGTTAATAGAAATACGTTTACTTACATTAACAAAAGAGTGTACGAGGCTAAAATGTTAAAATTAGCATTATGGTAATAAGTTCATTTACGGATTAAGTATTTCATATGACACGTCAAAACTTGCAATAATCCACAAAAGCATTACTCTACGACTTCTGTGAAAATAATGAAGTAATATTCACATTACTTCCGAAAATATGTGGGAAATTGTTTCCGGTGACAATATAATGAAAAGATTCAAAATCAAAGAAATGCAAAACTTCGACTCGAATAGGATAAAAAACCGTCAGAAAAAGTGTATACCATTGAGTTTGATGCATAGGAACAGAAAAATATGCGAGAATAGAAATACGTCTACTTACATTAACAAAAGAGTGTACGAGGCTAAAATGTTCAGATTAGCATTATGGTAATAAGTGCATTTACGGAGAAAGTATTATTTTATATGACACGTCGAAACTTGCACTGATCCACAATAGCATTACTATACCCCTTCTGTGAAAATAGGGAGGTTATAATCGCATTACTCTTGAATATATGTGGGTAATTGTTTCCGGTGACAATATTATAAAAAGCTTCAAAATGAATGAAATGCAAAACTTCGACTCGAATGGGATAAAAAACATTCAGAAAATGTGTATACCATTAAGTTTGATGCATAGGAACAGAAAAATATGCGAGAATAGAAATACGTTTACTTACATTAACAAAAGAGTGTACGAGGCTAAAATGTTCTGATTAGCATTATGGTGATAAGTGCATTTACAGAGAAAGTATTTCATATGACACGTCAAAACTTGCAATGATCCACAATAGCATTGCCCTACGCCTTCTGTGAAAAAAGGGAGATAATATTCGCATTACTTCCGAAAATATGTGTGTAATTGTTTCCGGTGACAATAAAATGAAATCCTTCAAAATCAAAGAAATGCAAAACTTCGACTCGAATGGGATAAAAAACCGTCAGAAAAAGTGTATACCATTGAGTTTGATGCATAGGAACAGAAAAATATGCGTGAATAGAAATACGTTTATTTACATTAACAAAAGAGTGTACGAGGCTAAAATGTTAAGATTAGCATTATGGTAATAAGTTCATTTACGGAGTAAGTATTTCATATGATACGTCAAAACTTGCAATGATCCACAATAGCATTGCCCTACGCCTTCTGTGAAAAAAGGGAGATAATATTCGCATTACTTCCGAAAATATGTGTGTAATTGTTTCCGGTGACAATAAAATGAAATCCTTCAAAATCAAATAAATGCAAAACTTCGACTCGAATGGGATAAAAAACCATCAGAAAAAGTGTATACCATTGTGTTTGATGCATAGGTACAGAAAAATATGCAAGAATAGAAATATGTTTACTTACAATAACAAAAGAGTGTACGAGGCTAAAATGTTCAGATTAGCATTATTGTAATAAGTGCATTTACGGAAAAAGTATTTTTTATATGACACGTCGAAACTTGCACTGTTCCACAATAGCATTACTATACCCCTTCTGTGAAAATAAGGAGGTTATATTCGCATTACTTTTGAATATATGTGGGAAATTGTTTCCGGTGACAATATTATAAAAAGCTTCAAAATGAATGAAATGCAAAACTTCGACTCGAATGGGATAAAAAACATTCAGAAAATGTGTATACCATTGAGTTTGATGCATTGGAACAGAAAAATATGCGAGAATAGAAATACGTTTACTTACATTAACAAAAGAGTGTACGAGGCTAAAATGTTCTGATTAGCATTATGGTGATAAGTGCATTTACGGAGAAAGTATTTCATATGACACGTCGAAACTTGCAATAATCCACAAAAGCATTACTCTACGCCTTCTGTGAAAATAATGAAGTAATATTCGCCTTACTTCCGAAAATATGTGGGTAATTGTTTCCGGTGACAATATAATGAAAAGATTCAAAATCAAAGAAATGCTAAACATCGACTCGAATGGGATAAAAAACCGTCAGAAAAAGTGTATACCATTGAGTTGGATGCATAGGAACAGAAAAATATGCGTGAATAGAAATACGTTTACTTACATTAACAAAAGAGTGTACGAGGCTAAAATGTTAAGATTAGCATTATGGTAATAAGTTCATTTACGGAGTAAATATTTCATATGACACGTCAAAACTTGCAATAATCCACAAAAGCATTAATCTACGCCTTCTTTGAAAATAATGAAGTAATATTCGCATTACTTCCGAAAATATGTGGGAAATTGTTTCCGGTGGCAATATAATGAAAAGATTCAAAATCAAAGAAATGCAAAACTTCGACTCGAATAGGATAAAAAACCGTCAGAAAAATTGTATACCATTGAGTTTGATGCATAGGAACAGAAAAATATGCGAGAATAGAAATACGTCAACTTACATTAACAAAAGAGTGTACGAGGCTAAAATGTTCAGATTAGCATTATGGTAATAAGTGCATTTACGGAGAAAGTATTTTTTTATATGACACGTCGAAACTTGCACTGATCCACAATAGCATTACTATACCCCTTCTGTGAAAATAGGGAGGTAATATTCGCATTACTCTTGAATATATGTGGCTAAATGTTTCCGGTGACAATATTATAAAAAGCTTCATAATGAATGAAATGCAAAACTTCGACTCGAATGGGATAAAAAACATTCAGAAAATGTGTATACCATTAAGTTTGATGCAAAGAAACAGAAAAATATGCGAGAATAGAAATACGTTTACTTACATTAACAAAAGAGCGTACGAAGCTAAAATGTTCTGATAACCATTATGGTGATAAGTGCATTAACGGAGAAAGTATTTCATATGACACGTCGAAACTTGCAATAATCCACAAAAGCATTACTCTACGCCTTCTGTGAAAATAATGAAGTAATATTCGCATTACTTCCGAAAATATGTGGGTAATTGTTTGCGGTGACAATATAATGAAAAGATTCAAAATCAAAGAAATGCTAAACATCGACTCGAATGGGATAAAAAACCGTCAGAAAAAGTGTATACCATTGAGTTTGATGCATAGGAACAGAAAAATATGCGTGAATAGAAATACGTTTACTTACATTAACAAAAGAGTGTACGAGGCTAAAATGTTAAGATTAGCATTATGGTAATAAGTTCATTTACGGAGTAAATATTTCATATGACACGTCAAAACTTGCAATAATACACAAAAGCATTACTCTACGCCTTCTGTGAAAATAATGAAGTAATATTCGCATTACTTACGAAAATATGTGGGAAAATGTTTTCGGTGACAATATAATGAAAAGATTCAAAATCAAAGAAATGCAAAACTTCGACTCGAATAGGATAAAAAACCGTCATAAAAAGTGTATACCATTGAGTTTGATGCATAGGAACAGAAAAATATGCGAGAATAGAAATACGTCTACTTACATTAACAAAAGAGTGTACGAGGCTAAAATGTTCAGATTAGCATTATGGTAATAAGTGCATTTACGGGAAAGTATTTTTTATATGATACGTCGAAACTTGCACTGATCCACAATAGCATTACTATACCCCTTCTGTGAAAATAATGAAGTATATTCGCATTACTTCCGAAAATATGTGGGTAATTGTTTCCGGTGACAATATAATGAAAAGATTCCAAATCAAGGAAATGCAAACCTTCGACTCGAATGGGATAAAAAACCGTCAGAAAAAGTGTATACCATTGAGTTTGATGCATAGGAACAGAAAAATATGCGTGAATAGAAATACGTTTACTTACATTAACAAAAGAGTGTACGAGGCTAAAATGTTCTGATTAGTATTAGTGTGATAAGTGCATTTACGTAGAAAGTATTTCATATGACACGTCGACACTTGCAATAATCCACAAAAGCATTACACTACGTTCTTTGTGGAAATAAGGAGGTAATATTCGCATTACTTCCGAAAATATGTGGGTATTTGTTTCCGGTGACAATATAATGAAAAGCTTCAAAATCAAAGAAATGCAAAACTTCGATTCCAATGGGATAAAAAACCGTCATAAAAAGTGTATAGCATTGAGTTTGATGCATAGGAACAGAAAAAAATGCGAGAATAGAAATACGTTTACTTACATTAACAAAAGAGTGTACGAGGCTATAATGTTAAAATTAGCATTATGGTAATAAGTGAATTTACGGAGAAAGTATTTCATATGACACGTCGAGACTTGCAATAATCCACAAAAGCATTACTCTACGCCTTCTGTGAAAATAATGAAGTAATATTCGCATTACTTCCGAAAATATGTGGGAAATTGTTTCCGGTGACAATATAATGAAAAGATTCAAAATCAAAGAAATGATAAACTTCGACTCGAATAGGATAAAAAACCGTCAGAAAAAGTGTATACCATTGAGTTTGATGCATAGGTACAGAAAAATATGCGAGAATAGAAATATGTTTACTTACATTAACAAAAGAGTGCACGAGGCTAAAATGTTCAGATTAGCATTATGGTAATAAGTGCATTTACGGAGAAAGTATTTCATATGACTCGTCGAAACTTGCACTGATCCACAAAAGCATTACTCTACGCCTTCTGTGAAAATAATAAAGTAATATTCACATTACTTCCGAAAATATGTGGGAAATTGTTTCCGGTGACAATATAATGAAAAGATTCAAAATCAAAGAAATGCAAAACTTCGACTCGAATAGGATAAAAAACCGTCAGAAAAAGTGTATACCATTGAGTTTGATGCATAGGAACAGAAAAATATGCGAGAATAGAAATACGTCTACTTACATTAACAAAGGAGTGTACGAGGCTAAAATGTTCAGATTAGCATTATGGTAATAAGTGCATTTACGGAGAAAGTATTTTTTTATATGACACGTCGAAACTTGCACTGATCCACAATAGCATTACTATATCCCTTCTGTGAAAATAGGGAGGTTATATTCGCATTACTCTTGAATATATGTGGGTAATTTTTTCCGGTGACAATATTATAAAAAGCTTCAAAATGAATGAAATGCAAAACTTCGACTCGAATGGGATAAAAAACATTCAGAAAATGTGTATACCATTAAGTTTGATGCATAGGAACAGAAAAATATGCGAGAATAGAAATACGTTTACTTACATTAACAAAAGAGTGTACGAGGCTAAAATGTTCTGATTAGCATTATGGTGATAAGTGCATTTACAGAGAAAGTATTTCATATGACACGTCAAAACTTGCAATGATCCACAATAGCATTGCCCTACGCCTTCTGTGAAAAAAGGGAGATAATATTCGCATTACTTCCGAAAATATGTGTGTAATTGTTTCCGGTGACAATAAAATGAAATCCTTCAAAATCAAAAAAATGCAAAACTTCGACTCGAATGGGATAAAAAACCGTCAGAAAAAGTGTATACCATTGAGTTTGATGCATAGGAACAGAAAAATATGCGTGAATAGAAATACGTTTACTTACATTAACAAAAGAGTGTACGAGGCTAAAATGTTAAGATTAGCATTATGGTAATAAGTTCATTTACGGAGAAAGTATTTTTTTATATGACACGTCGAAACTTGCACTGATCCACAATAGCATTACTATTCCCCTTCTGTGAAAATAGGGAGGTAATATTCGCATTACTCTTGAATAATTGTGGCTAAATGTTTCCGGTGACAATATTATAAAAAGCTTCATAATGAATGAAATGCAAAACTTCGACTCGAATGGGATAAAAAACATTCAGAAAATGTGTATACCATTAAGTTTGATGCAAAGGATCAGAAAAATATGCGAGAATAGAAATACGTTTACTTACATTAACAAAAGAGTGTACGAGGCTAAAATGTTCTGATAAGCATTATGGTGATAAGTGCATTTACGGAGAAAGTATTTCATATGACACGTCGAAACTTGCAATAATCCACAAAAGCATTACTCTACGCCTTCTGTGAAAATAATGAAGTAATATTCGCATTACTTCCGAAAATATGTGGGTAATTGTTTCCGGTGACAATATAATGAAAAGATTCAAAATCAAAGAAATGCAAACCTTCGACTCGAATGGGATAAAAAACCGTCAGAAAAAGTGTGTACCATTGAGTTTGATGCATAGGAACAGAAAAATATGCGTGAATAGAAATACGTTTACTTACATTAACAAAAGAGTGTACGAGGCTAAAATGTTAAGATTAGCATTATGGTAATAAGTTCATTTACGGAGTAAGTATTTCATATGACACGTCAAAACTTGCAATAATCCACAAAAGCATTAATCTACGCCTTCTGTGAAAATAATGAAGTAATATTCACATTACTTCCGAAAATATGTGGGAAATTGTTTCCGGTGACAATATAATGAAAAGATTCAAAATCAAAGAAATGCAAAACTTCGACTCGAATAGGATAAAAAACCGTCAGAAAAAGTGTATACCATTGAGTTTGATACATAGGAACAGAAAAATATGCGAGAATAGAAATACGTCTACTTACATTAACAAAAGAGTGTACGAGGCTAAATTGTTCAGATTAGCATTATGGTAATAAGTGCATTTACGGAGAAAGTATTTTTTTATATGACACGTCGAAACTTGCACTGATCCACAATATTATAACTATACCCCTTCTGTGAAAATAGGGAGGTTATATTCGCATTACTCTTGAATATATGTGGGTAATTGTTTCCGGTGACAATATTATAAAAGGCTTCAAAATGAATGAAATGCAAAACTTCGACTCGAATGGGATAAAAAACATTCAGAAAATGTGTATACCATTAAGTTTGATGCATAGGAACAGAAAAATATGCGAGAATAGAAATACGTTTATTTACATTAACAAAAGAGTGTACGAGGCTAAAATGTTCTGATTAGCATTATGGTGATAAGTGCATTTACAGAGAAAGTATTTCATATGACACGTCAAAACTTGCAATGATCCACAATAGCATTGCCCTACGCCTTCTGTGAAAAATGGGAGATAATATTCGCATTACTTCCGAAAATATGTGTGTAATTGTTTCCGGTGACAATAAAATGAAATCCTTCAAAATCAAAGAAATGCAAAACTTCGACTCGAATGGGATAAAAAACCGTCAGAAAAAGTGTATACCATTGAGTTTGATGCAAAGGAACAGAAAAATATGCGTGAATAGAAATACGTTTACTTACATTAACAAAAGAGTGTACGAGGCTAAAATGTTAAGATTAGCATTATGGTAATAAGTTCATTTACGGAGAAAGTATTTTTTTATATGACACGTCGAAACTTGCACTGATCCACAATAGCATTAGTATTCCCATTCTGTGAAAATAGGGAGGTAATATTCGCATTACTCTTGAATAATTGTGGCTAAATGTTTCCGGTGACAATATTATAAAAAGCTTAATAATGAATGAAATGCAAAACTTCGACTCGAATGGGATAAAAAACATTCAGAAAATGTGTATACCATTAAGTTTGATGCATAGGAACAGAAAAATATGCGAGAATAGAAATACGTACACTTACATTAACAAAAGAGTGTACGAGGCTAAAATGTTCTGATTAGCATTATGGTGATAAGTGCATTTACGGAGAAAGTATTTCATATGACACGTCGAAACTTGCAATAATCCACAAAAGCATTACTCTACGCCTTCTGTGAAAATAATGAAGTAATATTCGCATTACTTCCGAAAATATGTGGGTAATTGTTTCCGGTGACAATATAATGAAAAGATTCAAAATCAAAGAAATGCTAAACATCGACTCGAATGGGATAAAAAACCGTCAGAAAAAGTGTATACCATTGAGTTTGATGCATAGGAACAGAAAAATATGCGTGAATAGAAATACGTTTACTTACATTAACAAAAGAGTGTACGAGGCTAAAATGTTAAGATTAGCATTCTGGTAATAAGTTCATTTACGGAGTAAATATTTCATATGACACGTCAAAACTTGCAATAATCCACAAAAGCATTACTCTACGCCTTCTGTGAAAATAATGAAGTAATATTCGCATTACTTACGAAAATATGTGGGAAATTGTTTTCGGTGACAATATAATGAAAAGATTCAAAATCAAAGAAATGCAAGACTTCGACTCGAATAGGATAAAAAACCGTCATAAAAAGTGTATACCATTGAGTTTGATGCATAGGAACAGAAAAATATGCGAGAATAGAAATACATCTACTTACATTAACAAAAGAGTGTACGAGGCTAAAATGTTCAGATTATCATTATGGTAATAAGTGCATTTACGGAGAAAGTATTTTTTATATGACACGTCGAAACTTGCACTGATCCACAATAGCATTACTATACCCCTTCTGTGAAAATAGGGAGGTTATATTCGCATTACACTTGAATATATGTGGGTAATTGTTTCCGGTGACAATATTATAAAAAGCTTCAAAATGAATGAAATGCAAAACTTCGACTCGAATGGGATAAAAAACATTCAGAAAATGTGTATACCATTAGGTTTGATGCATAGGAACAGAAAAATATGCGAGAATAGAAATACGTTTACTTACATAAACAAAAGAGTGTACGAGGCTAAAATGTTCTGATTAGTATTATGGTGATAAGTGCATTTACGGAGAAAGTATTTCATATGACACGTCGAAACTTGCAATAATCCACAAAAGCATTACTCTACGCCTTCTGTGAAAATAATGAAGTAATATTCGCATTACTTCCGAAAATATGTGGTCAATTGTTTCCGGTGACAATATAATGAAAAGATTCCAAATCAAAGAAATGCAAACCTTCGACTCGAATGGGATAAAAAACCGTCAGAAAAAGTGTATACCATTCAGTTTGATGCATAGGAACAGAAAAATATGCGTGAATAGAAATACGTTTACTTACATTAACAAAAGAGTGTACGAGGCTAAAATGTTCTGATTAGCATTATGTTAATAAGTGCCTTTAAGGAGAAAGTACATCATATGACACGTCGACACTTGCACTGATCCACAAAAGCATTACACTACGTTCTTTGTGGAAATAAGGAGGTAATATTCGCATTACTTCCGAAAATATGAGGGTATTTGTTTCCGGTGACAATATAATGAAAAGCTTCAAAATCAAAGAAATGCAAAACTTCGATTCCAATGGGATAAAAAACCGTCATAAAAAGTGTATAGCATTGAGTTTGATGCATAGGAACAGAAAAAAATGCGAGAATAGAAATACGTTTACTTACATTAACAAAAGAGTGTACGAGGCTATAATGTTCAGATTAGCATTATGGTAATAAGTGAATTTACGGAGAAAGTATTTCATATGACAAGTCGAAACTTGCAATAATCCACAAAAGCATTACTCTACGCCTTCTGTGAAAATAATGAAGTAATATTCGCATTACTTGCGAAAATATGTGGGAAATTGTTTCCGGTGACAATATAATGAAAAGATTCAAAATCAAAGAAATGCAAAACTTCGACTCGAATAGGATAAAAAACCGTCAGAAAAAGTGTATACCATTGAGTTTGATGCATAGGTACAGAAAAATATGCGAGAATAGAAATATGTTTACTTACATTAACAAAAGAGTGCACGAGGCTAAAATGTTCAGATTAGCATTATGGTAATAAGTGCATTTACGGAGAAAGTATTTCATATGACTCGTCGAAACTTGCACTGATCCACAAAAGCATTACTCTACGCCTTCTGTGAAAATAGGTAGGTAGTATTCGCATTACTTCCGAATATATGTGGTTAATTGTTTCCGGTGACAATATAATGAAAAGATTCAAAATCAAAGAAATGCAACCTTCGACTCGAATGGGATAAAAAACCGTCAGAAAAAGTGTATACCATTGAGTTTGATGCATAGGAACAGAAAAATATGCGTGAATAGAAATACGTTTACTTACATTAACAAAAGAGTGTACGAGGCTAAAATGTTAAGATTAGCATTATGGTAATAAGTTCATTTACGGAGTAAGTATTTCATATGACACGTCAAAACTTGCAATGATCCACAATAGCATTGCTCTACGCCTTCTGTGAAAAAAGGGAGATAATATTCGCATTATTTCCGAAAATATGTGTGTAATTGTTTCCGGTGACAATAAAATAAAAACCTTCAAAATCAAAGAAATGCAAAACTTCGACTCGAATGGGATAAAAAACCATCAGAAAAAGTGTATACCATTGTGTTTGATGCATAGGAACAGAAAATATGCGAGAATAGAAATACGTCTACTTACATTAACAACAGAGTGTACGAGGCTAAAATGTTCAGATTAGCATTATGGTAATAAGTTCATTTACGGAGTAAGTATTTCATATGACACGTCAAAACTTGCAATGATCCACAATAGCATTGCTCTACGCCTTCTGTGAAAAAAGGGAGATAATATTCGCATTACTTCCGAAAATATGTGTGTAATTGTTTCCGGTGACAATAAAATTAAAACCTTCAAAATCAAAGAAATGCAAAACTTCGACTCGAATGGGATAAAAAACCATCAGAAAAAGTGTATACCATTGTGTTTGATGCATAGGTACAGAAAAATATGCCAGAATAGAAATTATATTACTTACATTAACAAAAGAGTGTACGAGGCTAAATTGTTCTGATTAGCATTATTGTAATAAGTGCATTTACGGACAAAGTATTTCATATGACACGTCGAAACTTGCATTGATCCACAATAGCATTACTTTACCTCTTCTGTGAAAATACGGAGGTTATATTCGCATTACTCTTAAATATATATGGGTAATTGTTTCCGGTGACAATATTATAAAAAGCTTCAAAATGAATGAAATGCAAAACTTCGACTTGAATGGGATAAAAAACATTCAGAAAATGTGTATACCATTAAGTTTGATGCATAGGAAAGGAAAAATATGCGAGAATAGAAATACGTTTACTTACATTAACAAAAGAGTGTACGAGGCTAAAATGTTCTGATTAGCATTATGGTGATAAGTGAATTTACGGAGAAAGTATTTCATATCACATGTCGAAACTTGCAATAATCCACAAAAGCATTACTCTACGCCTTCTGTGAAAATAGGTAGGTAGTATTCGCATTACTTCCGAATATATGTGGTTAATTGTTTCCGGTGACAATATAATGAAAAGATTCAAAATCAAAGAAATGCAAACCTTCGACTCGAATGGGATAAAAAACCGTCAGAAAAAGTGTATAACATTGAGTTTGATGCATAGGAACAGAAAAATATGCGTGAATAGAAATACGTTTACTTACATTAACAAAAGAGTGTACGATGCTAAAATGTTAAGATTAGCATTATGGTAATAAGTTCATTTACGGAGTAAGTATTTCATATGACACGTCAAAACTTGCAATGATCCACAATAGCATTGCTCTACGCCTTCTGTGAAAAAAGAGAGATAATATTCGCATTATTTCCGAAAATATGTGTGTAATTGTTTACGGTGACAATAAAATGAAAACCTTCAAAATCAAAGAAATGCAAGACTTCGACTCGAATGGGATAAAAAACCATCAAAAAAAGTGTATACCATTGTGTTTGATGCATAGGAACAGAAAAATATATGAGAATAGAAATACGTCTACTTACATTAACAACAGAGTGTACGAGGCTAAAATGTTCAGATTAGCATTATGGTAATAAGTTCATTTACGGAGTAAGTATTTCATATGACACGTCAAAACTTGCAATGATCCACAATAGCATTGCTCTACGCCTTCTGTGAAAAAAGGGAGATAATATTCGCATTACTTCCGAAAATATGTGTGTAATTGTTTCCGGTGACAATAAAATTAAAACCTTCAAAATCAAAGAAATGCAAAACTTCGACTCGAATGGGATAAAAAACCATCAGAAAAAGTGTATACCATTGTGTTTGATGCATAGGTACAGAAAAATATGCCAGAATAGAAATTATATTACTTACATTAACAAAAGAGTGTACGAGGCTAAAATGTTCTGATTAGCATTATTGTAATAAGTGCATTTACGGACAAAGTATTTCATATGACACGTCGAAACTTGCACTGATCCACAATAGCAATACTTTACCTCTTCTGTGAAAATACGGAGGTTATATTCGCATTACTCTTAAATATATATGGGTAATTGTTTCCGGTGACAATATTATAAAAAGCTTCAAAATGAATGAAATGCAAAACTTCGACTCGAATGGGATAAAAAACATTCAGAAAATGTGTATACCATTAAGTTTGATGCATAGGAAAGGAAAAATATGCGAGAATAGAAATACGTTTACTTACATTAACAAAAGAGTGTAAGAGGCTAAAATGTTCTGATTAGCATTATGGTGATAAGTGCATTTACGGAGAAAGTATTTCATATCACATGTCGAAACTTGCAATAATCCACAAAAGCATTACTCTACGCCTTCTGTGAAAATAATGAAGTAATATTCGCATTACGTCCGAAAATATGTGGGAAATTGTTTCCGGTGACAATATAATGAAAAGATTCAAAATCAAAGAAATGCAAAACTTCGACTCGAATAGGATAAAAAACCGTCAGAAAAAGTGTATACCATTGAGTTTGATGCATAGGAACAGAAGAATATGCGAGAATAGAAATACGTCTACATACATTAACAAAAGAGTGTACGAGGCTAAAATGTTCAGATTAGCATTATGGTAATAAGTGCATTTACGGAGAAAGTATATTTTTATATGACACGTCGAAACTTGCACTGATCTACAATAGCATTACGATACCCCTTCTGTGAAAATAGGGAGGTTATATTCGCATTACTCTTGATTATATGTGTGTAATTGTTTCCGGTGACAATATTATAAAAAGCTTCAAAATGAATGAAATGCAAAACTTCGACTCGAATGGGATAAAAAACATTCAGAAAATGTGTATACCATTAAGTTTGATGCATAGGAACAGAAAAATATGCGAGAATAGAAATACGTTTACTTACATTAACAAAAGAGTGTACGAGGCTAAAATGTTCTGATTAGCATTATGGTGATAAATGCAATTACAGAGAAAGTATTTCATATGACACGTCAAAACTTGCAATGATCCACAATAGCATTGCCCTACGCCTTCTGTGAAAAAAGGGAGATAATATTCGCATTACTTCCGAAAATATGTGTGTAATTGTTTCCGGTGACAATAAAATGAAATCCTTCAAAATCAAAGAAATGCAAAACTTCGACTCGAATGGGATAAAAAACCGTCAGAAAAAGTGTATACCATTGAGTTTGATGCATAGGAACAGAAAAACATGCGTGAATAGAAATACGTTTACTTACATTAACAAAAGAGTGTACGAGGCTAAAATGTTAAGATTAGCATTATGGTAATAAGTTCATTTACGGAGTAAGTATTTCATAAGACACGTCAAAACTTGCAATGATCCACAATAGCATTGCCCTACGCCTTCTGTGAAAAAAGGGAGATAATATTCGCATTACTTCCGAAAATATGTGTGTAATTGTTTCCGGTGACAATAAAATGAAATCCTTCAAAATCAAAGAAATGCAAAACTTCGACTCGAATGGGATAAAAAACCATCAAAAAAAGTGTATACCATTGTGTTTGATGCATAGGTACAGAAAAATATGCAAGAATAGAAATATGTTTACTTACAATAACAAAAGAGTGTACGAGGCTAAAATGTTCAGATTAGCATTATTGTAATAAGTGCATTTACGGAGAAAGTATTGCATATGACACGTCGAAACTTGTACTGATCCACAATAGCATTACGTCTACATACATTAACAAAAGAGTGTACGAGGCTAAAATGTTCAGATTAGCATTATGGTAATAAGTGCATTTACGGAGAAAGTATATTTTTATATGACACGTCGAAACTTGCACTGTTCCACAATAGCAATACTATACCCCTTCTGTGAAAATAGGGAGGTTATATTCGCATTACTTTTGAATATATGTGGGTAATTGTTTCCGGTGACAATATTATAAAAAGCTTCCAAATGAATGAAATGCAAAACTTCGACTCGAATGGGATAAAAAACATTCAGAAAATCTGTATACCATTGAGTTTGATGCACAGGAACAGAATAATATGCGAGAATAGAAATACGTTTACTTACATTAACAAAAGAGTGTACGAGGCTAAAATGTTCTGATTAGCATTATGGTAATAAGTGCATTTACGGAGAAAGTATATCATATGACACGTCGAAACTTGCACTGATCCACAAAAGCATTACTCTACGCCTTCTGTGAAAATAGGGAGGTAGTATTCGCATTACTTCAGAAATACGTGGGTAATTGTTTCCGGTGACAATATTATGAAAAGATTCAAAATCAAATAAATGCAAAACTTCGACTCGAATAGGATAAAAAACCGTCAGAAAAAGTGTATACCATTGAGTTTGATGCATAGAAAGAGAAAAATATGCGAGAATAGAAATACGTTTACTTACATTAAATAAAGAGTGTACGAGGCTAAAATGTTAAGATTAGCATTATGGTAATAAGTTCATTTACGGAGTAAGTATTTCATATGACACGACGAAACTTGTACTGATCCACAATAGCATTACTCTACGCCCTCTGTGAAAAAAAGGAGATAATATTCGCATTATTTCTGAAAATATGTGTGTAATTTTTTCCGGTGACAATATAATGAAAAGCTTCAAAATCAAAGAAATGCAAAACTTCGAATCGAATGGGATAAAAAACCATCAGAAAAAGTTTATACCATTGTGTTTGATGCATAGGAACAGGAAAATTTGCGAGATTAGAAAAATTTTTACTTACATTACTCTACGCCTTCTGTGAAAATAATAAGGTAATATTCGCATTACTTCCGCAAATATGCGAGTAATTGTTTCCGGTGACAATATTATAAAAAGCTTCAAAATCAAAGAAATGCAAAACTTTGACTCGAATGGGATAAAAAACCATTAGAAAATCTGTATACCATTGAGTTTGATGCATAGGAACAGAAAAAAATGCCAGAATAGAAATACGTTTACTTACATTAACAAAAGAGTGTACGAGGCTAAAATGTTAAGATTAGCATTATGGTAATAAGTTCATTTACGGAGTAAGTATTTCATATGACACGTCGAAACTTGCACTGATCCACAATAGCATTGCTCTACGCCTTCTGTGAAAAAAGGGAGATAATATTCGCATTACTTCCGAAAATATGTGAGTAATATTTTCCGGTGACAATAAAATGAAACGCTTCAAAATCAAAGAAATGCAAAACTTCTACTCGAATGGGATAAAAAACCATCAGAAAAAGTGTATAGCATTGTGTTTGTTGCATAGGTACAGAAAAATATGCGAGAATAGAAATATGTTTACTTACATTAACAAAAGAGTGTACGAGGCTAAAATGTTCAGATTAGCATTATTGTAATAAGTGCAATTACGGAGAAAGTATTTCATATGACACGTCGAAACTTGCACATATCCACAATAGCATTACTATACGCCTTCTGTGAAAAAAGGGAGGTATATATTTTAGTTACTTCTGAAAATATGTGGGTAATTGTTTCCGGTGACAATATAATGAAAAGATTCAAAATCAAAGAAATGCAAAACTTCGACTCGAATAGGATAAAAAACCGTCAGAAAAAGTGTATACCATTGAGTTTGATGCATAGGAACAGAAAAATATGCGAGAATAGAAATAAGTTTACTTACATTAACAAAAGAGTGTACGAGGCTAAAATGTTCAGATTAACATTATGGTAAAAAGTGCATTTAAGGAAAAAGTATTTCATATGACACGTCGAAACTTGCACTGAACCACAATAGCATTACTCGACGCCTTCTGTGAAAAAAAGGAGGTAATATTCGCGGTACTTCTGAAAATATGTGGGTAATTGTTTCCGGTGACAATATAATGAAAAGATTAAAAATCAAAGAAATGCAAAACTTCGACTCGAATAGCATAAAAAACCATCAGAAAAAGTGTATACCATTGTGTTTGATGCATAGGAACAGAAAAATATGCGTGAATAGAAATACGTTTACTAACATTAACAAAAGAGTGTACGAGGCTAAAATGTTAAGATTAGCATTATGGTAATAAGTTCATTTACGGAGTAAGTATTTCATATGACACGTCGAAACTTGCACTGATCCACAATAGCATTACTCTACGCCTTCTGTGAAAAAAAAGGGACAATATTCGCATTACTTCTGAAGATATGTGAGTAATTGTTTCCGGTGACAATATAATGAAAAGCTTCAAAATCAAAGAAATGCAAAACTTCGACTCGAATGGGATAAAAAACCATCAAAAAAAGTGTATACCATTGTGTTTGATGCATAGAAACAGAAAAATATGTGAGAATAGAAATATGTTTACTTACATTAACAAAAGAGTGTACGAGGCTAAAATGTTCTGATTAGCATTATGTTAATAAGTGCATTTACAGAGAAAGTATATCATATGACACGTCGACACATGCACTGATCCACAAAAGCATTACTCTACGCCTTCTGTAAAAATAATGAAGTAATATTCGCATTACTTCCGAAAATATGTGGGAAATTGTTTCCGGTGACAATATAATGAAAAGATTCAAAATCAAAGAAATTCAAAAATTCGACTCGAATAGGATAAAAAACCTTCAGAAAAAATGTATACCATTGAGTTTGATGCATAGGTTCAGAAAAATATGCAAGAATAGAAATATGTTTACTTACATTAACAAAAGAGTGTACGAGGCTAAAATGTTCAGATTAGCATTATTGTAATAAGTGCATTTACGGAGAAAGTATTTCATATGACACGTCGAAACTTGCACTGATCCACAATAGCATTACTATACCCCTTCTGTGAAAATAGGGAGGTAGTATTCGCATTACTTTTGCATATATGTGGGTAATTGTTTCCGGTGACAATATTATAAAAAGCTTCAAAATGAATGAAATGCAAAACTTCGACTCGAATGGGATAAAAAACATTCAGAAATAGTGTATACTATTGAGTTTGATGCATAGGAACGGAAAAACATGCCAGAATAGAAATACGTTTACTTACATTAACAAAAGAGTGTACGAGGCTTAAATGTTCTGATTAGCATTAAGGTAATAAGTGCATTTACGGAGAAAGTATATCATATGACACGTCGAAACTTGCACTGATCCACAAAAGCATTACTCTACGCCTTCTGTGAAAAAAGGGAGGTATATATTTTAGTTACTTCTGAAAATATGTGAGTAATTGTTTCCGGTGACAATATAATGAAAAGATTCAAAATCAAAGAAATGCAAAACTTCGAATCGAATGGGATAAAAAACCATCAGAAAAAGTGTATACCATTGTGTTTGATGCATAGGTACAGAAAAAATGCGAAAATAGAAATATGTTTACTTATATTAACAAAAGAGTGTACGAGGCTAAAATGTTCTGATTAGCATTATGTTAATAAGTGCATTTACGGAGAAAGTATATCATATGACAAGTCGACACTTGCACTGATCCACAAAAGCATTACACTACGTTTTTTGTGGAAATAAGGAGGTAATATTCGCATTACTTCCGAAAATATGTGAGTATTTGTTTCCGGTGACAATATAATGAAAAGCTCCAAAATCAAAGAAATGCAAAACTTCGATTCCAATGGGATAAAAAACCGTCATAAAAAGTGTATAGCATTGAGTTTGATGCATAGGAACAGAAAAAAATGCGAGAATAGAAATACGTTTACTTACATTAACAAAAGAGTGTACGAGGCTAAAATGTTAAGATTAGCATTATTGTAATAAGTGAATTTACGGAGAAAGTATTTCATATGACACGTCGAAACTTGCAATAATCCACAAAAGCATTACTCTACGCCTTCTGTGAAAATAATGAAGTAATATCCGCATTACTTCCGAAGATATGAGGGAAATTGTTTCCGGTGACAATATAATGAAAAGATTCAAAATCAAAGAAATGCAAAACTTCGACTCGAATAGGATAAAAAACCGTCAGAAAAAGTGTATACCATTGAGTTTGATGCATTTATACAGAAAAAATTTGCGAGAATAGAAATATTTTTACTTACATTAACAAAAGAGTGCACGAGGCTAAAATGTTCAGATTAGCATAATGGTAATAAGTGCATTTACGGAGAAAGTATTTCATATGACTCGTCGAAACTTGCACTGATCCACAAACGCATTACTCTACGCCTTCTGAGAAAATAGGGAGGTAGTATTCGCATTACTTCCGAATATATGTGGGTAATTGTTTCCGGTGACAATATAAAGAAAAGATTCAAAATCAAAGAAATACAAACCTTCGACTCGAATGGGATAAAAAACCGTCAGAAAAAGTGTATACCATTGAGTTTGATGCATAGGAACAGAAAAATATGCGTGAATAGAAATACGTTTACTTACATTAACAAAAGAGTGTACGAGGCTAAAATGTTAAGATTAGCATTATGGTAATAAGTTCATTTACGGAGTAAGTATTTCTTATGACACGTCAAAACTTGCAATGATCCACAATAGCATTGCTCTACGCCTTCTGTGAAAAAAGGGAGATAATATTCGCATTACTTCCGAAAATATGTGTGTAATTGTTTCCGGTGACAATAAAATGAAAACCTTCAAAATCAAAGAAATGCAAAACTTCGACTCGAATGGGATAAAATCATCAGAAAAAGTGTATACCATTGTGTTTGATGCATAGTTACAGAAAAATATGCAAGAATAGAAATATGTTTACTTACATTAACAAAAGAGTGTACGAGGCTAAAATGTTCAGATTAGCATTATTGTAATAAGTGCATTTACGGACAAAGTATTTCATATGACACGTCGAAACTTGCACTGATCCACAAAAGCATTACACTACGCCTTTTGTGGAAATAAGGAGGTAATATTCGCATTACTTCCGAAAATATGTGGGTATTTGTTTCCGGTGACAATGTAATGAAAAGCTTCAAAATCAAATAAATGCAAAACTTCGATTCCAATGGGATAAAAAACCGTCAGAAATTGTGTATAGCATTGAGTTTGATGCATAGGAACAGATAAAAATGCGAGAATAGAAATACATTTACTTACATTAACAAAAGAGTGTACGAGGCTATAATGTTCAGATTAGCATTATGGTGATAAGTGAATTTACGAAAAAGGATTTCATATGACACGTCGAAACTTGCACTGATCCACAAAAGCATTCCTATATTTTCTGTGAAAATAGGGAGGTTATATTCGCATTACTTTTGAATATATGTGGGTAATTGTTTCCGGTGACAATATTATAAAAAGCTTCAAAATGAATGAAATGCAAAACTTCGACTCGAATGGGATAAAAAACATTCAGAAAATGTGTATACCATTGAGTTTGATGCATAGGAACAGAAAAATATGCGAGAATAGAAATATGTTTACTTACATTAACAAAAGAGTGTACGAGGCTAAAATGTTCAGATTAGCATTATGGTAATAAGTGCATTTACGGAGAAAGTATATCATATGACAAGTCGACACTTGCACTGATCCACAAAAGCATTACACTACGTTTTTTGTGGAAATAAGGAGGTAATATTCGCATTACTTCCGAAAATATGTGAGTATTTGTTTCCGGTGACAATATAATGAAAAGCTCCAAAATCAAAGAAATGCAAAACTTCGATTCCAATGGGATAAAAAACCGTCATAAAAAGTGTATAGCATTGAGTTTGATGCATAGGAACAGAAAAAAATGCGAGAATAGAAATACGTTTACTTACATTAACAAAAGAGTGTACGAGGCTAAAATGTTAAGATTAGCATTATTGTAATAAGTGAATTTACGGAGAAAGTATTTCATATGACACGTCGAAACTTGCAATAATCCACAAAAGCATTACTCTACGCCTTCTGTGAAAATAATGAAGTAATATCCGCATTACTTCCGAAGATATGAGGGAAATTGTTTCCGGTGACAATATAATGAAAAGATTCAAAATCAAAGAAATGCAAAACTTCGACTCGAATAGGATAAAAAACCGTCAGAAAAAGTGTATACCATTGAGTTTGATGCATTTATACAGAAAAAATTTGCGAGAATAGAAATATTTTTACTTACATTAACAAAAGAGTGCACGAGGCTAAAATGTTCAGATTAGCATAATGGTAATAAGTGCATTTACGGAGAAAGTATTTCATATGACTCGTCGAAACTTGCACTGATCCACAAACGCATTACTCTACGCCTTCTGAGAAAATAGGGAGGTAGTATTCGCATTACTTCCGAATATATGTGGGTAATTGTTTCCGGTGACAATAAAAAGAAAAGATTCAAAATCAAAGAAATACAAACCTTCGACTCGAATGGGATAAAAAACCGTCAGAAAAAGTGTATACCATTGAGTTTGATGCATAGGAACAGAAAAATATGCGTGAATAGAAATACGTTTACTTACATTAACAAAAGAGTGTACGAGGCTAAAATGTTAAGATTAGCATTATGGTAATAAGTTCATTTACGGAGTAAGTATTTCTTATGACACGTCAAAACTTGCAATGATCCACAATAGCATTGCTCTACGCCTTCTGTGAAAAAAGGGAGATAATATTCGCATTACTTCCGAAAATATGTGTGTAATTGTTTCCGGTGACAATAAAATGAAAACCTTCAAAATCAAAGAAATGCAAAACTTCGACTCGAATGGGATAAAATCATCAGAAAAAGTGTATACCATTGTGTTTGATGCATAGTTACAGAAAAATATGCAAGAATAGAAATATGTTTACTTACATTAACAAAAGAGTGTACGAGGCTAAAATGTTCAGATTAGCATTATTGTAATAAGTGCATTTACGGACAAAGTATTTCATATGACACGTCGAAACTTGCACTGATCCACAAAAGCATTACACTACGCCTTTTGTGGAAATAAGGAGGTAATATTCGCATTACTTCCGAAAATATGTGGGTATTTGTTTCCGGTGACAATGTAATGAAAAGCTTCAAAATCAAATAAATGCAAAACTTCGATTCCAATGGGATAAAAAACCGTCAGAAATTGTGTATAGCATTGAGTTTGATGCATAGGAACAGATAAAAATGCGAGAATAGAAATACATTTACTTACATTAACAAAAGAGTGTACGAGGCTATAATGTTCAGATTAGCATTATGGTGATAAGTGAATTTACGAAAAAGGATTTCATATGACACGTCGAAACTTGCACTGATCCACAAAAGCATTCCTATATTTTCTGTGAAAATAGGGAGGTTATATTCGCATTACTTTTGAATATATGTGGGTAATTGTTTCCGGTGACAATATTATAAAAAGCTTCAAAATGAATGAAATGCAAAACTTCGACTCGAATGGGATAAAAAACATTCAGAAAATGTGTATACCATTGAGTTTGATGCATAGGAACAGAAAAATATGCGAGAATAGAAATATGTTTACTTACATTAACAAAAGAGTGTACGAGGCTAAAATGTTCAGATTAGCATTATGGTAATAAGTGCATTTACGGAGAAAGTATATCATATGACACGTCGAAACTTGCACTGATCCACAAAAGCATTACTCTACGCCTTCTGTGAAAAAAGGGAGGTATATATTTTCGTTACTTCTGAAAATATGTGGGTAATTGTTTCCGGTGACAAAATAATGAAAAGATTCAAAATCAAAGAAATGCAAAACTTCGACTCGAATAGAATAAAAAACCGTCAGAAAAAGAGTACACCATTGAGTTTGATGCATAGGAACAGAAAAATATGCGAGAATAGAAATACGTTTACTTACATTAACAAAAGAGTGTACGAGGCTAAAATGTTCAGATTAGCATTATGGTAATAAGTGCGTTTACGGAGAAAGTATTTCATATGACTCGTCGAACTTTGCACTGATCCACAATAGCATTACTACACGCCTTATGTGAAAATAGGGAGGTTATATTCGCATTACTTTTGAATATATGTGTGTAATTGTTTCCGGTGACAATAAAATGAAAATCTTCAAAATCAATGAAATGTAAAACTTCGAATCGAATGTGATAAAAAACCATCAGAAAAAGTGAATACCATTGTGTTTGATGCATAGGTACAGAAAAATATGCGAGAATATAAATACGTTTACTTACATTAACAAAAGAGTGTACGAGGCTAAAATGTTAAGATTAGCATTATGGTAATAAGTGCACTTACGGAGAAAGGATATCATATGACAAGTCGACACTTGCACTGATCCACAAAAGCATTACACTACGCCTTTTGTGGAAATAAGGAGGTAATATTCGCATTACTTCAGAAAATATGTGGGTATTTGTTTCCGGTGACAATATAATCAAAAGCTTCAAAATCCAAGAAATGCAAAACTTCGATTCCAATGGGATAAAAAACCGTCAGAAAAAGTGTATACCATTGCGCTTGATGCATAGGAACAGAAACATATTCGAGAGAAGAAATATGTTTACTTACATTAGCAAAAGAGTGTACGAGGCTAAAATCTTTAGATTAGCATTATGGTAATAAGTTCATTTACGGAGTAAGTATTTCATATGACACGTCGAAACTTGCACTGATCCACAAAGGCATTGTTCTACGCCTTCTGTAAAAAAACGGAGATAATATTCGCATTACTTCCGAAAATATGTGTGTAATTGTTTCCGGTGACAATAAAATGAAAAGTTTCAAAATCAAAGAAATGCAAAACTTCGACTCGAAGGGATAAAAAACATTCAGAAAATGTGTATACCATTGAGTTTGATGCATAGGAACAGAAAAATATGCGAGAATAGAAATATGTTTACTTACAGTAACAAAAGAGTGTACGAGGCTAAAATGTTCAGATTAGCATTATGGTAATAAGTGCGTTTACGGAGAAAGTATTTCATATGACTCGTCGAACTTTGCACTGATCCACAATAGCATTACTATACGCCTTATGTGAAAATAGGGAGGTTATATTCGCATTACTTTTGAATATATGTGTGTAATTGTTTCCGGTGACAATAAAATGAAAATCTTCAAAATCAATGAAATGTAAAACTTCGAATCGAATGTGATAAAAAACCATCAGAAAAAGTGAATACCATTGTGTTTGATGCATAGGTACAGAAAAATATGCGAGAATATAAATACGTTTACTTACATTAACAAAAGAGTGTACGAGGCTAAAATGTTAAGATTAGCATTATGGTAATAAGTGCACTTACGGAGAAAGGATATCATATGACAAGTCGACACTTGCACTGATCCACAAAAGCATTACACTACGCCTTTTGTGGAAATAAGGAGGTAATATTCGCATTACTTCAGAAAATATGTGGGTATTTGTTTCCGGTGACAATATAATCAAAAGCTTCAAAATCCAAGAAATGCAAAACTTCGATTCCAATGGGATAAAAAACCGTCAGAAAAAGTGTATACCATTGCGCTTGATGCATAGGAACAGAAACATATTCGAGAGAAGAAATATGTTTACTTACATTAGCAAAAGAGTGTACGAGGCTAAAATCTTAAGATTAGCATTATGGTAATAAGTTCATTTACGGAGTAAGTATTTCATATGACACGTCGAAACTTGCACTGATCCACAAAGGCATTGTTCTACGCCTTCTGTAAAAAAACGGAGATAATATTCGCATTACTTCCGAAAATATGTGTGTAATTGTTTCCGGTGACAATAAAATGAAAAGTTTCAAAATCAAAGAAATGCAAAACTTCGACTCGAAGGGATAAAAAACATTCAGAAAAGGTGTATACCATTGAGTTTGATGCATAGGAACAGAAAAATATGCGAGAATAGAAATATGTTTACTTACAGTAACAAAAGAGTGAACGAGGCTAAAATGTTCTGATTAGCATTATGGTAATAAGTGCATTTACGGAGAAAGTATATCATATGACACGTCGAAACTTGCACTGATCCACAAAAGCATTACTCTACGCCTTCTGTGAAAAAAAGGAGGTATATATTTTCGTTACTTCTGAAAATATGTGGGTAATTGTTTCCGGTGACAATATAATGAAAAGATTCAAAATCAAAGAAATGCAAAACTTCGACTCGAATAGAATAAAAAACCGTCAGAAAAAGAGTATACCATTGAGTGTAATGCATAGGAACAGAAAAATATGCGAGAATAGAAATACGTTTACTTACATTAACAAAAGAGTGTACGAGGCTAAAATGTTCAGATTAGCATTATGGTAATAAGTGCGTTTACGGAGAAAGTATTTCATATGACTCGTCGAACTTTGCACTGATCCACAAAAGCATTACTCTACGCCTTCTGTTAAAATAGGGAGGTAGTATTCGCATTACTTCAGAAATACGTGGGTAATTGTTTCCGGTGACAATATAATGAAAAGATTCAAAATCAAAGAAATGCAAAACTTCGACTCGAATGGGATAAAAAAACCGTCAGAAAAAGTGTATACCATTGAGTTAAATGCATAGGAACAGAAAAATATGCGTGAATAGAAATACGTTTACTTACATTAACAAAAGAGGGTACGAGGCTAAAATGTTAAGATTAGCATTATGGTAATATGTTCATTTACTGAGTAAGTATTTCATATGACACGTATAAAACTTGCACTGATCCACAATAGCATTGCTCTACGCCTTCTGTGAAAAAAAGGATATAATATTCGCATTACTTCCGAAAATATGTGTGTAATTGTTTCCGGTGACAATAAAATGAAAATCTTCAAAATCAAAGAAATGCAAAACTTCGACTCGAATGGGATAAAAAACCATCAGAAAAAGTGAATACCATTGTGTTTGATGCATAGGTACAGAAAAATATGCGAGAATATAAATATGTTTACTTACATTAACAAAAGAGTGTACGAGGCTAAAATGATCAGATTAGCATTATGGTAAAAAGTGCATTTAAGGTAAAATTATTTCATATGACACGTCGAAACTTGCACTGTTTCACAATAGCATTACTATACCCCTTCTGTGAAAATAGGGAGGTTATATTCGCATTACTTTTAAATATATATGGGTAATTGTTTCCGGTGACAATATTATAAAAAGCTTCAAAATGAATGAAATGCAAAACTTCGACTCGAATGGGATAAAAAACATTCAGAAAATGTGTATACCATTGAGTTTGATGCATAGGAACAGAAAAATATGCGAGAATAGAAATACGTTTACTTACATTAACAAAAGAGTGTACGAGGCTAAAATGTTCTGATTAGCATTATGTTAATAAGTGCATTTACGGAGAAAGGATATCATATGACACGTCGACACTTGCACTGATCCACAAAAGCATTACACTACGCCTTTGGTGGAAATAAGGAGGTAATATTCGCATTACTTCCGAAAATATGTGGGTATTTGTTTCCGGTGACAATATAATGAAAAGCTTCAAAATCCAAGAAATGCAAAACTTCGATTCAAATGGGATAAAAAACCGTCAGAAAAAGTGTATAGCATTGAATTTGATGCATAGGAACAGAAATAAATGCGAGAATAGAAATACATTTACTTACATTAACAAAAGAGTGTACGAGGCTATTATGTTCATATTAGCCATATGGTAATAAGTGAATTTACGGAGAAAGTATTTCATATGACACGTCGAAACTTGCACTGATCCACAATAGCATTACTATACCCCTTCTGTGAAAATAGGGAGGTTATATTCGCATTACTTTTGAATATATGTGGGTAATTGTTTCCGGTGACAATAAAATGAAAAGTGTTAAAATCAAAGAAGTGCAAAACCTCGACTCGAATGGGATAAAAAACCGTCAGAAAAAGTGTCAACCATTTTGTTTGATGCATAGGTACAGTAAAATATGCGTGAATAGAAATACGTTTACTTACATTAACAAAAGAGTGTACAAGGCTACAATGTTAAGATTAGCATTATAGTAATAAGCTCATTTACTGAGTAAGTATTTCATATGACACGTCAAAACTTGCTCTGATCCACAATAGCATTGCTCTACGCCTTCTGTGAAAAAAAGGAGATAATATTCGCATTACTTCCGAAAATATGTTTGTAATTGTTTCCGGTGACAATAAAATGAAAAGCTTCAAAATCAAAGAAATGCATAAAATCGATTCTAATGGGATAAAAAACCATCAGAAAAAGTGTATAGCATTGAGTTTGATGCATAGAAACAGAAAAATATGCGAAAATAGAAATATGTTTACTTACATTAACAACAGAGTGTACGAGGCTAAAATGTTCAGATTAGCATTATGGTAAAAAGTGCATTTAAGGAAAAAGTATTTCATATGACACGTCGAAACTTGCACTGAACCACAAAAGCATTACTCTACGCCTTCTGTGAAAATTAGGAGGTAATATTCGCGTTACTTCTGAAAATATGTGGGTAATTGTTTCCGCTGACAATATAATGAAAAGATTAAAAATCAAAGAAATGCAAAACTTCGACTCGAATAGGATAAAAAACCGTCAGAAAAAGTGTATACCATTGAGTTTGATGCATAGGAACAGAAAAATATGCGAGAATAGAAATACGTTTACTTACATTAACAAAAGAGTGTACGAGGCTAAAATGTTCAGATTAGCATTACGGTAATAAGTGCATTTACGGAGAAAGTATTCCATATCACACATCGAAACTAGCTCTGATCCACAAAAGCATTACTCTACGCCTTTTGTGGAAATTAGGAGGTAATATTCGCATTACTTCCGAAAAAAGGTGGGTATTTGTTTCCGGTGACAATATAATGAAAAGCTTCAAAATCAAAGAAATGCAAAACTTCGATTCCAATGGTATAAAAAACCGTCAGAATAAATGTATAGCATTGAGTTTGATGCATAGGAACAGAAAAATATGCGGGAATAGAAATATGTTTAACTACATTAACAAAAGAGTGCACGAGGCTAAAATGTTCAGATTAGCATTATGGTAAAAAGTGCATTTACGGAAAAAGTATTTCATATGACACGTCGAAACTTGCACTGATCCACAAAAGATATACTTTACGCCTTCTGTGAAGAAAGGGAGGTAATATTCGCATTACTTCCGAAAATATGTGGGTATTTGTTTCCGGTGACAATATAATGAAAAGCTTCAATATCAAAGATGTGCAAAACTTGGACTCGAATGGGATAAAAAACCATCAGAAAAAGTGTATACCATTGTGTTTGATTCATAGGTACAGAAAAATATGCGTGAATAGAAATACGTTTACTTACATTAACAAAAGAGTGTACGAGGCTAAAACGTTAAGATTAGCATTATAGTAATAAGTTCATTCACGGAGTAAGTATTTCATATGACACGTCAAAACTTGTAATGATCCACAATAGCATTGCTCTACGCCTTCTGTGAAAAAAGGGAGATAATATTCGCATTACTTCCGAAAATATGTGTGTAATTGCTTCCGAAGACAATAAAATGAAAACCTTCAAAATCAAAGAAATGCAAAACTTGGACTCGAATGGGATAAAAAACCATCAGAAAAAGTGTATACCATTGTGTTTGATTCATAGGTACAGAAAAATATGCAAGAATAGAAATATGTTTACTTACATTAACAAAAGAGTGTACGAGGCTAAAATGTTCAGATTAGCATTATTGTAATAAGTGCATTTACGGAGAAAGTATTTCATATGACACGTGGAAACTTGCACTGATCCACAATAGCATTACTATACCCCTTCTGTGAAAATAGGGAGGTTATATTCGCATTACTTTTGAATATATGTGGGAAATTGTTTCCGGTGACAATATTATAAAAAGCTTCAAAATGAATGAAATGCAATACTTCGACTCGAATGGGATAAAAAACATTCAGAAAATGTGTATACCATTGAGTTTGATGCATAGGAACAGAAAAATATCCGAGAATAGAAATACGTTTACTTACATTAACAAAAGAGTGAACGAGGCTAAAATGTTCTGATTAGCATTATGGTAATAAGTGCATTTACGGAGAAAGTATATCATATGACACGTCGAAACTTGCACTGATCCACAAAAGCATTACTCTACGCCTTCTGTGAAAAAAGGGAGGTATATATTTTCGTTACTTCTGAAAATATTTGGGTAATTGTTTCCGGTGACAATATAATAAAAAGATTCAAAAACAAAGAAATGCAAAACTTCGACTCGAATGGGATAAAAAACCGTCAGAAAAAGTGTATAGCATTGAGTTTGATGCATAGGAACAGAAAAATATGCGTGAATAGAAATACGTTTACTTACATTAACAAAAGAGTGTAGGTGGCTAAAATGTTAAGATTAGCATTATGGTAATAAGCTCATTTACTGAGTAAGTATTTCATATGACACGTCAAAACTTGCTCTGATCCACAAAAGCATTACTTTACGCCTTCTGTGAAGAAAGGGAGGTAATAGTCGCATTACTTCCGAAAATATGTGTGTAATTGTTTCCGGTGACAATATAATGAAAAGTTTCAAAATCAAAGAAATGCAAAACTTCGACTCGAATGGGATAAAAAACCATCAGAAAACGTGTATACTATTAAGTTTGATGCATAGCAACGGAAAAATATGCGAGAAAAGAAATATGTTTACTTACATTAACAAAAGAGTGTACGAGGCTAAAATGTCCAGATTAGCATTACGGTAAAAAGGGAATTTATGGAGAAAGTATTTCATATGACACGTCGAAACTTAACCTAATCCACAAGAGCATTACTATACGCCTTCTGTGAAAATAGGGAGGTTATATTCGCATTACTTCCGAAAATATGTGGGTGTTTGTTTCCGGTGACAATATAATGAAAAGCTTCCAAATCAAAGAAATGCAAAACTTCGAATCGAATGAGATAAAAAAACCGTCAGAAAATGTGTATACCATTGAGTTTGATGCATAAGAACAGAAAAATATGCGAGAGAAGAAATATGTTTAATTACATTAACAAAAGAGTGTACGAGGCGAAAATGTTCAGATTAGCATTATGGTAATAAGTGCATTTACGGAAAAAGTATTTCATATGACACGTCGAAACTTGCACTGATCCACAAAAGCATTACTCTACGCCTTCTATGAAAAAAATGAGGTAATATTCGCTTTACTTCCGAAGATATGTGGGTAATGGTTTCCGGTGACAATATAATGAAATGCTTCAAAATCAAAGAAATGCAAAACTTCGATTCTAATGGGATAAAAAACCGTCAGAAAAAGTGTATAGCATTGAGTTTGATGCATAGGAACAGAAATATATGCTAGAATAGAAATTTGTTTACTTACATTAACAAAAGAGTGTGCGAGGCTAAAATGTTCAGATTAGCATTAAGGTAAAAAGTGCATTTAAGGAAAAAGTATTTTATATGACAAGTCGAAACTTGCACTGAACAACAAAAGCATTACTCTACGCCTTCTGTGAAAATAGGGAGGTAATATTTGCAATACTTCCGAAAATATGTGGGTAATTGTTTCCGGTGACAATATAATGAAAAGCTTCAAAATCAAAGAAATGCAAAACTTCGACTCAAATGGGATATAAAACCATCAGAAAAAGTGTATACCATTGCGCTTGATGCATAGGAAAAGAAACATATTCGAGAGAAGAAATATGTTTACTTACATTAACAAAAGAGTGTACGAGGCTAAAATGTTCAGCTTAGCATTATGGTAATAAGTGCATTTACGGAAAAAGTATTTCATATGACTCATCGAAACTTGCCTTGATCCACAAAAGCATTACTCTACGCCTTTTGTGGAAATAATGAGGTAATATTTGCATTACTTCCGAAAATATGTGGGTATTTGTTTCCGGTGACAATATTATAAAAAGCTTCAAAATCAAGGAAATGCAAAACTTCAACTCGAATGGGATAAAAAACATTCAGAATATGTGTATACCATTGAGTTTGATGCATAGGAACAGAAAAATATGCGAGAATAAAAATACGTTTACTTACATTAACAAAAGAGTGTACGAGGCTAAAATGTTCTGATTAGCATTATGGTAATAAGTGCATTTACGGAGAAAGTATATCATATGACACGTCGAAACTTGCACTGATCCACAATAGCATTCCTCTACGCCTTCTGTGAAAAAAGGGAGATAATATTCGCATTACTTCCGAAAATATGTGTGTAATTGTTTCCGGTGACAATAAAATGAAAAGCTTCAAAATCAAAGAAATGCATAAAATCGATTCTAATGGGATAAAAAACCATCAGAAAAAGTGTATAGCATTGAGTTTGATGCATAGGAACAGAAAAATATGCGAAAATAGAAATATGTTTACTTACATTAACAAAAGAGTGTACGAGGCTAAAATGTTCAGATTAGCATTATGGTAAAAAGTGCATTTAAGGAAAAAGTATTTCATATGACACGTCGAAACTTGCACTGAACCACAAAAGCATTACTCTACGCCTTCTGTGAAAATTAGGAGGTAATATTCGAGTTACTTCTGAAAATATGTGGGTAATTGTTTCCGCTGACAATATAATGAAAAGATTAAAAATCAAAGAAATGCAAAACTTCGACTCGAATAGGATAAAAAACCGTCAGAAAAAGTGTATACCATTGAGTTTGATGCATAGGAACAGAAAAATATGCGAGAATAGAAATACGTTTACTTACATTAACAAAAGAGTGTACGAGGCTAAAATGTTCAGATTAGCATTACGGTAATAAGTGCATTTACGGAGAAAGTATTCCATATCACACATCGAAACTAGCTCTGATCCACAAAAGCATTACTATACGCCTTTTGTGGAAATTAGGAGGTAATATTCGCATTACTTCCGAAAATATGTGGGTATTTGTTTCCGGTGACAATATAATGAAAAGCTTCAAAATCAAAGAAATGCAAAACTTCGATTCCAATGGTATAAAAAACCGTCAGAATAAATGTATAGCATTGAGTTTGATGCATAGGAACAGAAAAATATGCGGGAATAGAAATATGTTTAACTACATTAACAAAAGAGTGCACGAGGCTAAAATGTTCAGATTAGCATTATGGTAAAAAGTGCATTTACGGAAAAAGTATTTCATATGACACGTCGAAACTTGCACTGATCCACAAAAGATATACTTTACGCCTTCTGTGAAGAAAGGGAGGTAATATTCGCATTACTTCCGAAAATATGTGGGTATTTGTTTCCGGTGACAATATAATGAAAAGCTTCAATATCAAAGATGTGCAAAACTTGGACTCGAATGGGATAAAAAACCATCAGAAAAAGTGTATACCATTGTGTTTGATTCATAGGTACAGAAAAATATGCGTGAATAGAAATACGTTTACTTACATTAACAAAAGAGTGTACGAGGCTAAAATGTTAAGATTAGCATTATAGTAATAAGTTCATTCACGGAGTAAGTATTTCATATGACACGTGAAAACTTGTAATAATCCACAATAGCATTGCTCTACGCCTTCTGTGAAAAAAGGGAGATAATATTCGCATTACTTCCGAAAATATGTGTGTAATTGCTTCCGAAGACAATAAAATGAAAACCTTCAAAATCAAAGAAATGCAAAACTTGGACTCGAATGGGATAAAAAACCATCAGAAAAAGTGTATACCATTGTGTTTGATTCATAGGTACAGAAAAATATGCAAGAATAGAAATATGTTTACTTACATTAACAAAAGAGTGTACGAGGCTAAAATGTTCAGATTAGCATTATTGTAATAAGTGCATTTACGGAGAAAGTATTTCATATGACACGTGGAAACTTGCACTGATCCACAATAGCATTACTATACCCCTTCTGTGAAAATAGGGAGGTTATATTCGCATTACTTTTGAATATATGTGGGAAATTGTTTCCGGTGACAATATTATAAAAAGCTTCAAAATGAATGAAATGCAATACTTCGACTCGAATGGGATAAAAAACATTCAGAAAATGTGTATACCATTGAGTTTGATGAATAGGAACAGAAAAATATCCGAGAATAGAAATACGTTTACTTACATTAACAAAAGAGTGAACGAGGCTAAAATGTTCTGATTAGCATTATGGTAATAAGTGCATTTACGGAGAAAGTATATCATATGACACGTCGAAACTTGCACTGATCCACAAAAGCATTACTCTACGCCTTCTGTGAAAAAAGGGAGGCATATATTTTCGTTACTTCTGAAAATATTTGGGTAATTGTTTCCGGTGACAATATAATAAAAAGATTCAAAAACAAAGAAATGCAAAACTTCGACTCGAATGGGATAAAAAACCGTCAGAAAAAGTGTATAGCATTGAGTTTGATGCATAGGAACAGAAAAATATGCGTGAATAGAAATACGTTTACTTACATTAACAAAAGAGTGTAGGTGGCTAAAATGTTAAGATTAGCATTATGGTAATAAGCTCATTTACTGAGTAAGTATTTCATATGACACGTCAAAACTTGCTCTGATCCACAAAAGCATTACTTTACGCCTTCTGTGAAGAAAGGGAGGTAATAGTCGCATTACTTCCGAAAATATGTGTGTAATTGTTTCCGGTGACAATATAATGAAAAGTTTCAAAATCAAAGAAATGCAAAACTTCGACTCGAATGGGATAAAAAACCATCAGAAAACGTGTATACTATTAAGTTTGATGCATAGCAACGGAAAAATATGCGAGAAAAGAAATATGTTTACTTACATTAACAAAAGAGTGTACGAGGCTAAAATGTCCAGATTAGCATTACGGTAAAAAGGGAATTTATGGAGAAAGTATTTCATATGACACGTCGAAACTTAACCTAATCCACAAGAGCATTACTATACGCCTTCTGTGAAAATAGGGAGGTTATATTCGCATTACTTCCGAAAATATGTGGGTGTTTGTTTCCGGTGACAATATAATGAAAAGCTTCCAAATCAAAGAAATGCAAAACTTCGAATCGAATGAGATAAAAAAACCGTCAGAAAATGTGTATACCATTGAGTTTGATGCATAAGAACAGAAAAATATGCGAGAGAAGAAATATGTTTAATTACATTAACAAAAGAGTGTACGAGGCGAAAATGTTCAGATTAGCATTATGGTAATAAGTGCATTTACGGAAAAAGTATTTCATATGACACGTCGAAACTTGCACTGATCCACAAAAGCATTACTCTACGCCTTCTATGAAAAAAATGAGGTAATATTCGCTTTACTTCCGAAGATATGTGGGTAATGGTTTCCGGTGACAATATAATGAAATGCTTCAAAATCAAAGAAATGCAAAACTTCGATTCTAATGGGATAAAAAACCGTCAGAAAAAGTGTATAGCATTGAGTTTGATGCATAGGAACAGAAATATATGCTAGAATAGAAATTTGTTTACTTACATTAACAAAAGAGTGTGCGAGGCTAAAATGTTCAGATTAGCATTAAGGTAAAAAGTGCATTTAAGGAAAAAGTATTTTATATGACAAGTCGAAACTTGCACTGAACAACAAAAGCATTACTCTACGCCTTCTGTGAAAATAGGGAGGTAATATTTGCAATACTTCCGAAAATATGTGGGTAATTGTTTCCGGTGACAATATAATGAAAAGCTTCAAAATCAAAGAAATGCAAAACTTCGACTCAAATGGGATATAAAACCATCAGAAAAAGTGTATACCATTGCGCTTGATGCATAGGAAAAGAAACATATTCGAGAGAAGAAATATGTTTACTTACATTAACAAAAGAGTGTACGAGGCTAAAATGTTCAGCTTAGCATTATGGTAATAAGTGCATTTACGGAAAAAGTATTTCATATGACTCATCGAAACTTGCCTTGATCCACAAAAGCATTACTCTACGCCTTTTGTGGAAATAATGAGGTAATATTTGCATTACTTCCGAAAATATGTGGGTATTTGTTTCCGGTGACAATATTATAAAAAGCTTCAAAATCAAAGAAATGCAAAACTTCAACTCGAATGGGATAAAAAACATTCAGAATATGTGTATACCATTGAGTTTGATGCATAGGAACAGAAAAATATGCGAGAATAAAAATACGTTTACTTACATTAACAAAAGAGTGTACGAGGCTAAAATGTTCTGATTAGCATTATGGTAATAAGTGCATTTACGGAGAAAGTATATCATATGACACGTCGAAACTTGCACTGATCCACAATAGCATTCCTCTACGCCTTCTGTGAAAAAAGGGAGGTAATATTCGCATTACTTCCGAAAATATGTGTGTAATTGTTTCCGGTGACAATAAAATGAAAAGCTTCAAAATCAAAGAAATGCATAAAATCGATTCTAATGGGATAAAAAACCATCAGAAAAAGTGTATAGCATTGAGTTTGATGCATAGGAACAGAAAAATATGCGAAAATAGTAATATGTTTACTTACATTAACAAAAGAGTGTACGAGGCTAAAATGTTCAGATTAGCATTATGGTAAAAAGTGCATTTAAGGAAAAAGTATTTCATATGACACGTCGAAACTTGCACTGAACCACAAAAGCATTACTCTACGCCTTCTGTGAAAATTAGGAGGTAATATTCGAGTTACTTCTGAAAATATGTGGGTAATTGTTTCCGCTGACAATATAATGAAAAGATTAAAAATCAAAGAAATGCAAAACTTCGACTCGAATAGGATAAAAAACCGTCAGAAAAAGTGTATACCATTGAGTTTGATGCATAGGAACAGAAAAATATGCGAGAATAGAAATACGTTTACTTACATTAACAAAAGAGTGTACGAGGCTAAAATGTTCAGATTAGCATTACGGTAATAAGTGCATTTACGGAGAAAGTATTTCATATGACACGTCGAAACTTGCACTGATCCACAAAAGCATTACACTACGCCTTTTGTGGAAATAAGGAGGTAATATTCGCATTACTTCCGAAAATATGTGGGTATTTGTTTCCGGTGACAATGTAATGAAAAGCTTCAAAATCAAATAAATGCAAAACTTCGATTCCAATGGGATAAAAAACCGTCAGAAATTGTGTATAGCATAGAGTTTGATGCATAGGAACAGATAAAAATGCGAGAATAGAAATACATTTACTTACATTAACAAAAGAGTGTACGAGGCTATAATGTTCAGATTAGCATTATGGTGATAAGTGAATTTACGAAAAAGGATTTCATATGACACGTCGAAACTTGCACTGATCCACAATAGCATTACTATATTTTCTGTGAAAATAGGGAGGTTATATTCGCATTACTTTTGAATATATGTGGGTAATTGTTTCCGGTGACAATATTATAAAAAGCTTCAAAATGAATGAAATGCAAAACTTCGACTCGAATGGGATAAAAAACATTCAGAAAATGTGTATACCATTGAGTTTGATGCATAGGAACAGAAAAATATGCGAGAATAGAAATATGTTTACTTACATTAACAAAAGAGTGTACGAGGCTAAAATGTTCAGATTAGCATTATGGTAATAAGTGCATTTACGGAGAAAGTATATCATATGACACGTCGAAACTTGCACTGATCCACAAAAGCATTACTCTACGCCTTCTGTGAAAAAAGGGAGGCATATATTTTCGTTACTTCTGAAAATATGTGGGTAATTGTTTCCGGTGACAAAATAATGAAAAGATTCAAAATCAAAGAAATGCAAAACTTCGACTCGAATAGAATAAAAAACCGTCAGAAAAAGAGTACACCATTGAGTTTGATGCATAGGAACAGAAAAATATGCGAGAATAGAAATACGTTTACTTACATTAACAAAAGAGTGTACGAGGCTAAAATGTTCAGATTAGCATTATGGTAATAAGTGCGTTTACGGAGAAAGTATTTCATATGACTCGTCGAACTTTGCACTGATCCACAATAGCATTACTATACGCCTTATGTGAAAATAGGGAGGTTATATTCGCATTACTTTTGAATATATGTGTGTAATTGTTTCCGGTGACAATAAAATGAAAATCTTCAAAATCAATGAAATGTAAAACTTCGAATCGAATGTGATAAAAAACCATCAGAAAAAGTGAATACCATTGTGTTTGATGCATAGGTACAGAAAAATATGCGAGAATATAAATACGTTTACTTACATTAACAAAAGAGTGTACGAGGCTAAAATGTTTAGATTAGCATTATGGTAATAAGTGCACTTACGGAGAAAGGATATCATATGACAAGTCGACACTTGCACTGATCCACAAAAGCATTACACTACGCCTTTTGTGGAAATAAGGAGGTAATATTCGCATTACTTCCGAAAATATGTGGGTATTTGTTTCCGGTGACAATATAATCAAAAGCTTCAAAATCCAAGAAATGCAAAACTTCGATTCCAATGGGATAAAAAACCGTCAGAAAAAGTGTATACCATTGCGCTTGATGCATAGGAACAGAAACATATTCGAGAGAAGAAATATGTTTACTTACATTAACAAAAGAGTGTACGAGGCTAAAATCTTAAGATTAGCATTATGGTAATAAGTTCATTTACGGAGTAAGTATTTCATATGACACGTCGAAACTTGCACTGATCCACAAAGGCATTGTTCTACGCCTTCTGTAAAAAAACGGAGATAATATTCGCATTACTTCCGAAAATATGTGTGTAATTGTTTCCGCTGACAATAAAATGAAAAGTTTCAAAATCAAAGAAATGCAAAACTTCGACTCGAAGGGATAAAAAACATTCAGAAAATGTGTATACCATTGTGTTTGATGCATAGGAACAGAAAAATATGCGAGAATAGAAATATGTTTACTTACAGTAACAAAAGAGTGAACGAGGCTAAAATGTTCTGATTAGCATTATGGTAATAAGTGCATTTACGTAGAAAGTATATCATATGACACGTCGAAACTTGCACTGATCCACAAAAGCATTACTCTACGCCTTCTGTGAAAAAAAGGAGGTATATATTTTCGTTACTTCTGAAAATATGTGGGTAATTGTTTCCGGTGACAATATAATGAAAAGATTCAAAATCAAAGAAATGCAAAACTTCGACTCGAATAGAATAAAAAACCGTCAGAAAAAGAGTATACCATTGAGTGTAATGCATAGGAACAGAAAAATATGCGAGAATAGAAATACGTTTACTTACATTAACAAAAGAGTGTACGAGGCTAAAATGTTCAGATTAGCATTATGGTAATATGTGCGTTTACGGAGAAAGTATTTCATATGACTCGTCGAACTTTGCACTGATCCACAAAAGCATTACTCTACGCCTTCTGTGAAAATAGGGAGGTAGTATTCGCATTACTTCAGAAATACGTGGGTAATTGTTTCCGGTGACAATATAATGAAAAGATTCAAAATCAAAGAAATGCAAAACTTCGACTCGAATGGGATAAAAAACCGTCAGAAAAAGTGTATACCATTGAGTTAAATGCATAGGAACAGAAAAATATGCGTGAATAGAAATACGTTTACTTACATTAACAAAAGAGTGTACGAGGCTAAAATGTTAAGATTAGCATTATGGTAATATGTTCATTTACTGAGTAAGTATTTCATATGACACGTATAAAACTTGCACTGTTCCACAATAGCATTGCTCTACGCCTTCTGTGAGAAAAAGGATATAATATTCGCATTACTTCCGAAAATATGTGTGTAATTGTTTCCGGTGACAATAAAATGAAAATCTTCAAAATCAAAGAAATGGAAAACTTCGACTCGAATGGGATAAAAAACCATCAGAAAAAGTGAATACCATTGTGTTTGATGCATAGGTACAGAAAAATATGCGAGAATATAAATATGTTTACTTACATTAACAAAAGAGTGTACGAGGCTATAATGTTCAGATTAGCATTATGGTAAAAAGTGCATTTAAGGAAAAATTATTTCATATGACACGTCGAAACTTGCACTGATCCACATTAGCATTACTATACGCCTTCTGTGAAATTAGGGAGGTTATATTCGCATTACTTTTAAATATATATGGGTAATTGTTTCCGGTGACAATATTATAAAAAGCTTCAAAATGAATGAAATGCAAAACTTCGACTCGAATGGGATAAAAAACATTCAGAAAATGTGTATACCATTGAGTTTGATTCATAGGTACAGAAAAATATGCAAGAATAGAAATATGTTTACTTACATTAACAAAAGAGTGTACGAGGCTAAAATGTTCAGATTAGCATTATTGTAATAAGTGCATTTACGGAGAAAGTATTTCATATGACACGTGGAAACTTGCACTGATCCACAATAGCATTACTATACCCCTTCTGTGAAAATAGGGAGGTTATATTCGCATTACTTTTGAATATATGTGGGAAATTGTTTCCGGTGACAATATTATAAAAAGCTTCAAAATGAATGAAATGCAATACTTCGACTCGAATGGGATAAAAAACATTCAGAAAATGTGTATACCATTGAGTTTGATGCATAGGAACAGAAAAATATGCGAGAATAGAAATACGTTTACTTACATTAACAAAAGAGTGTACGAGGCTAAAATGTTCAGATTTGCATTACGGTAATAAGTGCATTTACGGAGAAAGTATTCCATATCACACATCGAAACTAGCTCTGATCCACAAAAGCATTACTCTACGCCTTTTGTGGAAATAAGGAGGTAATATTCGCGTTACTTCTGAAAATATGTGGGTAATTGTTTCCGCTGACAATATAATGAAAAGATTAAAAATCAAAGAAATGCAAAACTTCGACTCGAATAGGATAAAAAACCGTCAGAAAAAGTGTATACCATTGAGTTTGATGCATAGGAACAGAAAAATATGCGAGAATAGAAATACGTTTACTTACATTAACAAAAGAGTGTACGAGGCTAAAATGTTCAGATTTGCATTACGGTAATAAGTGCATTTACGGAGAAAGTATTCCATATCACACATCGAAACTAGCTCTGATCCACAAAAGCATTACTCTACGCCTTTTGTGGAAATAAGGAGGTAATATTCGCATTACTTCCGAAAAAAGGTGGGTATTTGTTTCCGGTGACAATATAATGAAAAGCTTCAAAATCAAAGAAATGCAAAACTTCGATTCCAATGGTATAAAAAACCGTCAGAATAAATGTATAGCATTGAGTTTGATGCATAGGAACAGAAAAATATGCGGGAATAGAAATATGTTTAACTACATTAACAAAAGAGTGCACGAGGCTAAGTATTTCATATGACACGTCAAAACTTGCTCTGATCCACAAAAGCATTACTTTACGCCTTCTGTGAAGAAAGGGAGGTAATAGTCGCATTACTTCCGAAAATATGTGTGTAATTGTTTCCGGTGACAATATAATGAAAAGTTTCAAAATCAAAGAAATGCAAAACTTCGACTCGAATGGGATAAAAAACCATCAGAAAACGTGTATACTATTAAGTTTGATGCATAGCAACGGAAAAATATGCGAGAATAGAAATACGTTTACTTACATTAACAAAAGAGTGTACGAGGCTAAAATGTTCAGATTAGCATTACGGTAATAAGTGCATTTACGGAGAAAGTATTCCATATCACACATCGAAACTAGCTCTGATCCACAAAAGCATAACTCTACGCCTTTTGTGGAAATTAGGAGGTAATATTCGCATTACTTCCGAAAATATGTGGGTATTTGTTTCCGGTGACAATATAATGAAAAGCTTCAAAATCAAAGAAATGCAAAACTTCGATTCCAATGGTATAAAAAACCGTCAGAATAAATGTATAGCATTGAGTTTGATGCATAGGAACAGAAAAATATGCGGGAATAGAAATATGTTTAACTACATTAACAAAAGAGTGCACGAGGCTAAAATGTTCAGATTAGCATTATGGTAAAAAGTGCATTTACGGAAAAAGTATTTCATAGGACACGTCGAAACTTGCACTGATCCACAAAAGAATTACTTTACGCCTTCTGTGAAGAAAGGGAGGTAATATTCGCAATACTTCCGAAAATATGTGGGTATTTGTTTCCGGTGACAATATAATGAAAAGATTCAATATCAAAGATGTGCAAAACTTCGATTCCAATGGGATAAAAAACCGTCAGAAAAAGTGTCAACCATTGAGTTTGATGCATAGGAACAGAAAAATATGCGTGAATAGAAATACGTTTACTTACATTAACAAAAGAGTGTACGAGGCTAAAATGTTAAGATTAGCATTATAGTAATAAGTTCATATACAGAGTAAGTATTTCATATGACACGTCAAAACTTGTAATGATCCACAATAGCATTGCTCTACGCCTTCTGTGAAAAAAGGGAGATAATATTCGCATTACTTCCTAAAATATGTGTGTAATTGCTTCCGGTGACAATAAAATGAAAACCTTCAAAATCAAAGAAATGCAAAACTTCGACTCGAATGGGATAAAAAACCATCAGAAAAAGTGTATACCATTGTGTTTGATGCATAGGTACAGAAAAATATGCAAGAATAGAAATATGTTTACTTACATTAACAAAAGAGTGTACGAGGCTAAAATGTTCAGATTAGCATTATTGTAATAAGTGCATTTACGGAGAAAGTATTTCATATGACACGTCGAAACTTGCACTGATCCACAATAGCATTACTATACCCCTTCTGTGAAAATAAGGAGGTTATATTCGCATTACTTTTGAATATATGTGGGTAATTGTTTCCGGTGACAATATTATAAAAAGCTTCAAAATGAATGAAATGCAAAACTTCGACTCGAATGGGATAAAAAACATTCAGATAATGTGTATACCATTGAGTTTGATGCATAGGAACAGAAAAATATGCGAGAATAGAAATACGTTTACTTACATTGACAAAAGAGTGTACGAGGCTAAAATGTTCTGATTAGCATTATGGTAATAAGCTCATTTACTGAGTAAGTATTTCATATGACACGTCAAAACTTGCACTGATCCACAAAAGCATTACTCTACGCCTTCTGTGAAAAAAGGGAGGTATATATTTTCGTTACTTCTGAAAATATGTGGGTAATTGTTTCCGGTGACAATATAATAAAAAGATTCAAAAACAAAGAAATGCAAAACTTCGACTCGAATGGGATAAAAAACCGTCAGAAAAAGTGTATAGCATTGAGTTTGATGCATAGGAACAGAAAAATATGCGTGAATAGAAATACGTTTACTTACATTAACAAAAGAGTGTAGGTGGCTAAAATGTTAAGATTAGCATTATGGTAATAAGCTCATTTACTGAGTAAGTATTTCATATGACACGTCAAAACTTGCTCTGATCCACAAAAGCATTACTTTACGCCTTCTGTGAAGAAAGGGAGGTTATATTCGCATTACTTTTGAATATATGTGTGTAATTGTTTCCGGTGACAATAAAATGAAAATCTTCAAAATCAATGAAATGTAAAACTTCGAATCGAATGTGATAAAAAACCATCAGAAAAAGTGAATACCATTGTGTTTGATGCATAGGTACAGAAAAATATGCGAGAATATAAATACGTTTACTTACATTAACAAAAGAGTGTACGAGGCTAAAATGTTTAGATTAGCATTATGGTAATAAGTGCACTTACGGAGAAAGGATATCATATGACAAGTCGACACTTGCACTGATCCACAAAAGCATTACACTACGCCTTTTGTGGAAATAAGGAGGTAATATTCGCATTACTTCCGAAAATATGTGGGTATTTGTTTCCGGTGACAATATAATCAAAAGCTTCAAAATCCAAGAAATGCAAAACTTCGATTCCAATGGGATAAAAAACCGTCAGAAAAAGTGTATACCATTGCGCTTGATGCATAGGAACAGAAACATATTCGAGAGAAGAAATATGTTTACTTACATTAACAAAAGAGTGTACGAGGCTAAAATCTTAAGATTAGCATTATGGTAATAAGTTCATTTACGGAGTAAGTATTTCATATGACACGTCGAAACTTGCACTGATCCACAAAGGCATTGTTCTACGCCTTCTGTAAAAAAACGGAGATAATATTCGCATTACTTCCGAAAATATGTGTGTAATTGTTTCCGCTGACAATAAAATGAAAAGTTTCAAAATCAAAGAAATGCAAAACTTCGACTCGAAGGGATAAAAAACATTCAGAAAATGTGTATACCATTGTGTTTGATGCATAGGAACAGAAAAATATGCGAGAATAGAAATATGTTTACTTACAGTAACAAAAGAGTGAACGAGGCTAAAATGTTCTGATTAGCATTATGGTAATAAGTGCATTTACGTAGAAAGTATATCATATGACACGTCGAAACTTGCACTGATCCACAAAAGCATTACTCTACGCCTTCTGTGAAAAAAAGGAGGTATATATTTTCGTTACTTCTGAAAATATGTGGGTAATTGTTTCCGGTGACAATATAATGAAAAGATTCAAAATCAAAGAAATGCAAAACTTCGACTCGAATAGAATAAAAAACCGTCAGAAAAAGAGTATACCATTGAGTGTAATGCATAGGAACAGAAAAATATGCGAGAATAGAAATACGTTTACTTACATTAACAAAAGAGTGTACGAGGCTAAAATGTTCAGATTAGCATTATGGTAATATGTGCGTTTACGGAGAAAGTATTTCATATGACTCGTCGAACTTTGCACTGATCCACAAAAGCATTACTCTACGCCTTCTGTGAAAATAGGGAGGTAGTATTCGCATTACTTCAGAAATACGTGGGTAATTGTTTCCGGTGACAATATAATGAAAAGATTCAAAATCAAAGAAATGCAAAACTTCGACTCGAATGGGATAAAAAACCGTCAGAAAAAGTGTATACCATTGAGTTAAATGCATAGGAACAGAAAAATATGCGTGAATAGAAATACGTTTACTTACATTAACAAAAGAGTGTACGAGGCTAAAATGTTAAGATTAGCATTATGGTAATATGTTCATTTACTGAGTAAGTATTTCATATGACACGTATAAAACTTGCACTGTTCCACAATAGCATTGCTCTACGCCTTCTGTGAGAAAAAGGATATAATATTCGCATTACTTCCGAAAATATGTGTGTAATTGTTTCCGGTGACAATAAAATGAAAATCTTCAAAATCAAAGAAATGGAAAACTTCGACTCGAATGGGATAAAAAACCATCAGAAAAAGTGAATACCATTGTGTTTGATGCATAGGTACAGAAAAATATGCGAGAATATAAATATGTTTACTTACATTAACAAAAGAGTGTACGAGGCTATAATGTTCAGATTAGCATTATGGTAAAAAGTGCATTTAAGGAAAAATTATTTCATATGACACGTCGAAACTTGCACTGATCCACATTAGCATTACTATACGCCTTCTGTGAAATTAGGGAGGTTATATTCGCATTACTTTTAAATATATATGGGTAATTGTTTCCGGTGACAATATTATAAAAAGCTTCAAAATGAATGAAATGCAAAACTTCGACTCGAATGGGATAAAAAACATTCAGAAAATGTGTATACCATTGAGTTTGATTCATAGGTACAGAAAAATATGCAAGAATAGAAATATGTTTACTTACATTAACAAAAGAGTGTACGAGGCTAAAATGTTCAGATTAGCATTATTGTAATAAGTGCATTTACGGAGAAAGTATTTCATATGACACGTGGAAACTTGCACTGATCCACAATAGCATTACTATACCCCTTCTGTGAAAATAGGGAGGTTATATTCGCATTACTTTTGAATATATGTGGGAAATTGTTTCCGGTGACAATATTATAAAAAGCTTCAAAATGAATGAAATGCAATACTTCGACTCGAATGGGATAAAAAACATTCAGAAAATGTGTATACCATTGAGTTTGATGCATAGGAACAGAAAAATATGCGAGAATAGAAATACGTTTACTTACATTAACAAAAGAGTGTACGAGGCTAAAATGTTCAGATTTGCATTACGGTAATAAGTGCATTTACGGAGAAAGTATTCCATATCACACATCGAAACTAGCTCTGATCCACAAAAGCATTACTCTACGCCTTTTGTGGAAATAAGGAGGTAATATTCGCGTTACTTCTGAAAATATGTGGGTAATTGTTTCCGCTGACAATATAATGAAAAGATTAAAAATCAAAGAAATGCAAAACTTCGACTCGAATAGGATAAAAAACCGTCAGAAAAAGTGTATACCATTGAGTTTGATGCATAGGAACAGAAAAATATGCGAGAATAGAAATACGTTTACTTACATTAACAAAAGAGTGTACGAGGCTAAAATGTTCAGATTTGCATTACGGTAATAAGTGCATTTACGGAGAAAGTATTCCATATCACACATCGAAACTAGCTCTGATCCACAAAAGCATTACTCTACGCCTTTTGTGGAAATAAGGAGGTAATATTCGCATTACTTCCGAAAAAAGGTGGGTATTTGTTTCCGGTGACAATATAATGAAAAGCTTCAAAATCAAAGAAATGCAAAACTTCGATTCCAATGGTATAAAAAACCGTCAGAATAAATGTATAGCATTGAGTTTGATGCATAGGAACAGAAAAATATGCGGGAATAGAAATATGTTTAACTACATTAACAAAAGAGTGCACGAGGCTAAGTATTTCATATGACACGTCAAAACTTGCTCTGATCCACAAAAGCATTACTTTACGCCTTCTGTGAAGAAAGGGAGGTAATAGTCGCATTACTTCCGAAAATATGTGTGTAATTGTTTCCGGTGACAATATAATGAAAAGTTTCAAAATCAAAGAAATGCAAAACTTCGACTCGAATGGGATAAAAAACCATCAGAAAACGTGTATACTATTAAGTTTGATGCATAGCAACGGAAAAATATGCGAGAATAGAAATACGTTTACTTACATTAACAAAAGAGTGTACGAGGCTAAAATGTTCAGATTAGCATTACGGTAATAAGTGCATTTACGGAGAAAGTATTCCATATCACACATCGAAACTAGCTCTGATCCACAAAAGCATAACTCTACGCCTTTTGTGGAAATTAGGAGGTAATATTCGCATTACTTCCGAAAATATGTGGGTATTTGTTTCCGGTGACAATATAATGAAAAGCTTCAAAATCAAAGAAATGCAAAACTTCGATTCCAATGGTATAAAAAACCGTCAGAATAAATGTATAGCATTGAGTTTGATGCATAGGAACAGAAAAATATGCGGGAATAGAAATATGTTTAACTACATTAACAAAAGAGTGCACGAGGCTAAAATGTTCAGATTAGCATTATGGTAAAAAGTGCATTTACGGAAAAAGTATTTCATAGGACACGTCGAAACTTGCACTGATCCACAAAAGAATTACTTTACGCCTTCTGTGAAGAAAGGGAGGTAATATTCGCAATACTTCCGAAAATATGTGGGTATTTGTTTCCGGTGACAATATAATGAAAAGATTCAATATCAAAGATGTGCAAAACTTCGATTCCAATGGGATAAAAAACCGTCAGAAAAAGTGTCAACCATTGAGTTTGATGCATAGGAACAGAAAAATATGCGTGAATAGAAATACGTTTACTTACATTAACAAAAGAGTGTACGAGGCTAAAATGTTAAGATTAGCATTATAGTAATAAGTTCATATACAGAGTAAGTATTTCATATGACACGTCAAAACTTGTAATGATCCACAATAGCATTGCTCTACGCCTTCTGTGAAAAAAGGGAGATAATATTCGCATTACTTCCTAAAATATGTGTGTAATTGCTTCCGGTGACAATAAAATGAAAACCTTCAAAATCAAAGAAATGCAAAACTTCGACTCGAATGGGATAAAAAACCATCAGAAAAAGTGTATACCATTGTGTTTGATGCATAGGTACAGAAAAATATGCAAGAATAGAAATATGTTTACTTACATTAACAAAAGAGTGTACGAGGCTAAAATGTTCAGATTAGCATTATTGTAATAAGTGCATTTACGGAGAAAGTATTTCATATGACACGTCGAAACTTGCACTGATCCACAATAGCATTACTATACCCCTTCTGTGAAAATAAGGAGGTTATATTCGCATTACTTTTGAATATATGTGGGTAATTGTTTCCGGTGACAATATTATAAAAAGCTTCAAAATGAATGAAATGCAAAACTTCGACTCGAATGGGATAAAAAACATTCAGATAATGTGTATACCATTGAGTTTGATGCATAGGAACAGAAAAATATGCGAGAATAGAAATACGTTTACTTACATTGACAAAAGAGTGTACGAGGCTAAAATGTTCTGATTAGCATTATGGTAATAAGTGCATTTACGGAGAAAGTATATCATATGACACGTCGAAACTTGCACTGATCCACAAAAGCATTACTCTACGCCTTCTGTGAAAAAAGGGAGGTATATATTTTCGTTACTTCTGAAAATATGTGGGTAATTGTTTCCGGTGACAATATAATAAAAAGATTCAAAAACAAAGAAATGCAAAACTTCGACTCGAATGGGATAAAAAACCGTCAGAAAAAGTGTATAGCATTGAGTTTGATGCATAGGAACAGAAAAATATGCGTGAATAGAAATACGTTTACTTACATTAACAAAAGAGTGTAGGTGGCTAAAATGTTAAGATTAGCATTATGGTAATAAGCTCATTTACTGAGTAAGTATTTCATATGACACGTCAAAACTTGCTCTGATCCACAAAAGCATTACTTTACGCCTTCTGTGAAGAAAGGGAGGTAATAGTCGCATTACTTCCGAAAATATGTGTGTAATTGTTTCCGGTGACAATATAATGAAAAGTTTCAAAATCAAAGAAATGCAAAACCTCAACTCGAATGGGATAAAAAACCATCAGAAAACGTGTATACTATTAAGTTTGATGCATAGCAACGGAAAAATATGCGAGAAAAGAAATATGTTTACTTACATTAACAAAAGAGTGTACGAGGCTAAAATGTCCAGATTAGCATTACGGTAAAAAGGGAATTTATGGAGAAAGTATTTCATATGACACGTCGAAACTTAAACTAATCCACAAGAGCATTACTATACGCCTTCTGTGAAAATAGGGAGGTTATATTCGCATTACTTCCGAAAATATGTGGGTGTTTGTTTCCGGTGACAATATAATGAAAAGCTTCCAAATCAAAGAAATGCAAAACTTCGAATCGAATGAGATAAAAAAACCGACAGAAAATGTGTATACCATTGAGTTTGATGCATAAGAACAGAAAAATATGCGAGAGAAGAAATATGTTTAATTACATTAACAAAAGAGTGTACGAGGCGAAAATGTTCAGATTAGCTTTATGGTAATAAGTGCATTTACGGAAAAAGTATTTCATATGACACGTCGAAACTTGCACTGATCCACAAACGCCATACTCTACGCCTTCTGTGAAAATACGGAGGTAGTATTCGCATTACTTCCGAATATATGTGGGTAATTGTTTCCGGTGACAATATAATGAAAAGATTCAAAATCAAAGAAATACAAACCTTCGACTCGAATGGGATAAAAAACCGTCAGAAAGTGTATACCATTGAGTTTGATGCATAGGAACAGAAAAATATGCGTGAATAAAAATACGTTTACTTACATTAACAAAAGAGTGTACGAGGCTAAAATGTTAAGATTAGCATTATGGTAATAAGTTCATTTACGGAGTAAGTATTTCTTATGACACGTCAAAACTTGCAATGATCCACAATAGCATTGCTCTACGCGTTCTGTGAAAAAAGGGAGATAATATTCGCATTACTTCCGAAAATATGTGTGTAATTGTTTCCGGTGACAATAAAATGAAAACCTTCAAAATCAAAGAAATGCAAAACTTCGAATCGAATGGGATAAAATCATCAGAAAAAGTGTATACCATTGTGTTTGATGCATAGTTACAGAAAAATATGCAAAAATAGAAATATGTTTACTTACATTAACAAAAGAGTGTACGAGGCTAAAATGTTCTGATTAGCATTATGGTGATAATTGCATTTACGGAGAAAGTATTTCATATCACATGTCGAAACTTGCAATAATCCACAAAAGCATTACTCTACGCCTTCTGTGAAAATAATGAAGTAATATTCGCATTACTTCCGAAAATATGTGGTAAATTGTTTCCGTTGACAATATAATGAAAAGATTCAAAATCAAAGAAATGCAAAACTTCGACTCAAATAGGATAAAAAACCGTAAGAAAAAGTGTATACCATTGAGTTTGATGCATAGGAACAGAAAAATATGCGAGAATAGTAATACGTCTACTTACATTAACAAAAGAGTATACGAGGCTAAAATGATCAGATTAGCATTATGGTAATAAGTGCATTTACGGAGAAAGTATTTTTTTATATGACACGTCGAAACTTGCACTGATCCACAATAGCATTACTATACCCCTTCTGTGAAAATAGGGAGGTTATATTCGCATTACTCTTGAATATATGTGGGTAATTGTTTCCGGTGACAATATTATAAAAAGCTTCAAAATGAATGAAATGCAAAACTTCGACTCGAATGGGATAAAAAACATTCAGAAAATGTGTATACCATTAAGTTTGATGCATAGGAACAGAAAAATATGCGAGAATAGAAATACGTTTTTTTACATTAACAAAAGAGTGTACGAGGCTAAAATGTTCTGATTAGCATTATGGTAATAAGTTCATTTACGGAGTAAGTATTTCATATGACACGTCGAAACTTGCACTGATCCACAAAATCATTGTTCTACGCCTTCTGTGAAAAAAAGGAGATAATATTGGCATTACTTCCGAAAATATGTGTGTAAGAGTTTCCGGTGACAATAAAATGAAAAGTTTCGAAATCAATGAAATGAAAAACTTCGACTCGAATGGGATAAAAAACATACAGAAAAAGTGTATAGCATTGAGTTTGATGCAAAGGAACAGAAAAATATTTGAGAATAGAAATATGTTTACTTACATTAACAAAATAGTGTACGAGGCTAAAATGTTCTCATTAGAATTATGGTAATAAGTGCATTTACGGAGAAAGTGTATCATATGACACGTCGAAACTTGCACTGATCCACAAAAGCATTACTCTACGCCTTCTGTGAAAAAAGGGAGGTATATATTTTCGTTACTTCTGAAAATATGTGGGTAATTGTTTCCGGTGACAATATAATGAAAAGATTCAAAATCAAAGAAATGCAAAACTTCGACTCGAATAGAATAAAAAACCGTCAGAAAAAGAGTATACCATTGAGTTTGATGCATAGGAACAGAAAAATATGCGAGAATAGAAATACGTTTACTTACATTAACAAAAGAGTGTACGAGGCTAAAATGTTCAGATTAGCATTATGGTAATAAGTGCGTTTACGGAGAAAGTATTTCATATGACTCGTCGAACTTTGCACTGATCCACAAAAGCATTACTCTACACCTTCTGTGAAAATAGGGAGGTAGTATTCGCATTACTTCAGAAATACGTGGGTAATTATTTCCGGTGACAATATAATGAAAAGATTCAAAATCAACGAAATGCAAAACTTCGACTCGAATGGGATAAAAAACCGTCAGAAAAAGTGTATAGCATTGAGTTTGCTGCAAAGGAACAGAAAAATATGCGAGAATAGAAATATGTTTACTTACATTAACAAAAGAGTGTACGAGGCTAAAATGTTCAGATTAGCATTATGTTAATAAGTGCATTTACGGAGAAAGGATATCATATGACACGTCGACATTTGCACTGATCCACAAAAATATTACACTACGCCTTCTGTGAAAAAAAGGAGGTAATATTCGCGTTACTTCTGAAAATAAGTGGGTAATTGTTTCCGGTGACAATATAATGAAAAGATTAAAAATCAAAGAAATGCAAAACTACGACTCGAATAGAATAAAAAACCGTCAGAAAAAGTGTATACCATTGAGTTTGATGCATAGGAACAGAAAAATATGCGAGAATAGAAATATGTTTACTGACATTAACAAAAGAGTGCACGAGGCTAAAATGTTCAGATTAGCATTATGGTAAAAAGTGCATTTACGGTAAAAGTATTTCATATGACACGTCGAAACTTGCACTGATCCACAAAAGAATTACTTTACGCCTTCTGTGAAAAAAGGGAGGTAATATTCGCATTACTTCCGAAAATATGAGGGTAAATGTTTCAGGTGACAATATAATGAAAACCTTAAAAATCAAAGAAATGCAAAACCTCGACTCGAATGGGATAAAAAACAGTCAGAAAAAGTGTATACCATTGCGATTGATGCATAGGAACCAAAACATATTCGAAAGAAGAAATATGTTTACTTACATTAACAAAAGAGTGTACGAGGCTAAAATCTTAAGATTAGCATTATGGTAATAAGTTCATTTACGGGGTAAGTATTTCATATGACACGTCGAAACTTGCAATGATCCAAAAAAACATTGTTCTACGCCTTCTGTGAAAAAAAGGAGATAATATTCGCATTACTTCCGAAAATATGTGTGTAAGAGTTTCCGGTGACAATAAAATGAAAAGTTTCAAAATCAAAGAAATGCTAAACTTCGACTCGAATGGGATAAAAACCCATCAGAAAAAGTGAAAACCATTGTGTTTGATGCATAGGTACAGAAAAATATGCGAGAATAGAAATATGTTTACTTACATTAACAAAAGAGTGTACGAGGCTAAAATGTTCAGATTAGCATTATTGTAATAAGTGCATTTATGGAGAAAGTATTTCATATGACACGTCGAAACTTGCACTGATCCACAATAGCATTACTATACGCCTTCTGTGAAAATAAAGCGGTTATATTCGCATTACTTTTGAATATATGTGGGTAATTGTTTCCGGTGACAATATTATAAAAAGCTTCAAAGTAAATGAAATGCAAAACTTCGACTCGAATGGGATAAAAAACATTCAGAAAATGTGTATACCATTGAGTTTGATGCATAGGAACAGGAATAATGAGAGAATAGAAATACGTTTACTTACATTAACAAAAGAGTGTACGAGGCTAAAATGTTCTGATTAGCATTATGTTAATAAGTGCATTTACGGAGAAAGGATATCATATGACATGTCGACACTTGCACTGATCCACAAAAGCATTACACTACGCCTTTTGTGGAAATAAGGAGGTAATAGTCGCATTACTTCCGAAAATATGTGGGTATTTGTTTCCGGTGACAATATAATGAAAAGCTTCAAAATCCAAGAAATGCAAAACTTCGATTCCAATGGGATAAAAAACCGTCAGAAAAAGTGTATAGCATTGAGTTTGATGCATAGGAACAGAATAAAATGCAAGAATAGAAATATGTTTACTTACATTAACAAAAGAGTGTACGAGGCTATAATGTTCAGATTAGCATTATGGTAATAAGTGAATTTACGGAAAAAGTATTTCATATGACACGTCGAAACTTGCACTGATTCTCAATAGCATTACTATACCCCTTCTGTGAAAATAGTAAGGTTATATTCGCATTACTTTTGAATATATGTGGGTAATTGTTTCCGGTGAAAATATTTTAAAAAGCTTCAAAATGAATGAAATGCAAAACTTCGACTCGAATGGGATAAAAAACATTCAGAAAATGTGTATACCATTGAGTTTGATGCATAAGAACAGAAAATAATGCGAGAATAGAAATATGTTTACTTACATTAACAAAAGAGTGTACGAGGCTAAAATGTTCTGATTAGCATTATGGTAATAAGTGAATTTACGGAGAAAGTATATCATATGACACGTCGACACTTGCACTGATCCACAAAAGCATTACACTACGCCTTCTGTGAAAAAAAGGAGGTAATATTCGCGTTACTTCTGAAAATATGTGGGTAATTGTTTCCGGTGACAATATAATGAAAAGATTAAAAATCAAAGAAATGCAAAACCTCGACTCGAATGGGATAAAACACAGTCAGAAAAAGTGTATACCATTGCGCTTGATGCATAGGAACAATAACATATTCGAGAGAAGAAATATCTTTACTTACATTAACAAAAGAGTGTACGAGGCTAAAATCTTAAGATTAGCATTATGGTAATAAGTTCATTTACGGAGTAAGAATTTCATATGACACGTCGAAACTTGCACTGATCCACAATAGCATTACTATATGCCTTCTTTGAATATAAAGAGGTTATATTCGCATTACTTTTGAATATATGTGGGTAATTGTTTCCGGTGACAATATTATAAAGAGCTTCAAAATAAATGAAATGCAAAACTTCGACTCGAATGGGATAAAAAACATTCAGAAAATGTGTATACCATTGAGTTTGATGCATAGGAAAGGAAAAATATGCGAGAATAGAAATACGTTTACTTACATTAACAAAAGAGTGTACGAGGCTAAAATGTTCTGATAAGCATTATGTTAATAAGTGCATTTACGGAGAAAGTGTATCATATGACACGTCGAAACTTGCACTGATCCACAAAAGCATTACTCTACGCCTTCTGTGAAAAAAGGGAGGTATATATTTTCGTTACTTCTGAAAATATGTGGGTAATTGTTTCCGGTGACAATATAATGAAAAGATTCAAAATCAAAGAAATGCAAAACTTCGACTCGAATAGAATAAAAAACCGTCAGAAAAAGAGTATACCATTGAGTTTGATGCATAGGAACAGAAAAATATGCGAGAATAGAAATACGTTTACTTACATTAACAAAAGAGTGTACAAGGCTAAAATGTTCAGATTAGCATTATGGTAATAAGTGCGTTTACGGAGAAAGTATTTCATATGACTCGTCGAACTTTGCACTGATCCACAAAAGCATTACTCTACACCTTCTGTGAAAATAGGGAGGTAGTATTCGCATTATTTCAGAAATACGTGGGTAATTATTTCCGGTGACAATATAATGAAAAGATTCAAAATCAACGAAATGCAAAACTTCGACTCGAATGGGATAAAAAACCGTCAGAAAAAGTGTATAGCATTGAGTTTGCTGCAAAGGAACAGAAAAATATGCGAGAATAGAAATATGTTTACTTACATTAACAAAAGAGTGTACGAGGCTAAAATGTTCAGATTAGCATTATGTTAATAAGTGCATTTACGGAGAAAGGATATCATATGACACGTCGACATTTGCACTGATCCACAAAAATATTACACTACGCCTTCTGTGAAAAAAAGGAGGTAATATTCGCGTTACTTCTGAAAATAAGTGGGTAATTGTTTCCGGTGACAATATAATGAAAAGATTAAAAATCAAAGAAATGCAAAACTACGACTCGAATAGAATAAAAAACCGTCAGAAAAAGTGTATACCATTGAGTTTGATGCATAGGAACAGAAAAATATGCGAGAATAGAAATATGTTTACTGACATTAACAAAAGAGTGCACGAGGCTAAAATGTTCAGATTAGCATTATGGTAAAAAGTGCATTTACGGTAAAAGTATTTCATATGACACGTCGAAACTTGCACTGATCCACAAAAGAATTACTTTACGCCTTCTGTGAAAAAAGGGAGGTAATATTCGCATTACTTCCGAAAATATGAGGGTAAATGTTTCAGGTGACAATATAATGAAAACCTTAAAAATCAAAGAAATGCAAAACCTCGACTCGAATGGGATAAAAAACAGTCAGAAAAAGTGTATACCATTGCGATTGATGCATAGGAACCAAAACATATTCGAAAGAAGAAATATGTTTACTTACATTAACAAAAGAGTGTACGAGGCTAAAATCTTAAGATTAGCATTATGGTAATAAGTTCATTTACGGGGTAAGTATTTCATATGACACGTCGAAACTTGCAATGATCCACAAAAACATTGTTCTACGCCTTCTGTGAAAAAAAGGAGATAATATTCGCATTACTTCCGAAAATATGTGTGTAAGAGTTTCCGGTGACAATAAAATGAAAAGTTTCAAAATCAAAGAAATGCTAAACTTCGACTCGAATGGGATAAAAACCCATCAGAAAAAGTGAAAACCATTGTGTTTGATGCATAGGTACAGAAAAATATGCGAGAATAGAAATATGTTTACTTACATTAACAAAAGAGTGTACGAGGCTAAAATGTTCAGATTAGCATTATTGTAATAAGTGCATTTATGGAGAAAGTATTTCATATGACACGTCGAAACTTGCACTGATCCACAATAGCATTACTATACGCCTTCTGTGAAAATAAAGCGGTTATATTCGCATTACTTTTGAATATATGTGGGTAATTGTTTCCGGTGACAATATTATAAAAAGCTTCAAAGTAAATGAAATGCAAAACTTCGACTCGAATGGGATAAAAAACATTCAGAAAATGTGTATACCATTGAGTTTGATGCATAGGAACAGGAATAATGAGAGAATAGAAATACGTTTACTTACATTAACAAAAGAGTGTACGAGGATAAATGTTCTGATTAGCATTATGTTAATAAGTGCATTTACGGAGAAAGGATATCATATGACATGTCGACACTTGCACTGATCCACAAAAGCATTACACTACGCCTTTTGTGGAAATAAGGAGGTAATAGTCGCATTACTTCCGAAAATATGTGGGTATTTGTTTCCGGTGACAATATAATGAAAAGCTTCAAAATCCAAGAAATGCAAAACTTCGATTCCAATGGGATAAAAAACCGTCAGAAAAAGTGTATAGCATTGAGTTTGATGCATAGGAACAGAATAAAATGCAAGAATAGAAATATGTTTACTTACATTAACAAAAGAGTGTACGAGGCTATAATGTTCAGATTAGCATTATGGTAATAAGTGAATTTACGGAAAAAGTATTTCATATGACACGTCGAAACTTGCACTGATTCTCAATAGCATTACTATACCCCTTCTGTGAAAATAGTGAGGTTATATTCGCATTACTTTTGATTATATGTGGGTAATTGTTTCCGGTGAAAATATTTTAAAAAGCTTCAAAATGAATGAAATGCAAAACTTCGACTCGAATGGGATAAAAAACATTCAGAAAATGTGTATACCATTGAGTTTGATGCATAAGAACAGAAAATAATGCGAGAATAGAAATATGTTTACTTACATTAACAAAAGAGTGTACGAGGCTAAAATGTTCTGATTAGCATTATGGTAATAAGTGAATTTACGGAGAAAGTATATCATATGACACGTCGACACTTGCACTGATCCACAAAAGCATTACACTACGCCTTCTGTGAAAAAAAGGAGGTAATATTCGCGTTACTTCTGAAAATATGTGGGTAATTGTTTCCGGTGACAATATAATGAAAAGATTAAAAATCAAAGAAATGCAAAACCTCGACTCGAATGGGATAAAACACAGTCAGAAAAAGTGTATACCATTGCGCTTGATGCATAGGAACAATAACATATTCGAGAGAAGAAATATCTTTACTTACATTAACAAAAGAGTGTACGAGGCTAAAATCTTAAGATTAGCATTATGGTAATAAGTTCATTTACGGAGTAAGAATTTCATATGACACGTCGAAACTTGCACTGATCCACAATAGCATTACTATATGCCTTCTTTGAATATAAAGAGGTTATATTCGCATTACTTTTGAATATATGTGGGTAATTGTTTCCGGTGACAATATTATAAAGAGCTTCAAAATAAATGAAATGCAAAACTTCGACTCGAATGGGATAAAAAACATTCAGAAAATGTGTATACCATTGAGTTTGATGCATAGGAAAGGAAAAATATGCGAGAATAGAAATACGTTTACTTACATTAACAAAAGAGTGTACGAGGCTAAAATGTTCTGATAAGCATTATGTTAATAAGTGCATTTACGGCGAAAGGATATCATATGACATGTCGACACTTGCACTGATCCACAAAAGCATTACACTACGCCTTTTGCGGAAATAAGGAGGTAATAGTAGCATTACTTCCGAAAATATGTGGGTATTTGTTTCCGGTGACAATATAATGAAAAGCTTCAAAATCAAATAAATGCAAAACTTCGATTCCAATGGGATAAAAAACCGTCAGAAATTGTGTATAGCATTGAGTTTGATGCATAGGAACAGATAAAAATGCGAGAATAGAAATACATTTACTTACATTAACAAAAGAGTGTACGAGGCTATAATGTTCAGATTAGCATTATGGTGATAAGTGAATTTACGAAAAAGGATTTCATATGACACGTCGAAACTTGCACTGATCCACAATAGCATTACTATATTTTCTGTGAAAATAGGGAGGTTATATTCGCATTACTTTTGAATATATGTGGGTAATTGTTTCCGGTGACAATAAAATGAAAAGTGTTAAAATCAAAGAAGTGCAAAACCTCGACTCGAATGGGATAAAAAACCGTCAGAAAATGTGTATACCATTGAGTTTGATGCATAGGAACAGAAAAATATGCGAGAATAGAAATATGTTTACTTACATTAACAAAAGAGTGTACGAGGCTAAAATGTTCAGATTAGCATTATGGTAATAAGTGCGTTTACGGAGAAAGTATTTCATATGACTCGTCGAACTTTGCACTGATCCACAATAGCATTACTATACGCCTTATGTGAAAATAGGGAGGTTATATTCGCATTACTTTTGAATATATGTGTGTAATTGTTTCCGGTGACAATAAAATGAAAATCTTCAAAATCAATGAAATGTAAAACTTCGAATCGAATGTGATAAAAAACCATCAGAAAAAGTGAATTCCATTGTTTGATGCATAGGTACAGAAAAATATGCGAGAATATAAATACGTTTACTTACATTAACAAAAGAGTGTACGAGGCTAAAATGTTCAGATTAGCATTATGGTAAAAAGTGCATTTATGGAAAAAGTATTTCATATGACACGTCGAAACTTGCACTGATCCACAATAGCATTGCCCTACGCCTTCTGTGAAAAAAAGGAGGTAATATTCGCGTTACTTCCGAAAATATGTGTGTAATTGTTTCCGGTGACAATGAAATGAAATCCTTCAAAATCAAAGAAATGCAAAACTTCGATTCGAATGGGATAAAAAACCGTCAGAAAAAGTGTATACCATTGAGTTTGATGCATAGGAACAGAAAAATATGCGAGAATAGAAATACGTTTACTTACATTAACAAAAGAGTGTACGAGGCTAAAATGTTCTGATTAGCATTATGTTAATAAGTGCACTTACGGAGAAAGGATATCATATGACAAGTCGACACTTGCACTGATCCACAAAAGCATTACACTACGCCTTTTGTGGAAATAAGGAGGTAATATTCGCATTACTTCCGAAAATATGTGGGTATTTGTTTCCGGTGACAATATAATGAAAAGATTCAAAATCCAAGAAATGCAAAACTTCGATTCCAATGGGATAAAAAACCGTCAGAAAAAGTGTATACCATTACGCTTGATGCATAGGAACAGAAACATATTCGAGAGAAGAAATATGTTTACTTACATTAACAAAAGAGTGTACGAGGCTAAAATCTTAAGATTAGCATTATGGTAATAAGTTCATTTACGGAGTAAGTATTTCATATGACACGTCGAAACTTGCACTGATCCACAAAAGAATTACTTTACGCCTTCTGTGAAAAAAGGGAGGTAATATTCGCATTACTTCCGAAAATATGTGGGTAAATGTTTCCGGTGACAATATAATGAAAACCTTAAAAATCAAAGAAATGCAAAACCTCGACTCGAATGGGATAAAAAGCAGTCAGAAAAAGTGTATACCATTGCGCTTGATGCATAGGAACAGAAACATATTCGAGAGAAGAAATATGTTTACTTACAATAACAAAAGAGTGTACGAGGCTAAAATCTTAAGATTAGCATTATGGTAATAAGTTCATTTACGGAGTAAGTATTTCATATGAAACGTCGAAACTTGCACTGATCCACAAAGGCATTGTTCTACGCCTTCTGTAAAAAAACGGAGATAATATTCACATTACTTCCGAAAATATGTGTGTAATTGTTTCCGGTGACAATAAAATGAAAAGTTTCAAATTCAAAGAAATGCAAAACTTCGACTCGAAGGGATAAAAAACATTCAGAAAATGTGTATACCATTGAGTTTGATGCATAGGAACAGAAAAATATGCGAGAATAGAAATATGTTTACTTACAGTAACAAAAGAGTGAACGAGGCTAAAATGTTCTGATTTGCATTATGGTAATAAGTGCATTTACGGAGAAAGTATATCATATGACACGTCGAAACTTGCACTGATCCACAAAACCATTACTCTACGCCTTCTGTGAAAAAAAGGAGGTATATATTTTCGTTACTTCTGAAAATATGTGGGTAATTGTTTCCGGTGACAATATAATGAAAAGATTCAAAATCAAAGAAATGCAAAACTTCGACTCGAATAGAATAAAAAACCGTCAGAAAAAGAGTATACCATTGAGTGTAATGCATAGGAACAGAAAAATATGCGAGAATAGAAATACGTTTACTTACATTAACAAAAGAGTGTACGAGGCTAAAATGTTCAGATTAGCATTGTGGTAATAAGTGCGTTTACGGAGAAAGTATTTCATATGACTCGTCGAACTTTGCACTGATCCACAAAAGCATTACTCTACGCCTTCTGTGAAAATAGGGAGGTAGTATTCGCATTACTTCAGAAATACGTGGGTAATTGTTTCCGGTGACAATATAATGAAAAGATTCAGAATCAAAGAAATGCAAAACTTCGACTCGAATGGGATAAAAAACCGTCAGAAAAAGTGTATACCATTGAGTTTGATGCATAGGAACAGAAAAATATGCGTGAATAGAAATACGTTTACTTACATTAACAAAAGAGTGTACGAGGCTAAAATGTTAAGATTAGCATTATGGTAATATGTTCATTTACTGAGTAAGTATTTCATATGACACGTATAAAACTTGCACTGATCCACAATAGCATTGCTCTACGCCTTCTGTGAAAAAAAGGATATAATATTCGCATTACTTCCGAAAATATGTGTGTAATTGTTTCCGGTGACAATAAAATGAAAATCTTCAAAATCAAAGAAATGAAAAACTTCGACTCGAATGGGATAAAAAACCATCAGAAAAAGTGAATACCATTGTGTTTGATGCATAGGTACAGAAAAATATGCGAGAATATAAATATGTTTACTTACATTAACAAAAGAGTGTACGAGGCTAAAATGTTCAGATTAGCATTATGGTAAAAAGTGCATTTAAGGAAAAATTATTTCATATGACACGTCGAAACTTGCACTGATCCACAATAGCATTACTATACGCCTTCTGTGAAAATAGGGAGGTTATATTCGCATTACTTTTAAATATATATGGGTAATTGTTTCCGGTGACAATATTATAAAAAGCTTCAAAATGAATGAAATGCAAAACTTCGACTCGAATGGGATAAAAAACATTCAGAAAATGTGTATACCATTGAGTTTGATGCATAGGAACAGAAAAATATGCGAGAATAGAAATACGTTTACTTACATTAACAAAAGAGTGTACGAGGCTAAAATGTTCTGATTAGCATTATGTTAATAAGTGCATTTACGGAGAAAGGATATCATATGACACGTCGACACTTGCACTGATCCACAAAAGCATTACACTACGCCTTTGGTGGAAATAAGGAGGTAATATTCGCATTACTTCCGAAAATATGTGGGTATTTGTTTCCGATGACAATATAATGAAAAGCTTCAAAATCCAAGAAATGCAAAACTTCGATTCCAATGGGATAAAAAACCGTCAGAAAAAGTGTATAGCATTGAATTTGATGCATAGGAACAGAAATAAATGCGAGAATAGAAATACATTTACTTAAATTAACAAAAGAGTGTACGAGGCTATTATGTTCAAATTAGCCATATGGTAATAAGTGAATTTACGGAGAAAGTATTTCATATGACACGTCGATACTTGCACTGATCCACAATAGCATTACTATACCCCTTCTGTGAAAATAGGGAGGTTATATTCGCATTACTTTTGAATATATGTGGGTAATTGTTTCCGGTGACAATAAAATGAAAAGTGTTAAAATCAAAGAAGTGCAAAACCTCGACTCGAATGGGATAAAAAACCGTCAGAAAAAGTGTCAACCATTTTGTTTGATGCATAGGTACAGAAAAAAAATAATGCGTGAATAGAAATACGTTTACTTACATTAACAAAAGAGTGTACGGGGCTAAAATGTTAAGATTAGCATTATAGTAATAAGTTCATTTACGGAGTAAGTATTTCATATGACACGTCGAAACTTGCACTGATCCACAATAGCATTACTATACCTCTTCTGTGAAAATAGGGAGGTTATATTCGCATTACTTTTGAATATATGTGGGTAATTGTTTCCGGTGACAATATTATAAAAAGCTTCAAAATGAATGAAATGCAAAACTTCAACTCGAATGGGATAAAAAACATTCAGATTATGTGTATACCATTGAGTGTGATGCATAGGTACAGAAAAATATGCGAGAATATAAATACGTTTACTTACATTAACAAAAGAGTGTACGAGGCTAAAATGTTCAGATTAGCATTATGGTAAAAAGTGCATTTATGGAAAAAGTATTTCATATGACACGTCAAAACTTGTAATGATCCACAATAGCATTGCTCTACGCCTTCTGTGAAAAAAGGGAGATAATATTCGCATTACTTCCGAAAATATGTGTGTAATTGCTTCCGAAGACAATAAAATGAAAACCTTCAAAATCAAAGAAATGCAAAACTAGGACTCGAATGGGATAAAAAACCATCAGAAAAAGTGTATACCATTGTTTTTGATGCATAGGTACAGAAAAATATGCAAGAATAGAAATATGTTTACTTACATTAACAAAAGAGTGTACGAGGCTAAAATGTTCAGATTAGCATTATTGTAATAAGTGCATTTACGGAGAAAGTATTTCATATGACACGTCGAAACTTGCACTGGTCCACAATAGCATTACTATACCCCTTCTGTGAAAATAGGGAGGTTATATTCGCATTACTTTTGAATATATGTGGGTAATTGTTTCCGGTGACAATATTATAAAAAGCTTCAAAATGAATGAAATGCAAAACTTCGACTCGAATGGGATAAAAAACATTCAGAATATGTGTATACCATTGAGTTTGATGCATAGGAACAGAAAAATATGCGAGAATAGAAATACGTTTACTTACATTAACAAAAGAGTGTACGAGGTTAAAATGTTCTGATCAGCATTATGGTAATAAGTGCATTTACGGAGAAAGTATATCATATGACACGTCGAAACTTGCACTGATCCACAAAAGCATTACTCTACGCCTTCTGTGAAAAAAGGGAGGTATATATTTTCGTTACTTCTGAAAATATGTGGGTAATTGTTTCCGGTGACAATATAATAAAAAGATTAAAAAACAAAGAAATGCAAAACTTCGACTCGAATGGGATAAAAAACCGTCAGAAAAAGTGTATAGCATTGAGTTTGATGCATAGGAACAGAAAAATATGCGTGAATAGAAATACGTTTACTTACATTAACAAAAGAGTGTAGGTGGCTAAAATGTTAAGATTAGCATTATGGTAATAAGTTCATTTACTGAGTAAGTATTTCATATGACACGTCAAAACTTGCTCTGATCCACAAAAGCATTACTTTACGCCTTCTGTGAAGAAAGGGAGGTAATAGTCGCAATACTTCCGAAAATATGTGTGTAATTGTTTCCGGTGACAATATAATGAAAAGTTTCAAAATCAAAGAAATGCAAAACTTCGACTCGAATGGGATAAAAAACCATCAGAAAACGTGTATACTATTAAGTTTGATGCATAGCAACGGAAAAATATGCGAGAAAAGAAATATGTTTACTTACATTAACAAAAGAGTGTACGAGGCTAAAATGTCCAGATTAGCATTACGGTAAAAAGGGAATTTATGGAGAAAGTATTTCATATGACACGTCGAAACTTAAACTAATCCACAAGAGCATTACTATACGCCTTCTGTGAAAATAGGGAGGTTATATTCGCATTACTTCCGAAAATATGTGGGTGTTTGTTTCCGGTGACAATATAATGAAAAGCTTCCAAATCAAAGAAATGCAAAACTTCGAATCGAATGAGATAAAAAAACCGTCAGAAAATGTGTATACCATTGAGTTTGATGCAAAAGAACAGAAAAATATGCGAGAGAAGAAATATGTTTAATTACATTAACAAAAGAGTGTACGAGGCGAAAATGTTCAGATTAGCATTATGGTAATAAATGCATTTACGGAAAAAGTATTTCATATGACACGTCGAAACTTGCACTGATCCACAAAAGCATTACTCTACGCCTTCTATGAAAAAAATGAGGTAATATTCGCATTACTTCCGAAGATATGTGGGTAATGGTTTCCGGTGACAATATAATGAAAAGCTTCAAAATCAAAGAAATGCAAAACTTCGACTCAAATGGGATATAAAACCATCAGAAAAAGTGTATACCATTGCGCTTGATGCATAGGAACAGAAACATATTCGAGAGAAGAAATATGTTTACTTACATTAACAAAAGAGTGTACGAGGCTAAAATGTTCAGCCTAGCATTATGGTAATCAGTGCATTTACGGAAAAAGTATTTCATATGACTTATCGAAACTTGCCTTGATCCACAAAAGCATTACTCTACGCCTTTTGTGGAAATAATGAGGTAATATTTGCATTACTTCCGAAAATATGTGGGTATTTGTTTCCGGTGACAATATTATAAAAAGCTTCAAAATGAATGAAATGCAAAACTTCAACTCGAATGGGATAAAAAACATTCAGAATATGTGTATACCATTGAGTTTGATGCATAGGAACAGAAAAATATGCGAGAATAGAAATACGTTTACTTACATTAACAAAAGAGTGTACGAGGCTAAAATGTTCTGATTAGCATTATGGTAATAAGTGCATTTACGGAGAAAGTATATCATATGACACGTCGAAACTTGCACTGATCCATAAAAGTATTACTCTACGCCTTTTGTGGAAATAAGGAGGTAATATTCGCATTACTTCCGAAAATATGTGGGTATTTGTTTCCGGTGACAATATAATGAAAAGTTTCAAAATCAAAGAAATGCAAAACTTCGATTCCAATGGGATAAAAAACCGTCAGAAAAAGTGTATACCATTGCGCTTGATGCATAGGAACAGAAACATATTCGAGAGAAGAAATATGTTTACTTACATTAACAAAAGAGTGTACGAGGCTAAAATGTTCAGCTTAGCATTATGGTAATAAGTGCATTTACGGAAAACGTATTTCATATGACTCATCAAAACTTGCCTTGATCCACAAAAGCATTACTCTACGCCTTTTGTGGAAATAATGAGGTAATATTTGCATTACTTCCGAAAATATGTGGGTATTTGTTTCCGGTGACAATATAATGAAAAGCTTTAATATCAAAGAAATGCATAACTTCGATTCCAATGGGATAAAAAACCGTCAATAAAAGTGTATAGCATTGAGTTTGATGCATAAGAACAGAAAAATATGCGGGAATAGAAATACGTTCACTAACATTAACAAAAGAGTGTACGAGGCTAAAATGTTGAGATTAGCATTATGGTAATAAGTGAATTTACGGAGAAAGTATTTCATATGACTCATCGAAACTTGCACTGATCCATAAAAGCATTACTCTACGCCTTCTGTGAAAATAGGGAGGTAGTATTCGTATTACTTCCGAAAATATGTGGGTAATTGCTTCCGGTGACAATATAATGAAAAGCTTCAAAATCAAAGAAATGCAAAACTTCGACTCGAATGGGATAAAAAACCATCAGAAAAAGTGTATACCATTGAGTTTGATTCATAGGAACAGAAAAATATGCGAGAATAGAAATATGTTTACTTACATTAACAAAAGAGTGTACGAGGCTAAAATGTTCAGATTAGCATTATGGTAAAAAGGGAATTTATGGAGAAAGTATTTCATATGACACGTCGAAATTTAAACTAATCCACAAGAGCATTACTATACGCCTTCTGTGAAAATAGGGAGGTTATATTCGCATTACTTCCGAAAATAAGTGGGTATTTGTTTCCGGTGACAATATAATGAAAAGCTTCCAAATCAAAGAAATGCAAAACTTCGAATCGAATGAGATAAAAAAACCGTCAGAAAATGTGTATACAATTGAGTTTGATGCATAAGAACAGAAAAATATGCGAGAGAAGAAATATGTTTACTTACATTAACAAAAGAGTGTACGAGGCGAATATGTTCAGATTAGCATTATGGTAATAAGTGCATTTAATGAAAAAGTATTTCATATGACACGTCGAAACTTGCACTGATCCACAAAAGAATTACTATACGCCTTCTGTGAAAAAATGGAGGTAATATTCGCATTACTTCCGAAAATATGTGGGTAAATGTTTCCGGTGACAATATAATGAAAACCTTAAAAATCAAAGAAATGCAAAACTTCGATTCCAATGGGATAAAAAACCGTCAAAAAAAGTGTAAAGCATTGAGTTTGATGCATAGGAACAGAAAAATATGCGAGAATAGAAATATGTTTACTTACATTAACAAAAGAGTGTACGAGGCTAAAATGTTCAGATTAGCATTATGGTAAAAAGTGCATTTAAGGAAAAAGTATTTCATATGACACGTCGAAACTTGCACTGAACCACAAAAGCATTACTCTACGCCTTCTGTGAAAAAAAGGAGGTAATACTCGCGTTACTTCTGAAAATATGTGGGTAATTGTTTCCGGTGACAATATAATGAAAAGATTAAAAATCAAAGAAATGCAAAACTTCGACTCGAATAGGATAAAAAACCGTCAGAAAAAGTGTATACCATTGAGTTTGATGCATAGGAACAGAAAAATATGCGAGAATAGAAATACGTTTACTTACATTAACAAAAGAGTGTACGAGGCTAAAATGTTCAGATTAGCATTATGGTAATAAGTGCATTTACGGAGAAAGTATATCATATGACACGTCGAAACTTGCACTGATCCACAAAAGCATTACTCTACGCCTTCTGTGAAAAAAGGGAGGTATATATTTTCGTTACTTCTGAAAATATGTGGGTAATTGTTTCCGGTGACAATATAATAAAAAGATTCAAAAACAAAGAAATGCAAAACTTCGACTCGAATGGGATAAAAAACCGTCAGAAAAAGTGTATAGCATTGAGTTTGATGCATAGGAACAGAAAAATATGCGTGAATAGAAATACGTTTACTTACATTAACAAAAGAGTGTAGGTGGATAAAATGTTAAGATTAGCATTATGGTAATAAGCTCATTTACTGAGTAAGTATTTCATATGACACGTCAAAACTTGCTCTGATCCACAAAAGCATTACTTTACGCCTTCTGTGAAGAAAGGGAGGTAATAGTCGCATTACTTCCGAAAATATGTGTGTAATTGTTTCCGGTGACAATATAATGAAAAGTTTCAAAATCAAAGAAATGCAAAACTTCGACTCGAATGGGATAAAAAACCATCAGAAAACGTGTATACTATTAAGTTTGATGCATAGCAACGGAAAAATATGCGAGAAAAGAAATATGTTTACTTACATTAACAAAAGAGTGTACGAGGCTTAAATGTCCAGATTAGCATTACGGTAAAAAGGGAATTTATGGAGAAAGTATTTCATATGACACGTCGAAACTTAAACTAATCCACAAGAGCATTACTATACGCCTTCTGTGAAAATAGGGAGGTTATATTCGCATTACTTCCGAAAATATGTGGGTGTTTGTTTCCGGTGACAATATAATGAAAAGCTTCCAAATCAAAGAAATGCAAAACTTCGAATCGAATGAGATAAAAAAACCGTCAGAAAATGTGTATACCATTGAGTTTGATGCATAAGAACAGAAAAATATGCGAGAGAAGAAATATGTTTAATTACATTAACAAAAGAGTGTACGAGGCGAAAATGTTCAGATTAGCATTATGGTAATAAGTGCATTTACGGAAAAAGTATTTCATATGACACGTCGAAACTTGCACTGATCCACAAAAGCATTACTGTACGCCTTCTATGAAAAAAATGAGGTAATATTCGCATTACTTCCGAAGATATGTGGGTAATGGTTTCCGGTGACAATATAATGAAAAGCTTCAAAATCAAAGAAATGCAAAACTTCGATTCTAATGGGATAAAAAACCGTCAGAAAAAGTGTATAGCATTGAGTTTGATGCATAGGAACAGAAATATATGCTAGAATAGAAATTTGTTTACTTACATTAACAAAAGAGTGTGCGAGGCTAAAATGTTCAGATTAGCATTAAGGTAAAAAGTGCATTTAAGGAAAAAGTATTTTATATGACAAGTCGAAACTTGCACTGAACAACAAAAGCATTACTCTACGCCTTCTGTGAAAATAGGGAGGTAATATTCGCAATACTTCCGAAAATATGTGGGTAATTGTTTCCGGTGACAATATAATGATAAGCTTCAAAATCAAAGAAATGCAAAACTTCGACTCAAATGGGATATAAAACCATCAGAAAAAGTGTATACCATTGCGCTTGATGCATAGGAACAGAAACATATTCGAGAGAAGAAATATGTTTACTTACATTAACAAAAGAGTGTACGAGGCTAAAATGTTCAGCTTAGCATTATGGTAATAAGTGCATTTACGGAAAACGTATTTCATATGACTCATCGAAACTTGCACTGATCCATAAAAGCATTACTCTACGCCTTCTGTGAAAATAGGGAGGTAGTATTCGTATTACTTCCGAAAATATGTGGGTAATTGCTTCCGGTGACAATATAATGAAAAGCTTCAAAATCAAAGAAATGCAAAACTTCGACTCGAATGGGATAAAAAACTATCAGAAAAAGTGTATACCATTGAGTTTGATGCATAGGAACAGAAAAATATGCGAGAATAGAAATATGTTTACTTACATTAACAAAAGAGTGTACGAGGCTAAAATGTTCAGATTAGCATTATGGTAAAAAGGGAACTTATGGAGAAAGTATTTTATATGACACGTCGAAACTTAAACTAATCCACAAGAGCATTACTATACGCCTTCTGTGAAAATAGGGAGGTTATATTCGCATTACTTCCGAAAATAAGTGGGTATTTGTTTCCGGTGACAATATAATGAAAAGCTTCCAAATCAAAGAAATGCAAAACTTCGAATCGAATGAGATAAAAAAACCGTCAGAAAATGTGTATACAATTGAGTTTGATGCATAAGAACAGAAAAATATGCGAGAGAAGAAATATGTTTACTTACATTAACAAAAGAGTGTACGAGGCGAAAATGTTCAGATTAGCATTATGGTAATAAGTGCATTTAATGAAAAAGTATTTCATATGACACGTCGAAACTTGCACTGATCCACAAAAGAATTACTATACGCCTTCTGTGAAAAAATGGAGGTAATATTCGCATTACTTCCGAAAATATGTGGGTAAATGTTTCCGGTGACAATATAATGAAAACCTTAAAAATCAAAGAAATGCAAAACCTCGACTCGAATGGGATAAAAAACAGTCAGAAAAAGTGTATACCATTGCGCTTGATGCATTGGAACAGAAACATATTCGAGAGAAGAAATATGTTTACTTACATTAAAAAAAGATTGTACGAGGCTAAAATGTTCAGATTAGCATTACGGGAAAAAGTGCATATAAGTAAAAAGTATTTCATATGACACGTCGAAACTTGCACTGAACCACAAAAGCATTACTCTACGCCTTCTGTGAAAAAAAGGAGGTAATATTCGCGTTACTTCTGAAAATATGTGGGTAATTGTTTCCGGTGACAATATAATGAAAAGATTAAAAATTAAAGAAATACATAACTTCGACTCGAATAGGATAAAAAACCGTCAGAAAAAGTGTATATTATTGAGTTTGATGCATAGGAACAGAAAAATATGCGAGAATAGAAATACGTTTACTTACATTAACAAAAGAGTGTACGAGGCTAAAATGTTCAGATTAGCATTATGGTAATAAGTGCATTTACGGAGAAAGTATTTCATATGACTCATCGAAACTTGCACTGATCCACAAAAGCATTTTTCTACGCCTTTTGTGGAAATAAGGAGGTAATATTCGCATTACTTCCGAAAATATGTGGGTATTTGTTTCCGGTGACAATATAATGAAAAGCTTCAAAATCAAAGAAATGCAAAACTTCGATTCCAATGGGATAAAAAACCGTCAGAAAAAGTGTATACCATTGAGTTTGATGCATAGGAACAGAAAAATATGCGTGAATAGAAATATGTTTACTTACATTAACATAAGAGTGTATGAGGCTAACATGTTAAGATTAGCATTATGGCAATAAGTTCATTTACGGAGTAAGTATTTCATATGACACGTCAAAACTTGCAATTATCCACAACAGCATTACTCTACCGCTTTCTGTGAAAAAAATGAGGTAATATTCGCATTACTTCCGAAAATATGTGTTTAATTGTTCCCGGTGACAATATAATGAAAAGCTTCAAAATCAAAGAAATGCAAAACTTCGACTCGAATGGGATAAAAAACCATCAGAAAACATGTATACCATTACGTTTGATGCATAGCAACGGAAAAATATGCGAGAATAGAAATATGTTTACTTAAATTAACAAAAGAGTGTACGAGGCTAAAATGTTCAGATTAGCATTATGGTAATAAGTGCATTTACGGAGAAAGTATTTCATATGACTCATCGAAACTTGCACTGATCCACAAAAGAATTACTTTACGCCTTCTGTGAAAAAAGGGAGGTAATATTCGCATTACTTCCGAAGATATGTGGGTAAATGTTTCCTTTGACAATATAATGAAAACCTTAAAAATCAGAGAAATGCAAAACCTCGACTCGAATGGGATAAAAAACAGTCAGAAAAAGTGTATATCATTGCGCTTGATGCATAGGAACAGAAACATATTCGAGAGAAGAAATATGTTTACTTACATTAACAAAAGAGTGTACGAGGCTAAAATGTTCAGAATAGCATTGTGGTAATAAGTGCATTTACGGAAAAAGTATTTCATATGACTCATCGAAACTTGCACTGATCCACAAAAGCATTACTCTACGCCTTTTGTGGAAATATGGAGGTAATATTCGCATTACTTCCGAAAATATGTGGGTATTTGTTTCCGGTGACAATATAATGAAAAGCTTCAAAATCAAAGAAATGCAAAACTTCGACTCGAATGGGATAAAAAACCATCAGAAAAAGTGAATACACTTGTGTTTGATGCATAGGTACATAATAATATGCGAGAATAGAAATATGTTTACTTACATTAACAAAAGAGTGTGCGAGGCTAAAATGTTCAGATTAGCATTATGGTAAAAAGTGCATTTAAGGAAAAAGTATTTTATATGACAAGTGGAAACTTGCACTGGTCCACAAAAGCATTACTCTACGCCTTTTGTGGAAATAAGGAGGTAATATTCGCATTACTTCCGAAAATATGTGGGTAATTGTTTCCGGTGACAATATAATGAAAAGATTCAAAATCAATTAAATGCAAAACTTCGACTCGAATGGGATAAAAAACCATCAGAAAATGTGTACACCATTACGTTTGATTCATAGGAACAGAAAAATATGCGAGATAAGAAATACGTTTACTTACATTAACAAACGAGTGTACGAGGCTAAAATGTTGAGATTAGCATTATGGTAATAAGTGAATTTACGGAGAAAGTATTTTATATGACTCCTCGAAACTTGCACTGATCCACAAAAGCATTACTCTACGCCTTCTGTGAAAATAGGGAGATAGTATTCGCATTACTTCCGAAAATATGTGGGTAATTGTTTCCGGTGACAATATAATGAATAGATTCAAAATCAAAGAGATGCAAAACTTCGACTCGAATGGGATAAAAAACCATCAGAAAACGTGTATACCATTGAGTTTGATGCATAGGAACAGAAAAATATGCGTGAATAGAAATACGTTTACTTACATTAAAAAAAGAGTGTACGAGGCTAAAATGTTAAGATTAGCATTATGGTAATAAGTTCATTTACGGAGTAAGTATTTCATATGACACGTCAAAACTTGCAATGATCCACAATAGCATTGCTCTACGCCTTCTGTGAAAAAAGAGAGATAATATTCGCATTTCTTCCGAAAATATGTGTGTAATTGTTTCCGGTGACAATAAAATGAAAACCTTCAAAATAAAAGAAATGCAAAACCTCGACTCGAATGGGATAAAAAACCATCAGAAAAAGTGTATACCATTGTGTTTGATGCATAGGAACAGAAAAATATGCGAGAAAAGAAATATGTTTACTTACATTAACAAAAGAGTGTACGAGGCTAAAATGTTCAGATTAGCATTATTGTAATAAGTGCATTTACGGAGAAAGTATTTCATATGACACGTCAGAACTTGCACTGAACCACAAAAGCATTACTATACCTCTTCTGTGAAAATATGGAGGTTATATTCGCATTACTTTTGAATATATGTGGGTAATTGTTTCCGGTGAAAATATAATGAAAAGATTCAAAATCAAAGAAATGCAAAACTTCGACTCGAATAGGATAAAAAACCGTCAGAAAAAGAGTATACCATTGAGTTTGATGCATAGGAACAGAAAAATATGCGAGAATAGAAATACGTTTACTTACACTAACAAAAGAGTGTACGAGGCTAAAATGTTCAGATTAGCATTATGATAATAAGTGCATTTACGGAGAAAGTATTTCATATGACTCGTCGAACTTTGCACTGATCCACAAAAGCATAACTCTACGCCTTCTGTGAAAATAGGGAGGTAGTATTCGCATTACTTCCGAAAATACGTAGGTAATTGTTTCCGGTGACAATATAATGAATAGATACAAAATCAAAGAGATGCAAAACTTCGACTCGAATGGGATAAAAAACCGTTAGAAAAAGTGTATACCATTGAATTTGATGCATAGGAACAGAAAAATATGCGTGAATAGAAATACGTTTACTTACGTTAAAAAAAGAGTGTACGAGGCTAAAATGTTAAGATTAGCATTATGGTATTAAGTTCATTTACGGAGTAAGTATTTCATATGACACGTCGAAACTTGCACTGATCCACAATAGCATTACTCTACGCCTTCTGTGAAAAAAGAGGGATAATATTCGCATTACTTCCGAAAATATATGTGTAATTGTTTCCGGTGACAATAAAATGAAAACCTTCAAAATCAAAGAAATGCAAAACTTCGACTCGAATGGGATAAAAAACCGTCAGAAAAAGTGTATACCATTGAGTTTGATGCATGGGAACAGAAAATATGCGTGAATAGAAATACGTTTACTTACATTAACAAAAGAGTGTACGAGGCTAAAATGTTAAGATTAGCATTATGGTAAAAAGGGAATTTATGGAGAAAGTATTTCATATGACACGTCGAAACTTAATCTAATCCACAACAGCGGTACTATATGCCTTCTGTGAAAATAGGGAGGTTATATTTGCATTACTTCCGAAAATATGTGGGTATTTGTTTCCGGTGACAATATAATGAAAAGCTTTCAAATCAATGAAATGCAAAACTTCGAATCGAATGAGATAAAAAAACCGTCATAAAATGTGTATACCATTGAGTTTGATGAATAAGAACAGAAAAATATGCGAGAGAAGAAATATGTTTACTTACATTAACAAAAGAGTGTACGAGGCGAAAATATTCAGATTAGCATTATGGTAATAAGTGCATTTACGGAGAAAGTATTTCATATGACTCATCGAAACTTGCACTGATCCACAAAAGCATTACTCTACGCCTTTTGTGTAAATAAGGAGGTAATATTCGCATTACTTCCGAAAATATGTGGGTATTTGTTTCCGGTGACAATATAATGAAAAGCTTCAAAATCAAAGAAATGCAAAACTTCGATTCCAATGGGATAAAAAACCGTTAGAAAAAGAGTATAGCATTGAGTTTGATGCATAGGAACAGAAAAATATGCGAGAATAGAAATATGTTTACTTACATTAACAAAAGAGTGTACGAGGCTAAAATGTTCAGATTAGCATTATGGTAAAAAGTGCATTTACGGAGAAAGTATTTCATATGACACGTATAAACTTAATCTAATCCACAAGAGCATTACTATACGCCTTCTGTGAAAATAGGGAGGTTATATTCGCATTACTTCCGAAAATATGTGGGTATTTGTTTCCGGTGACAATATAATGAAAAGCTTCCAAATCAAAGAAATGCAAAACTTCGAATCGAATGAGATAAAAAAACCGTCAGAAAATGTGTATACCATTGAGTTTGATGCATAAGAACAGAAAAATATGCGAGAGAAGAAATATGTTTACTTACATTAACAAAAGAGTGTACGAGGCGAAAATGTTCAGATTAGCATTATGGTAATAAGTGCATTTAAGGAAAAGTTATTTCATATGAAACGTCGAAACTTGCACTGAACCACAAAAGCATTACTCTACGCCTTCTGTGAAAAAAAGGAGGTAATATTAGCGTTACTTCTGAAAATATGTGGGTAATTGTTTCCGGTGACAATATAATGAAAAGATTAAAAATCAAAGAAATGCATAACTTCGACACGAATAGGATAAAAAACCGTCAGAAAAAGCGTATACCATTGAGTTTGATGCATAGGAACAGAAAAATATGCGAGAATAGAAATACGTTTACTTACATTAACAAAAGAGTGTACGAGGCTAAAATGTTCAGATTAGCATTATGGTAATAAGTGCATTTACGGAGAAAGTATTTCATATGACTCATCTAAACTTGCACTTATCCACAAAAGCATTACTCTACGCCTTTTGTGGAAATAAGGAGGTAATATTCGCATTACTTCCGAAAATATGTGGGTATATGTTTCTGGTGACAATATAATGAAAAGCTTCAAAATCAAAGAAATGCAAAACTTCGATTCCAATGGGATAAAAAACCGTCAGAAAAAGTGTATAGCATTGAGTTTGATGCATAGGAACAGAAAAATATGTGACAATAGAAATATGTTTACTTACATTAACAAAAGAGTGCACGAGGCTAAAATGTTCAGATTAGAATTATGGTAAAAAGTGCATTTACGTAATAAGTATTTCATATGACACGTCGAAACTTGCACTGATCCACAAAAGAATTACTTTACGCCTTCTGTGAAAAAATAAAGGTAATATTCGCATTACTTCCGAAAATATGTGGGTATATGTTTCCAGTGACAATATAATGAAAACCTTAAAAATCAAAGAAATGCAAAACCTCGACTCGAACGGGATAAAAAACAGTCAGAAAAAGTGTATACCATTGCGCTTGATGCATAGGAACAGAAACATATTCGAGAGAAGAAATATGTTTACTTACATTAACAAAAGAGTGTACGAGGCTAAAATGTTCAGATTAGCATTATGGTAAAAAGTGCATTTACGGAGAAAGTATTTCATATGACTCATCGAAACTTGCACTGATCCACAAAAGCATTACTCTACGCCTTTTGTGGAAATAGGGAGGTAATATTCGCATTACTTCCGAAAATATGTGGGTATTTGTTTCCGGTGACAATATAATGAAAAGCTTCAAAATCAAAGAAATGCAAAACTTCGATTCCAATGGGATAAAAAACCGTCAGAAAAAGAGTATAGCATTGAGTTTGATGCATAGGAACAGAAAAATATGCGAGAATAAAAATATGTTTACTTACATTAACAAAAGAGTGTACGAGGCTAAAATGTTCAGATTAGCATTATGGTAAAAAGTGCATTTACGGAGAAAGTATTTCATATGACTCATCGAAACTTGCACTGATCCACAAAAGCATTACTCTACGCCTTTTGTGGAAATAAGGAGGTAATATTCGCATTACTTCCGAAAATATGTGGGTATTTGTTTCCGGTGACAATATAATGAAAAGCTTCAAAATCAAAGAAATGCAAAACTTCGATTCCAATAGGATAAAAAACCGTCAGAAAAAGTGTATAGGATTGAGTTTGATGCATAGGAACAGAAAAATATGCGAAAATAGAAATCTGTTTACTTACATTAACAAAAGAGTACACGAGGCTAAAATGTTCTGATTAGCATTATGGTAAAAAGTCCATTTACGGAAAAGGTATTTCATATGACACGTCGAAACTTGCACTGATCCACAAAAGAATTACTTTACGCCTTCTGTGAAAAAAGGGTTGTAATATTCGCATTACTTCCGAAAATATGTGGGTAAATGTTTCCGTTGACAATATAATGAAAACCTTAAAAATCAAAGAAATGCAAAACCTCGACTCGAATGGGATAAAAAACAGTCAGAAAAAGTGTATACCATTGCGCTTGAAGCATAGGAAAAGAAACATATTCGAAAGAAGAAATATGTTTACTTACATTAACAAAAGAGTGTACGAGGCTAAAATCTTAAGATTAGCATTATGGTAATAAGTTCATTTACGGAGTTAGTATTTCATATGACACGTCGAAACTTGCACTGATCCACAGCAGCATTACTCTACGCCTTCTGTGAAAAAAAGGAGGTAATATTCGCATTACTTCCGAAAATATGTGGGTATTTGTTTCCGGTGACAATATAATGAAAAGCTTCAAAATCAAAGAAATGCAAAACTTCGATTCCAATGGGATGAAAAACCGTCAGAAAAAGAGTATAGCATTGAGTTTGATGCATAGGAACAGAAAAATATGCGAGAATAGAAATATGTTTACTTACATTAACAAAAGAGTGTACGAGGCTAAAATGTTCAGATTAGCATTATGGTAAAAAGTGCATTTACGGAGAATGTATTTCATATGACTCATCGAAACTTGCACTGATCCACAAAAGCATTACTCTACGCCTTTTGTGGAAATAAGGAGGTAATATTCGCATTACTTCCGAAAATATGTTGGTATTTGTTTCCGGTGACAATATAATGAAAAGCTTCAAAATCAAAGAAATGCAAAACTTCGATTCCAATAGGATAAAAAACCGTCAGAAAAAGTGTATAGCATTGAGTTTGATGCATAGGAACAGAAAAATATGCGAGAATAGAAATCTGTTTACTTACATTAACAAAAGAGTACACGAGGCTAAAATGTTCTGATTAGCATTATGGTAAAAAGTGCATTTACGGAAAAGGTATTTCATATGACACGTCGAAACTTGCACTGATCCACGAAAGAATTACTTTACGCCTTCTGTGAAAAAAGGGTTGTAATATTCGCATTACTTCCGAAAATATGTGGGTAAATGTTTCCGTTGACAATATAATGAAAACCTTAAAAATCAAAGAAATGCAAAACCTCGACTCGAATGGGATAAAAAACAGTCAGAAAAAGTGTATACCATTGCGCTTGATGCATAGGAAAAGAAACATATTCGAGAGAAGAAATATGTTTACTTACATTAACAAAAGAGTGTACGAGGCTAAAATCTTAAGATTAGCATTATGGTAATAAGTTCATTTACGGAGTTAGTATTTCATATGACACGTCGAAACTTGCACTGATCCACAACAGCATTACTCTACGCCTTCTGTGAAAATAATGAGGTAATATTCGCATTACTTCCGAAAATATGTGATTAAGTGTGTCCGGTGACAATATAATGAAAAGCTTCAAAATCAAAGAAATGCAAAACTTCGACTCGAATGGGATAAAAAACCATCAGAAAACGTGTATACCATTGAGTTTGATGCATAGCAACGAAAAAATATGCGAGAATAGAAATATGTTTACTTACATTAACAAAAGATTGTACGAGGCTAAAATGTTCAGATTAGCATTACGGTAAAAAGGGAATTTATGGAGAAAGTATTTCATATTACACGTCGAAACTTAAACTAATCCACAAGAGCATTACTATACGCCTTCTGTGTAAATAGGGAGGTTATATTCGCATTACATCCGAAAATATGTGGGTATTTATTTCCGGTGACAATATAATGAAAAGCTTCAAAATCAAAGAAATGCAAAACTTCGATTCCAATGGGATAAAAAACCGTCAGAAAAAGTGTATAGCATTGAGTTTGATGCATAGGAACAGAAAAATATGTGACAATAGAAATATGTTTACTTACGTTAACAAAAGAGTGTACGAGGCTAAAATGTTCAGATTAGCATTATGGTAATAAGTGCATTTACGGAAAAAGTATTTCATATGACACGTCGAAACTTGCACTGATCCACAAAAGCATTACTCTACGCCTTCAATGAAAAAAAAGAGATAATATTCGCATTACTTCCGAAAATATGTGGGTAAATGTTTGTGGTGACAATATAATGAAAAGTGTCAAAATCAAAGAAATGCAAAACCTCGACTCCAATGGGATTTAAAAAACCGTCAGAAAAAGTGTATACCATTGAGTTAGATGCATAGGAACAGAAAAATATGCGTGAATAGAAATACGTTTACTTACATTAACAAAAGAGTGTACGAGGCTAAAATGTTAAGATTAGCATTATGGTAATAAGTTCATTTACGGAGTAAGTATTTCATATGACACGTCAAAACTTGCAATGATCCACAATAGCATTGCTCTACGCCTTCTGTGAAAAAAGAGAGATAATATTCGCATTACTTCCGAAAATATGTGTGTAATTGTTTCCGGTGACAATAAAATGAAAACCTTCAAAATCAAAGAAATGCAAAACTTCGACTCGAATGGGATAAAAAACCATCAGAAAAAGTGTATACCATTGTGTTTGATGCATAGGTACAGAAAAATATGCAAGAATAGAAATATGTTTACTTACATTAACAAAAGAGTGTACGTGGCTAAAATGTTCAGATTAGCATTATTGTAATAAGTGCATTTACGGAGAAAGTATTTCATATGACACGTCGAAACTTGCACTGATCCACAATAGCATTACTATACCCCTTCTGTGAAAATATGGAGGTTATATTCGCATTACTTTTGAATATATGTGGGTAATTGTTTCCGGTGACAATATAATGAAAAGATTCAAAATCAAAGAAATGCAAAACTTCGACTCGAATAGGATAAAAAACCGTCAGAAAAAGAGTATACCATTGAGTTTGATGCATAGGAACAGAAAAATATGCGAGAATAGAAATACGTTTACTTGCATTAACAAGAGAGTGTAAGAGGCTAAAATGTTCAGATTAGCATTATGGTAATAAGTGCATTTACGGAGAAAGTATTACATATAACTCGTCGAACTTTCCACTGATCCACAAAAGCATTACTCTACGCCTTCTGTGAACATAGGGAGGTAGTATTCGCATTACTTCCGAAAATACGTGGGTAATTGTTTCCGGTGACAATATAATGAAAAGATTCAAAATCAAAGAAATGCAAAACTTCGACTCGAATGGGATAAAAAACCGTCAGAAAAAGTGTATACCATTGAGTTTGATGCATAGGAACAGGAAAATATGCGTGAATAGAAATACGTTTACTTACATTAACTCAAGAGTGAACGAGGCTAAAATGTTAAGATTAGCATTATGGTAATAAGTTCATTTACTGAGTAAGTATTTCATATGACACGTCAAAACTTGCATTGATCCACAATAGCATTGCTCTACGCCTTCTGTGAAAAAAGGGAGATAATATTCGCATTACTTCCGAAAATATGTGTGTAATTGTTTCCGGTGACAATAAAATGAAAAGCTTCAAAATCAAAGAAATGCAAAACTTCGACTCGAATGGGATAAAAAACCATCAGAAAAAGTGAATAATATTGTGTTTGATGCATAGGAACAGAAAAATATGCGAGAATATAAATATGTTTACTTACATTAACAAAAGAGTGTACGAGGCTAAAATGTTCAGATAAGCATTATTGTAATAAGTGCATTTACGGAGAAAGTATTTCATATGACACGTCGACACTTACACTGATCCACATAAGCATTACTATACGCCTTCTGTAAAAATAGGAAGGTTATATTCGCATTACTTTTGAATATATGTGGGTAATTGTTTCCGGTGACAATATTATAAAAAGCTTCAAAATGAATGAAATGCAAAACTTCGACTAGAATGGGATAAAAAACCATCAGAAAAAGTGTATACCATTTTGTATGATGCATAGGTACAGAAAAATATGCAGAATAGAAATATATTTACTTACATTAACAAAAGAGTGTACGAGGCTAAAATGTTCTGATTAGCATTATGGTAATAAGTTCATTTACGGAGAAAGTATATCATAAGACACGTCGACACTTGCACTGATCCACAAAAGCATTACACTACGCCTTATGTGGAAATAAGGAGGTAATATTCGCATTACTTCCGAAAATATGTGGGTATTTATTTCCGGTGACAATATAATGAAAAGCTTCAAAATCAAAGAAATGCAAAACTTCGATTCCGATGGGATAAAAAACCGTCAGAAAAAGTGTATAGCATTGAGTTTGATGCATAAGAACAGAAAAATATGTGAGAATAAAAATATGTTTACTTACATTAACAAAAGAGTGTACGAGGCTAAAATGTTCAGATTAGCATTATGGTAATAAGTGCATTTACGGAAAAAGTATTTCATATGACACGTCGAAACTTGCACTGATCCACAAAAGCATTACTCTACGCCTTCAATGAAAAAAATGAGGTAATATTCGCATTACTTCCGAAAATATGTGGGTAAATGTTTCCGGTGACAATATAATGAAAAGTGTCAAAATCAAAGAAATGCAAAACCTCGACTCGAATGGGATAAAAAACAAACAGAAAAAGTGTATACCATTGAGTTTGATGCATAGGAACAAAAAAATATGCGTGAATAGAAATACGTTTACTTACATTAACAAAAGAGTGTACGAGGCTAAAATGTTAAGATAAGCATTATGGTAATAAGTTTCTTTACGGAGTAAGTATTTCATATGATACGTCAAAACTTGCAATGATCCACAATAGCATTGCTCTACGCCTTCTGTGAAAAAAGTGAGATAATATTCGCATTACTTCCGAAAATATGTGTGTAATTGTTTCCGGAAAAATAAAATGAAAACCTTCAAAATCAAAGAAATGCAAAACTTCGACTCGAATGGGATAAAAAACCATCAGAAAAAGTGTATACCATTGTGTTTGATGCATAGGTACAGAAAAATATGCAAGAATAGAAATATGTTTACTTACATTAACAAAAGAGTGCACGAGGCTAAAATGTTCAGATTAGCATTATGGTAAAAAGTGCATTTACGGAAAAAGTATTTTATATGACACGTCGAAACTTGCACTGATCCACAAAATAATTACTTTACGCCTTCTGTAAAAAAAACGAGGTAATATTTGCATTACTTCCGAAAATATTTGGGTAAATGTTTCCGGTGACAATATAATGAAAACCTTAAAAATCAAAGAAATGCAAAACCTAGACTCGAATGGGATAAAAAACAGTCAGAAAAAGTGTATACCATTGCGCTTGATGCATAGAAAAAGAAACATATTCGAGAGAAGAAATATGTTTACTTACATTAACAAAAGAGTGTACGAGGCTAAAATGTTCAGATTAGCATTATGGTAATAAGTGCATTTACGGAGAAAGTATTTAATATGACTCATCGAAACTTGCACTGATCCACAAAAGCATTACTCTACGCCTTTTGTGGAAATAAGGTGGTAATATTCGCATTACTTCCGAAAATATGTGGGTATTTGTTTCCGGTGACAATATAATGAAAAGCTTCAAAATCAAAGAAATGCAAAACTTCGATTCCAATGGGATAAAAAACCGTCAAAAATAGTGTATAGCATTGAGTTTGATGCATAAGAACAGAAAAATATGCGAGAATAGAAATATGTTTACTTACATTAACAAAAGAGTGCACGAGGCTAAATGTTCAGATTAGCATTATGGTAAAATGTGCATTTACGGAATAAGTATTTCATATGACACGTCAAAACTTGCACTGATCCACAAAAGAATTACGCCTTCTGTGAAAAAAGAGAGTTAGTATTCGCATTACTTCCGAAAATATATGGGTAAATGTTTCCGGTGACAATATAATGAAAACCTTAAAAATCAAAGAAATGCAAAACCTCGACTCGAATGGGATAAAAAACAGTCAGAAAAAGTGTATACCATTGCGCTTGATGCATAGGAACAGAAACATATTCGAGAGAAGAAATATGTTTACTTACATTAACAAAAGAGTGTACGAGGCTAAAATGTTCTGATTAGCATTATGGTAATAAGTGCATTTACGGAGAAAGTATATCATATGACACGTCGAAACTTGCACTGATCCATAAAAGCATTACTCTACGCCTTCTGTGAAAATAGGGAGGTAGTATTCGTATTACTTCCGAAAATATGTGGGTAATTGCTTCCGGTGACAATATAATGAAAAGCTTCAAAATCAAAGAAATGCAAAACTTCGACTCGAATGGGATAAAAAACCATCAGAAAAAGTGTATACCATTGAGTTTGATTCATAGGAACAGAAAAATATGCGAGAATAGAAATATGTTTACTTACATTAACAAAAGAGTGTACGAGGCTAAAATGTTCAGATTAGCATTATGGTAAAAAGGGAATTTATGGAGAAAGTATTTCATATGACACGTCGAAACTTAAACTAATCCACAAGAGCATTACTATACGCCTTCTGTGAAAATAGGGAGGTTATATTCGCATTACTTCCGAAAATAAGTGGGTATTTGTTTCCGGTGACAATATAATGAAAACCTTAAAAATCAAAGAAATGCAAAACCTCGACTCGAATGGGATAAAAAACAGTCAGAAAAAGTGTATACCATTGCGCTTGATGCATTGGAACAGAAACATATTCGAGAGAAGAAATATGTTTACTTACATTAAAAAAAGATTGTACGAGGCTAAAATGTTCAGATTAGCATTATGGGAAAAAGTGCATTTACGGAGAAAGTATTTCATATGACTCATCGAAACTTGCACTGATCCACAAAAGTATTACTCTACGCCTTTTGTGGAAATAAGGAGGTAATATTCGCATTACTTCCGAAAATATGTGGGTATTTGTTTCCGGTGACAATATAATGAAAAGTTTCAAAATCAAAGAAATGCAAAACTTCGATTCCAATGGGATAAAAAACCGTCAAAAAAAGTGTAAAGCATTGAGTTTGATGCATAGGAACAGAAAAATATGCGAGAATAGAAATATGTTTACTTACATTAACAAAAGAGTGTACGAGGCTAAAATGTTCAGATTAGCATTATGGTAAAAAGTGCATTTAAGGAAAAAGTATTTCATATGACACGTCGAAACTTGCACTGAACCACAAAAGCATTACTCTACGCCTTCTGTGAAAAAAAGGAGGTAATACTCGCGTTACTTCTGAAAATATGTGGGTAATTGTTTCCGGTGACAATATAATGAAAAGATTAAAAATCAAAGAAATGCAAAACTTCGACTCGAATAGGATAAAAAACCGTCAGAAAAAGTGTATACCATTGAGTTTGATGCATAGGAACAGAAAAATATGCGAGAATAGAAATACGTTTACTTACATTAACAAAAGAGTGTACGAGGCTAAAATGTTCAGATTAGCATTATGGTAATAAGTGCATTTACGGAGAAAGTATTTCATATGACTCATCGAAACATGCAGTGTTCCACAAAAGAATTACTTTACGCCTTCTGTGAAAAAAGGGAGGTAATATTCGCATTACTTACGAAGATATGTGGGTAAATGTTTCCGTTGACAATATAATGAAAACCTTAAAAATCAGAGAAATGCAAAACCTCGACTCGAATGGGATAAAAAACAGTCAGAAAAAGTGTATACCATTGCGCTTGATGCATAGGAACAGAAACATATTCGAGAGAAGAAATATGTTTACTTACATTAACAAAAGTGTGTACGAGGCTAAAATGTTCAGATTAGCATTGTGGTAATAAGTGCATTTACGGAAAAAGTATTTCATATGACTCATCGAAACTTGCACTGATCCACAAAAGCATTACTCTACGCCTTTTGTGGAAATAAGGAGGTAATATTCGCATTACTTTAGAAAATATGTGGGTATTTGTTTCCGGTGACAATATAATGAAAAGCTTAAAAATCAAAGAAATGCAAAACTTCGATTCCAATGGGATAAAAAACCGTCAAAAAAAGTGTAAAGCATTGAGTTTGATGCATAGGAACAGAAAAATATGCGAGAATAGAAATATGTTTACTTACATTAACAAAAGAGTGTGCGAGGCTAAAATGTTCAGATTAGCATTATGGTAAAAAGTGCATTTAAGGAAAAAGTATTTTATATGACAAGTCGAAACTTGCACTGAACCACAAAAGCATTACTCTACGCCTTCTGTGAAAATAGGGAGGTAGTTTTCGCAATACTTCCGAAAATATGTGGGTAATTGTTTCCGGTGACAATATAATGAAAAGATTCAAAATCAATTAAATGCAAAACTTCGACTCGAATGGGATAAAAAACCATCAGAAAATGTGTACACCATTACGTTTGATGCATAGGAACAGAAAAATATGCGAGATAAGAAATACGTTTACTTACATTAACAAACGAGTGTACGAGGCTAAAATGTTGAGATTAGCATTATGGTAATAAGTGAATTTACGGAGAAAGTATTTTATATGACTCATCGAAACTTGCACTGATCCACAAAAGCATTACTCTACGCCTTCTGTGAAAATAGGGAGGTAGTTTTCGCATTACTTCCGAAAATATGTGGGTAATTGTTTCCGGTGACAATATAATGAATAGATTCAAAATCAAAGAGATGCAAAACTTCGACTCGAATGGGATAAAAAACCGTTAGAAAAAGTGTATACCATTGAGTTTGATGCATAGGAAAAGAAAAATATGCGTGAATAGAAATACGTTTACTTACATTAAAAAAAGAGTGTACGAGGCTAAAATGTTAAGATTAGCATTATGGTAATAAGTTCATTTACGGAGTAAGTATTTCATATGACACGTCGAAACTTGCACTGATCCACAATAGCATTACTATACGCCTTCTGTGAAAAAAATGAGATAATATTCGCATTACTTCCGAAAATATGTGTGTAATTGTTTCCGGTAACAATAAAATGAAAACCTTCAAAATCAAAGAAATGCAAAACTTCGACTCGAATGGGATAAAAAACCGTCAGAAAAAGAGTATACCATTGAGTTTGATGCATAGGAACAGAAAAATATGCGAGAATAGAAATACGTTTACTTACATTAACAAAAGAGTGTACGAGGCTAAAATGTTCAGATTAGCATTATGGTAATAAGTGCATTTACGGAGAAAGTATTTCATATGACTCGTCGAACTTTGCACTGATCCACAAAAGCGTTACTCTACGCCTTCTGTGAAAATAGGGAGGTAGTATTCGCATTACTTCCGAAAATACGTGGGTAATTGTTTCCGGTGACAATATAATGAAAAGATTCAAAATCAAAGAAATACAAAACTTCGACTCGAATGGGATAAAAAACCGTCAGAAAAAGTGTATACCATTGAGTTTGATGCATAGGAACAGAAAAATATGCGTGAATAGAAATACGTTTACTTACATTAACAAAAGAGTGTACGAGGCTAAAATGTTAAGATTAGCATTATGGTAATAAGTTCATTTACTGAGTAAGTATTTCATATGACACGTCAAAACTTGCAATGATCCACAAAAGCATTGCTCTACGCCTTCTGTGAAAAAACGGAGATAATATTCGCATTACTTCCGAAAATATGTGTGTAATTGTTTCCGGTGACAATAAAATGTAAATCTTCAAAATCAAAGAAATGCAAAACTTCGACTCGAATGGGATAAAAAACCATCAGAAAACATGTATACCATTACGTTTGATGCATAGCAACGGAAAAATATGCGAGAAAAGAAATATGTTTACTTACATTAAATAAAGAGTGTACGAGGCTAAAATGTTCAGATTAGCATTATGGTAAAAAGGGAATTTATGGAGAAAGTATTTCATATGACACGTCGAAACTTAAACTAATCCACAAGAGCATTACTATACGCCTTCTGTGAAAATAGGGAGGTTATATTCGCATTACTTCCGAAAATATGTGGGTATTTGTTTCCGGTGACAATATAATGAAAAGCTTCCAAATCAAAGAAATGCAAAACTTCGAATCGAATGAGATAAAAAAACCGTCAGAAAATGTGTATACAATTGAGTTTGATGCATAAGAACAGAAAAATATGCGAGAGAAGAAATATATGTATACTTACATTAACAAAAGAGTGTACGAGGCGAAAATGTTCAGATTAGCATTATGGTAATAAGTGCATTTACGGAGAAAGTATTTCATATGACACGTCGAAACTTGCACTGATCTACAATAGCATTACTATACGCCTTCTGTAAAAATAAAGAGGTTATATTCGCATTACTTCCGAAGATATGTGGGTAATTGTTTCCGGTGACAATATAATGAAAAGCTTCAAAATCAAAGAATGGCATAACTTCGATTCTAATGGGATAAAAAACCGTCAGAAAAAGTGTAAAGCATTGAGTTTGATGCATAGGAACAGAAACATATGTGAGAATAGAAATATGTTTATTTACATTAACAAAAGAGTGTACGAGGCTAAAATGTTCAGATTAGCATTATGGTAAAAAGTGCATATAAGTAAAAAGTATTTCATATGACACGTCGAAACTTGCACTGAACCACAAAAGCATTACTCTACGCCTTCTGTGAAAAAAAGGAGGTAATATTCGCGTTACTTCTGAAAATATGTGGGTAATTGTTTCCGGTGACAATATAATGAAAAGATTAAAAATTAAAGAAATACATAACTTCGACTCGAATAGGATAAAAAACCGTCAGAAAAAGTGTATATTATTGAGTTTGATGCATAGGAACAGAAAAATATGCGAGAATAGAAATACGTTTACTTACATTAACAAAAGAGTGTACGAGGCTAAAATGTTCAGATTAGCATTATGGTAATAAGTGCATTTACGGAGAAAGTATTTCATATGACTCATCGAAACTTGCACTGATCCACAAAAGCATTTTTCTACGCCTTTTGTGGAAATAAGGAGGTAATATTCGCATTACTTCCGAAAATATGTGGGTATTTGTTTCCGGTGACAATATAATGAAAAGCTTCAAAATCAAAGAAATGCAAAACTTCGATTCCAATGGGATAAAAAACCGTCAGAAAAAGTGTATACCATTGAGTTTGATGCATAGGAACAGAAAAATATGCGTGAATAGAAATACGTTTACTTACATTAACATAAGAGTGTATGAGGCTAACATGTTAAGATTAGCATTATGGCAATAAGTTCATTTACGGAGTAAGTATTTCATATGACACGTCAAAACTTGCAATGATCCACAACAGCATTACTCTACCGCTTTCATTGAAAATAATGAGGTAATATTCGCATTACTTCCGAAAATATGTGTTTAATTGTTCCCGGTGACAATATAATGAAAAGCTTCAAAATCAAAGAAATGCAACACTTCGACTCGAATGGGATAAAAAACCATCAGAAAACATGTATACCATTACGTTTGATGCATAGCAACGGAAAAATATGCGAGAATAGAAATACGTTTACTTACATTAACAAAAGAGTGTACGAGGCTAAAATGTTCTGATTAGCATTATGTTAATAAGTGCCTTTACGGAGAAAGTACATCATATGACACGTCGACACTTGCACTGATCCACAAAAGCATTACACTACGTTCTTTGTGGAAATAAGGAGGTAATATTCGCATTACTTCCGAAAATATGATGGTATTTGTTTCCGGTGACAATATAATGAAAAGCTTCAAAATCAAAGAAATGCAAAACTTCGATTCCAATGGGATAAAAAACCGTCAAAAAAAGTGTATAGAATTGAGTTTGATGCATAGGAACAGAAAAATATGCGAGAATAGAAATATGTTTACTTACATTAACAAAAGAGTGCACGAGGCTAAAATGTTCAGATTAGCATTATGGTAAAAAGTGCATTTACGGAAAAAGTATTTTATATGACACGTCGAAACTTGCACTGATCCACAAAATAATTACTTTACGCCTTCTGTAAAAAAAACGAGGTAATATTTGCATTACTTCCGAAAATATTTGGGTAAATGTTTCCGGTGACAATATAATGAAAACCTTAAAAATCAAAGAAATGCAAAACCTAGACTCGAATGGGATAAAAAACAGTCAGAAAAAGTGTATACCATTGCGCTTGATGCATAAAAAAAGAAACATATTCGAGAGAAGAAATATGTTTACTTACATTAACAAAAGAGTGTACGAGGCTAAAATGTTCAGATTAGCATTATGGTAATAAGTGCATTTACGGAGAAAGTATTTAATATGACTCATCGAAACTTGCACTGATCCACAAAAGCATTACTCTACGCCTTTTGTGGAAATAAGGTGGTAATATTCGCATTACTTCCGAAGATATGTGGGTAATTGTTTCCGGTGACAATATAATGAAAAGCTTCAAAATCAAAGAAATGCAAAACTTCGAATCGAATGAGATAAAAAAACCGTCAGAAAATGTGTATACAATTGAGTTTGATGCATAAGAACAGAAAAATATGCGAGAGAAGAAATATATGTATACTTACATTAACAAAAGAGTGTACGAGGCGAAAATGTTCAGATTAGCATTATGGTAATAAGTGCATTTACGGAGAAAGTATTTCATATGACACGTCGAAACTTGCACTGATCTACAATAGCATTACTATACGCCTTCTGTAAAAATAAAGAGGTTATATTCGCATTACTTCCGAAGATATGTGGGTAATTGTTTCCGGTGACAATATAATGAAAAGCTTCAAAATCAAAGAATGGCATAACTTCGATTCTAATGGGATAAAAAACCGTCAGAAAAAGTGTAAAGCATTGAGTTTGATGCATAGGAACAGAAACATATGTGAGAATAGAAATATGTTTATTTACATTAACAAAAGAGTGTACGAGGCTAAAATGTTCAGATTAGCATTATGGTAAAAAGTGCATATAAGTAAAAAGTATTTCATATGACACGTCGAAACTTGCACTGAACCACAAAAGCATTACTCTACGCCTTCTGTGAAAAAAAGGAGGTAATATTCGCGTTACTTCTGAAAATATGTGGGTAATTGTTTCCGGTGACAATATAATGAAAAGATTAAAAATTAAAGAAATACATAACTTCGACTCGAATAGGATAAAAAACCGTCAGAAAAAGTGTATATTATTGAGTTTGATGCATAGGAACAGAAAAATATGCGAGAATAGAAATACGTTTACTTACATTAACAAAAGAGTGTACGAGGCTAAAATGTTCAGATTAGCATTATGGTAATAAGTGCATTTACGGAGAAAGTATTTCATATGACTCATCGAAACTTGCACTGATCCACAAAAGCATTTTTCTACGCCTTTTGTGGAAATAAGGAGGTAATATTCGCATTACTTCCGAAAATATGTGGGTATTTGTTTCCGGTGACAATATAATGAAAAGCTTCAAAATCAAAGAAATGCAAAACTTCGATTCCAATGGGATAAAAAACCGTCAGAAAAAGTGTATACCATTGAGTTTGATGCATAGGAACAGAAAAATATGCGTGAATAGAAATACGTTTACTTACATTAACATAAGAGTGTATGAGGCTAACATGTTAAGATTAGCATTATGGCAATAAGTTCATTTACGGAGTAAGTATTTCATATGACACGTCAAAACTTGCAATGATCCACAACAGCATTACTCTACCGCTTTCATTGAAAATAATGAGGTAATATTCGCATTACTTCCGAAAATATGTGTTTAATTGTTCCCGGTGACAATATAATGAAAAGCTTCAAAATCAAAGAAATGCAACACTTCGACTCGAATGGGATAAAAAACCATCAGAAAACATGTATACCATTACGTTTGATGCATAGCAACGGAAAAATATGCGAGAATAGAAATACGTTTACTTACATTAACAAAAGAGTGTACGAGGCTAAAATGTTCTGATTAGCATTATGTTAATAAGTGCCTTTACGGAGAAAGTACATCATATGACACGTCGACACTTGCACTGATCCACAAAAGCATTACACTACGTTCTTTGTGGAAATAAGGAGGTAATATTCGCATTACTTCCGAAAATATGATGGTATTTGTTTCCGGTGACAATATAATGAAAAGCTTCAAAATCAAAGAAATGCAAAACTTCGATTCCAATGGGATAAAAAACCGTCAAAAAAAGTGTATAGAATTGAGTTTGATGCATAGGAACAGAAAAATATGCGAGAATAGAAATATGTTTACTTACATTAACAAAAGAGTGCACGAGGCTAAAATGTTCAGATTAGCATTATGGTAAAAAGTGCATTTACGGAAAAAGTATTTTATATGACACGTCGAAACTTGCACTGATCCACAAAATAATTACTTTACGCCTTCTGTAAAAAAAACGAGGTAATATTTGCATTACTTCCGAAAATATTTGGGTAAATGTTTCCGGTGACAATATAATGAAAACCTTAAAAATCAAAGAAATGCAAAACCTAGACTCGAATGGGATAAAAAACAGTCAGAAAAAGTGTATACCATTGCGCTTGATGCATAAAAAAAGAAACATATTCGAGAGAAGAAATATGTTTACTTACATTAACAAAAGAGTGTACGAGGCTAAAATGTTCAGATTAGCATTATGGTAATAAGTGCATTTACGGAGAAAGTATTTAATATGACTCATCGAAACTTGCACTGATCCACAAAAGCATTACTCTACGCCTTTTGTGGAAATAAGGTGGTAATATTCGCATTACTTCCGAAAATATGTGGGTATTTGTTTCCGGTGACAATATAATGAAAAGCTTCAAAATCAAAGAAATGCAAAACTTCGATTCCAATGGGATAAAAAACCGTCAAAAATAGTGTATAGCATTGAGTTTGATGCATAAGAACAGAAAAATATGCGAGAATAGAAATATGTTTACTTACATTAACAAAAGAGTGCACGAGGCTAAAATGTTCAGATTAGCATTATGGTAAAATGTGCATTTACGGAATAAGTATTTCATATGACACGTCAAAACTTGCACTGATCCACAAAAGAATTACGCCTTCTGTGAAAAAAGAGAGTTAGTATTCGCATTACTTCCGAAAATATATGGGTAAATGTTTCCGGTGACAATATAATGAAAACCTTAAAAATCGAAGAAATGCAAAACCTCGACTCGAATGGGATAAAAAACAGTCAGAAAAAGTGTATACCATTGCGCTTGATGCATAGGAACAGAAACATATTCGAGAGAAGAAATATGTTTACTTACATTAACAAAAGAGTGTACGAGGCTAAAATGTTCTGATTAGCATTATGGTAATAAGTGCATTTACGGAGAAAGTATATCATATGACACGTCGAAACTTGCACTGATCCATAAAAGCATTACTCTACGCCTTCTGTGAAAATAGGGAGGTAGTATTCGTATTACTTCCGAAAATATGTGGGTAATTGCTTCCGGTGACAATATAATGAAAAGCTTCAAAATCAAAGAAATGCAAAACTTCGACTCGAATGGGATAAAAAACCATCAGAAAAAGTGTATACCATTGAGTTTGATTCATAGGAACAGAAAAATATGCGAGAATAGAAATATGTTTACTTACATTAACAAAAGAGTGTACGAGGCTAAAATGTTCAGATTAGCATTATGGTAAAAAGGGAATTTATGGAGAAAGTATTTCATATGACACGTCGAAACTTAAACTAATCCACAAGAGCATTACTATACGCCTTCTGTGAAAATAGGGAGGTTATTTTCGCATTACTTCCGAAAATAAGTGGGTATTTGTTTCCGGTGACAATATAATGAAAAGCTTCCAAATCAAAGAAATGCAAAACTTCGAATCGAATGAGATAAAAAAACCGTCAGAAAATGTGTATACAATTGAGTTTGATGCATAAGAACAGAAAAATATGCGAGAGAAGAAATATGTTTACTTACATTAACAAAAGAGTGTACGAGGCGAAAATGTTCAGATTAGCATTATGGTAATAAGTGCATTTAATGAAAAAGTATTTCATATGACACGTCGAAACTTGCACTGATCCACAAAAGAATTACTATACGCCTTCTGTGAAAAAATGGAGGTAATATTCGCATTACTTCCGAAAATATGGGGGTAAATGTTTCCGGTGACAATATAATGAAAACCTTAAAAATCGAAGAAATGCAAAACCTCGACTCGAATGGGATAAAAAACAGTCAGAAAAAGTGTATACCATTGCGCTTGATGCATTGGAACAGAAACATATTCGAGAGAAGAAATATGTTTACTTACATTAAAAAAAGATTGTACGAGGCTAAAATGTTCAGATTAGCATTATGGGAAAAAGTGCATTTACGGAGAAAGTATTTCATATGACTCATCGAAACTTGCACTGATCCACAAAAGTATTACTCTACGCCTTTTGTGGAAATAAGGAGGTAATATTCGCATTACTTCCGAAAATATGTGGGTATTTGTTTCCGGTGACAATATAATGAAAAGTTTCAAAATCAAAGAAATGCAAAACTTCGATTCCAATGGGATAAAAAACCGTCAAAAAAAGTGTAAAGCATTGAGTTTGATGCATAGGAACAGAAAAATATGCGAGAATAGAAATATGTTTACTTACATTAACAAAAGAGTGTACGAGGCTAAAATGTTCAGATTAGCATTATGGTAAAAAGTGCATTTAAGGAAAAAGTATTTCATATGACACGTCGAAACTTGCACTGAACCACAAAAGCATTACTCTACGCCTTCTGTGAAAAAAAGGAGGTAATACTCGCGTTACTTCTGAAAATATGTGGGTAATTGTTTCCGGTGACAATATAATGAAAAGATTAAAAATCAAAGAAATGCAAAACTTCGACTCGAATAGGATAAAAAACCGTCAGAAAAAGTGTATACCATTGAGTTTGATGCATAGGAACAGAAAAATATGCGAGAATAGAAATACGTTTACTTACATTAACAAAAGAGTGTACGAGGCTAAAATGTTCAGATTAGCATTATGGTAATAAGTGCATTTACGGAGAAAGTATATCATATGACACGTCGAAACTTGCACTGATCCACAAAAGCAGTACTCTACGCCTTCTGTGAAAAAAGGGAGGTATATATTTTCGTTACTTCTGAAAATATGTGGGTAATTGTTTCCGGTGACAATATAATAAAAAGATTCAAAAACAAAGAAATGCAAAACTTCGACTCGAATGGGATAAAAAACCGTCAGAAAAAGTGTATAGCATTGAGTTTGATGCATAGGAACAGAAAAATATGCGTGAATAGAAATACGTTTACTTACATTAACAAAAGAGTGTAGGTGGCTAAAATGTTAAGATTAGCATTATGGTAATAAGCTCATTTACTGAGTAAGTATTTCATATGACACGTCAAAACTTGCTCTGATCCACAAAAGCATTACTTTACGCCTTCTGTGAAGAAAGGGAGGTAATAGTCGCATTACTTCCGAAAATATGTGTGTAATTGTTTCCGGTGACAATATAATGAAAAGTTTCAAAATCAAAGAAATGCAAAACTTCGACTCGAATGGGATAAAAAAACCATCAGAAAACGTGTATACTATTAAGTTTGATGCATAGCAACGGAAAAATATGCGAGAAAAGAAATATGTTTACTTACATTAACAAAAGAGTGTACGAGGCTAAAATGTCCAGATTAGCATTACGGTAAAAAGGGAATTTATGGAGAAAGTATTTCATATGACACGTCGAAACTTAAACTAATCCACAAGAGCATTACTATACGCCTTCTGTGAAAATAGGGAGGTTATATTCGCATTACTTCTGAAAATATGTGGGTGTTTGTTTCCGGTGACAATATAATGAAAAGCTTCCAAATCAAAGAAATGCAAAACTTCGAATCGAATGAGATAAAAAAACCGTCAGAAAATGTGTATACCATTGAGTTTGATGCATAAGAACAGAAAAATATGCGAGAGAAGAAATATGTTTAATTACATTAACAAAAGAGTGTACGAGGCGAAAATGTTCAGATTAGCATTATGGTAATAAGTGCATTTACGGAAAAAGTATTTCATATGACACGTCAAAACTTGCACTGATCCACAAAAGCATTACTGTACGCCTTCTATGAAAAAAATGAGGTAATATTCGCATTACTTCCGAAGATATGTGGGTAATGGTTTCCGGTGACAATATAATGAAAAGCTTCAAAATCAAAGAAATGCAAAACTTCGATTCTAATGGGATAAAAAACCGTCAGAAAAAGTGTATAGCATTGAGTTTGATGCATAGGAACAGAAATATATGCTAGAATAGAAATTTGTTTACTTACATTAACAAAAGAGTGTGCGAGGCTAAAATGTTCAGATTAGCATTAAGGTAAAAAGTGCATTTAAGGAAAAAGTATTTTATATGACAAGTCGAAACTTGCACTGAACAACAAAAGCATTACTCTACGCCTTCTGTGAAAATAGGGAGGTAATATTCGCAATACTTCCGAAAATATGTGGGTAATTGTTTCCGGTGACAATATAATGAAAAGCTTCAAAATCAAAGAAATGCAAAACTTCGACTCAAATGGGATATAAAACCATCAGAAAAAGTGTATACCATTGCGCTTGATGCATAGGAACAGAAACATATTCGAGAGAAGAAATATGTTTACTTACATTAACAAAAGAGTGTACGAGGCTAAAATGTTCAGCTTAGCATTATGGTAATAAGTGCATTTACGGAAAACGTATTTCATATGACTCATCGAAACTTGCACTGATCCATAAAAGCATTACTCTACGCCTTCTGTGAAAATAGGGAGGTAGTATTCGTATTACTTCCGAAAATATGTGGGTAATTGCTTCCGGTGACAATATAATGAGAAGCTTCAAAATCAAAGAAACGCAAAACTTCGACTCGAATGGGATAAAAAACCATCAGAAAAAGTGTATACCATTGAGTTTGATGCATAGGAACAGAAAAATATGCGAGAATAGAAATATGTTTACTTACATTAACAAAAGAGTGTACGAGGCTAAAATGTTCAGATTAGCATTATGGTAAAAAGGGAATTTATGGAGAAAGTATTTCATATGACACGTCGAAACTTAAACTAATCCACAAGAGCATTACTATACGCCTTCTGTGAAAATAGGGAGGTTATATTCGCATTACTTCCGAAAATAAGTGGGTATTTGTTTCCGGTGACAATATAATGAAAAGCTTCCAAATCAAAGAAATGCAAAACTTCGAATCGAATGAGATAAAAAACCGTCAGAAAATGTGTATACAATTGAGTTTGATGCATAAGAACAGAAAAATTTGCGAGAGAAGAAATATGTTTACTTACATTAACAAAAGAGTGTACGAGGCGAAAATGTTCAGATTAGCATTATGGTAATAAGTGCATTTAATGAAAAAGTATTTCATATGACACGTCGAAACTTGCACTGATCCACAAAAGAATTACTATACGCCTTCTGTGAAAAAATGGAGGTAATATTCGCATTACTTCCGAAAATATGTGGGTAAATGTTTCCGGTGACAATATAATGAAAACCTTTAAAATCAAAGAAATGCAAAACCTCGACTCGAATGGGATAAAAAACAGTCAGAAAAAGTGTATACCATTGCGCTTGATGCATTGGAACAGAAACATATTCGAGAGAAGAAATATGTTTACTTACATTAAAAAAAGATTGTACGAGGCTAAAATGTTCAGATTAGCATTATGGGAAAAAGTGCATTTACGGAGAAAGTATTTCATATGACTCATCGAAACTTGCACTGATCCACAAAAGTATTACTCTACGCCTATTGTGGAAATAAGGAGGTAATATTCGCATTACTTCCGAAAATGTGTGGGTATTTGTTTCCGGTGACAATATAATGAAAAGTTTCAAAATCAAAGAAATGCAAAACTTCGATTCCAATGGGATAAAAAACCGTCAAAAAAAGTGTAAAGCATTGAGTTTGATGCATAGGAACAGAAAAATATGCGAGAATAGAAATATGTTTACTTACATTAACAAAAGAGTGTACGAGGCTAAAATGTTCAGATTAGCATTATGGTAAAAAGTGCATTTAAGGAAAAAGTATTTCATATGACACGTCGAAACTTGCACTGAACCACAAAAGCATTACTCTACGCCTTCTGTGAAAAAAAGGAGGTAATACTCGCGTTACTTCTGAAAATATGTGGGTAATTGTTTCCGGTGACAATATAATGAAAAGATTAAAAATCAAAGAAATGCAAAACTTCGACTCGAATAGGATAAAAAACCGTCAGAAAAAGTGTATACCATTGAGTTTGATGCATAGGAACAGAAAAATATGCGAGAATAGAAATACGTTTACTTACATTAACAAAAGAGTGTACGAGGCTAAAATGTTCAGATTAGCATTATGGTAATAAGTGCATTTACGGAGAAAGTATTTCATATGACTCATCGAAACATGCAGTGTTCCACAAAAGCATTACTCTACGCCTTCTGTGAAAATAGGTAGGTAATATTCGCAATACTTCCGAAAATATGTGGGTAATTGTTTCCGGTGACAATATAATGAAAAGATTCAAAATCAATTAAATGCAAAACTTCGACTCGAATGGGATAAAAAACCATCAGAAAATGTGTACACCATTACGTTTGATGCATAGGAACAGAAAAATATGCGAGATAAGAAATACGTTTACTTACATTAACAAACGAGTGTACGAGGCTAAAATGTTGAGATTAGCATTATGGTAATAAGTGAATTTACGGAGAAAGTATTTTATATGACTCATCGAAACTTGCACTGATCCACAAAAGCATTACTCTACGCCTTCTGTGAAAATAGGGAGGTAGTTTTCGCATTACTTCCGAAAATATGTGGGTAATTGTTTCCGGTGACAATATAATGAATAGATTCAAAATCAAAGAGATGCAAAACTTCGACTCGAATGGGATAAAAAACCGTTAGAAAAAGTGTATACCATTGAGTTTGATGCATAGGAAAAGAAAAATATGCGTGAATAGAAATACGTTTACTTACATTAAAAAAAGAGTGTACGAGGCTAAAATGTTAAGATTAGCATTATGGTAATAAGTTCATTTACGGAGTAAGTATTTCATATGACACGTCGAAACTTGCACTGATCCACAATAGCATTACTATACGCCTTCTGTGAAAAAAATGAGATAATATTCGCATTACTTCCGAAAATATGTGTGTAATTGTTTCCGGTAACAATAAAATGAAAACCTTCAAAATCAAAGAAATGCAAAACTTCGACTCGAATGGGATAAAAAACCGTCAGAAAAAGAGTATACCATTGAGTTTGATGCATAGGAACAGAAAAATATGCGAGAATAGAAATACGTTTACTTACATTAACAAAAGAGTGTACGAGGCTAAAATGTTCAGATTAGCATTATGGTAATAAGTGCATTTACGGAGAAAGTATTTCATATGACTCGTCGAACTTTGCACTGATCCACAAAAGCGTTACTCTACGCCTTCTGTGAAAATAGGGAGGTAGTATTCGCATTACTTCCGAAAATACGTGGGTAATTGTTTCCGGTGACAATATAATGAAAAGATTCAAAATCAAAGAAATACAAAACTTCGACTCGAATGGGATAAAAAACCGTCAGAAAAAGTGTATACCATTGAGTTTGATGCATAGGAACAGAAAAATATGCGTGAATAGAAATACGTTTACTTACATTAACAAAAGAGTGTACGAGGCTAAAATGTTAAGATTAGCATTATGGTAATAAGTTCATTTACTGAGTAAGTATTTCATATGACACGTCAAAACTTGCAATGATCCACAAAAGCATTGCTCTACGCCTTCTGTGAAAAAACGGAGATAATATTCGCATTACTTCCGAAAATATGTGTGTAATTGTTTCCGGTGACAATAAAATGTAAATCTTCAAAATCAAAGAAATGCAAAACTTCGACTCGAATGGGATAAAAAACCATCAGAAAACATGTATACCATTACGTTTGATGCATAGCAACGGAAAAATATGCGAGAAAAGAAATATGTTTACTTACATTAAATAAAGAGTGTACGAGGCTAAAATGTTCAGATTAGCATTATGGTAAAAAGGGAATTTATGGAGAAAGTATTTCATATGACACGTCGAAACTTAAACTAATCCACAAGAGCATTACTATACGCCTTCTGTGAAAATAGGGAGGTTATATTCGCATTACTTCCGAAAATATGTGGGTATTTGTTTCCGGTGACAATATAATGAAAAGCTTCCAAATCAAAGAAATGCAAAACTTCGAATCGAATGAGATAAAAAAACCGTCAGAAAATGTGTATACAATTGAGTTTGATGCATAAGAACAGAAAAATATGCGAGAGAAGAAATATATGTATACTTACATTAACAAAAGAGTGTACGAGGCTAAAATGTTCAGATTAGCATTATGGTAAAAAGTTCATTTACGGAGAAAGTATTTCATATGACACGTCGAAACTTGCACTGAACCACAAAAGCATTACTCTACGCCTTCTGTGAAAAAAAGGAGGTAATATTCGCGTTACTTCTGAAAATATGTGGGTAATTGTTTCCGGTGACAATATAATGAAAAGATTAAAAATTAAAGAAATACATAACTTCGACTCGAATAGGATAAAAAACCGTCAGAAAAAGTGTATATTATTGAGTTTGATGCATAGGAACAGAAAAATATGCGAGAATAGAAATACGTTTACTTACATTAACAAAAGAGTGTACGAGGCTAAAATGTTCAGATTAGCATTATGGTAATAAGTGCATTTACGGAGAAAGTATTTCATATGACTCATCGAAACTTGCACTGATCCACAAAAGCATTTTTCTACGCCTTTTGTGGAAATAAGGAGGTAATATTCGCATTACTTCCGAAAATATGTGGGTATTTGTTTCCGGTGACAATATAATGAAAAGCTTCAAAATCAAAGAAATGCAAAACTTCGATTCCAATGGGATAAAAAACAGTCAGAAAAAGTGTATATCATTGCGCTTGATGCATAGGAACAGAAACATATTCGAGAGAAGAAATATGTTTACTTACATTAACAAAAGAGTGTACGAGGCTAAAATGTTCAGAATAGCATTGTGGTAATAAGTGCATTTACGGAAAAAGTATTTCATATGACTCATCGAAACTTGCACTGATCCACAAAAGCATTACTCTACGCCTTTTGTGGAAATATGGAGGTAATATTCGCATTACTTCCGAAAATATGTGGGTATTTGTTTCCGGTGACAATATAATGAAAAGCTTCAAAATCAAAGAAATGCAAAACTTCGACTCGAATGGGATAAAAAACCATCAGAAAAAGTGAATACACTTGTGTTTGATGCATAGGTACATAATAATATGCGAGAATAGAAATATGTTTACTTACATTAACAAAAGAGTGTGCGAGGCTAAAATGTTCAGATTAGCATTATGGTAAAAAGTGCATTTAAGGAAAAAGTATTTTATATGACAAGTGGAAACTTGCACTGGTCCACAAAAGCATTACTCTACGCCTTTTGTGGAAATAAGGAGGTAATATTCGCATTACTTCCGAAAATATGTGGGTAATTGTTTCCGGTGACAATATAATGAAAAGATTCAAAATCAATTAAATGCAAAACTTCGACTCGAATGGGATAAAAAACCATCAGAAAATGTGTACACCATTACGTTTGATTCATAGGAACAGAAAAATATGCGAGATAAGAAATACGTTTACTTACATTAACAAACGAGTGTACGAGGCTAAAATGTTGAGATTAGCATTATGGTAATAAGTGAATTTACGGAGAAAGTATTTTATATGACTCCTCGAAACTTGCACTGATCCACAAAAGCATTACTCTACGCCTTCTGTGAAAATAGGGAGGTAGTATTCGCATTACTTCCGAAAATATGTGGGTAATTGTTTCCGGTGACAATATAATGAATAGATTCAAAATCAAAGAGATGCAAAACTTCGACTCGAATGGGATAAAAAACCATCAGAAAACGTGTATACCATTGAGTTTGATGCATAGGAACAGAAAAATATGCGTGAATAGAAATACGTTTACTTACATTAAAAAAAGAGTGTACGAGGCTAAAATGTTAAGATTAGCATTATGGTAATAAGTTCATTTACGGAGTAAGTATTTCATATGACACGTCAAAACTTGCAATGATCCACAATAGCATTGCTCTACGCCTTCTGTGAAAAAAGAGAGATAATATTCGCATTTCTTCCGAAAATATGTGTGTAATTGTTTCCGGTGACAATAAAATGAAAACCTTCAAAATAAAAGAAATGCAAAACCTCGACTCGAATGGGATAAAAAACCATCAGAAAAAGTGTATACCATTGTGTTTGATGCATAGGAACAGAAAAATATGCGAGAAAAGAAATATGTTTACTTACATTAACAAAAGAGTGTACGAGGCTAAAATGTTCAGATTAGCATTATTGTAATAAGTGCATTTACGGAGAAAGTATTTCATATGACACGTCAGAACTTGCACTGAACCACAAAAGCATTACTATACCCCTTCTGTGAAAATATGGAGGTTATATTCGCATTACTTTTGAATATATGTGGGTAATTGTTTCCGGTGACAATATAATGAAAAGATTCAAAATCAAAGAAATGCAAAACTTCGACTCGAATAGGATAAAAAACCGTCAGAAAAAGAGTATACCATTGAGTTTGATGCATAGGAACAGAAAAATATGCGAGAATAGAAATACGTTTACTTACACTAACAAAAGAGTGTACGAGGCTAAAATGTTCAGATTAGCATTATGGTAAAAAGTGCATTTAAGGAAAAAGTATTTCATATGACACGTCGAAACTTGCACTGAACCACAAAAGCAGTACTCTACGCCTTCTGTGAAAAAAGGGAGGTATATATTTTCGTTACTTCTGAAAATATGTGGGTAATTGTTTCCGGTGACAATATAATAAAAAGATTCAAAAACAAAGAAATGCAAAACTTCGACTCGAATGGGATAAAAAACCGTCAGAAAAAGTGTATAGCATTGAGTTTGATGCATAGGAACAGAAAAATATGCGTGAATAGAAATACGTTTACTTACATTAACAAAAGAGTGTAGGTGGCTAAAATGTTAAGATTAGCATTATGGTAATAAGCTCATTTACTGAGTAAGTATTTCATATGACACGTCAAAACTTGCTCTGATCCACAAAAGCATTACTTTACGCCTTCTGTGAAGAAAGGGAGGTAATAGTCGCATTACTTCCGAAAATATGTGTGTAATTGTTTCCGGTGACAATATAATGAAAAGTTTCAAAATCAAAGAAATGCAAAACTTCGACTCGAATGGGATAAAAAAACCATCAGAAAACGTGTATACTATTAAGTTTGATGCATAGCAACGGAAAAATATGCGAGAAAAGAAATATGTTTACTTACATTAACAAAAGAGTGTACGAGGCTAAAATGTCCAGATTAGCATTACGGTAAAAAGGGAATTTATGGAGAAAGTATTTCATATGACACGTCGAAACTTAAACTAATCCACAAGAGCATTACTATACGCCTTCTGTGAAAATAGGGAGGTTATATTCGCATTACTTCTGAAAATATGTGGGTGTTTGTTTCCGGTGACAATATAATGAAAAGCTTCCAAATCAAAGAAATGCAAAACTTCGAATCGAATGAGATAAAAAAACCGTCAGAAAATGTGTATACCATTGAGTTTGATGCATAAGAACAGAAAAATATGCGAGAGAAGAAATATGTTTAATTACATTAACAAAAGAGTGTACGAGGCGAAAATGTTCAGATTAGCATTATGGTAATAAGTGCATTTACGGAAAAAGTATTTCATATGACACGTCAAAACTTGCACTGATCCACAAAAGCATTACTGTACGCCTTCTATGAAAAAAATGAGGTAATATTCGCATTACTTCCGAAGATATGTGGGTAATGGTTTCCGGTGACAATATAATGAAAAGCTTCAAAATCAAAGAAATGCAAAACTTCGATTCTAATGGGATAAAAAACCGTCAGAAAAAGTGTATAGCATTGAGTTTGATGCATAGGAACAGAAATATATGCTAGAATAGAAATTTGTTTACTTACATTAACAAAAGAGTGTGCGAGGCTAAAATGTTCAGATTAGCATTAAGGTAAAAAGTGCATTTAAGGAAAAAGTATTTTATATGACAAGTCGAAACTTGCACTGAACAACAAAAGCATTACTCTACGCCTTCTGTGAAAATAGGGAGGTAATATTCGCAATACTTCCGAAAATATGTGGGTAATTGTTTCCGGTGACAATATAATGAAAAGCTTCAAAATCAAAGAAATGCAAAACTTCGACTCAAATGGGATATAAAACCATCAGAAAAAGTGTATACCATTGCGCTTGATGCATAGGAACAGAAACATATTCGAGAGAAGAAATATGTTTACTTACATTAACAAAAGAGTGTACGAGGCTAAAATGTTCAGCTTAGCATTATGGTAATAAGTGCATTTACGGAAAACGTATTTCATATGACTCATCGAAACTTGCACTGATCCATAAAAGCATTACTCTACGCCTTCTGTGAAAATAGGGAGGTAGTATTCGTATTACTTCCGAAAATATGTGGGTAATTGCTTCCGGTGACAATATAATGAGAAGCTTCAAAATCAAAGAAACGCAAAACTTCGACTCGAATGGGATAAAAAACCATCAGAAAAAGTGTATACCATTGAGTTTGATGCATAGGAACAGAAAAATATGCGAGAATAGAAATATGTTTACTTACATTAACAAAAGAGTGTACGAGGCTAAAATGTTCAGATTAGCATTATGGTAAAAAGGGAATTTATGGAGAAAGTATTTCATATGACACGTCGAAACTTAAACTAATCCACAAGAGCATTACTATACGCCTTCTGTGAAAATAGGGAGGTTATATTCGCATTACTTCCGAAAATAAGTGGGTATTTGTTTCCGGTGACAATATAATGAAAAGCTTCCAAATCAAAGAAATGCAAAACTTCGAATCGAATGAGATAAAAAACCGTCAGAAAATGTGTATACAATTGAGTTTGATGCATAAGAACAGAAAAATTTGCGAGAGAAGAAATATGTTTACTTACATTAACAAAAGAGTGTACGAGGCGAAAATGTTCAGATTAGCATTATGGTAATAAGTGCATTTAATGAAAAAGTATTTCATATGACACGTCGAAACTTGCACTGATCCACAAAAGAATTACTATACGCCTTCTGTGAAAAAATGGAGGTAATATTCGCATTACTTCCGAAAATATGTGGGTAAATGTTTCCGGTGACAATATAATGAAAACCTTTAAAATCAAAGAAATGCAAAACCTCGACTCGAATGGGATAAAAAACAGTCAGAAAAAGTGTATACCATTGCGCTTGATGCATTGGAACAGAAACATATTCGAGAGAAGAAATATGTTTACTTACATTAAAAAAAGATTGTACGAGGCTAAAATGTTCAGATTAGCATTATGGGAAAAAGTGCATTTACGGAGAAAGTATTTCATATGACTCATCGAAACTTGCACTGATCCACAAAAGTATTACTCTACGCCTATTGTGGAAATAAGGAGGTAATATTCGCATTACTTCCGAAAATGTGTGGGTATTTGTTTCCGGTGACAATATAATGAAAAGTTTCAAAATCAAAGAAATGCAAAACTTCGATTCCAATGGGATAAAAAACCGTCAAAAAAAGTGTAAAGCATTGAGTTTGATGCATAGGAACAGAAAAATATGCGAGAATAGAAATATGTTTACTTACATTAACAAAAGAGTGTACGAGGCTAAAATGTTCAGATTAGCATTATGGTAAAAAGTGCATTTAAGGAAAAAGTATTTCATATGACACGTCGAAACTTGCACTGAACCACAAAAGCATTACTCTACGCCTTCTGTGAAAAAAAGGAGGTAATACTCGCGTTACTTCTGAAAATATGTGGGTAATTGTTTCCGGTGACAATATAATGAAAAGATTAAAAATCAAAGAAATGCAAAACTTCGACTCGAATAGGATAAAAAACCGTCAGAAAAAGTGTATACCATTGAGTTTGATGCATAGGAACAGAAAAATATGCGAGAATAGAAATACGTTTACTTACATTAACAAAAGAGTGTACGAGGCTAAAATGTTCAGATTAGCATTATGGTAATAAGTGCATTTACGGAGAAAGTATTTCATATGACTCATCGAAACATGCAGTGTTCCACAAAAGCATTACTCTACGCCTTCTGTGAAAATAGGGAGGTAGTTTTCGCATTACTTCCGAAAATATGTGGGTAATTGTTTCCGGTGACAATATAATGAATAGATTCAAAATCAAAGAGATGCAAAACTTCGACTCGAATGGGATAAAAAACCGTTAGAAAAAGTGTATACCATTGAGTTTGATGCATAGGAAAAGAAAAATATGCGTGAATAGAAATACGTTTACTTACATTAAAAAAAGAGTGTACGAGGCTAAAATGTTAAGATTAGCATTATGGTAATAAGTTCATTTACGGAGTAAGTATTTCATATGACACGTCGAAACTTGCACTGATCCACAATAGCATTACTATACGCCTTCTGTGAAAAAAATGAGATAATATTCGCATTACTTCCGAAAATATGTGTGTAATTGTTTCCGGTAACAATAAAATGAAAACCTTCAAAATCAAAGAAATGCAAAACTTCGACTCGAATGGGATAAAAAACCGTCAGAAAAAGAGTATACCATTGAGTTTGATGCATAGGAACAGAAAAATATGCGAGAATAGAAATACGTTTACTTACATTAACAAAAGAGTGTACGAGGCTAAAATGTTCAGATTAGCATTATGGTAATAAGTGCATTTACGGAGAAAGTATTTCATATGACTCGTCGAACTTTGCACTGATCCACAAAAGCGTTACTCTACGCCTTCTGTGAAAATAGGGAGGTAGTATTCGCATTACTTCCGAAAATACGTGGGTAATTGTTTCCGGTGACAATATAATGAAAAGATTCAAAATCAAAGAAATACAAAACTTCGACTCGAATGGGATAAAAAACCGTCAGAAAAAGTGTATACCATTGAGTTTGATGCATAGGAACAGAAAAATATGCGTGAATAGAAATACGTTTACTTACATTAACAAAAGAGTGTACGAGGCTAAAATGTTAAGATTAGCATTATGGTAATAAGTTCATTTACTGAGTAAGTATTTCATATGACACGTCAAAACTTGCAATGATCCACAAAAGCATTGCTCTACGCCTTCTGTGAAAAAACGGAGATAATATTCGCATTACTTCCGAAAATATGTGTGTAATTGTTTCCGGTGACAATAAAATGTAAATCTTCAAAATCAAAGAAATGCAAAACTTCGACTCGAATGGGATAAAAAACCATCAGAAAACATGTATACCATTACGTTTGATGCATAGCAACGGAAAAATATGCGAGAAAAGAAATATGTTTACTTACATTAAATAAAGAGTGTACGAGGCTAAAATGTTCAGATTAGCATTATGAAAAAAAGGGAATTTATGGAGAAAGTATTTCATATGACACGTCGAAACTTAAACTAATCCACAAGAGCATTACTATACGCCTTCTGTGAAAATAGGGAGGTTATATTCGCATTACTTCCGAAAATATGTGGGTATTTGTTTCCGGTGACAATATAATGAAAAGCTTCCAAATCAAAGAAATGCAAAACTTCGAATCGAATGAGATAAAAAAACCGTCAGAAAATGTGTATACAATTGAGTTTGATGCATAAGAACAGAAAAATATGCGAGAGAAGAAATATATGTATACTTACATTAACAAAAGAGTGTACGAGGCTAAAATGTTCAGATTAGCATTATGGTAAAAAGTTCATTTACGGAGAAAGTATTTCATATGACACGTCGAAACTTGCACTGAACCACAAAAGCATTACTCTACGCCTTCTGTGAAAAAAAGGAGGTAATATTCGCGTTACTTCTGAAAATATGTGGGTAATTGTTTCCGGTGACAATATAATGAAAAGATTAAAAATTAAAGAAATACATAACTTCGACTCGAATAGGATAAAAAACCGTCAGAAAAAGTGTATATTATTGAGTTTGATGCATAGGAACAGAAAAATATGCGAGAATAGAAATACGTTTACTTACATTAACAAAAGAGTGTACGAGGCTAAAATGTTCAGATTAGCATTATGGTAATAAGTGCATTTACGGAGAAAGTATTTCATATGACTCATCGAAACTTGCACTGATCCACAAAAGCATTTTTCTACGCCTTTTGTGGAAATAAGGAGGTAATATTCGCATTACTTCCGAAAATATGTGGGTATTTGTTTCCGGTGACAATATAATGAAAAGCTTCAAAATCAAAGAAATGCAAAACTTCGATTCCAATGGGATAAAAAACAGTCAGAAAAAGTGTATATCATTGCGCTTGATGCATAGGAACAGAAACATATTCGAGAGAAGAAATATGTTTACTTACATTAACAAAAGAGTGTACGAGGCTAAAATGTTCAGAATAGCATTGTGGTAATAAGTGCATTTACGGAAAAAGTATTTCATATGACTCATCGAAACTTGCACTGATCCACAAAAGCATTACTCTACGCCTTTTGTGGAAATATGGAGGTAATATTCGCATTACTTCCGAAAATATGTGGGTATTTGTTTCCGGTGACAATATAATGAAAAGCTTCAAAATCAAAGAAATGCAAAACTTCGACTCGAATGGGATAAAAAACCATCAGAAAAAGTGAATACACTTGTGTTTGATGCATAGGTACATAATAATATGCGAGAATAGAAATATGTTTACTTACATTAACAAAAGAGTGTGCGAGGCTAAAATGTTCAGATTAGCATTATGGTAAAAAGTGCATTTAAGGAAAAAGTATTTTATATGACAAGTGGAAACTTGCACTGGTCCACAAAAGCATTACTCTACGCCTTTTGTGGAAATAAGGAGGTAATATTCGCATTACTTCCGAAAATATGTGGGTAATTGTTTCCGGTGACAATATAATGAAAAGATTCAAAATCAATTAAATGCAAAACTTCGACTCGAATGGGATAAAAAACCATCAGAAAATGTGTACACCATTACGTTTGATTCATAGGAACAGAAAAATATGCGAGATAAGAAATACGTTTACTTACATTAACAAACGAGTGTACGAGGCTAAAATGTTGAGATTAGCATTATGGTAATAAGTGAATTTACGGAGAAAGTATTTTATATGACTCCTCGAAACTTGCACTGATCCACAAAAGCATTACTCTACGCCTTCTGTGAAAATAGGGAGGTAGTATTCGCATTACTTCCGAAAATATGTGGGTAATTGTTTCCGGTGACAATATAATGAATAGATTCAAAATCAAAGAGATGCAAAACTTCGACTCGAATGGGATAAAAAACCATCAGAAAACGTGTATACCATTGAGTTTGATGCATAGGAACAGAAAAATATGCGTGAATAGAAATACGTTTACTTACATTAAAAAAAGAGTGTACGAGGCTAAAATGTTAAGATTAGCATTATGGTAATAAGTTCATTTACGGAGTAAGTATTTCATATGACACGTCAAAACTTGCAATGATCCACAATAGCATTGCTCTACGCCTTCTGTGAAAAAAGAGAGATAATATTCGCATTTCTTCCGAAAATATGTGTGTAATTGTTTCCGGTGACAATAAAATGAAAACCTTCAAAATAAAAGAAATGCAAAACCTCGACTCGAATGGGATAAAAAACCATCAGAAAAAGTGTATACCATTGTGTTTGATGCATAGGAACAGAAAAATATGCGAGAAAAGAAATATGTTTACTTACATTAACAAAAGAGTGTACGAGGCTAAAATGTTCAGATTAGCATTATTGTAATAAGTGCATTTACGGAGAAAGTATTTCATATGACACGTCAGAACTTGCACTGAACCACAAAAGCATTACTATACCCCTTCTGTGAAAATATGGAGGTTATATTCGCATTACTTTTGAATATATGTGGGTAATTGTTTCCGGTGACAATATAATGAAAAGATTCAAAATCAAAGAAATGCAAAACTTCGACTCGAATAGGATAAAAAACCGTCAGAAAAAGAGTATACCATTGAGTTTGATGCATAGGAACAGAAAAATATGCGAGAATAGAAATACGTTTACTTACACTAACAAAAGAGTGTACGAGGCTAAAATGTTCAGATTAGCATTATGATAATAAGTGCATTTACGGAGAAAGTATTTCATATGACTCGTCGAACTTTGCACTGATCCACAAAAGCATAACTCTACGCCTTCTGTGAAAATAGGGAGGTAGTATTCGCATTACTTCCGAAAATACGTAGGTAATTGTTTCCGGTGACAATATAATGAATAGATACAAAATCAAAGAGATGCAAAACTTCGACTCGAATGGGATAAAAAACCGTTAGAAAAAGTGTATACCATTGAATTTGATGCATAGGAACAGAAAAATATGCGTGAATAGAAATACGTTTACTTACGTTAAAAAAAGAGTGTACGAGGCTAAAATGTTAAGATTAGCATTATGGTATTAAGTTCATTTACGGAGTAAGTATTTCATATGACACGTCGAAACTTGCACTGATCCACAATAGCATTACTCTACGCCTTCTGTGAAAAAAGAGGGATAATATTCGCATTACTTCCGAAAATATGTGTGTAATTGTTTCCGGTGACAATAAAATGAAAACCTTCAAAATCAAAGAAATGCAAAACTTCGACTCGAATGGGATAAAAAACCGTCAGAAAAAGTGTATACCATTGAGTTTGATGCATGGGAACAGAAAATATGCGTGAATAGAAATACGTTTACTTACATTAACAAAAGAGTGTACGAGGCTAAAATGTTAAGATTAGCATTATGGTAAAAAGGGAATTTATGGAGAAAGTATTTCATATGACACGTCGAAACTTAATCTAATCCACAACAGCGGTACTATATGCCTTCTGTGAAAATAGGGAGGTTATATTTGCATTACTTCCGAAAATATGTGGGTATTTGTTTCCGGTGACAATATAATGAAAAGCTTTCAAATCAATGAAATGCAAAACTTCGAATCGAATGAGATAAAAAAACCGTCAGAAAATGTGTATACCATTGAGTTTGATGAATAAGAACAGAAAAATATGCGAGAGAAGAAATATGTTTACTTACATTAACAAAAGAGTGTACGAGGCGAAAATATTCAGATTAGCATTATGGTAATAAGTGCATTTACGGAGAAAGTATTTCATATGACTCATCGAAACTTGCACTGATCCACAAAAGCATTACTCTACGCCTTTTGTGGAAATAAGGAGGTAATATTCGCATTACTTCCGAAAATATGTGGGTATTTGTTTCCGGTGACAATATAATGAAAAGCTTCAAAATCAAAGAAATGCAAAACTTCGATTCCAATGGGATAAAAAACCGTTAGAAAAAGAGTATAGCATTGAGTTTGATGCATAGGAACAGAAAAATATGCGAGAATAGAAATATGTTTACTTACATTAACAAAAGAGTGTACGAGGCTAAAATGTTCAGATTAGCAATATGGTAAAAAGTGCATTTACGGAGAAAGTATTTCATATGGCTCATCGAAACTGGCACTGATCCACAAAAGCATTACTCTACGCCTTTTTTGTTGAAATAAGGAGGTAATATTCGCATTACTTCCGAAAATATGTGGGTAAATGTTTCCGGTGACAATATAATGAAAACCTTAAAAATCAAAGAAATGCAAAACCTCGACTCGAATGGGATAAAAAACAGTCAGAAAAAGTGTATACCATTGCGCTTGATGCATAGGAAAAGAAACATATTCGAGAGAAGAAATATGTTTACTTACATTAACAAAAGAGTATACGAGGCTAAAATCTTAAGATTAGCATTATGGTAATAAGTTCATTTACGGAGTTAGTATTTCATATGACACGTCGAAACTTGCACTGATCCACAACAGCATTACTCTACGCCTTCTGTGAAAATAATAAGGTAATATTCGCATTACTTCCGAAAATATGTGTGTAATTGTTTCCGGTGACAATATAATGAAAAGCTTCAAAATCAAAGAAATGCAAAACTTCGATTCCAATGGGATAAAAAACCGTCAGAAAAAGAGAATAGCATTGAGTTTGATGCATAGGAACAGAAAAATATGCGAGAATAGAAATATGTTTACTTACATTAACAAAAGAGTTAACGAGGCTAAAATGTTCAGATTAGCATTATGGTAAAAAGTGAATTTATGGAGAAAGTATTTCATATGACACGTATAAACTTAATCTAATCCACAAGAGCATTACTATACGCCTTCTGTGAAAATAGGGAGGTTATATTCGCATTACTTCCGAAAATATGTGGGTATTTGTTTCCGGTGACAATATAATGAAAAGCTTCCAAATCAAAGAAATGCAAAACTTCGAATCGAATGAGATAAAAAAACCGTCAGAAAATGTGTATACCATTGAGTTTGATGCATAAGAACAGAAAAATATGCGAGAGAAGAAATATGTTTACTTACATTAACAAAAGAGTGTACGAGGCGAAAATGTTCAGATTAGCATTATGGTAATAAGTGCATTTAAGGAAAAAGTATTTCATATGAAACGTCGAAACTTGCACTGAACCACAAAAGCATTACTCTACGCCTTCTGTGAAAAAAAGGAGGTAATATTAGCGTTACTTCTGAAAATATGTGGGTAATTGTTTCCGGTGACAATATAATGAAAAGATTAAAAATCAAAGAAATGCATAACTTCGACACGAATAGGATAAAAAACCGTCAGAAAAAGTGTATACCATTGAGTTTGATGCATTGGAACAGAAAAATATGCGAGAATAGAAATACGTTTACTTACATTAACAAAAGAGTGTACGAGGCTAAAATGTTCAGATTAGCATTATGGTAATAAGTGCATTTACGGAGAAAGTATTTCATATGACTCATCTAAACTTGCACTTATCCACAAAAGCATTACTCTACGCCTTTTGTGGAAATAAGGAGGTAATATTCGCATTACTTCCGAAAATATGTGGGTATATGTTTCTGGTGACAATATAATGAAAAGCTTCAAAATCAAAGAAATGCAAAACTTCGATTCCAATGGGATAAAAAACCGTCAGAAAAAGTGTATAGCATTGAGTTTGATGCAAAGGAACAGAAAAATATGTGACAATAGAAATATGTTTACTTACATTAACAAAAGAGTGCACGAGGCTAAAATGTTCAGATTAGCATTATGGTAAAAAGTGCATTTACGTAATAAGTATTTCATATGACACGTCGAAACTTGCACTGATCCACAAAAGAATTACTTTACGCCTTCTGTGAAAAAATAAAGGTAATATTCGCATTACTTCCGAAAATATGTGGGTATATGTTTCCGGTGACAATATAATGAAAACCTTAAAAATCAAAGAAATGCAAAACCTCGACTCGAACGGGATAAAAAACAGTCAGAAAAAGTGTATACCATTGCGCTTGATGCATAGGAACAGAAACATATTCGAGAGAAGAAATATGTTTACTTACATTAACAAAAGAGTGTACGAGGCTAAAATTTTCAGATTAGCATTATGGTAAAAAGTGCATTTACGGAGAAAGTATTTCATATGACTCATCGAAACTTGTACTGATCCACAAAAGCATTACTCTACGCCTTTTGTGGAAATAGGGAGGTAATATTCGCATTACTTCCGAAAATATGTGGGTATTTGTTTCCGGTGACAATATAATGAAAAGCTTCAAAATCAAAGAAATGCAAAACTTCGATTCCAATGGGATAAAAAACCGTCAGAAAAAGAGTATAGCATTGAGTTTGATGCATAGGAACAGAAAAATATGCGAGAATAAAAATATGTTTACTTACATTAACAAAAGAGTGTACGAGGCTAAAATGTTCAGATTAGCATTATGGTAAAAAGTGCATTTACGGAGAAAGTATTTCATATGACTCATCGAAACTTGCACTGATCCACAAAAGCATTACTCTACGCCTTTTGTGGAAATAAGGAGGTAATATTCGCATTACTTCCGAAAATATGTGGGTATTTGTTTCCGGTGACAATATAATGAAAAGCTTCAAAATCAAAGAAATGCAAAACTTCGATTCCAATAGGATAAAAAACCGTCAGAAAAAGTGTATAGCATTGAGTTTGATGCATAGGAACAGAAAAATATGCGAAAATAGAAATCTGTTTACTTACATTAACAAAAGAGTACACGAGGCTAAAATGTTCTGATTAGCATTATGGTAAAAAGTCCATTTACGGAAAAGGTATTTCATATGACACGTCGAAACTTGCACTGATCCACAATAGCATTACTCTACGCCATCTGTGAAAAAAGAGGGATAATATTCGCATTACTTCCGAAAATATGTGTGTAATTGTTTCCGGTGACAATAAAATGAAAACCTTCAAAATCAAAGAAATGCAAAACTTCGACTCGAATGGGATAAAAAACCGTCAGAAAAAGTGTATACCATTGAGTTTGATGCATGGGAACAGAAAATATGCGTGAATAGAAATACGTTTACTTACATTAACAAAAGAGTGTACGAGGCTAAAATGTTAAGATTAGCATTATGGTAATAAGTTCATTTACGGAGTTAGTATTTCATATGACACGTCGAAACCTGCACTGATCCACAGCAGCATTACTCTACGCCTTCTGTGAAAAAAAGGAGGTAATATTCGCATTACTTCCGAAAATATGTGGGTATTTGTTTCCGGTGACAATATAATGAAAAGCTTCAAAATCAAAGAAATGCAAAACTTCGATTCCAATGGGATGAAAAACCGTCAGAAAAAGAGTATAGCATTGAGTTTGATGCATAGGAACAGAAAAATATGCAAGAATAGAAATATGTTTACTTACATTAACAAAAGAGTGTACGAGGCTAAAATGTTCAGATTAGCATTATGGTAAAAAGTGCATTTACGGAGAAAGTATTTCATATGACTCATCGAAACTTGCACTGATCCACAAAAGCATTACTCTACGCCTTTTGTGGAAATAAGGAGGTAATATTCGCATTACTTCCGAAAATATGTTGGTATTTGTTTCCGGTGACAATATAATGAAAAGCTTCAAAATCAAAGAAATGCAAAACTTCGATTCCAATAGGATAAAAAACCGTCAGAAAAAGTGTATAGCATTGAGTTTGATGCATAGGAACAGAAAAATATGCGAGAATAGAAATCTGTTTACTTACATTAACAAAAGAGTACACGAGGCTAAAATGTTCTGATTAGCATTATGGTAAAAAGTGCATTTACGGAAAAGGTATTTCATATGACACGTCGAAACTTGCACTGATCCACAAAAGAATTACTTTACGCCTTCTGTGAAAAAAGGGTTGTAATATTCGCATTACTTCCGAAAATATGTGGGTAAATGTTTCCGTTGACAATATAATGAAAACCTTAAAAATCAAAGAAATGCAAAACCTCGACTCGAATGGGATAAAAAACGGTCAGAAAAAGTGTATACCATTGAGTTTGATGCATTGGAACAGAAAAATATGCGAGAATAGAAATATGTTTATTTACATTAACAAAAGAGTGTACGAGGCTAAAATGTTCAGATTAGCATTATGGTAAAAAGTGCATATAAGTAAAAAGTATTTCATATGACACGTCGAAACTTGCACTGAACCACAAAAGCATTACTCTACGCCTTCTGTGAAAAAAAGGAGGTAATATTCGCGTTACTTCTGAAAATATGTGGGTAATTGTTTCCGGTGACAATATAATGAAAAGATTAAAAATTAAAGAAATACATAACTTCGACTCGAATAGGATAAAAAACCGTCAGAAAAAGTGTATATTATTGAGTTTGATGCATAGGAACAGAAAAATATGCGAGAATAGAAATACGTTTACTTACATTAACAAAAGAGTGTACGAGGCTAAAATGTTCAGATTAGCATTATGGTAATAAGTGCATTTACGGAGAAAGTATTTCATATGACTCATCGAAACTTGCACTGATCCACAAAAGCATTTTTCTACGCCTTTTGTGGAAATAAGGAGGTAATATTCGCATTACTTCCGAAAATATGTGGGTATTTGTTTCCGGTGACAATATAATGAAAAGCTTCAAAATCAAAGAAATGCAAAACTTCGATTCCAATGGGATAAAAAACAGTCAGAAAAAGTGTATATCATTGCGCTTGATGCATAGGAACAGAAACATATTCGAGAGAAGAAATATGTTTACTTACATTAACAAAAGAGTGTACGAGGCTAAAATGTTCAGAATAGCATTGTGGTAATAAGTGCATTTACGGAAAAAGTATTTCATATGACTCATCGAAACTTGCACTGATCCACAAAAGCATTACTCTACGCCTTTTGTGGAAATATGGAGGTAATATTCGCATTACTTCCGAAAATATGTGGGTATTTGTTTCCGGTGACAATATAATGAAAAGCTTCAAAATCAAAGAAATGCAAAACTTCGATTCCAATGGGATAAAAAACCGTTAGAAAAAGAGTATAGCATTGAGTTTGATGCATAGGAACAGAAAAATATGCGAGAATAGAAATATGTTTACTTACATTAACAAAAGAGTGTACGAGGCTAAAATGTTCAGATTAGCATTATGGTAAAAAGTGCATTTACGGAGAAAGTATTTCATATGGCTCATCGAAACTGGCACTGATCCACAAAAGCATTACTCTACGCCTTTTTTGTTGAAATAAGGAGGTAATATTCGCATTACTTCCGAAAATATGTGGGTAAATGTTTCCGGTGACAATATAATGAAAACCTTAAAAATCAAAGAAATGCAAAACCTTGACTCGAATGGGATAAAAAACAGTCAGAAAAAGTGTATACCATTGCGCTTGATGCATAGGAAAAGAAACATATTCGAGAGAAGAAATATGTTTACTTACATTAACAAAAGAGTATACGAGGCTAAAATCTTAAGATTAGCATTATGGTAATAAGTTCATTTACGGAGTTAGTATTTCATATGACACGTCGAAACTTGCACTGATCCACAACAGCATTACTCTACGCCTTCTGTGAAAATAATAAGGTAATATTCGCATTACTTCCGAAAATATGTGTGTAATTGTTTCCGGTGACAATATAATGAAAAGCTTCAAAATCAAAGAAATGCAAAACTTCGATTCCAATGGGATAAAAAACCGTCAGAAAAAGAGAATAGCATTGAGTTTGATGCATAGGAACAGAAAAATATGCGAGAATAGAAATATGTTTACTTACATTAACAAAAGAGTTAACGAGGCTAAAATGTTCAGATTAGCATTATGGTAAAAAGTGAATTTATGGAGAAAGTATTTCATATGACACGTATAAACTTAATCTAATCCACAAGAGCATTACTATACGCCTTCTGTGAAAATAGGGAGGTTATATTCGCATTACTTCCGAAAATATGTGGGTATTTGTTTCCGGTGACAATATAATGAAAAGCTTCCAAATCAAAGAAATGCAAAACTTCGAATCGAATGAGATAAAAAAACCGTCAGAAAATGTGTATACCATTGAGTTTGATGCATAAGAACAGAAAAATATGCGAGAGAAGAAATATGTTTACTTACATTAACAAAAGAGTGTACGAGGCGAAAATGTTCAGATTAGCATTATGGTAATAAGTGCATTTAAGGAAAAAGTATTTCATATGAAACGTCGAAACTTGCACTGAACCACAAAAGCATTACTCTACGCCTTCTGTGAAAAAAAGGAGGTAATATTAGCGTTACTTCTGAAAATATGTGGGTAATTGTTTCCGGTGACAATATAATGAAAAGATTAAAAATCAAAGAAATGCATAACTTCGACACGAATAGGATAAAAAACCGTCAGAAAAAGTGTATACCATTGAGTTTGATGCATTGGAACAGAAAAATATGCGAGAATAGAAATACGTTTACTTACATTAACAAAAGAGTGTACGAGGCTAAAATGTTCAGATTAGCATTATGGTAATAAGTGCATTTACGGAGAAAGTATTTCATATGACTCATCTAAACTTGCACTTATCCACAAAAGCATTACTCTACGCCTTTTGTGGAAATAAGGAGGTAATATTCGCATTACTTCCGAAAATATGTGGGTATATGTTTCTGGTGACAATATAATGAAAAGCTTCAAAATCAAAGAAATGCAAAACTTCGATTCCAATGGGATAAAAAACCGTCAGAAAAAGTGTATAGCATTGAGTTTGATGCAAAGGAACAGAAAAATATGTGACAATAGAAATATGTTTACTTACATTAACAAAAGAGTGCACGAGGCTAAAATGTTCAGATTAGCATTATGGTAAAAAGTGCATTTACGTAATAAGTATTTCATATGACACGTCGAAACTTGCACTGATCCACAAAAGAATTACTTTACGCCTTCTGTGAAAAAATAAAGGTAATATTCGCATTACTTCCGAAAATATGTGGGTATATGTTTCCGGTGACAATATAATGAAAACCTTAAAAATCAAAGAAATGCAAAACCTCGACTCGAACGGGATAAAAAACAGTCAGAAAAAGTGTATACCATTGCGCTTGATGCATAGGAACAGAAACATATTCGAGAGAAGAAATATGTTTACTTACATTAACAAAAGAGTGTACGAGGCTAAAATTTTCAGATTAGCATTATGGTAAAAAGTGCATTTACGGAGAAAGTATTTCATATGACTCATCGAAACTTGTACTGATCCACAAAAGCATTACTCTACGCCTTTTGTGGAAATAGGGAGGTAATATTCGCATTACTTCCGAAAATATGTGGGTATTTGTTTCCGGTGACAATATAATGAAAAGCTTCAAAATCAAAGAAATGCAAAACTTCGATTCCAATGGGATAAAAAACCGTCAGAAAAAGAGTATAGCATTGAGTTTGATGCATAGGAACAGAAAAATATGCGAGAATAAAAATATGTTTACTTACATTAACAAAAGAGTGTACGAGGCTAAAATGTTCAGATTAGCATTATGGTAAAAAGTGCATTTACGGAGAAAGTATTTCATATGACTCATCGAAACTTGCACTGATCCACAAAAGCATTACTCTACGCCTTTTGTGGAAATAAGGAGGTAATATTCGCATTACTTCCGAAAATATGTGGGTATTTGTTTCCGGTGACAATATAATGAAAAGCTTCAAAATCAAAGAAATGCAAAACTTCGATTCCAATAGGATAAAAAACCGTCAGAAAAAGTGTATAGCATTGAGTTTGATGCATAGGAACAGAAAAATATGCGAAAATAGAAATCTGTTTACTTACATTAACAAAAGAGTACACGAGGCTAAAATGTTCTGATTAGCATTATGGTAAAAAGTCCATTTACGGAAAAGGTATTTCATATGACACGTCGAAACTTGCACTGATCCACAATAGCATTACTCTACGCCATCTGTGAAAAAAGAGGGATAATATTCGCATTACTTCCGAAAATATGTGTGTAATTGTTTCCGGTGACAATAAAATGAAAACCTTCAAAATCAAAGAAATGCAAAACTTCGACTCGAATGGGATAAAAAACCGTCAGAAAAAGTGTATACCATTGAGTTTGATGCATGGGAACAGAAAATATGCGTGAATAGAAATACGTTTACTTACATTAACAAAAGAGTGTACGAGGCTAAAATGTTAAGATTAGCATTATGGTAATAAGTTCATTTACGGAGTTAGTATTTCATATGACACGTCGAAACCTGCACTGATCCACAGCAGCATTACTCTACGCCTTCTGTGAAAAAAAGGAGGTAATATTCGCATTACTTCCGAAAATATGTGGGTATTTGTTTCCGGTGACAATATAATGAAAAGCTTCAAAATCAAAGAAATGCAAAACTTCGATTCCAATGGGATGAAAAACCGTCAGAAAAAGAGTATAGCATTGAGTTTGATGCATAGGAACAGAAAAATATGCAAGAATAGAAATATGTTTACTTACATTAACAAAAGAGTGTACGAGGCTAAAATGTTCAGATTAGCATTATGGTAAAAAGTGCATTTACGGAGAAAGTATTTCATATGACTCATCGAAACTTGCACTGATCCACAAAAGCATTACTCTACGCCTTTTGTGGAAATAAGGAGGTAATATTCGCATTACTTCCGAAAATATGTTGGTATTTGTTTCCGGTGACAATATAATGAAAAGCTTCAAAATCAAAGAAATGCAAAACTTCGATTCCAATAGGATAAAAAACCGTCAGAAAAAGTGTATAGCATTGAGTTTGATGCATAGGAACAGAAAAATATGCGAGAATAGAAATCTGTTTACTTACATTAACAAAAGAGTACACGAGGCTAAAATGTTCTGATTAGCATTATGGTAAAAAGTGCATTTACGGAAAAGGTATTTCATATGACACGTCGAAACTTGCACTGATCCACAAAAGAATTACTTTACGCCTTCTGTGAAAAAAGGGTTGTAATATTCGCATTACTTCCGAAAATATGTGGGTAAATGTTTCCGTTGACAATATAATGAAAACCTTAAAAATCAAAGAAATGCAAAACCTCGACTCGAATGGGATAAAAAACGGTCAGAAAAAGTGTATACCATTGCGCTTGATGCATAGGAAAAGAAACATATTCGAGAGAAGAAATATGTTTACTTACATTAACAAAAGAGTGTACGAGGCTAAAATCTTAAGATTAGCATTATGGTAATAAGTTCATTTACGGAGTTAGTATTTCATATGACACGTCGAAACTTGCACTGATCCACAACAGCATTACTCTACGCCTTCTGTGAAAATAATGAGGTAATATTCGCATTACTTCCGAAAATATGTGATTAAGTGTGTCCGGTGACAATATAATGAAAAGCTTCAAAATCAAAGAAATGCAAAACTTCGACTCGAATGGGATAAAAAACCATCAGAAAACGTGTATACCATTGAGTTTGATGCATAGCAACGGAAAAATATGCGAGAATAGAAATATGTTTACTTACATTAACAAAAGATTGTACGAGGCTAAAATGTTCAGATTAGCATTATGGTAAAAAGGGAATTTATGGAGAAAGTATTTCATATGACACGTCGAAACTTAAACTAATCCACAAGAGCATTACTATACGCCTTCTGTGTAAATAGGGAGGTTATATTCGCATTACATCCGAAAATATGTGGGTATTTATTTCCGGTGACAATATAATGAAAAGCTTCAAAATCAAAGAAATGCAAAACTTCGATTCCAATGGGATAAAAAACCGTCAGAAAAAGTGTATAGCATTGAGTTTGATGCAGAGGAACAGAAAAATATGTGACAATAGAAATATGTTTACTTACGTTAACAAAAGAGTGTACGAGGCTAAAATGTTCAGATTAGCATTATGGTAATAAGTGCATTTACGGAAAAAGTATTTCATATGACACGTCGAAACTTGCACAGATCCACAAAAGCATTACTCTACGCCTTCAATGAAAAAAAAGAGATAATATTCGCATTACTTCCGAAAATATGTGGGTAAATGTTTCCGGTGACAATATAATGAAAAGTGTCAAAATCAAAGAAATGCAAAACCTCGACTCCAATGGGATTTAAAAAACCGTCAGAAAAAGTGTATACCATTGAGTTAGATGCATAGGAACAGAAAAATATGCGTGAATAGAAATACGTTTACTTACATTAACAAAAGAGTGTACGAGGCTAAAATGTTAAGATTAGCATTATGGTAATAAGTTCATTTACGGAGTAAGTATTTCATATGACACGTCAAAACTTGCAATGATCCACAATAGCATTGCTCTACGCCTTCTGTGAAAAAAGAGAGATAATATTCGCATTACTTCCGAAAATATGTGTGTAATTGTTTCCGGTGACAATAAAATGAAAACCTTCAAAATCAAAGAAATGCAAAACTTCGACTCGAATGGGATAAAAAACCATCAGAAAAAGTGTATACCATTGTGTTTGATGCATAGGTACAGAAAAATATGCAAGAATAGAAATATGTTTACTTACATTAACAAAAGAGTGTACGTGGCTAAAATGTTCAGATTAGCATTATTGTAATAAGTGCATTTACGGAGAAAGTATTTCATATGACACGTCGAAACTTGCACTGATCCACAATAGCATTACTATACCCCTTCTGTGAAAATATGGAGGTTATATTCGCATTACTTTTGAATATATGTGGGTAATTGTTTCCGGTGACAATATTATAAAAAGCTTCAAAATGAATGAAATTAAAACTTCGACTCGAATGGGATAAAAAACATTCAGAAAATGTGTATACCATTGAGTTTGATGCATAGGAACAGAAAAATATGCGAGAATAGAAATACGTTTACTTACATTAACAAAAGAGTGTACGAGGCTAAAATGTTCTTATTAGCATTATGGTAATAAGTGCATTTACGGAGAAAGTATATCATATGACTCGTCGAAACTTGCACTGATCCACTAAAGCGGTACTCTACGCCTTCTGTGAAAAAAGGGAGGTATATATTTTCGTTACTTCTGAAAATATGTGGGTAATTGTTTCCGGTGACAATATAATGAAAAGATTCAAAATCAAAGAAATGCAAAACTTCGACTCGAATAGGATAAAAAACCGTCAGAAAAAGAGTATACCATTGAGTTTGATGCATAGGAACAGAAAAATATGCGAGAATAGAAATACGTTTACTTACATTAACAAAAGAGTGAACGAGGCTAAAATGTTCAGATTAGCATTATGGTAATAAGTGCATTTACGGAGAAAGTATTTCATATAACTCGTCGAACTTTGCACTGATCCACAAAAGCATTACTCTACGCCTTCTGTGAACATAGGGAGGTAGTATTCGCATTACTTCCGAAAATACGTGGGTAATTGTTTCCGGTGACAATATAATGAAAACATTCAAAATCAAAGAAATGCAAAACTTCGACTCGAATGGGATAAAAAACCGTCAGAAAAAGTGTATACCATTGAGTTTGATGCATAGGAACAGGAAAATATGCGTGAATAGAAATACGTTTAATTACATTAACTCAAGAGTGAACGAGGCTAAAATGTTAAGATTAGCATTATGGTAATAAGTTCATTTACTGAGTAAGTATTTCATATGACACGTCAAAACTTGCATTGATCCACAATAGCATTGCTCTACGCCTTCTGTGAAAAAAGGGAGATAATATTCGCATTACTTCCGAAAATATGTGTGTAATTGTTTCCGGTGACAATAAAATGAAAAGCTTCAAAATCAAAGAAATGCAAAACTTCGACTCGAATGGGATAAAAAACCATCAGAAAAAGTGAATAATATTGTGTTTGATGCATAGGAACAGAAAAATATGCGAGAATATAAATATGTTTACTTACATTAACAAAAGAGTGTACGAGGCTAAAATGTTCAGATTAGCATTATTGTAATAAGTGCATTTACGGAGAAAGTATTTCATATGACACGTCGACACTTACACTGATCCACATAAGCATTACTATACGCCTTCTGTAAAAATAGGAAGGTTATATTCGCATTACTTTTGAATATATGTGGGTAATTGTTTCCGGTGACAATATTATAAAAAGCTTCAAAATGAATGAAATGCAAAACTTCGACTAGAATGGGATATAAAACCATCAGAAAAAGTGTATACCATTTTGTTTGATGCATAGGTACAGAAAAATATGCAGAATAGAAATATATTTACTTACATTAACAAAAGAGTGTACGAGGCTAAAATGTTCTGATTAGCATTATGGTAATAAGTTCATTTACGGAGAAAGTATATCATAAGACACGTCGACACTTGCACTGATCCACAAAAGCATTACACTACGCCTTATGTGGAAATAAGGAGGTAATATTCGCATTACTTCCGAAAATATGTGGGTATTTATTTCCGGTGACAATATAATGAAAAGCTTCAAAATCAAAGAAATGCAAAACTTCGATTCCGATGGGATAAAAAACCGTCAGAAAAAGTGTATAGCATTGAGTTTGATGCATAAGAACAGAAAAATATGTGAGAATAAAAATATGTTTACTTACATTAACAAAAGAGTGTACGAGGCTAAGATGTTCAGATTAGCATTATGGTAATAAGTGCATTTACGGAAAAAGTATTTCATATGACACGTCGAAACTTGCACTGATCCACAAAAGCATTACTCTACGCCTTCAATGAAAAAAATGAGGTAATATTCGCATTACTTCCGAAAATATGTGGGTAAATGTTTCCGGTGACAATATAATGAAAAGTGTCAAAATCAAAGAAATGCAAAACCTCGACTCGAATGGGATAAAAAACAAACAGAAAAAGTGTATACCATTGAGTTTGATGCATAGGAACAAAAAAATATGCGTGAATAGAAATACGTTTACTTACATTAACAAAAGAGTGTACGAGGCTAAAATGTTAAGATAAGCATTATGGTAATAAGTTTCTTTACGGAGTAAGTATTTCATATGATACGTCAAAACTTGCAATGATCCACAATAGCATTGCTCTACGCCTTCTGTGAAAAAAGTGAGATAATATTCGCATTACTTCCGAAAATATGTGTGTAATTGTTTCCGGGAAAATAAAATGAAAACCTTCAAAATCAAAGAAATGCAAAACTTCGACTCGAATGGGATAAAAAACCATCAGAAAAAGTGTATACCATTGTGTTTGATGCATAGGTACAGAAAAATATGCAAGAATAGAAATATGTTTACTTACATTAACAAAAGAGTGCACGAGGCTAAAATGTTCAGATTAGCATTATGGTAAAAAGTGCATTTACGGAAAAAGTATTTTATATGACACGTCGAAACTTGCACTGATCCACAAAATAATTACTTTACGCCTTCTGTAAAAAAAACGAGGTAATATTTGCATTACTTCCGAAAATATTTGGGTAAATGTTTCCGGTGACAATATAATGAAAACCTTAAAAATCAAAAAAATGCAAAACCTAGACTCGAATGGGATAAAAAACAGTCAGAAAAAGTGTATACCATTGCGCTTGATGCATAGAAAAAGAAACATATTCGAGAGAAGAAATATGTTTACTTACATTAACAAAAGAGTGTACGAGGCTAAAATGTTCAGATTAGCATTATGGTAATAAGTGCATTTACGGAGAAAGTATTTCATATGACTCATCGAAACTTGCACTGATCCACAAAAGCATTACTCTACGCCTTTTGTGGAAATAAGGTGGTAATATTCGCATTACTTCCGAAAATATGTGGGTATTTGTTTCCGGTGACAATATAATGAAAAGCTTCAAAATCAAAGAAATGCAAAACTTCGATTCCAATGGGATAAAAAACCGTCAAAAATAGTGTATAGCATTGAGTTTGATGCATAAGAACAGAAAAATATGCGAGAATAGAAATATGTTTACTTACATTAACAAAAGAGTGCACGAGGCTAAAATGTTCAGATTAGCATTATGGTAAAATGTGCATTTACGGAATAAGTATTTCATATGACACGTCAAAACTTGCACTGATCCACAAAAGAATTACGCCTTCTGTGAAAAAAGAGAGTTAGTATTCGCATTACTTCCGAAAATATATGGGTAAATGTTTCCGGTGACAATATAATGAAAACCTTAAAAATCAAAGAAATGCAAAACCTCGACTCGAATGGGATAAAAAACAGTCAGAAAAAGTGTATACCATTGCGCTTGATGCAAAGGAACAGAAACATATTCGAGAGAAGAAATATGTTTACTTACATTAACAAAAGAGTGTACGAGGCTAAAATGTTCTGATTAGCATTATGGTAATAAGTGCATTTACGGAGAAAGTATATCATATGACACGTCGAAACTTGCACTGATCCACAAAAGCATTACTCTACGCCTTCTGTGAAAAAAGGGAGGTATATATTTTCGTTACTTCTGAAAATATGTGGGTAATTGTTTCCGGTGACAATATAATGAAAAGATTCAAAATCAAAGAAATGCAAAAATTCGACTCGAATAGGATAAAAAACCATCAAAAACTGTGTATACCATTGAGTTTGATGCATAGGAACAGAAAAATATGCGAGAATAGAAATACATTTACTTACATTAACAAAAGAGTGTACGAGGCTAAAATGTTCAGATTAGCATTATGGTAATAAGTGCATTTACGGAGAAAGTGTATCATATGATACGTCGAAACTTGCACTGATCCACAAAAACATTACTCTACGCCTTCTGTGAAAAAGGGAGGTATATATTTTCGTTACTTCTGAAAATATGTGGGTAATTGTTTCCGGTGACAATATAATGAAAAGCTTCCAAATCAAAGAAATGCAAAACTTCGAATCGAATGAGATAAAAAACCGTCAGAAAATGTGTATACCATTGAGTTTGATGCATAAGAACAGAAAAATATGCGAGAATAAAAATTCGTTTACTTAAATTAACAAAAGAGTGTACGAGGCTAAAATGTTCAGATTAGCATTATGGTAATAAGTTCATTTACGGAGTAAGTATTTCATTTGACACGTCGAAACTTGCACTCATCCACAATAGCATTACTCTACGCCTTCTGTGAAAATAATGAGGTAATAATCGCACTTCTTCCGAAAATATGTGGGTAATTGTTTCCGGTGACAATATAATGAAAAGCTTCAAAATCAAAGAAATGACAAACCTCGACTCGAATGGGATAAAAAACCGTCAGAAAATGTGTTTACCATTGAGTTTGATGCATAGGTACAGAAAAATATGCGAGAATAGAAATACGTTTACTTACATTAACAAAAGAGTGTACGAGGCTAATATGTTCAGATTTGCATTATGGTAATAAGTGCATTTACAGAAAAAGTATTTCAAATGACACGTCAAAACTTGCACTGATCCATTAGAGCATTACTATACGCCTTCTGTGAAAATAGGGAGGTTATATTCTCATTACTTCCGAAAATATGTGGTTAATTGTTTCCGGTGACAATATAATGAAAAGCTTCCAAATCAAAGAAATGCAAAACTTCGAATTGAATGAGATAAAAAAACCATCAGAAAATGTGTACACCATTAAGTTTGATGCATAGGAACAGAAAAATATGCGAGATAAGAAATACTTTTATTTACATTAACAAAAGAGTGTACGAGGCTAAAATGTTGAGATAGCATTATGGTAATAAGTGAATTTACGGAGAAAGTATTTCATAAGACACGTCGAATCTTGCACTGATCCAAAAAAGCATTACTCTACGCATTCTGTGAAAAAAAAGAGGTAATATTCGCGTTACTTCTGAAAATATGTGGGTAATTGTTTCCGGTGACAATAAAATTAAAAGATTAAAAATCAAAGAAATGCAAAACTTCGACTCGAATAGGATAAAAAACCGTCAGAAAAAGTGTATAGCATTGACTTTGATGCATAGGAACAGAAAAATATGCGAGAATAGACATACGTTTACTTACATTAACAAAAGAGTGTACGAGGCTAAAATGTTCAGATTAGCATTATGGTATTAAGTGCATTTACGGAGAAAGTATTTCATATGACTCATCGAAACTTGCACTGATCCACAAAAGCATTACTATACGCCTTCTGTGAAAATAGGGAGGTAGTATTCGCATTACTTCCGAAAATATGTGGGTAATTGTTTCCGGTGACAATATAATGAATAGATTCAAAATCAAAGAAATGCAAAACTTCGACTCGAATGGGATAAAAAACCGTCAGAAAAAGTGTATACCATTGAGTTTGATGCATAGGAACAGAAAAATATGCGTGAATAGAAATACGTTTACTTACATTAACAAAAGAGTGTACGAGGCTAAAATGTTAAGATTAGCATTATGGTAATAGGTTCATTTAAGGAGTAAGTATTTCATATGACACGTCGAAACTTGCACTTATCCACAATAGCATTACTCTACGCCTTCTGTGAAAAAAGGGAGATAATATTCGCATTACTTCTGAAAATATGTGTGTAATTGTTTCCGGTGACAATATAATGAAAAGCTTCAAAATCAAAGAAATGCAAAACTTCGACTCGAATGTAATAAAAAACCATCAGAAAAAGTGTATACCATTGTGTTTGATGCATAGGTACAGAAAAATATGCGAGAATAGAAATATGTTTATTTACATTAACAAAAGAGTGTACGAGGCTAAAATGTTCTGATTAGCATTATGGTAATAAGTGCATTTACGAAGAAAGTATATCATATGACACGTCGACACTTGCACTGATCCACAAAAGCATTACACTAAGCCTTTTGTGGAAATCAGGAGGTAATATTCGCATCACTTCCGAAAATATGTTGGTATTTGTTTCCGGTGACAATATAATGAAAAGTTTCAAAATCGAAGAAGTGAAAAACTTCGATTCTAATGGGATATAAAACCGTCAGAAAAAGTGTATAGCATTGCGTTTGATGCATAGGAACAGAAAAATATGCGAGAATAAAAATGCGTTTACTTAAATTAACAAAAGAATGTACGAGAGTAAATGTTCAGATGAGTATTATGGTAAAATTGCATTTACGGAGAAAGTATTTTTTTCGACACGTCGAAACTTGCACTGATCCACAAAAGCATTACTATACGCCTTTTGTGAAAATAAGGAGGTAATATTCGCATAACTTCCGAAAATATGTGGGTAATTGTTTCCGGTGACAATATAATGAAAACCTTCAAAATCAAAGAAATGACAAACCTCGACTCGAATGGGATAAAAAACCTTCAGAAAAAGTGTATACCATTGCGTTTGATGCATAGGAACAGAAACATATTCGAGAGAAGAAATATGTTTACTTACATTAACAAAAGAGTGTACGAGGCTAAAATGTTAAGATTAGCATTATGGTAATAAGTTCATTTACGGAGTAAGTATTTCATTTGACACGTCGAAACTTGGACTGATCCACAATAGCATTGCTCTACGCCTTCTGTGAAAAAAATGAGGTAATATTCGCACTTCTTCCGAAAATATGTGGGTAATTGTTTCCGGTGACAATATAATGAAAAGCTTCAAAATCAAAGAAATGCACAACTTCGAATCAAATGGGATAAAAAACCGTCAGAAAAAGTGTATAGCATTGACTTTGATGCATAGGAACAGAAAAATATGCGAGAATAGAAATATGTTTACTTACATTAACAAAAGAGTGTACGAGGCTAAAATGTTCAGATTAGCAATATGGTAATAAGTTCATTTACGGAAAAAGTATTTAATATGACACGTCGAAACTTGCACTGATCCACAAAAGCATTACTCTACGCCTTCTGTGAAAATAATGAGGTAATAATCGCACTTCTTCCGAAAATATGTGGGTAATTGTTTCCGGTGACAATATAATGAAAAGCTTCAAAATCAAAGAAATGACAAACCTCGTCTCGAATGGCATAAAAAATCATCAGAAAAAGTGTATACCATTGAGATTGATGGATAGGTACAGAAAAATATGCGAGAATAGAAATAAGTTTACTTACATTAACAAAAGAGTGTACAAGGCTAAAATGTTCAGATTTGCATTATGGTAATAAGTGCATTTACGGAGAAAGTATTTCAAATGACACGTAAAAACTTGCACTTATCCACAAAAGCATTACTCTACGCCTTTTGTGAAAAAACGGAGGAAATATTCGCATTATTTCCGAAAATATGTGAGTAATTGTTTCCAGTGACAATATAATGAAAAGCTTCAAAAAAAAAGAAATGCAAAACTTCGACTCAAATGGGATAAAAAACCATTAGAAAATGTGTATACCATTGAGTTTGATGCATAAGATTAGAAAAATATGCGAGAATTGAAATACGTTTACTTACATTAACAAAAGAGTGTACGAGGCTAAAATGTTCTGATTAGCATTACGGTAATAAGTGCATTTATGAAAAAAGTATTTCATATGACACGTCGAAACTTGCACTGATCCACAAAAGCATTACTCTACGCCTTTTGTGAAAATAGGGAGGTAATATTCGCATTTTTTCCGAAAATATGTGGGTAAATGTTTCCGGTGACAATAAATGAAAATCTTCAAAATCAAAGAAATGCAAAACTTCGACTCGAATGGGATGAAAACCATCAGAAAATGTGTATACCATTGAGTTTGATGCATAGGAACAGAAAAATATGCGAGATAAGAAATACTTTTATTTACATTAACAAAAGAGTGTACGAGGCTAAAATGTTCAGATTAGCATTATGGTATTAAGTGCATTTACGGAGAAAGTATTTCATATGACTCATCGAAACTTGCACTGATCCACAAAAGCATTACTATACAACTTCTGTGAAAATAGGGAGGTAGTATTAGCATTACTTCCGAAAATATGTGGGTAATTGTTTCCGGTGACAATATAATGAATAGATTCAAAATCAAAGAAATGCAAAACTTCGACTCGAATGGGATAAAAAACCGTCAGAAAAAGTGTATACCATTGAGTTTGATGCATAGGAACAGAAAAATATGCGTGAATAGAAATACGTTTACTTACATTAACAAAAGAGTGTACGAGGCTAAAATGTTAAGATTAGCATTATGGTAATAGGTTCATTTAAGGAGTAAGTATTTCATATGACACGTCGAAACTTGCACTTATCCACAATAGCATTACTCTACGCCTTCTGTGAAAAAAGGGAGATAATATTCGCATTACTTCTGAAAATATGTGTGTAATTGTTTCCGGTGACAATATAATGAAAAGCTTCAAAATCAAAGAAATGCAAAACTTCGACTCGAATGTAATAAAAAACCATCAGAAAAAGTGTATACCATTGTGTTTGATGCATAGGTACAGAAAAATATGCGAGAATAGAAATATGTTTACTTACATTAACAAAAGAGTGTACGAGGCTAAAATGTTCTGATTAGCATTATGGTAATAAGTGCATTTACGAAGAAAGTATATCATATGACACGTCGACACTTGCACTGATCCACAAAAGCATTACACTAAGCCTTTTGTGGAAATCAGGAGGTAATATTCGCATCACTTCCGAAAATATGTTGGTATTTGTTTCCGGTGACAATATAATGAAAAGCTTCAAAATCGAAGAAGTGAAAAACTTCGATTCTAATGGGATATAAAACCGTCAGAAAAAGTGTATAGCATTGCGTTTGATGCATAGGAACAGAAAAATATGCGAGAATAAAAATGCGTTTACTTAAATTAACAAAAGAATGTACGAGAGTAAATGTTCAGATGAGTATTATGGTAAAATTGCATTTACGGAGAAAGTATTTTTTTCGACACGTCGAAACTTGCACTGATCCACAAAAGCATTACTATACGCCTTTTGTGAAAATAAGGAGGTAATATTCGCATAACTTCCGAAAATATGTGGGTAATTGTTTCCGGTGACAATATAATGAAAACCTTCAAAATCAAAGAAATGACAAACCTCGACTCGAATGGGATAAAAAACCTTCAGAAAAAGTGTATACCATTGCGTTTGATGCATAGGAACAGAAACATATTCGAGAGAAGAAATATGTTTACTTACATTAACAAAAGAGTGTACGAGGCTAAAATGTTAAGATTAGCATTATGGTAATAAGTTCATTTACGGAGTAAGTATTTCATTTGACTCGTCGAAACTTGGACTGATCCACAATAGCATTGCTCTACGCCTTCTGTGAAAAAAATGAGGTAATATTCGCACTTCTTCCGAAAATATGTGGGTAATTGTTTCCGGTGACAATATAATGAAAAGCTTCAAAATCAAAGAAATGCACAACTTCGAATCAAATGGGATAAAAAACCGTCAGAAAAAGTGTATAGCATTGACTTTGATGCATAGGAACAGAAAAATATGCGAGAATAGAAATATGTTTACTTACATTAACAAAAGAGTGTACGAGGCTAAAATGTTCAGATTAGCAATATGGTAATAAGTGCATTTACGGAAAAAGTATTTCATATGACACGTCGAAACTTGCACTGATCCACAAAAGCATTACTCTACGCCTTCTGTGAAAATAATGAGGTAATAATCGCACTTCTTCCGAAAATATGTGGGTAATTGTTTCCGGTGACAATATAATGAAAAGCTTCAAAATCAAAGAAATGACAAACCTCGTCTCGAATGGCATAAAAAATCATCAGAAAAAGTGTATACCATTGAGATTGATGGATAGGTACAGAAAAATATGCGAGAATAGAAATAAGTTTACTTACATTAACAAAAGAGTGTACAAGGCTAAAATGTTCAGATTTGCATTATGGTAATAAGTGCATTTACGGAGAAAGTATTTCAAATGACACGTAAAAACTTGCACTTATCCACAAAAGCATTACTCTACGCCTTTTGTGAAAAAACGGAGGAAATATTCGCATTATTTCCGAAAATATGTGAGTAATTGTTTCCAGTGACAATATAATGAAAAGCTTCAAAAAAAAAGAAATGCAAAACTTCGACTCAAATGGGATAAAAAACCATTAGAAAATGTGTATACCATTGAGTTTGATGCATAAGATTAGAAAAATATGCGAGAATTGAAATACGTTTACTTACATTAACAAAAGAGTGTACGAGGCTAAAATGTTCTGATTAGCATTACGGGAATAGGTGCATTTATGAAAAAAGTATTTCATATGACACGTCGAAACTTGCACTGATCCACAAAAGCATTACTCTACGCCTTTTGTGAAAATAGGGAGGTAATATTCGCATTTTTTCCGAAAATATGTGGGTAAATGTTTCCGGTGACAATAAATGAAAATCTTCAAAATCAAAGAAATGCAAAACTTCGACTCGAATGGGATGAAAACCATCAGAAAATGTGTATACCATTGAGTTTGATGCATAGGAACAGAAAAATATGCGAGATAAGAAATACTTTTATTTACATTAACAAAAGAGTGTACGAGGCTAAAATGTTCAGATTAGCATTATGGTATTAAGTGCATTTACGGAGAAAGTATTTCATATGACTCATCGAAACTTGCACTGATCCACAAAAGCATTACTATACAACTTCTGTGAAAATAGGGAGGTAGTATTAGCATTACTTCCGAAAATATGTGGGTAATTGTTTCCGGTGACAATATAATGAATAGATTCAAAATCAAAGAAATGCAAAACTTCGACTCGAATGGGATAAAAAACCGTCAGAAAAAGTGTATACCATTGAGTTTGATGCATAGGAACAGAAAAATATGCGTGAATAGAAATACGTTTACTTACATTAACAAAAGAGTGTACGAGGCTAAAATGTTAAGATTAGCATTATGGTAATAGGTTCATTTAAGGAGTAAGTATTTCATATGACACGTCGAAACTTGCACTTATCCACAATAGCATTACTCTACGCCTTCTGTGAAAAAAGGGAGATAATATTCGCATTACTTCTGAAAATATGTGTGTAATTGTTTCCGGTGACAATATAATGAAAAGCTTCAAAATCAAAGAAATGCAAAACTTCGACTCGAATGTAATAAAAAACCATCAGAAAAAGTGTATACCATTGTGTTTGATGCATAGGTACAGAAAAATATGCGAGAATAGAAATATGTTTACTTACATTAACAAAAGAGTGTACGAGGCTAAAATGTTCTGATTAGCATTATGGTAATAAGTGCATTTACGAAGAAAGTATATCATATGACACGTCGACACTTGCACTGATCCACAAAAGCATTACACTAAGCCTTTTGTGGAAATCAGGAGGTAATATTCGCATCACTTCCGAAAATATGTTGGTATTTGTTTCCGGTGACAATATAATGAAAAGCTTCAAAATCGAAGAAGTGAAAAACTTCGATTCTAATGGGATATAAAACCGTCAGAAAAAGTGTATAGCATTGCGTTTGATGCATAGGAACAGAAAAATATGCGAGAATAAAAATGCGTTTACTTAAATTAACAAAAGAGTGTACGAGAGTAAATGTTCAGATGAGTATTATGGTAAAATTGCATTTACGGAGAAAGTATTTTTTTCGACACGTCGAAACTTGCACTGATCCACAAAAGCATTACTATACGCCTTTTGTGAAAATAAGGAGGTAATATTCGCATAACTTCCGAAAATATGTGGGTAATTGTTTCCGGTGACAATATAATGAAAACCTTCAAAATCAAAGAAATGACAAACCTCGACTCGAATGGGATAAAAAACCTTCAGAAAAAGTGTATACCATTGCGTTTGATGCATAGGAACAGAAACATATTCGAGAGAAGAAATATGTTTACTTACATTAACAAAAGAGTGTACGAGGCTAAAATGTTAAGATTAGCATTATGGTAATAAGTTCATTTACGGAGTAAGTATTTCATTTGACACGTCGAAACTTGGACTGATCCACAATAGCATTGCTCTACGCCTTCTGTGAAAAAAATGAGGTAATATTCGCACTTCTTCCGAAAATATGTGGGTAATTGTTTCCGGTGACAATATAATGAAAAGCTTCAAAATCAAAGAAATGCACAACTTCGAATCAAATGGGATAAAAAACCGTCAGAAAAAGTGTATAGCATTGACTTTGATGCATAGGAACAGAAAAATATGCGAGAATAGAAATATGTTTACTTACATTAACAATAGAGTGTACGAGGCTAAAATGTTCAGATTAGCAATATGGTAATAAGTGCATTTACGGAAAAAGTATTTCATATGACACGTCGAAACTTGCACTGATCCACAAAAGCATTACTCTACGCCTTCAATGAAAAAAATGAGGTAATATTCGCATTACTTCCGAAAATATGTGGGTAATTGTTTCCGGTGACAATATAATGAAAACCTTCAAAATCAAAGAAATGCCAAACCTCGTCTCGAATGGCATAAAAAATCATCAGAAAAAGTGTATACCATTGAGATTGATGGATAGGTACAGAAAAATATGCGAGAATAGAAATAAGTTTACTTACATTAACAAAAGAGTGTACAAGGCTAAAATGTTCAGATTTGCATTATGGTAATAAGTGCATTTACGGAGAAAGTATTTCAAATGACACGTAAAAACTTGCACTTATCCACAAAAGCATTACTCTACGCCTTTTGTGAAAAAACGGAGGAAATATTCGCATTATTTCCGAAAATATGTGAGTAATTGTTTCCAGTGACAATATAATGAAAAGCTTCAAAAAAAAAAGAAATGCAAAACTTCGACTCAAATGGGATAAAAAACCATTAGAAAATGTGTATACCATTGAGTTTGATGCATAAGATTAGAAAAATATGCGAGAATTGAAATACGTTTACTTACATTAACAAAAGAGTGTACGAGGCTAAAATGTTCTGATTAGCATTACGGTAATAGGTGCATTTATGAAAAAAGTATTTCATATGACACGTCGAAACTTGCACTGATCCACAAAAGCATTACTCTACGCCTTTTGTGAAAATAGGGAGGTAATATTCGCATTTTTTCCGAAAATATGTGGGTAAATGTTTCCGGTGACAATAAATGAAAATCTTCAAAATCAAAGAAATGCAAAACTTCGACTCGAATGGGATGAAAACCATCAGAAAATGTGTATACCATTGAGTGTGATGCATAAGAACAGAAATATATGCGATAATAGAAATACGTTTACTTAAATTAACAAAAGAGTGTGCGAGGCTAAAATGTTCAGATTAGCATTATGGTAATAAGTGCATTTACGGAGAAAGTATTTCATATGACACGTCGAAACTTGTACTGATCCACAAAAGCATTACTCTACGCCTCTTGTGAAAATAAGGAGGTAATATACGCAACACTTCCGAAAATATGTGGGTAATTGTTTCCGGTGACAATATAATGAAAACCTTCAAAATCAAACAAATGCAAAACCTCGACTCGAAAAGGGATAAAAAACCGTCAGAAAAAGTGTATACCATTGAGTTTGATGCATAGGAACAGAAAAATATGCGAGAATAGAAATATGTTTACTTACATTAACAAAAGAGTGTACGAGGATAAAATGTTCATATTAGCATTATGGTAAAAAGTGCATTTACGGAAAAAGTATTTCTATGACACGTGGAAACTTGCCCTGATCCACAAAAGCATTACTTTACGCCTTCTGTGAAAATAGGGAGGTAATATTCGCATTACATCCGAAAATATGTGGGTAAACGTTTCAGGTGACAATATAATGAAAAGCTTCCAAATCAAAGAAATGCAAAACTTCGAATCGAATGAGATAAAAAAACCATCAGAAAATGTGTATACCATTAAGTTTGATGCATAGGAACAGAAAAATATGCGAGATAAAAAATACTTTTATTTACATTAACAAAAGAGTGTACGAGGCTAAAATGTTGAGATTAGCATTATGGTAATAAGTGAATTTACGGAGAAAGTATTTCATATGACACGTCGAATCTTGCACTGATCCACAAAAGCATTACTCTACGCCTTCTGTGAAAAAAAAGAGGTAATATTCGCGTTACTTCCGAAAATATGTGGGTAATTGTTTCCGGTGACAATATAATGAAAACCTTCAAAATCAAACAAATGCAAAACTTCGACTCGAATAGGATAAAAAACCGTCAGAAAAAGTGTATAGCATTGACTTTGATGCATAGGAACAGAAAAATATGCGAGAATAGACATACGTTTACTTACATTAACAAAAGAGTGTACGAGGCTAAAATGTTCAGATTAGCATTATGGTATTAAGTGCATTTACGGAGAAAGTATTTCATATGACTCATCGAAACTTGCACTGATCCACAAAAGCATTACTATACGCCTTCTGTGAAAATAGGGAGGTAGTATTCGCATTACTTCCGAAAATATGTGGGTAATTGTTTCCGGTGACAATATAATGAATAGATTCAAAATCAAAGAAATGCAAAACTTCGACTCGAATGGGATAAAAAACCGTCAGAAAAAGTGTATACCATTGAGTTTGATGCATAGGAACAGAAAAATATGCGTGAATAGAAATACTTTTACTTACATTAACAAAAGAGTGTACGAGGCTAAAATGTTAAGATTAGCATTATGGTAATAGGTTCATTTAAGGAGTAAGTATTTCATATGACACGTCGAAACTTGCACTGATCCACAATAGCATTACTCTACGCCTTCTGTGAAAAAACGGAGATAATATTCGCATTACTTCTGAAAATATGTGTGTAATTGTTTCCGGTGACAATATAATGAAAATCTTCAAAATCAAAGAAATGCAAAACTTCGACTCGAATGGAATAAAAAACCATCAGAAAAAGTGTATACCATTGTGTTTGATGCATAGGTACAGAAAAATATGGTAGAATAGAAATATGTTTACTTACATTAACAAAAGAGTGTACGAGGCTAAAATGTTCTGATTAGCATTATGGTAATAAGTGCATTTACGAAGAAAGTATATCATATGACACGTCGACACATGCACTGATCCACAAAAGCATTACACTACGCCTTTTGTGGAAATCAGGAGGTAATATTCGCATCACTTCCGAAAATATGTTGGTATTTGTTTCCGGTGACAATATAATGAAAAGCTTCAAAATCGAAGAAATGAAAAACTTCGAATCTAATGGGATACAAAACCGTCAGAAAAAGTGTATAGCATTGAGTTTGATGCATAGGAACAGAAAAATATGCGAGAATAAAAATGCGTTTACTTAAATTAACAAAAGAGTGTACGAGAGTAAATGTTCAGATGAGTATTATGGTAAAATTGCATTTACGGAGAAAGTATTTCATATGACTCATCGAAACTTGCACTGATCCACAAAAGCATTACTCTACGCCTTTTGTGGAAATAAGGAGGTAATATTCGCATTACTTCCGAAAATATGTGGGTAATTGTTTCCGGTGACAATATTATAAAAAGCTTCAAAATAAATGAAATGCAAAACTTCGACTCGAATGGGATAGAAAACCATCAGAAAATGTGTATACCATTGAGTTTGATGCATAGGAACAGAAAAATATGCGAGAATAGAAATACGTTTACTTACATTAACAAAAGAGTGTACTAGGCTAAAATGTTCTGATTAGCATTATGGTAATAAGTGCATTTACGGAGAAAGTATATCATATGACACGTCGAAACTTGCACTGATCCACAAAAGCATTACACTACTCGTTTTGTGGAAATAGGGAGGTAATATTCGCATTACTTCCGAAAATATGTGGGTAATTGTTTCCGGTGACAATATAATGAAAAGCTTCAAAATCAAAGAAATGCAAAACTTCGATTCAAATGGGATAAAAAACCGTCAGAAAAAGTGTATAGCAATGAGTTTGATGCATAGGAACAGAAAAATATGCGAGAATAGAAATATGTTTACTTACGTTAACAAAAGATTGTACGAGGCTAAAATGTTCAGATTAGCATTATGGTAATAAGTGCATTTACGGAGAATGTATTTCATATGACACGTTAAATCTTGTACTGATCCACAAAAGCATTACTCTACGCCTTCTGTGAAAAAAAGGAGGTAATATTCGCATTACTTCCGAAAATATGTGGGTAATTGTTACCGGTGACAATATAATAAAAAGCTTCAAAATCAAAGAAATGCAAAACTTCGACTCAAATGGGATAAAAAACCATAAGAAAATGTGTATACCATTGAGTTAGAATTTTAGTAACAGAAAAAAATGCGAGAATAGAAATATGTTTACTTACATTAACAAAAGAGTGTACGAGGCTAAAATGTTCAGATTAGCATTATGGTAATAAGTACATTTACGGAGAAAGTATTTCATATGAGACGTCGAAACTTGCACTGATCCACAAAAGCATTACTCTACGCCTTTTGTGAAAATAAGGATCTAATATTCGCATTACTTCCGAAAATATGTTGGTAATTGTTTCCGGTGACAATATAATGAAAACCTTCAAAATCGAAGAAATGCAAAACCTCGACTCGAATGTGATAAAAAACCGTCATAAAAAGTGTATAACTTTGAGTTTGATACATAGGATCAGAAAAATATGCGAGAATAGAAAAACGTTTACTTACATTAACAAAACAGTGTACGAGGCTAAAATGTTCAGATTAGCATTATGGTAATAAGTGCATTTACGGAGAAAGTATTTCATATAAGACGTTGAAACTTGCACTGATCTACAAAAGCATTACTCTACGCCTTTTGTGAAAATAAGGAGGTTATATTCGCATTACTTTTGAATATATGTGGGTAATTGTTTCCGGTGACAATATTATAAAAAGCTTCAAAATGAATGAAATGCAAAACTTCGACTCGAATGCGATAGAAAACCATCAGAAAATGTGTATACCATTGAGTTTGATGCATAGGAACAGAAAAATATACGAGAATAGAAATACGTTTACTTACATTAGCAAAAGAGTGTACTAGGCTAAAATGTTCTGATTAACATTATGGTAATAAGTGCATTTACGGAGAAAGTATATCATATGACACGTCGAAACTTGCACTGATCCACAAAAGCATTACACTACGCGTTTTGTGGAAATAGGGAGGTAATATTCGCATTAGTTCCGAAAATATGTGGGTAATTGTTTCCGGTGACAATATAATGAAAAGCTTCAAAATCAAAGAAATGCATAACTTCGATTCAAATGGGATAAAAAACCGTCAGAAAAAGTGTATAGCAATGAGATTGATGCATAGGAACAGAAACATATGCGAGAATAGAAAAACGTTTACTTACATTAACAAAAGAGTGTACGAGGCTAAAATGTTCAGATTAGCATTATGGTAAAAAGTGCATTTACGGAAAACGTATTTCATATGACACGTCGAAACTTCCACTGATCCACAAAAGCATTTGTTTACGCCTTCTGTGAAAAAACATAGTTAATATTCGCATTACTTCCGAAAATATGTGGGTAAACGTTTCCGGTGACAATATAATGAAAAGCTTCAAAATCAAAGAAATGCAAAACCTCGACTCGAATGGGATAAAAAACCGTCAGAAAAAGTATATACCATTGCGTTTGATGCATAGGAGCAGAAACATATTCGAGAGAAGAAATAAGTTTACTTACATAAACAAAAGAGTGTACGAGGCTAAGATGTTAAGATTAGCATTATGGTAATAAGTTCATTTACGGAGTAATTATTTAATATGACACGTCGAAACTTGCACTGATCCACAATAGCATTAGAATGGGATATGGACTCGAATGGGATAAAAAACCATCAAAAACTGTGTATACCATTGAGTTTGATGCAAAGGAACAGAAAATTCTGCGAGAGAAGAAATATTTTTAATTTCATTATCAAAAGAGTGTACGAGGCAAAAATTTCAGGTTCGAATTATGTTAATAAGTGCATGTACGGAGAAAGTATTACATATAATGCGTCGATACTTGCACTAAACCTCAAGATCAATACTGTGAAATCCGCATAACTGTCGAAGATATGGGTGTAAATGTCTACGGTGACTAAATAAGCAAAGGGCTTCCAAATGAAATAAATGGTATCCATGGATACTTGTAATTGAACGGAGGATGGCGAAGGGAACTAATTTTTTGGATAGGCATGGAGGTAATATCCGCATAACTTTCGAAGATATGGGTGTAAATGCCTACGGACACTAAATTAGAAAAAGGCTTTTAAATGAAAGAAATGGTATCCATGATTACTTGAGATTGAACAGAGGAAGTCGAAGGGAACTTATTTTTTGGATAGGTATAACTGGAATAAGTGCTGTTACAGACTATGTACTCAAGGTTTAGTCGTGTAATTTGATGTGCAGAAATAAGGTATATTTCTTAACCTACCCTGAAAGAATGGCGGTTATATCAGCATAAGATTCGAAAATATGTGGGTATATGTTTCCGGAGCCCATATAATGAAAAGCTTCAAAATCAACTAAATGCAAAACTTTGACTCGAATGGGATAAAAAACCATCAGAAAATTTGTATACCATTGAGTTTAATAAAAAGGAACAGAAAAATATGCGAGAGAAGAAATATTTTTACTTACATTAACAAAAGAGTGTACGAGGATAAAATTTCAGATTAGCATTATATTTATAGGTGCATTTACGAAATAATTATTTCATATAACGCGTCTAAACTTGCACTGATCCTCAACAGCATTACTCTACGCCTTCTGTGAAAGCATGGAGGTAATATGCCCGAAAATTCCGAATATATGTTGGTAATTGTTTCCGGTGACAATGTAATTAAAAGCTTCAAAATCAAAAAATTGCAAGACTCCGACTCGAATGGGAAAAAACCATCAAAAAATTTGTATACCATTGAGTAGGATGCATAGGAACAAAAAAATAAGCGAGAGAAGAAATATTTTTACTTTCATTAACAAAAGAGTGTACGAGGCAAAAATTTCAGATTAGCATTATGTTAATAAGTGCATTTAAGGAAAATGTATTTCATATAACGCGTCGATACTTGCACTGAAACTCAAAAGCAATACTTTACGCCTTCTCTGAAACAATGGAGGTAATATCCACATAACTGTAGATGATATGGGTGTAAATGTCTACGGTGACTAAATTAGCAAAGGGCTTCCAAATGAAAGAAATGGTATCCATGGATACTTGAGATTGAACGGAGGATGGCGAAGGGAACTAATTTTTTGGATAGGCATGGAGGTAATATCCGCATAACTATCGAAGATATGGGTGTAAATGTCTACGGTGACTAAATTAGAAAATGGCTTTTAATGAAAGAAATGGTATCCATGGTTACTTGAGATTGAACAGAGGATGTGGAAGGGAACTTATTTTTTGGATAGGCATAACTGGAATAAGTGCTGTTACTGACTAAGTACTCAAGGTTTGGTCGTGTAATTTGATGTTCAGGAATGAGGTATTTTTCTTAACCTACCCTGAAAGAATGGAGGTTATATCTGCATTAGTTTCGAAAATATGTGGGTAATTGTTTCCGGAGCCAATATAATGAAAAGATTCAAAATCAAAAATATGCCTAACTTTGACTCCAATAGGATAAAAAACCATCAGATAATTTGTATACTATTGAGTTTAATAAATAAGAACAGAAAAATATGCGAGAGAAGAATTATTTTTACTTACATTAACAAAAGAGTATACTAGGCTAAAATTTCAGATTAGCATTATATTAATAAGTGCATTTACGAAAAAATAATTTCATATAACGCGTCGAATCTTGCACTGATCCTCAACAGCATTACTCTACGCCTTCTGTGAAAGCATGGAGGTAATATCCCCGAAAATTCCGAAAATATGTTGGTAATTGTTTCCTATGACAATGTAATTAAAAGCTTCAAAATCAAAAAATTGCAAAACTCCGACTCGAATGGGATAAAAAACCATCAAAAACTGTGTATTCCATTGAGTTTGATGCAAAGGAACAGAAAAAAAGCGAGAGAAGTAATATTTTTACTTACATTAAAAAAAAGAGTGTACGAGGCTAAAATTTCAGATTAGCATTATGTTAATAAGTGCATTTACGGAGAAAGTCTTTCATATGACGCTTCGAAACTTGCACTGTACCTCAACAGCATTACTCAACGCCTTCTGTGAAAACATGGAGGTAATATTCCCCATAATTATGAAAATATGTTGGTAATTGTTTCCGGTGATAATGTAATTAAAAACTTCAAAATCAAAAAATGAAAACTCCGACTCGAATGGGATAAAAAACCATCAAAAACTGTGTATAACATTGAGTTTGATGCAAAGGAACAGAAAATTCTGCGGGAGAAGAAATATTTTTAATTACATTAACAAAAGAGTGTACGAGGCAAAAATTTCAGATTAGCATTATTTTAATAATACATTTACGGAAAACGTATTTCATATAACGCGTCGATACTTGCACTTAACCTCAAAAGCAATACTCTACGCCTTCTCTGAAAAAATGGAGGTGATAACTGCATAACTGTCGCAGATATGGGTGTAAATGTCTACGGTGACTAAATTAGCTAAAGGCTTCCAAATGAAAGAAATGGTATCCATGGATACTTGAGATTGAACGGAGGATGGCGAAGGGAACTTATTTCTTGGATAAGCATAACTGGAATAAGTGCTGTTACAGACTAAGTACTCAAGGTTTAGTCGTGTCATTTGATGTGCAGGAATAAGGTATATTTTTTAACCTACCCTGAAAGAATGGCGGTTATATCTGCATAAGATTCGAAAAAATGTGGGTAATTGTTTCCGGAGCCAATATAATGAAAAGCTTTAAAATCAAATAAATGCAAAACTTTGACTCGAATGGGATAAAAAACCATCAGAAAATTTGTATTCCATTGAGTTGAATTTAAGGAACAGATAAATATGCGAGAGAAGAAATATTTATACTTACATTAACAAAAGAGTGTACGAGGCTAAAATTTCAGATTAGCATTATATTAATAAGTGCATTTACGAAAAAAGTATTTCATATAACGCGTCGAAACTTGCACTGATCCTCAACAGCATTACTCTACGCCTTTTTGTGAAAGCATGGAGGTAATATCCCCGAAAATACCGAAAATATGTTGGTAATTGTTTCCGGTGACAATGTAATTAAAAGTTTCAAAATCAAAATATTGCAAAACTCCGACTCGAACGGGATAAAAAATCATCAAAAACTTTGTATACCATTGAGTTTGATGCAAAGGAACAGAAAAAAAGCGAGAGAGAAATATTTTTACTTTCATTAACAAAAGAGTGTACGAGGCTAAAATTTCAGATTAGCATTATGTTCATAAGGGCATTTACGGAGAAAGTATTTCATATGACGCTTCGAAACTTGACCTGTTCCTCAACAGCATTTTTCTACGCCTTCTGTGACAACTTGTAGGTAATATCCCCATTATTTATTAAAATATGTTGTTAAACATTTTTGGTGACAATATAATTAAAAGCTTCAAAATCCGCATAACTGTCGAAGATATGGGTGTAAAAGTCTACGGTGACTAAATTAGCAAAGGGCTTCCAAATGAAAGAAATGGTATCCATGGATACTTGAGATTGAACAGAGGATGGCTAAGGGAACTAATTTTTTGGATAGGCATAAATGGAATAAGTGTTGTTACAGACTAAGTACTCAAGGTTTAGTCGTGTAATTTGATGTGCAGGAATAAGGTATATTTCTTAACCTACCCTGAAAGAATGGCGGTTATATCTGCATAAGATTCGAAAAAATGTGGGTAATTGTTTCCGGAGCCAATATAATGAAAAGCTTCAAAATCAAATAAATGCAAAACTTTGACTCAAATAGGATAAAAAACCATCTGAAAATTTGTATACCATTGAGTTTAATAAATAGGAATAGAAAAATATGCGAGAGAAGAAATATTTTTACTTACATAAACAAAAGAGTGTACGAGGCTAAAATTTCAGATTAGCATTATATTAATAAGTACATTTACGAAAACATTATTTCGGATAACGCGTCGAAACTTGCACTGATCCTCAACAGCAATACTCTACGCCTTCTGTGAAAACATGGAGGCAATATTCCGCATAATTATGAAAATATGTTGGGAATTGTTTCCGGTGACAATATATTTAAAAGCTTCATAATTAAAAAATTGCAAAACTCCGACTCGAATGTGAAAAAAACCATCAAAAAATGTGTATACCATTGAGTTTGATGCATAGGAACAGAAAAATAAGCGAGAGAAGAAATATTTTTACTTTCATTAACAAAAGAGTGTACGATGCAAAAATTTCAGATTAGCATTATGTTAATAAGTGCATTTACGTAGAAAGTATTTCATATGACGCTTCGAAACTTGCACTGTTCCTCAACAGCATTACTCTACGCCTTCTGTGACAACTTGTAGGTAATATCCCCATTATTTATTAAAATATGTTGATAAATATTTCCGGTGACAATATAATTAAAAGCTTCAAAGTCAGAAAAAAAAATGCAAAAATCCAACTCGAATGGGATAAAAAACCATCAAAAACTGTGTATACTATTAAGTTTAATGCAAAGGAACAGAAAATTCTGCGAGAGAAGAAATATATTTACTTACATTATCAATGGTTACTTGAGATTGAACAGAGGATGGCTAAGGGAACTTATTTTTTGGATAGGCATAACTGGAATAATTGCTGTTACAGACTAAGTACTCAAGGTTTAGTCGTGTAATTTGATGTGCAGGAATAAGGTATATTTCTTAACCTACACTGAAAGAATGGCGGTTATTTCTCCATAAGATTCGAAAATTTGCGGGTAATTGTTTCCGGAGCCAATATAATGAAAAGCTTCAAAATCAAATAAATGCAAACCTTTGACTCGAATGGGATAAAAAACCATCAGAAAATGTGTATACCATTGAGTTTAATAAATAGGAACAGAAAAATATGCGAAAGAAGAAATATTTTTACTTACATTAACAAAAGAGTGTACGAGGCTAAAATTTCAGATTAGCATTATATTAATAAGTGCATTTACGAAAACATTATTTCATATTACGCTTCGAAACTTGCACTGTTCCTCAACAGCATTACTCTACGACTTCTGTGAAAACATGGAGGTAATATCCCCAATAATTATGAAAATATGTTTTGGTAATTGTTTCCGGTGACAATGTAATTAAAAGCTTCAAAATCAAAAAATTGAAAATATTCGACTCGAATGGGAAAAAAAACCATCAAAAAATGTGTATACCATTAAGTTTGATGCATATGAACAGAAAAATAAGCGAGAGAAGAAATATTTTTAATTACATTAACAAAAGAGTGTACGAGGCAAATATTTTTAAATTAAATTATGTTAATAAGTTCATTTACGGAAAAAGTATTTCATATAACGCGTCGATACTTACACTGAACCTCAAAAGCAATACTCAACGCTTTCTTTGAAATAATGGAGGTGATATCCACATAACTGTCGAAGATATGGGTGTAAATGCCTACGGTGACTAAATTAGAAAAAGGCTTTTAAATGAAAGAAATGGTATCCATGGTTACTTGAGATTGAACAGAGGATGGGGAAGGGAACTTATTTTTTGGATAGGCATAACTGGAATAAGTGCTGTTACAGACTAAGTACTCAAGGTTAAGTCGTTTTATTATAATGTGCAGGAACAAGGTATATTTCTTAACCTACCCTGAAAGAATGGCGGTTAATCTGCATAAGATTCGAAAATATGTGGGTAATTGTTTCCGGTGCCAATATAATGAAAAGCTTTAAAATCAAATAAATGCAAAACTTCGACTCGAAAGGGATAAAAAACCATCAGAAATTGTGTATACCATTGAGTTTAATAAATAAAAACAGAAAAATATGCGAGAGAAGAAATATTTTTACTTACATTAACAAAAGAGTGTACGAGGCTAAAAATTCATATTAGCATTATGTTAATAAGTTCATCTACGGAGTAAGTATTTCATATGACGCTTCAAAACTTGCACTGTTCCTCAACAGCATTACTCTACGCCTTCTGTGAAATCATGGAGGTAACATCCCCGAAAATTCCGAATATATGTTGGTAATTGATTCCGGTGACAATGTAATTAAAGCTTCAAAATCAAACAATTGCAAAAATCCGACTCGAATGGGATAAAAAACCATCAAAACTGTGTATACCATTGAGTTTTATGCAAAGGAACTGAAAAATGAGCGAGAGAAGAAATATTTTTACTTACATTAACAAAAGAGTGTACGAGGCTAAAATTTCAGATTAGCATTATATTATTAAGTGCATTTACGAAAACTTTATTTCATATAACGCGTCGAAACATGCACTGATCCTCAACAGCATTACTCTACGCCTTCTGTGAAAGCATGGAGGTAATATCCACGAAATCTCCGAAAATATGTTGGTAATTGTTTCCGGTGACAATGTAATTAAAAGCTTCAAAATCAAACAATTGCAAAAATCGGACTCGAATGGGATAAAAAAAAACCATCAAAAACTGTGTATACCATATAGTTTGATGCAAAAGAAACAGAAAAATAAGCGAGAGAAGAAATATTTTTACTTACATTAACTAAAGAGTGTACGAGGCAAAAATTTCAGATTAGCATTATGTTAATAAGTTCATTTACGGAAAAAATTATTCATAAAACGCGTTGAAACCTGCACTGATCCTCAAAAGCATTACTCTACGCCTTCTGTGAAAGCATGGAGGTAATATCGTCGAAAATATGTTGGTAATTGTTTCCGGTGACAATGTAATTAAAAGGTTCAAAATCAAAAAAATGCAAAAATCCGACTCGAATGGGATAAAAAACCATCAAAAACTGTGTATACCATTGAGTTTGATGCAGGGGAACAGAAAAAAAAGCGAGAGAAGAAATATTTTTACTTACATTAACAAAAGAGTGTACGAGGCTAAAATTTCAGATTAGCATTATGTTAGTAAGTGCTTTACGGAGTAAGTATTTCTAATGACGCTTCAAAACTTGCACTGTTCCTCAACAGCATTACTCTACGTCTTCTGTGAAAACATTGAGGTAATATCCCCAACAATTATGAAAATATGTTGGTAATTCTTTCCGGTGAAAATGTAATTAAAAGCTCAAAATAAAAAAATTGCAAAACTCTGACTCGAATGGGAAAAAAAACCATCAAAATATGTGTATACCATTGAGTTTGATGCATAGGAACAGAAAAATAAGCGAGAGAAGAAATATTTTTACTTGCATTAACAAAAGAGTATACGAGGCTAAAATTTCAGATTAACATTATATTAATAAGTGCATTTACGAAAACATTAATTTATATAACGCGTCGAAACTTGCATTGATCCTCAACAGCATTACTCTTCGCCTTCTGTGAAAGCATGGAGGTAATATCCATGAAAATTCCGAAAATATGTTGGTAATTGTTTCCGGTGACAATGTATTTAAAAGCTTCAAAATCAAACAATTGCAAAAATCCGACTCGAATGGGATAAAAAACCATCAAAAACTGTGTATACCATTGAGTTTGATGCAAAGGAACAGAAAAAAAAGCGAGAGAAGAAATATTTTTACTTACATTAACAAAAGAGTGTACGAGGCTAAAATTTCAGATTAGCCATATGTTAATAAGTACATTTACGAAGAAAGTATTTCATATGACGCTTTGAAACTTGCACTGTTCCTCAACAGCATTATTCTACGCCTTCTGTGAAAACATGGAGGTAATATCCCCGAAAATTCTGAAAATATGTTGGTAATTGTTTCCGGTGACAATGTAATTAAAAGCTTCAAAATCAAAAAATTGAAAATATTCGACTCGAATGGGAAAAAAAACCATCAAAAAATGTGTATACCATTAAGTTTGATGCATATGAACAGAAAAATAGGCGAGAGAAGAAATATTTTTAATTACATTAACAAAAGAGTGTACGAGGCAAATATTTTTAAATTAAATTATGTTAATAAGTTCATTTAGGGAAAAAGTATTTCATATAACGCGTCGATACTTACACTGAACCTCAAAAGCAATACTCAACGCTTTCTTTGAAATAATGGAGGTGATATCCGCATAACTGTCGAAGATATGGGTGTAAATGCCTACGGTGACTAAATTAGAAAAAGGCTTTTAAATGAAAGAAATGGTATCCATGGTTACTTGAGATTGAACAGAGGATGGGGAAGGGAACTTATTTTTTGGATAGGCATAACTGGAATAAGTGCTGTTACAGACTAAGTACTCAAGGTTAAGTCGTGTTATTTTAATGTGCAGGAACAAGGTATATTTCTTAACCTACCCTGAAAGAATGGCGGTTAATCTGCATAAGATTCGAAAATATGTGGGTAATTGTTTCCGGTGCCAATATAATGAAAAGCTTTAAAATCAAATAAATGCAAAACTTCGACTCTAAAGGGATAAAAAACCATCAGAAATTGTGTATACCATTGAGTTTAATAAATAAAAAAAGAAAAATATGCGAGAGAAGAAATATTTTTACTTACATTAACAAAAGAGTGTACGAGGCTAAAAATTCATATTAGCATTATGTTAATAAGTTCATCTACGGAGTAAGTATTTCATATGACGCTTCAAAACTTGCACTGTTCCTCAACAGCATTACTCTACGCCTTCTGTGAAATCATGGAGGTAACATCCCCGAAAATTCCGAATATATGTTGGTAATTGATTCCGGTGACAATGTAATTAAAGCTTCAAAATCAAACAATTGCAAAAATCCGACTCGAATGGGATAAAAAACCATCAAAACTGTGTATACCATTGAGTTTTATGCAAAGGAACTGAAAAATGAGCGAGAGAAGAAATATTTTTACTTACATTAACAAAAGAGTGTACGAGGCTAAAATTTCAGATTAGCATTATATTATTAAGTGCATTTACGAAAACTTTATTTCATATAACGCGTCGAAACTTGCACTGATCCTCAACAGCATTACTCTACGCCTTCTGTGAAAGCATGGAGGTAATATCCACGAAAATTCCGAAAATATGTTGGTAATTGTTTCCGGTGACAATGTAATTAAAAGCTTCAAAATCAAACAATTGCAAAAATCCGACTCGAATGGGATAAAAAAAATCCATCAAAAACTGTGTATACCATATAGTTTGATGCAAAGGAACAGAAAAATAAGCGAGAGAAGAAATATTTTTACTTACATTAACTAAAGAGTGTACGAGGCAAAAATTTCAGATTAGCATTATGTTAATAAGTTCATTTACGGAAAAAATATTTCATAAAACGCGTTGAAACCTGCACTGATCCTCAAAAGCATTACTCTACGCCTTCTGTGAAAGCATGGAGGTAATATCGTCGAAAATATGTTGGTAATTGTTTCCGGTGACAATGTAATTAAAAGGTTCAAAATCAAAAAAATGCAAAAATCCGACTCGAATGGGATAAAAAACCATCAAAAACTGTGTATACCATTGAGTTTGATGCAGGGGAACAGAAAAAAAAGCGAGAGAAGAAATATTTTTACTTACATTAACAAAAGAGTGTACGAGGCTAAAATTTCAGATTAGCATTATGTTAGTAAGTGCTTTACGGAGTAAGTATTTCTAATGACGCTTCAAAACTTGCACTGTTCCTCAACAGCATTACTCTACGTCTTCTGTGAAAACATTGAGGTAATATCCCCAACAATTATGAAAATATGTTGGTAATTCTTTCCGGTGAAAATGTAATTAAAAGCTCAAAATAAAAAAATTTTTTTGCGAATGTCACAGGTCAGATACGCACAGGAGCATGTCGGTTGAAATAGCTCACAAGATAATCATTGAAAATTTGAAGTTTATCGTCGATACAATTTGACTGAGTCATGCGCAACCAATCAGCAGAAAGTAGGTCTTCTAGAAATCTTTCATTATTGAAGTTTCTGAAGTCGCGAAATACAAAAGTAGGGAGTTTTACAAAAGGAAAGGTAAAATTGTACGAAAGGGATATTTGGTCATGAGCAGATAAAAAAGGCACTGGTGACTGTGAGAAGTGCGTTAGTTTCTCCATGTCATCCACAACACAGAGGTCCAGGCAGGTATGGCTATTTAGCGTATGGTGAGTAGGTTGCGAAGAGACCAGGTGAAGATTGTTGCAGTGAAAGAAATTCTTCAGGTGTAAACAATCATAGCTTTCAGGATTCATCATATTCACATTAAAGTCACCAACAATAATGATGTTTTTATATGTAGGATAAAACCGTAGAAACGTTGATTCAAAATCGGTGATAGAAGTAATTTTAGGTGGCTTATATACTATAGCTAACAATAATTTTGACATAACAGATCCAGAAATTTCTATAATAATAAATTCAGTTGTAAAACAATACTCGGATGGGGAAGTAGCTAAGACGGAGTAATTCAAACTTTGTTGAATATGTTGGTAATTGTTTCCGGTGACAATGTAATTAAAAGCTTCAAAATCAAAAAAATGCAAACCTCCGACTCGAATATGAAAAACAACCATCAAAAAATGTGTATAGCATTGAGTTTGATGCATATGAACAGAAAAATAAGCAAGAAAAGAAATATTTTTACTTACACTAACAAAAGAGTGTACGAGGCAAAGATTTCAGATTAGCATTATGTTAATAAGTGCATTTACGGAAAAAGTATATCATATAACGCAGCGATACTTGCACTGAACCTCAAAAGCAATACTCTACGCCTTCTTTGAAATAATGGAGGTGATATCCGCATAACTGTCGAAGATATGGCTGTAAATGTCTACGGTGACTAAATTAGCAAAGGGCTTCCAAATGAAAGAAATGGTATCCATGGATACTTGAGATTGAACGGTGGATGGCGAAGGGAACTAATTTTTTGGATAGGCATGGAGGTAATATCCGCATAACTATCAAAGATATGGGTGAAAATGCCTACTGTCACTAAATTAGAAAAAGGCTTTTAAATGAAAGAAACGTTATCCATGGTTACTTGAGATTGAACAGAGGATGGCTAAGGGAACTTATTTTTTGGATAGGCATAACTGGAATAAGTGTTGTTACAGACTAAGTACTCAAGGTTTAGTCGTGTAATTTGATGTGCAGGAAAAAGGTATATTTCTTAACCTTCCCTGAAAGAATGGCGGTTATATCTGCATAAGATTCGAAAATATGTGGGTAATTGTTTCCGTTGCCAATATAAAGAAAAGCTACAAAATCAAATAAATGCAAAACTTCGACTCGAATGGGATAAAAAACCATCAAAAAATGTGTATGCCATTGAGTTTAATAAATAGGAACAGAAAAATATGCGATAGAAGAAATATTTTTACTTGCATTAACAAAAGAGTATACGAGGCTAAAATTTCAGATTAACATTATATTAATAAGTGCATTTACGAAAACATTAATTTATATAACGCGTCGAAACTTGCATTGATCCTCAACAGCATTACTCTTCGCCTTCTGTGAAAGCATGGAGGTAATATCCATGAAAATTCCGAAAATATGTTGGTAATTGTTTCCGGTGACAATGCATTTAAAAGCTTCAAAATCAAACAATTGCAAAAATCCGACTCGAATGGGATAAAAAACCATCAAAAACTGTGTATACCATTGAGTTTGATGCAAAGGAACAGAAAAAAAAGCGAGAGAAGATATATTTTTACTTACATTAACAAAAGAGTGTACGAGGCTAAAATTTCAGATTAGCCATATGTTATTAAGTGCATTTACGAAGAAAGTATTTCATATGACGCTTTGAAACTTGCACTGTTCCTCAACAGCATTACTCTACGCCTTCTGTGAAAACATGGAGGTAATATCCCCAAAAATTATGAAAATATGTTGAAAGAAAGAAAGAAAGAAAGAAAAATATTTATTGTTCAGGACAAAAATCCAAAAGAACAAATATAATAATAAAACACTTTGCAGGCACAATCTTTTAAAAGTACAAAAGGACTAACTTTTCATCATTTCAAACTTTTCAAATACAAAAGGAAAAACTTTTATCATTCTATAAATGTAAATTAACCAAAAAAAAACTCATGTATTAATAACTAACAATAGAAAAATGATACAATGAATAAGGAACCATAATAACATGAACACAAATTTGAAGAAAAAAAATAATAATAAGAGTAACTTATGTTATACCCGGGAAAGTAAATAATCATGGTATTTCATTTTAAATGTTTTAACAGATTTACAATTTTTAATGTCAGTTGGCATCTTATTCCATATGTGACAAGCTGTTACAAGAAATGATTTATTATATGCTGTGGTGCGATGCCCTGGAAAATACAATTGATTAGGATCAGACCTAGTGGACATTGTGGAGACAGAGGGACAACTAAGGAACAAATCATGCAGATACTTGGGTGATTTGTTTTTAAATAGGACAAACAAAAAGGATCCCAGAAGGTATTCTCTACGGGATTTGACGTTGAGCCATCTTAGTTGTTTATAATAGGGGGTGATGTGGACGTCCCTGCGAAGGTCAAAAATGAACCTAAGGCAGGAGTTTAAGACCCGGTGAAGTTTGAGGTTATTTTCTTCGTTGAGGTCGTTATAAACAAGACAGCAATAATCTATTACAGAGAAAATAAGCGACGATATAAGTGTTTTTCTAGTATTAAAAGGAAGTAAGTTTCTGTGAACTTTTAACTGGTAAAGTATAGAATGAATTTTGTTAGAAATATTATTTACATGACAATCCCATGATAAGTTAGCAGTCAACGTCATCCCTAGGTTATGTACATTACTGGAGTATGGAATAGGCATACCATTAACCACGATACTGGTAGTCGTAATGTGGCTAATGTTACGTAGCATCCTGGAACTACCGATAATAATAGCCTTAGTTTTACTTGAGTTTAGGATGAAGTCGTGACGCGTGGCCCACTCGGTTATTCTATAAATGTCTTCATTAATTTTTGATACTGCCTCGTCAATTTCATATGGCCAACAGCTGCGATAAATTTGGAGGTCGTCGGCATAGAGCATGTAACTGGTGTGCTTAAGACATTTAGGAAGGTCGAGTATGTACAGAGAGAATAATAGGGGGCCAAGGACAGACCCTTGGGGTACACCAGTGGTGACTGCTGCCCAAGTTGAGAGATTACCTTGACTATCTCTCACTGCTTGATAACGGCCAACTAAGTAAGAGTAGAACCAATTTAGCACGGAGCACGAGAAGTTAAGTTTTTTCAGTTTCTCAAGTAGTATAGTGTGGTTTACTCGATCGAAAGCCTTACTAAAATCAAATAATACCAGCACTGTCACCATTTTTTTGTCTATGGCATGATGTAAGTCGTCCGTTATTTTTATTAAAGCAGACTGAGTGGAGAAATTATTACGAAATCCCGATTGAAATGGGTCAAAACTGTTTTCCTGGGAAAGAAATTCAACTACTTGCGAATGGACGATACGTTCTAGAGTTTTGGAGATGGTGCACAGTATAGAGATTGGTCTGTAATCAGATGGGTTTGAAGGATTTTTGACCTTTTTTATTGGTGTTACCAAAGAGGACTTCCATTGGGTAGGAAACTTGCAGGATAGTAGTGAATGGTTAAGAAGGTCAAGAATAAATGGCATAGTGACCTTGTAAGACTTGTTTATCATGGTATATGATATCTCATCCACACCAGTAGAGTTGGATTTGGACCGAAAGATAAATTTATTTAGCATTTCGGGAGTAATAAACTGAAAATAGAAATTTTTGTCAGAAAACGGTACAGCGGGATCGAGAAAATTAGGTGGAGGAGAATAAAGAGGAGAGTTATCTTGATCAGTGTTTACTAGACATGTAAAATAAGTATTAAGTTCATCCACTGTGAGATTAGAGGCCAAAGAAGTTTGCCGGCTTCGGACTATTCCGAGTTGACGTAGTTCCTTCCAGATGCGCTTCGGTTCTTGAAGCCCGGAAAGGGCACTAGAGAAATAGTTTCTTTGGATTCATTTATCAAAAGCTTGACTTCGGCCCTCAGTCGTTTGTATACTGCGTGAAGGGCTGGCAGCTTGGAACGAATGAAGGCTCTACGTATGCGATTGCGTTCACCCATTTTTTTGCGAATGTCACAGGTCAGATACGCACAGGAGCATGTCGGTTGAAATAGCTCACAAGATAATCATTGAAAATTTGAAGTTTATCGTCGATACAATTTGACTGAGTCATGCGCAACCAATCAGCAGAAAGTAGGTCTTCTAGAAATCTTTCATTATTGAAGTTTCTGAAGTCGCGAAATACAAAAGTAGGGAGTTTTACAAAAGGAAAGGTAAAATTGTACGAAAGGGATATTTGGTCATGAGCAGATAAAAAAGGCACTGGTGACTGTGAGAAGTGCGTTAGTTTCTCCATGTCATCCACAACACAGAGGTCCAGGCAGGTATGGCTATTTAGCGTATGGTGAGTAGGTTGCGAAGAGACCAGGTGAAGATTGTTGCAGTGAAAGAAATTCTTCAGGTGTAAACAATCATAGCTTTCAGGATTCATCATATTCACATTAAAGTCACCAACAATAATGATGTTTTTATATGTAGGATAAAACCGTAGAAACGTTGATTCAAAATCGGTGATAGAAGTAATTTTAGGTGGCTTATATACTATAGCTAACAATAATTTTGACATAACAGATCCAGAAATTTCTATAATAATAAATTCAGTTGTAAAACAATACTCGGATGGGGAAGTAGCTAAGACGGAGTAATTCAAACTTTGTTGAATATGTTGGTAATTGTTTCCGGTGACAATGTAATTAAAAGCTTCAAAATCAAAAAAATGCAAACCTCCGACTCGAATATGAAAAACAACCATCAAAAAATGTGTATAGCATTGAGTTTGATGCATATGAACAGAAAAATAAGCAAGAAAAGAAATATTTTTACTTACACTAACAAAAGAGTGTACGAGGCAAAGATTTCAGATTAGCATTATGTTAATAAGTGCATTTACGGAAAAAGTATATCATATAACGCAGCGATACTTGCACTGAACCTCAAAAGCAATACTCTACGCCTTCTTTGAAATAATGGAGGTGATATCCGCATAACTGTCGAAGATATGGCTGTAAATGTCTACGGTGACTAAATTAGCAAAGGGCTTCCAAATGAAAGAAATGGTATCCATGGATACTTGAGATTGAACGGTGGATGGCGAAGGGAACTAATTTTTTGGATAGGCATGGAGGTAATATCCGCATAACTATCAAAGATATGGGTGAAAATGCCTAATGTCACTAAATTAGAAAAAGGCTTTTAAATGAAAGAAACGTTATCCATGGTTACTTGAGATTGAACAGAGGATGGCTAAGGGAACTTATTTTTTGGATAGGCATAACTGGAATAAGTGTTGTTACAGACTAAGTACTCAAGGTTTAGTCGTGTAATTTGATGTGCAGGAAAAAGGTATATTTCTTAACCTTCCCTGAAAGAATGGCGGTTATATCTGCATAAGATTCGAAAATATGTGGGTAATTGTTTCCGTTGCCAATATAAAGAAAAGCTACAAAATCAAATAAATGCAAAACTTCGACTCGAATGGGATAAAAAACCATCAAAAAATGTGTATGCCATTGAGTTTAATAAATAGGAACAGAAAAATATGCGATAGAAGAAATATTTTTACTTACATTAACAAAAGAGTGTACGAGGCTAAAATTTAAGATTAGCATTATATTAATAAGTGCATTTACGAAAACAGTATTACATATAACGCGTCGAAACTTGCACTGTTCCTCAAAAGCATTACTCTACGCCTTCTGTGAAAGCATGGATGTAATATCCCCAATAATAATGAAAATATATTGGTAATTGTTTACGGTGACAATGTAATTAAAAGTTTCAAAATCAGAAAATTGCAAATAATCCGACTCAAATGGGATAAAAAACCATCAAAAACTGTGTATACGATTGAGTTTGATGCAAAGGAACAGAAAATTCTGCGAGAGAAAAAATATTTTTAGTTACATTAACAAAAGAGTGTACGAGGCTAAAATTTCAGATTAGCATTATGTTAATAAGTGCATTTACGGAGAACGTATTACATATATTGCGTCGAAACTTGCACTGTTCCTCAACAGCATTACTCTACGCCTTCTGTGAAAACATGGAGGTAATATCCCTAATAATTATGAAAATATGTTGGTAATTGTTTCCGGTGACAATGTAATTAAAAGCTTCAAAATCAAAAAAATTGCAAAAATCAGACTCGTATGGGATACAAAAGCATCAAAAACTGTGTATACCATTGAGTTTGATGCAAAGGAACAGAAAATTCTGCGAGAGAAGAAATATTATTACTTACATTAACAAAAGAGTGTACGAGGCTAAAATTTCAGATTAGCATTATGTTAATAAGTGCATTTACGAACAAAGTATTTCATGTGACGCTTTGAAACTTGCACTGTTCCTCAACAGCATTACTCTACGCCTTCTGTGAATACATGGATGTAATATCCCTAATAATTATGAAAATATGTTGGTAATTGATTCCGGTGACAATGTAATTAAAAGCTTCAAAATCAAAAAATCGCAAAACTCCGACTCGAACGGGAAAAAAACCATCAAAAATGTGTATATAATTGAGTTTGATGCATATGAACAGAAAAATAAGCGAGAGAGGAAATATTTTTACTAACATTAACAAAAGAGTGTACGAGGCAAAGATTTCAGATTAGCATTATGTTAATAAGTGCATTTACGGAAAAAGTATTTCATATAACGCGCCGATACTTTCACTGAACCTCAAAAGCAATACTCTACGCCTTCTGTGAAAGCATGGAGGTAATATCCCCGAAAATTCCGAAAATATGTTGGTAAATGTTTCCGGTGACAATGTAATTAAAAGCTTCAAAATCAAACAATTGTAAAAATCCGACTCGTAAGGGATAAAAAACCATCAAAAACTGTGTATACCATTGAGTTTAATGCAAAGGAACAGAAAAAAAAGCGAGAGAAGAAATATTTTTACTTACATTAACAAAAGAGTGTACGAGGCTAAAATTTCAGATTAGCATTATGTTAATAAGTGCATTTACGTAAAAAGTATTTGATATGACGCTTCGAAACTTGCACTGTTCCTCAACAGCATTACTCTACGCCTTCTGTGACAACTTGTAGGTAATATCCTCATTATTTATTAAAATATGTTGTTAAATATTTCCGGTGACAATGTAATTAAAAGCTTCAAAGTCAGAAAAAAATGCAAAAATCCAACTCGAATGGGATAAAAAACCATCAAAAACTGTGTATACTATTAAGTTTAATGCAAAGGAAGAGAAAATTCTGCGAGAGAAGAAATATATTTACTTACATTAACAAAAGAGTGTACGAGGCAAAAATTTCAGATTAGCATTTTGTTAATAAGTGCATTTACGGAAAAGGTATTTCATATAACGCGTCGATACTTGCACTGAAACTCAAAAGCAATACTTTACGCCTTCTCTGAAACAATGGAGGTAATATCCACATAACTGTCGAAGATATGGGTGTAAATGTCCACGGTGACTAAATTAGCAAAGGGCTTCCAAATGAAAGAAATGGTATCCATGGATACTTGAGATTGAACGGAGGATGGCGAAGGAAACTAATTTTTTGGATAGGCATGGAGGTAATATCCGCATAACTATCGACGATATGGGTGTAAATGCCAACGATGACTAAATTAGATAAAGGCTTTTAAATGAAAGAAATGGTATCCATGGTTACTTGAGACTGAACAGAGGATGTCGAAGGGAACTTATTTTTTGGATAGGCATAACTGGAATAAGTGCTGTTACTAACTAAGTACTCAAGGTTTGGTCGTGTAATTTGATGTGCAGGAATAAGGTATATTTCTTAACCTACCCTGAAAGAATGGCGGTTATTTCTCCATAAGATTCGAAAATTTGCGGGTAATTGTTTCCGGAGCCAATATAATGAAAAGCTTCAAAATCAAATAAATGCAAACCTTTGACTCGAATGGGATAAAAAACCATCTGAAAATTTGTATACCATTGAGTTTATTAAATAGGAACAGAAAAATATGCGAGAGAAGAAATATTTTTACTTACATTAACAAAAGAGTGTACGAGGCTAAAATTTCAGATTAGCATTATATTAATAAGTGCATTTACGAAAACATTATTTCATATAACGCGTCGAAACTTGCACTGATCCTCAACAGCATTACTATACGGCTTCTGTGAAAGCATGGAGGTAATATCCCCGAAAATTCCAAAAATATGTTTGTAATTGTTTCTGGTGACAATGTAATTAAAAGCTTCAAAATCAAAAAATTGCCAAAATTCGAGCCGAATGGGATAAAAAACCATCAAAAACTGTGTATACCATTGAGTTTGATGCAAAGGAACAGAAAAATAAGCGAGAGAGAAATATTTTTACTTTCATTAACAAAAGAGTGTACGAGGCTAAAATTTCAGATTAGCATTATGTTAATAATGCATTTACGGAAAAAGTATTACATATAACGCGTCGATACTTGCAATGTTTCTCAACAGCATTACTCTACGACTTCTGTGAATACATGGAGGTAATATCCCCAATAATTATGAAAATATGTTGGTAATTGTTTCCGGTGACAATGTAATTAAAAGCTTCAAAATCAAAAATTGCAAAACTCCGACTCGAATGGGATAAAAAACCATCAATAACTGTGTTTACCATTTAGTTTGATGCAAAGGAACAGAAAATTCTGCGAGAGAAGAAATATATTTACTTACATTAACAAAAGAGTGTACGAGGCAAAAATTTCAGATTAGCATTATGTTAATAATGCATTTACGGAAAAAGTATTTCATATAACGCGTCGATACTTGCACCGTACCTCAAAAGCAATACTCTACGCCTTCTCTGTAAACATGGAGGTGATATCCGCATAACTGTCGAAGATATGGGTGTAAATGCCTACGGTGACTAAATTAGAAAAAGGCTTTTAAATGAAAGAAATGGTATCAATGGTTACTTGAGATTGAACAGAGGATGGCTAAGGGAACTTAATTTTTGGATAGGCATAACTGGAATAAGTGCGGTTACAGACTAAGTACTCAAGGTTTAGTCGTGTTATTTGATGTGCACGAATAAGGTATATTTCTTAACCTACCCTGAAAGAATAGCGGTTATTTCTCTATAAGATTCGAAAATTTGCGGGTAATTGTTTCCGAAGCCAATATAATGAAAAGCTTCAAAATCAAATAAATGCAAACCTTTGACTCGAAATGGATAAAAAACCATCTGAAAATTTGAATACCATTGAGTTTAATAAATAGGAACAGAAAAATATGCGAGAGAAGAAATATTTTTACTTACATTAACAAAAGAGTGTACGAGGCTAAAATTTCAGATTAGCATTATATTAATAAGTGCATTTACGAAAACATTATTTCATATAACGCGTCGAAACTTGCACTGATCCTCAATAGCAATACTCTACGCCTTCTGTGAAAACATGGAGGTAATATTCCGCATAATTATGAAAATATGTTGGTAATTGTTTCCGGTGACAATGTAATTAAAAGCTTCAAAATCAAAAAATTGCAAAAATCCGACTCGAATGGGATAAAAAACAAAAAAAAACTGTGTATACCATTGAGTTTGATGCAAAGGAACAGAAAAATAAGCAAAAAAGATATATTTTTACGTACATTAACAAAAGAGTGTACGAGGAAAAAATTTCTGATTAGCATTATGTTAATAAGTGCATTTACGGAAAAGGTATTTCATATAACGCGTCGATACTTGCACTATACCTTCAAAGCAATACTCTACGCCTTTTCTGAAAACATGGAGGTGATTTCCGCATAACTGTCGAAGATATGGGTGTAAATGTCTACGGTGACTAAAGTAGCAAAGGGCTTCTATATGAAAGAAATGGTATCCATGGATACTTGAGATTGAACGGAGGATGGCGAAGGGAATTAAATTTTTGGATAGGCATGGAGGTAATATCCGCATAACTATCGAAGATATGGGTGTAAATGCCTACGGTGACTAAATTAGAAAAATGCTTTTAAATGAAAGAAATGGTATCCATGGTTACTTGAGATTGAACAGAGGATGTCGAAGGGGATTTATTTTTTGGATAGGCATAACTGGAATAAGTGCTAATACAGACTAAGTACTCAAGGTTTAGTCGTGTAATTTGATGTGCAGGAACAAGGTATATTTCTTAACCTACCCTGAAAGAATGGCGGTTATATCTGCATAAGATTCGAAAATAGGTGGGTAATTGTTTCCAGGGCCAATATAATGAAAAGCTTCAAAATCAAATAAATGCAGAACTTCGACTTGAATGGAATAAAACACCATCAGAAAATTTGTATACCATTGAGTTTAATAAATAGGAACAGAAAAATATGCGAGAGAAGAAATATTTTTTCTTACATTAACAAAAGAGTGTACGAGGATAAAATTTCAGATTAGCATTATATTAATAAGTGCATTTACGGAGTAAGTATTTCATATGACGCTTCGAAACTTGCACTGTTCCTCAATAACATTACTCTACGCCTTCTGTGAGAACATGGAAGTAATATCCCCAATAATTATGAATATATGTTGGTAATTGTTTCCGGTGACAATGTAATTAAAAGCTTCAAAATCAAAAAATTGCAAAAATCCGACTCGTAAGGGATAAAAAACCATCAAAAACTGTGTATACCATTGAGTTTAATGCAAAGGAACAGAAAATTCTGCGAGAGAAGAAATATTTTTACTTACATTAACAAAAGAGTGTACGAGGCTAAAATTTCAGATTAGCATTATGTTAATAAGTGCATTTACGGAGAAAGTATTTCATATGACGCTTCGAAACTTGCACTGTTCCTCAACAACATTACTCTACGAATTTTGTGAAAACATGGAGGTAATATCCCCAATAATTATGAAAATATGTTGGTAATTGTTTCCGGTGACAATGTAATTAAAAGCCTCAAAATATAAAAATTGCAAAAATTCGACTCGAATGGGATAAAAATCCATCAAAAACTATGTATACCATGGAGATTGATCCAAAGGATCAGAAAATTCTGCGAGAGATGAAATATTTTTACTTACATTAACAAAAGAGTGTACGAGGCTAAAATTGCAGATTAGCATTATGGTAATATGTTCATTTACAAAAAAAACGTATTTCATATAACGCGTCGATACTTGCACTAAACCTCAAAAGCAATACTCAACGCCTTCTTTGAAAAAATGCAGGTGATATCCGCATAACTGTCGAAGATATGGGTGTAAATGTCTACGGTGACTAAATTAGCAAAGGGCTTCCAAATGAAAGAAATGGTATCCATGGATACTTGAGATTGAACGGAGGATGGCGAAGGGAACTAATTTTTTGGATAGGCATGGAGGTAATATCCGCATAACTATCGAAGATATGGGTGTAGATGCCTACGGTGACTTAATTAGAAAAAGGCTTTTAAATGAAAGAAATGGTATCCATGGTTACTTGAGATTAAACAGAGGACAGCGAAGGGAACTTATTTTTTGGATAGGCATAACTGGAATAAGTGCTGTTACAGACTAAGTACTCAAGGTTTAGTCGTGTTATTTGATGTGCAGGAATAAGGTATATTTCGTAACCTACCCTGAAAGAATGGCGGTTATATCTGCATAAGATTCGAAAATATATGGGTAATTGTTTCCGGAGCCAATATAATGAAAGGTTTCAAAATCAAATAAATGGACAACTTTGATTCGAATAGGATAAAAAACCATCAGAAAATTTGTATACCATTGAGTTTAATAAATAGGAACAGAAAAATATGCGAGAGAAGAAATATTTGTACTTACATTAACAAAAGAGTATACGAGGTTAAATTTAAGATTAGCATTATCTTAATAAGTGCATTTACGAAAAAATAATTTACTATAACGCGTCGAAACCTGCACTGTACCTCAACAGCATTACTCTACGCCTTCTGTGAAAGCATGGAGGAAATATATCCCCAAAAATTCCGAAAATATGTTGGTAATTATTTCCGGTGACAATGTAATTAAAAGCTTCAAAATCAAGAAATTGCAAAAATCCGACTCGAATGGGATAAAAAACCATCAAAAACTGTGTATACCATTGAGTTTGATGCAAAGGAAAAGAAAATTCTGCGAGAGAAGAATTATTTTTACTTACATTAACAAAAGAGTCTACGAGGCTAAAATTTCAGATTAGCATTATGTTAATAAGTGCATTTACGGAAACATTATTTCATACAACGCGTCGAAACTTGCACTGATCCTCAACATCATTACTCTACACCTTCTGTGAAAGCATGGAAGTAATATCCATGAAAATTCCGAAAATATGTTGGTAATTGTTTCCGGTGACAATGTAAGTAAAACCTTCAAAATCAAAAAAATTGCAAAAATCCGACTCGAATGAGATAACAAACCATCAAAACTGTGTATATTATTGAGTTTGATGCAAAGGAACAGAAAATTCTGCGAGAGAAGAAATATTTTTACTTACATTAACGAAAGAGTGTACGAGGCTAAAATTTCAGATTAGCATTATATTAATAAGTGCATTTACGAGGAAAGTATTTCATATAACGCAGCGATACTTGCACTGAACCTCAAAAGCAATACTCTACGCCTTCTTTGAAATAATGGAGGTGATATCCGCATAACTGTCGAAGATATGGATGTAAATGTCTACGGTGACTAAATTAGCAAAGGGCTTCCAAATGAAAGAAATGGTATCCATGGATACTTGAGATTGAACGGTGGATGGCGAAGGGAACTAATTTTTTGGATAGGCATGGAGGTAATATCCGCATAACTATCGAAGATATGGGTGAAAATGCCTACTGTCACTAAATTAGAAAAAGGCTTTTAAATGAAAGAAACGTTATCCATGGTTACTTGAGATTGAACAGAGGATGGCTAAGGGAACTTATTTTTTGGATAGGCATAACGTGAATAAGTGCTGTTACAGACTAAGTAGTCAAGGTTTAGTCGTGTAATTTGATGTGCAGGAACAAGGTATATTTCTTAACCTTCCCTGAAAGAATGGCGGTTATATCTGCATAAGATTCGAAAATATGTGGGTAATTGTTTCCGGTGCTAATATAAAGAAAAGCTACAAAATCAAATAAATGCAAAACTTCGACTCGAATGGGATAAAAAACCATCAAAAAACGTGTATGCCATTGAGTTTAATAAATAGGAACAGAAAAATATGCGATAGAAGAAATATTTGTACTTACATTAACAAAAGAGTATACGAGGTTAAATTTAAGATTAGCATTATCTTAATAAGTGCATTTACGAATAAATTATTTCCTATAACGCGTCGAAACCTCCACTGTACCTCAACAGCATTATTCTACGCCTTCTGTGAAAGCATGGAGGAAATATATCCCCAAAAATTCCGAAAATATGTTGGTAATTGTTTCCGGTGACAATGTAATAAAAAGCTTCAAAATCAAGAAATTGCAAAAATCCGACTCGAATGGGATAAAAAACCATCAAAAACTGTGTATACCATTGAGTTTGATGCAAAGGAAAAGAAAATTCTGCGAGAGAAGAAATATTTTTACTTACATTAACAAAAGAGTCTACGAGGCTAAAATTTCAGATTAGCATTATGTTAATAAGTGCATTTACGGAAGCATTATTTCATATAACGCGTCGATACTTGCACTGAACCTCAAAACCAATACTCTACGCCTTCTCTGAAAAACTGGAGGTGATATCCTCATAACTGTCGAAGATATAGGTGAAAATGCCTACTGTCACTAAATTAGAAAAAGGCTTTTAAATGAAAGAAACGTTATCTATGGTTACTTGAGATTGAACAGAGGATGGCTAAGGGAACTTATTTTTTGGATAGGCATAACGTGAATAAGTGCTGATACAGACTAAGTAGTCATGGTTTAGTCGTGTATTTTGATGTGCAGGAACAAGGTATATTTTTTTAACCTTCCCTGAAAGAATGGCGGTTATATCTGCATAAGATTCGAAAATATGTGGGTAATTGTTTCCGGTGCCAATATAAAGAAAAGCTACAAAATCAAATAAATGCAAAACTTCGACTCGAATGGGATAAAAAACCATCAAAAAATGTGTATGCCATTGAGTTTAATAAATAGGAACAGAAAAATATGCGATAGAATAAATATTTTTACTTACATTAACAAAAGAGTGTACGAGGCTAAAATTTAAGATTAGCATTATATTAATAAGTGCATTTACGAAAACAGTATTACATATAACGCGTCGAAACTTGCACTGTTCCTCAAAAGCATTACTCTACGCCTTCTGTGAAAGCATGGATGTAATATCCCCAATAATAATGAAAATATATTGGTAATTGTTTACGGTGACAATGTAATTAAAAGTTTCAAAATCAGAAAATTGCAAATAATCCGACTCAAATGGGATAAAAAACCATCAAAAACTGTGTATACGATTGAGTTTGATGCAAAGGAACAGAAAATTCTGCGAGAGAAAAAATATTTTTAGTTACATTAACAAAAGAGTGTACGAGGCTAAAATTTCAGATTAGCATTATGTTAATAAGTGCATTTACGGAGAAAGTATTACATATAATGCGTCGAAACTTGCACTGTTCCTCAACAGCATTACTCTACGCCTTCTGTGAAAACATGGAGGTAATATCCCCAATAATTATGAAAATATGTTGGTAATTGTTTCCGGTGACAATGTAATTAAACGCTTCAAAATCAAGAAATTGCAATAATCCGACTCGAATGGGATAAAAAACCATCAAAAACTGTGTATACCATTGAGTTTGATGCAAAGGAAAAGAAAATTCTGCGAGAGAAAAAATATTTTTACTTACATTAACAAAAGAGTCTACGAGGCTAAAATTTCAGATTAGCATTATGTTAATAAGTGCATTTCGGAAACATTATTTCATACAACGCGTCGAAACTTGCACTGAACCTCAACATCATTACCCTACACCTTCTGTGAAAGCATGGAAGTAATATCCATGAAAATTCCGAAAATATGTTGGTAATTGTTTCCGGTGACAATGTAAGTAAAACCTTCAAAATCAAAAAAATTGCAAAAATCCGACTCGAATGAGATAACAAACCATCAAAACTGTGTATATTATTGAGTTTGATGCAAAGGAACAGAAAACTCTGCGAGATAAGAAATATTTTTACTTACATTAACAAAAGAGTGTACGAGGCTAAAATTTCAGACTAGCATTATATTAATAAGTGCATTTACGAGGAAAGTATTTCATATAACGCAGCGATACTTGCACTGAACCTCAAAAGCAATACTCTACGCCTTCTTTGAAATAATGGAGGTGATATCCGCATAACTGTCGAAGATATGGATGTAAATGTCTACGGTGACTTAATTAGCAAAGGGCTTCCAAATGAAAGAAATGGTATCCATGGATACTTGAGATTGAACGGTGGATGGCGAAGGGAACTAATTTTTTGGATAGGCATGGAGGTAATATCCGCATAACTATCGAAGATATAGGTGAAAATGCCTACTGTCACTAAATTAGAAAAAGGCTTTTAAATGAAAGAAACGTTATCCATGGTTACTTGAGATTGAACAGAGGATGGCTAAGGGAACTTATTTTTTGGATAGGCATAACGTGAATAAGTGCTGTTACAGACTAAGTATTCAAGGTTTAGTCGTGTAATTTGATGTGCAGGAACAAGGTATATTTCTTAACCTTCCCTGAAAGAATTGCGGTTATATCTGCATAAGATTCGAAAATATGTGGGTAATTGTTTCCGGTGCCAATATAAAGAAAAGCTACAAAATCAAATAAATGCAAAACTTCGACTCGAATGGGATAAAAAACCATCAAAAAATGTGTATGCCATTGAGTTTAATAAATAGGAACAGAAAAATATGCGATAGAAGAAATATTTTTACTTACATTAACAAAAGAGTGTACGAGGCTAAAATTTAAGATTAGCATTATATTAATAAGTGCATTTACGAAAACAGTATTACATATAACGCGTCGAAACTTGCACTGTTCCTCAAAAGCATTACTCTACGCCTTCTGTGAAAGCATGGATGTAATATCCCCAATAATAATGAAAATATATTGGTAATTGTTTACGGTGACAATGTAATTAAAAGTTTCAAAATCAGAAAATTGCAAATAATCCGAATCAAATGGGATAAAAAACCATCAAAAACTGTGTATACGATTGAGTTTGATGCAAAGGAACAGAAAATTCTGCGAGAGAAAAAATATTTTTAGTTACATTAACAAAAGAGAGTACGAGGCTAAAATTTCAGATTAGCATTATGTTAATAAGTGCATTTACGGACAAAGTATTACATATAATGCGTCGAAACTTGCACTGTTTCTCAACAGCATTACTCTACGCCTTCTGTGAAAACATGGAGGTAATATCCCCAATAATTATGAAAATATGTTGGTAATTGTTTCCGGTGACAATGTAATTAAAACCTTCAAAATCAAAAAAATTGCAAAAATCCGACTCGAATGAGATAACAAACCATCAAAACTGTGTATATTATTGAGTTTGATGCAAAGGAACAGAAAATTCTGCGAGAGAAGAAATATTTTTACTTACATTAACGAAAGAGTGTACGAGGCTAAAATTTCAGATTAGCATTATATTAATAAGTGCATTTACGAGGAAAGTATTTCATATAACGCAGCGATACTTGCACTGAACCTCAAAAGCAATACTCTACGCCTTCTTTGAAATAATGGAGGTGATATCCGCATAACTGTCGAAGATATGGATGTAAATGTCTACGGTGACTAAATTAGCAAAGGGCTTCCAAATGAAAGAAATGGTATCCATGGATACTTGAGATTGAACGGTGGATGGCGAAGGGAACTAATTTTTTGGATAGGCATGGAGGTAATATCCGCATAACTATCGAAGATATGGGTGAAAATGCCTACTGTCACTAAATTAGAAAAAGGCTTTTAAATGAAAGAAACGTTATCCATGGTTACTTGAGATTGAACAGAGGATGGCTAAGGGAACTTATTTTTTGGATAGGCATAACGTGAATAAGTGCTGTTACAGACTAAGTAGTCAAGGTTTAGTCGTGTAATTTGATGTGCAGGAACAAGGTATATTTCTTAACCTTCCCTGAAAGAATGGCGGTTATATCTGCATAAGATTCGAAAATATGTGGGTAATTGTTTCCGGTGCTAATATAAAGAAAAGCTACAAAATCAAATAAATGCAAAACTTCGACTCGAATGGGATAAAAAACCATCAAAAAACGTGTATGCCATTGAGTTTAATAAATAGGAACAGAAAAATATGCGATAGAAGAAATATTTGTACTTACATTAACAAAAGAGTATACGAGGTTAAATTTAAGATTAGCATTATCTTAATAAGTGCATTTACGAATAAATTATTTCCTATAACGCGTCGAAACCTCCACTGTACCTCAACAGCATTATTCTACGCCTTCTGTGAAAGCATGGAGGAAATATATCCCCAAAAATTCCGAAAATATGTTGGTAATTGTTTCCGGTGACAATGTAATAAAAAGCTTCAAAATCAAGAAATTGCAAAAATCCGACTCGAATGGGATAAAAAACCATCAAAAACTGTGTATACCATTGAGTTTGATGCAAAGGAAAAGAAAATTCTGCGAGAGAAGAAATATTTTTACTTACATTAACAAAAGAGTCTACGAGGCTAAAATTTCAGATTAGCATTATGTTAATAAGTGCATTTACGGAAGCATTATTTCATATAACGCGTCGATACTTGCACTGAACCTCAAAACCAATACTCTACGCCTTCTCTGAAAAACTGGAGGTGATATCCTCATAACTGTCGAAGATATAGGTGAAAATGCCTACTGTCACTAAATTAGAAAAAGGCTTTTAAATGAAAGAAACGTTATCTATGGTTACTTGAGATTGAACAGAGGATGGCTAAGGGAACTTATTTTTTGGATAGGCATAACGTGAATAAGTGCTGATACAGACTAAGTAGTCATGGTTTAGTCGTGTAATTTGATGTGCAGGAACAAGGTATATTTTTTTAACCTTCCCTGAAAGAATGGCGGTTATATCTGCATAAGATTCGAAAATATGTGGGTAATTGTTTCCGGTGCCAATATAAAGAAAAGCTACAAAATCAAATAAATGCAAAACTTCGACTCGAATGGGATAAAAAACCATCAAAAAATGTGTATGCCATTGAGTTTAATAAATAGGAACAGAAAAATATGCGATAGAATAAATATTTTTACTTACATTAACAAAAGAGTGTACGAGGCTAAAATTTAAGATTAGCATTATATTAATAAGTGCATTTACGAAAACAGTATTACATATAACGCGTCGAAACTTGCACTGTTCCTCAAAAGCATTACTCTACGCCTTCTGTGAAAGCATGGATGTAATATCCCCAATAATAATGTAAATATATTGGTAATTGTTTACGGTGACAATGTAATTAAAAGTTTCAAAATCAGAAAATTGCAAATAATCCGACTCAAATGGGATAAAAAACCATCAAAAACTGTGTATACGATTGAGTTTGATGCAAAGGAACAGAAAATTCTGCGAGAGAAAAAATATTTTTAGTTACATTAACAAAAGAGTGTACGAGGCTAAAATTTCAGATTAGCATTATGTTAATAAGTGCATTTACGGAGAAAGTATTACATATAATGCGTCGAAACTTGCACTGTTCCTCAACAGCATTACTCTACGCCTTCTGTGAAAACATGGAGGTAATAACCCCAATAATTATGAAAATATGTTGGTAATTGTTTCCGGTGACAATGTAATTAAACGCTTCAAAATCAAGAAATTGCAAAAATCCGACTCGAATGGGATAAAAAACCATCAAAAACTGTGTATACCATTGAGTTTGATGCAAAGGAAAAGAAAATTCTGCGAGAGAAGAAATATTTTTACTTACATTAACAAAAGAGTCTACGAGGCTAAAATTTCAGATTAGCATTATGTTAATAAGTGCATTTCGGAAACATTATTTCATACAACGCGTCGAAACTTGCACTGAACCTCAACATCATTACTCTACACCTTCTGTGAAAGCATGGAAGTAATATCCATGAAAATTCCGAAAATATGTTGGTAATTGTTTCCGGTGACAATGTAAGTAAAACCTTCAAAATCAAAAAAATTGCAAAAATCCGACTCGAATGAGATAACAAACCATCAAAACTGTGTATATTATTGAGTTTGATGCAAAGGAACAGAAAATTCTGCGAGATAAGAAATATTTTTACTTACATTAACAAAAGAGTGTACGAGGCTAAAATTTCAGACTAGCATTATATTAATAAGTGCATTTACGAGGAAAGTATTTCATATAACGCAGCGATACTTGCACTGAACCTCAAAAGCAATACTCTACGCCTTCTTTGAAATAATGGAGGTGATATCCGCATAACTGTCGAAGATATGGATGTAAATGTCTACGGTGACTTAATTAGCAAAGGGCTTCCAAATGAAAGAAATGGTATCCATGGATACTTGAGATTGAACGGTGGATGGCGAAGGGAACTAATTTTTTGGATAGGCATGGAGGTAATATCCGCATAACTATCGAAGATATAGGTGAAAATGCCTACTGTCACTAAATTAGAAAAAGGCTTTTAAATGAAAGAAACGTTATCCATGGTTACTTGAGATTGAACAGAGGATGGCTAAGGAAACTTATTTTTTGGATAGGCATAACGTGAATAAGTGCTGTTACAGACTAAGTAGTCAAGGTTTAGTCGTGTAATTTGATGTGCAGGAACAAGGCATATTTCTTAACCTTCCCTGAAAGAATTGCGGTTATATCTGCATAAGATTCGAAAATATGTGGGTAATTGTTTCCGGTGCCAATATAAAGAAAAGCTACAAAATCAAATAAATGCAAAACTTCGACTCGAATGGGATAAAAAACCATCAAAAAATGTGTATGCCATTGAGTTTAATAAATAGGAACAGAAAAATATGCGATAGAAGAAATATTTTTACTTACATTAACAAAAGAGTGTACGAGGCTAAAATTTAAGATTAGCATTATATTAATAAGTGCATTTACGAAAACAGTATTACATATAACGCGTCGAAACTTGCACTGTTCCTCAAAAGCATTACTCTACGCCTTCTGTGAAAGCATGGATGTAATATCCCCAATAATAATGAAAATATATTGGTAATTGTTTACGGTGACAATGTAATTAAAAGTTTCAAAATCAGAAAATTGCAAATAATCCGAATCAAATGGGATAAAAAACCATCAAAAACTGTGTATACGATTGAGTTTGATGCAAAGGAACAGAAAATTCTGCGAGAGAAAAAATATTTTTAGTTACATTAACAAAAGAGAGTACGAGGCTAAAATTTCAGATTAGCATTATGTTAATAAGTGCATTTACGGAGAAAGTATTACATATAATGCGTCGAAACTTGCACTGTTTCTCAACAGCATTACTCTACGCCTTCTGTGAAAACATGAAGGTAATATCCCCAATAATTATGAAAATATGTTGGTAATTGTTTCCGGTGACAATGTAATTAAAAGCTTCAAAATCAAAAAAATTGCAAAAATCAGACTCCAATGGGATACAAAACCATCAAAAACTGTGTATACCATTGAGTTTGATGCAAAGGAACAGAAAATTCTGCGAGAGAAGAAATATTTTTACTTACATTAACAAAAGTGTGTACGAGGCTAAATTTCAGATTAGCATTATGTTAATAAGTGCATTTACGAACAAAGTATTTCATATGACGCTTTGAAACTTGCACTGTTCCTCAACAGCATTACTCTACGCCTTCTGTGAATACATGGATGTAATATCCATAATAATAATGAAAATATGTTGGTAATTGTTCCCGGAGCCAATATAATGAAAAGTTTCAAAATCAAATAAATGCACAACTTTGATTCGAATAGGATAAAAAACCATCAGAAAATTTGTATACCATATAGTTTAATAAATAGGAACAGAAAAATATGCGAGAGAAGAAATATTTGTACTTACATTAACAAAAGAGTATACGAGGTTAAATTTAAGATTAGCATTATCTTAATAAGTGCATTTACGAAAAAATTATTTCCTATAACGCGTCGAAACCTCCACTGTACCTCAACAGCATTACTCTACGCCTTCTGTGAAAGCATGGAGGAAATATATCCCCAAAAATTCCGAAAATATGTTGGTAATTGTTTCCGGTGACAATGTAATAAAAAGCTTCAAAATCAAGAAATTGCAAAAATCCGACTCGAATGGGATAAAAAACCATCAAAAACTGTGTATACCATTGAGTATGATGCAAAGGAAAAGAAAATTCTGCGAGAGAAGAAATATTTTTACTTACATTAACAAAAGAGTCTACGAGGCTAAAATTTCTGATTAGCATTATGTTAATAAGTGCATTTACGGAAACATTATTTCATATAACGCGTCGATACTTGCACTGAACCTCAAAACCAATACTCTACGCCTTCTCTGAAAAACTGGAGGTGATATCCTCATAACTGTCGAAGATATGGGTGTAAATGTCTACGGTGACTAAATTAGCAAAGGGTATCAAAATGAAAGAAATGGTATTCATGGATACTTGAGATTGAACGGAGGATGGCGAAGGGAACTAATTTTTTGGATAGGCATGGAGGTAATATCCGCATAACTATTGAAGATATGGGTGTAAATGCCTACGGTGACTAAATTAGAAAAAGGCTTTTAAATGAAAGAAATGGTATCCATGGTTACTTGAGATCGAACAGAGGATGTCGAAGAGAACTTATTTTTTGGATAGGCATAACTGGAATAAGTGCTGTTAAGGACAAAGTATTCAAGGTTTAGTCGTGTAATTTGATCAGCAGGAACAAGGTATATTTCTTAACCTACCCCGGAAGAATGGCGGTTATATCTGCATTAAATTTCGAAAATATATGGGTAATTGTTTCCGGTGCCAATATAATGAAAAGCTTCAAAATCAAATAAATGCAAAACTTCGACTCGAATGGGATAAAAAACCATCAGAAAATGTGTATACTATTGTGTTTAATAAATAGGAACAGAATAATATGCGAGAGAAGAAATATTTTTACTTACATTAACAAAAGAGTGTACGAGGCTAAAATTTCAGATTAGCATTATGTTAATAAGTGCATTTACGGACAAAGTATTACATATAATGCGTCGAAACTTGCACTGTTTCTCAACAGCATTACTCTACGCCTTCTGTGAAAACATGAAAGTAATATCCCCCAATAATTATGAAAATATGTTGGTAATTGTTTCCGGTGACAATGTAATAAAAAGCTTCAAAATCAAAAAAATTGCAAAAATTAGACTCGAATGGGATAAAAAACCATCAAAAACTGTGTATATCATTGAGTTTGATGCAAAGGACTAGATAATTCTGCGAGAGAAGAAATATTTTTACTTACATTAACATAAGAGTGTACGAGGCTAAAATTTCAGATTAGCATTATGTTAATAAGTGCATTTACGGAGAAAGTATTTCATATGACGCTTCGAAACTTGCACTGTTCCTCAGGATCCATACTCTACGCCTACTGTGAAAACATGGAGGTAATATCCACAATAATTATGAAAATATGTTGGTAATTGTTTTCGGTGACAATGTAATTAAAAGCTTCAAAATCAAAAAATTGCAAAAATCCGGCTCGAATGGGATAAAAGACCATCAAAAACTGTGTATACCATTGAGCTTGAGCAAAGGAACAGAAAAAAAAGCAAGAGAAGAAATATTTTTACTTACATTAACAAAGGAGTATACGAGGCTAAAATTTCAGATTAGAAATATGATAATAAGTGCATTTACGGAGAAAGTATATCATATGACGCTTCGAAACATGAACTGTTCCTCAACTGCATTACTCTACGCCATCTGTGAAAACATAGAGGTAATATCCACAATAATTATGAAAATATATTGGTAATTGTTTCCGGTGACAATGTAATTAAAAGCTTCAAAATCAAAAAATTGCAAAAATCCGACTCGAATGGGATAAAAAACCATCAAAAAATGTGTATACCATTGAGCTTGAGCAAAGGAACAGAAAAAAAAGCAAGAGAAGAAATATTTTTAATTACATTAACAAAAGAGTGTACGAGGCAAATATTTTTAGATTAAATTATGTTAATAAGTTCATTTACGGAAAAAGTATTTCATATAAAGCGTCGATACTTACACTGAACCTCAAAAGCAATACTCAAGTATTTCTTTGAAAAAATGGAGGTGATATCCGCATAACTTTCGAAGATATGGGTGTAAATGCCTACGGTGACTAAATTAGAAAAAGGCTTTTAAATGAAAGAAATGGTATCCATGGATACTTGAGATTGAACGGAGGATGGCGAAGGGAACTAATTTTTTGGATAGGCATGGAGGTAATATCCGCATAACTATTGAAGATATGGGTGTAAATGCCTACGGTGACTAAATTAGAAAAAGGCTTTTAAATGAAAGAAATGGTATCCATGGTTACTTGAGATCGAACAGAGGATGTCGAAGAGAACTTATTTTTTGGATAGGCATAACTGGAATAAGTGCTGTTAAGGACAAAGTATTCAAGGTTTAGTCGTGTAATTTGATCAGCAGGAACAAGGTATATTTCTTAACCTACCCCGGAAGAATGGCGGTTATATCTGCATTAAATTTCGAAAATATATGGGTAATTGTTTCCGGTGCCAATATAATGAAAAGCTTCAAAATCAAATAAATGCAAAACTTCGACTCGAATGGGATAAAAAACCATCAGAAAATGTGTATACCATTGAGTTTAATAAATAGGAACAGAAAAATATGCGAGAGAAGAAATATTTTTACTTACATTATCAAAAGAGTGTACAAGGCTAAAATTTCAGATTAGCATTATATTAATAAGTGCATTTACGAAAACATTATTTCATATAACGCGTCGAAACTTGCACTGATCCTCAACAGCATTACTCTACGCCTTCTGTGAAAGCATGGAGGTAATATCCATGAAAATTCCGAAAATATGTTGGTAATTGTTTCCGTTGACAATGTAATTAAAAGCTTCAAAATCAAAAAATTGCAAAAATCCGACTCGAATGGGATAAAAAAACCATCAAAAACTGTGTATACCATGGAGTTTGATGCAAAGGAATAGAAAACTAACAAAAGAAGAAATATTTTTACTTACATTAACAAAAGAGTGTACGAGGCTAAAATTTCAGATTAGCATTATGTTAATAAGTGCATTTACGGAGAAAGTATTTCATATGACGCTTCGAAACTTGCACTGTTCCTCATGATCCTTACTCTACGCCTTCTGTGAAAACATGGAGGTAATATCCCCAATAATTATAAAAATATGTTGGTAATTGTTTCCGGTGACAATGTAATAAAAGTTTCAAAATCAAAATAATTGCAAAAATCCGACTCAAATGGGATTAAAAACCATTAAGAACTGTGTATACCATTGTGTTTGATGCAAAAGAACAGTAAATTCTGCGAGAGAAGACATATTTTTACTTACATTAACAAAAGAGTATACGAGGCTAAAATTTCAGATTAGAATTATGATAATACGTGCATTTACGGAGAAAGTATATCATATGACGCTTCGAAACTTGAACTGTTCCTCAACAGCATTATTCTACGCCTTCTGTGAAAACATGGAGGTAATATCCACAATAAGTATGAAAATATGTTGGTAATTGTCTCCGGTGACAATGTAATTAAAAGCTTCAAATCAAAAAATTGCAAAAATCCGACTCGAATGGGATAAAAAACCATTAAGAACTGTGTATACCATTGAGTTTAATAAATAGGAACAGAAAAATATGCAAAAGATGAAATATTTTTACTTACATTAACAAATGAGTGTACGAGGCTAAAATTTAAGATTAGCATTATATTAATAAGTGCATTTACGGAAAAATTATTACATATAACGCGTCGAAACTTGATCTGTTCCTCAACAGCATTACTCTACGCCTTCTGTGAAAACATGAAAGTAATATTCCCAACAATTCCGAAAATATGTTGGTAATTGTTTCCGGTGACAATGTATGTAAAACCTTCAAAATCAAAAAAATTGCAAAAATCCGACTCGAATGAGATAAAAAACCATCAAAACTGTGTATATTATTGAGTTTGATGCAAAGGAACAGATAATTCTGCGAGAGAAGAAATATTTTTACTTACATTAACGAAAGAGTGTACGAGGCTAAAATTTCAGATTAGCACTATATTAATAAGTGCATTTACGGAGAAAGTATTTCATATGACGCTTCGAAACTTGCACTGTTCCTCATGACCATTACTCTACGCCTTCTGTGAAAACATGGAGGTAATATCCCCAATTATTATGAAAATATGTTGGTAATTGTTTCCGGTGACAATGTAATTAAAAGCTTCAAATTCAAAAAATTGCAAAAATCTAACTCGAATGGGATAAAAAAAAATCAAAAACTGTGTATACCATTGAGCTTGATGCAAAGGAACAGAAAAATAAGCGAGAGAAGAAATATTTTTACTTACATTTACAAAAGAGTGTAAGAGGCTAAAATTTCAGATTAGCATTGTGTTAATAAGTGCATTTACGGAGAAAATATTTCATATGACGCTTCGAAACTTGCACTGTTCCTCAACAGCATTACTCTACGCCTTCTGTGAAAACATGAAAGTAATATCCCCCAATAATTATGAAAATATGTTGGTAATTGTTTCCGGTGACAATGTAATAAAAAGCTTCAAAATCAAAAAAATTGCAAAAATCAGACTCGAATGGGATAAAAAACCATCAAAAACTGTGTATATCATTGAGTTTGATGCAAAGGACTAGAAAATTCTGCGAGAGAAGAAATATTTTTACTTACATTAACATAAGAGTGTACGAGGCTAAAATTTCAGATTAGCATTATGTTAATAAGTGCATTTACGGAGAAAGTATTTCATATGACGCTTCGAAACTTGCACTGTTCCTCAGGATCCTTACTCTACGCCTACTGTGAAAACATGGAGGTAATATCCACAATAATTATGAAAATATGTCTGTAATTGTTTCCGGTGACAATGTAATTAAAAGCTTCAAAATCAAAAAATTGCAAAAATCCGGCTCGAATGGGATAAAAGACCATCAAAAACTGTGTATACCATTGAGCTTGAGCAAAGGAACAGAAAAAAAAGCAAGAGAAGAAATATTTTTACTTACATTAACAAAAGAGTATACGAGGCTAAAATTTCAGATTAGAATTATGATAATACGTGCATTTACGGAGAAAGTATATCATATGACGCTTCGAAACTTGAACTGTTCCTCAACAGCATTATTCTACGCCTTCTGTGAAAACATGGAGGTAATATCCACAATAAGTATGAAAATATGTTGGTAATTGTCTCCGGTGACAATGTAATTAAAAGCTTCAAATCAAAAAATTGCAAAAATCCGACTCGAATGGGATAAAAAACCATTAAGAACTGTGTATACCATTGAGTTTAATAAATAGGAACAGAAAAATATGCAAAAGATGAAATATTTTTACTTACATTAACAAATGAGTGTACGAGGCTAAAATTTAAGATTAGCATTATATTAATAAGTGCATTTACGGAAAAATTATTACATATAACGCGTCGAAACTTGCACTGTTCCTCAACAGCATTACTCTACGCCTTCTGTGAAAACATGAAAGTAATATTCCCAACAATTCCGAAAATATGTTGGTAATTGTTTCCGGTGACAATGTATGTAAAACCTTCAAAATCAAAAAAATTGCAAAAATCCGACTCGAATGAGATAAAAAACCATCAAAACTGTGTATATTATTGAGTTTGATGCAAAGGAACAGATAATTCTGCGAGAGAAGAAATATTTTTACTTACATTAACGAAAGAGTGTACGAGGCTAAAATTTCAGATTAGCATTATATTAATAAGTGCATTTACGGAGAAAGTATTTCATATGACGCTTCGAAACTTGCACTGTTCCTCATGACCATTACTCTACGCCCTCTGTGAAAACATGGAGGTAATATCCCCAATTATTATGAAAATATGTTGGTAATTGTTTCCGGTGACAATGTAATTAAAAGCTTCAAATTCAAAAAATTGCAAAAATCTAACTCGAATGGGATAAAAAAAATCAAAAACTGTGTATACCATTGAGCTTGATGCAAAGGAACAGAAAAATAAGCGAGAGAAGAAATATTTTTACTTACATTTACAAAAGAGTGTAAGAGGCTAAAATTTCAGATTAGCATTGTGTTAATAAGTGCATTTACGGAGAAAATATTTCATATGACGCTTCGAAACTTGCACTGTTCCTCTACAGCATTACTCTACGCCTTCTGTGAAAACATGAAAGTAATATCCCCCAATAATTATGAAAATATGTTGGTAATTGTTTCCGGTGACAATGTAATAAAAAGCTTCAAAATCAAAAAAATTGCAAAAATCAGACTCGAATGGGATAAAAAACCATCAAAAACTGTGTATATCATTGAGTTTGATGCAAAGGACTAGAAAATTCTGCGAGAGAAGAAATATTTTTACTTACATTAACATAAGAGTGTACGAGGCTAAAATTTCAGATTAGCATTATGTTAATAAGTGCATTTACGGAGAAAGTATTTCATATGACGCTTCGAAACTTGCACTGTTCCTCAGGATCCTTACTCTACGCCTACTGTGAAAACATGGAGGTAATATCCACAATAATTATGAAAATATGTCTGTAATTGTTTCCGGTGACAATGTAATTAAAAGCTTCAAAATCAAAAAATTGCAAAAATCCGGCTCAAATGGGATAAAAGACCATCAAAAACTGTGTATACCATTGAGCTTGAGCAAAGGAACAGAAAAAAAAGCAAGAGAAGAAATATTTTTACTTACATTAACAAAAGAGTATACGAGGCTAAAATTTCAGATTAGAATTATGATAATAAGTGCATTTACGGAGAAAGTATATCATATGACGCTTCGAAACATGAACTGTTCCTCAACTGTATTACTCTACGCCATCTGTGAAAACATAGAGGTAATATCCACAATAATTATGAAAATATGTTGGTAATTGTTTCCGGTGACAATGTAATTAAAAGCTTCAAAATCAAAAAATTGCAAAAATCCGACTCGAATGGGATAAAAAACCATCAAAAAATGTGTATACCATTGAGCTTGAGCAAAGGAACAGAAAAATAAGCGAGGAAAGAAATATTTTTACCTACATTAACAAAAGAGTGTACGAGGCAAATATTTCAGATTATCATTATGTAAATAAGTGCATTTACGGAGATAGTATTTCATATAACGCGTCGATACTTGTACTAAACCTCAAAAGCAATACTCTACGCCTTCGCTGAAAAAATGGAGGTGATATCCGCATAACTGTCGAAGATATGGGTGTAAATGCCTACGGTGACTAAATTAGAAAAAGGCTTTTAAATGAAAGAAATGGTATCCATGGATACTTGAGATTGAACGGAGGATGGCGAAGGGAACTAATTTTTTGGATAGGCATGGAGGTAATATCCGCATAACTATCGAAGATATGGGTGTAAATGCCTACGGTGACTAAATTAGAAAAAGGCTTTAAAATGAAAGAAATGGTATCCATGGTTACTTGAGATTGAACAGAGGATGTCGAAGGGAACTTATTTTTTGGATAGGCATAACTGGATTAAGTGCTGTTACTGACTAAGTACTCAAGGTTAAGTCGTGTAATTTGATGTGCAGGAATAAGGTATATTTCTTAACCTACCCTAAAAGAATGGCGGTTATATCTGCATAATATTCGAAAATAGGTGGGTAATTGTTTCCGGAGCCAATATAATGAAAAGCTTGAAAATCAAATAAATGTAAAACTTTGACTCAAATGGGATAAAAAACCATCAGAAAATTTGTATACCATTGAGTTTAATAAATAGGAACAGAAAAATATGCGAGAGAAGAAATATTTTTACTTACATTATCAAAAGAGTGTACAAGGCTAAAATTTCAGATTAGCATTATATTAATAAGTGCATTTACGAAAACATTATTTCATATAACGCGTCGAAACTTGCACTGATCCTCAACAGCATTACTCTACGCCTTCTGTGAAAACATGGAGGTAATATCCCCAATAATTATAAAAATATGTTGGTAATTGTTTCCGGTGACAATGTAATAAAAGTTTCAAAATCAAAATAATTGCAAAAATCCGACTCAAATGGGATTAAAAACCATTAAGAACTGTGTATACCATTGTGTTTGATGCAAAAGAACAGTAAATTCTGCGAGAGAAGTCATATTTTTACTTACATTAACAAAAGAGTATACGAGGCTAAAATTTCAGATTAGAATTATGATAATACGTGCATTTACGGAGAAAGTATATCATATGACGCTTCGAAACTTGAACTGTTCCTCAACAGCATTATTCTACGCCTTCTGTGAAAACATGGAGGTAATATCCATAATAAGTATGAAAATATGTTGGTAATTGTTTCCGGTGACAATGTAATTAAAAGCTTCAAAACAAAAAATTGCAAAAATCCGACTCGAATGAGATAAAAAACCATCAAAACTGTGTATATTATTGAGTTTGATGCAAAGGAACAGATAATTCTGCGAGAGAAGAAATATTTTTACTTACATTAACGAAAGAGTGCACGAGTCTAAAATTTCAGATTAGCATTATATTAATAAGTGCATTTACGGAGAAAGTATTTCATATGACGCTTCGAAACTTGCACTGTCCCTCATGACCATTACTCTACGCCTTCTGTGAAAACATGGAGGTAATATCCCCAATTATTATGAAAATATGTTGGTAATTGTTTCCGGTGACAATGTAATTAAAAGCTTCAAATTCAAAAAATTGCAAAAATCTAACTCGAATGGAATAAAAAAAATCAAAAACTGTGTATACCATTGAGCTTGATGCAAAGGAACAGAAAAATAAGCGAGAGAAGAAATATTTTTACTTACATTATCAAAAGAGTGTACGAGGCTAAAATTTCAGATTAGCATTGTGTTAATAAGTGCATTTACGGAGAAAATATTTCATATGACGCTTCGAAACTTGCACTGTTCCCCAACAGCATTACTCTACGCCTTCTGTGAAAACATGAAAGTAATATCCCCCAATAATTATGAAAATATGTTGGTAATTGATTCCGGTGACAATGTAATTAAAAGCTTCAAAATCAAAAGAATTGCAAAAATCAGACTCGAATGGGATAAAAAACCATCAAAAACTGTGTATATCATTGAGTTTGATGCAAAGGAACAGAAAATTCTGCGAGAGAAGAAATATTTTTACTTACATTAACATAAGAGTGTACGAGGCTAAAATTTCAGATTAGCATTATGTTAATAAGTGCATTTACGGAGAAAGTATTTCATATGACGCTTCGAAACTTGCACTGTTCCTCATGATCCTTACTCTACGCCTACTGTGAAAACATGGAGGTAATATCCCCAATAATTATGAAAATATGTTGGTAATTGTTTCCGGTGACAATGTAATTAAAAGTTTCAAAATCAAAAAAATTGCAAAAATCCGACTCAAATTGGATGAAAAACCATTAAGAACTGTGTATACCATTGTGTTTGATGCAAAAGAACAGTAAATTCTGCGAGAGAAGACATATTTTTACTTACATTAACAAAAGAGTATACGAGGCTAAAATTTCAGATTATAATTATGATAATAAGTGCATTTACGGAGAAAGTATATCATATGACGCTTAGAAACTTGAAATGTTCCTCAACAGCATTACTCTACGCCATCTGTGAAAACATAGAGGTAATATCCACAATAATTATGAAAATATGTTGGCAATTGTTTCCGGTGACAATGTAATTAAAAGCTTCAAAATCAAAAAATTGCAAAAATCCGGCTCGAATGGGATAAAAAACCATCAAAAACTTTGTATACCATTGAGCTTGAGCAAAGGAACAGAAAAAAAAGCAAGAGAAGAAATATTTTTACTTACATTAACAAAAGAGTATACGAGGCTAAAATTTCAGATTAGAATTATGATAATAGGTGCATTTACGGAGAAAGAATATCATATGACGCTTCGAAACATGAACTGTTCCTAAACTGCATAACTCTACGCCATCTGTGAAAACATAGAGGTAAAATACACAATAATTATGAAAATATGTTGGTAATTGTTTCCGGTGACAATGTAATTAAAAGCTTCAAAATCAAAAAAATGCAAAAACCCGACTCGAATGGGATAAAAAACCATCAAAAACTGTGTATACCATTGAGCTTGAGCAAGGGAACAGAAAAAAAAGCAAGAGAAGAAATATTTTTACTTACATTAACAAAAGAGTGTACGAGACTAAAATTTCAGATTAGCATTATGTTAATAAGTGCATTTACGGAAAAAGTATTTCATATAACGCGTCGATACTTGCACCGAACCACAAAAGTAATTCTATATGCCTTCTCTGAAAAAATGGAGGTGATATCCGCATAACTGTCGAAGATATGAGTGTAAATGTCTACGGTGACTAAATTAGCAAAGGGCATCCAAATGAAAGAAATGGTATCCATGGATACTTGAGATTGAACGGAGGATGGCGAAGGGAACTAATTTTTTGGATAGGCATGGAGGTAATATCCGCATAACTATCGAAGATATGGGTGTAAATGCCTACGGTGACTAAATTAGAAAAAGGCTTTAAAATGAAAGAAATGGTATCCATGGTTACTTGAGATTGAACAGAGGATGTCGAAGGGAACTTATTTTTTGGATAGGCATAACTGGATTAAGTGCTGTTACTGACTAAGTACTCAAGGTTAAGTCGTGTAATTTGATGTGCAGGAATAAGGTATATTTCTTAACCTACCCTAAAAGAATGGCGGTTATATCTGCATAATATTCAAAAATAGGTGGGTAATTGTTTCCGGAGCCAATATAATGAAAAGCTTGAAAATCAAATAAATGTAAAACTTTGACTCAAATGGGATAAAAAACCATCAGAAAATTTGTAAACCATTGAGTTTAATAAATAGGAACAGAAAAATATGCGAGAGAAGAAATATTTTTACTTACATTATCAAAAGAGTGTACAAGGCTAAAAATTCAGATTAGCATTATATTAATAAGTGCATTTACGAAAACATTATTTCATATAACGCGTCGAAACTTGCACTGATCCTCAACAGCATTACTCTACGCGTTCTGTGAAAGCATGGAGGTAATATCCATGAAAATTCCGAAAATATGTTGGTAATTGTTTCCGTTGACAATGTAATTAAAAGCTTCAAAATCAAAAAATTGCAAAAATCCGACTCGAATGGGATAAAAAAACCATCAAAAACTGTGTATACCATGGAGTTTGATGCAAAGGAATAGAAAACTAACAAAAGAAGAAATATTTTTACTTACATTAACAAAAGAGTGTACGAGGCTAAAATTTCAGATTAGCATTATGTTAATAAGTGCATTTACGTAGAAAGTATTTCATATGACGCTTAGAAACTTGCACTGTTCCTCATGATCATTACTCTACGCCTTCTGTGAAAACATGGAGGTAATATCTCCAATAATTATGAAAATATGTTGGTAATTGTTTCCGGTGACAATGTAATTAAAAGTTTCAAAATCAAAATAATTGCAAATATCCGACTCAAATGGGATTAAAAACCATTAAGAACTGTGTATACCGTTGTGTTTGATGCAAAAGAACAGAAAATTCTGCGAGAGAAGACATATTTTTACTTACATTAACAAAAGAGTGTACGAGGCTAAAATTTCAGATTAGAATTATGATAATAAGTGCATTTACGGAGAAAGTATTTCATATGACGCTTCGAAACTTGATCTGTTTCTCAACATTATTACTCTACGCCATCTGTGAAAACATAGAGGTAATATCCACAATTATTATGAAAATATGTTGGTAATTGTTTCCGGTGACAATGTAATTATAAGCTTCAAAATCAAAAAATTGCAAAATTCCGACTCGAATGTGATGAAAAACCATCAAAAACTGTGTAAACCATTGAGCTTGATGCAAAGGAACAGAAAAATAAGCGAAGGAAGAAATATTTTTACTTACATTAACAAAAGAGTGTACGAGGCTAAAATGTCAGATTAGCATTATGCTAATAAGTGCATTTACGGAAAAAGTATTTCATATAACGCGTCGATACTTGCACCGAACCACAAAAGTAATTCTATATGCCTTCTCTGAAAAAATGGAGGTGATATCCGCATAACTGTCGAAGATATGGGTGTAAATGTCTACGGTGACTAAATTAGCAAAGGGCATCCAAATGAAAGAAATGGTATCCATGGATACTTGAGATTGAACGGAGGATGGCGAAGGTACTAATTTTTTAGATAGGCATGGAGGTAATATCCGCATAACTATCGAAGATATGGGTGTAAATGCCTACGGTGACTAAATAAGAAAAAGGCTTTTAAATGAAAGAAATGGTATCCATGGTTACTTAAAATTGAACAGAGGATGTCGAGGGGAACTTATTTTTTGGATAGGCATAACTTGAATAAGTGCTGTTACAGACTAAGTACACAAGGTTAGGTCGTGTAATTTGATGTGCAGGAATAATGTATATTTCTTAACCTACCCTAAAAGAATGGCGGTTATATCTGCATAATATTCGAAAATAGGTGGGTAATTGTTTCATGAGCCAATATAATGAAAAGCTTCAAAATCAAATAAATGCAAAACTTAGAATCGTATGGGATAAAAAACCATGAGAAAACTGTGTATACCATTGAGTTAAAAAATAGGAACAGAAAAATATTCGAGAGAAGAAATATTTTTACTTTCATTAACAAAAGAGTGTACGAGGCTAAAATTTAAGATAAGCATTATGATAATAAGTGCATTTACGGAGAAAATATTTCATATGACGCTTCGAAACTTGATCTGTTCCTCAACAGCAGTACTCTACGCCATCTGTGAAAACATAGGGGTAATATCCACAATAATTATGAAAATATGTTGGTAATTGTTTCCGGTGACAATGTAATTAAAAGTTTCAAAATCAAAAAATTGCAAAAATCCGACTCAAATGAGATAAAAAACCATAAAGAACTGTGTATACCATTGTGTTTGATGCATAAAAACAGAAAATTCTGCGAGAGAAGACATATTTTTACTTACATAACAAAAGAGTGTACGAGGCTAAAATTTAAGATTAGCATTAAGATAATAAGTGCATTTACGGAGAAAATATTTCATATGACGCTTCGAAACTTGAAAAGTTCCTCAACAGCATTACTCTACGCCATCTGTTAAAACATAGGGGTAATATCCACAATAATTATGAAAATATGTTGGTAATTGTTTCCGGTGACAATGTAATTAAAAGCTTCAAATCAAAAAATTTCGAATATCCGATCCGAGTGGGATAAAAAACCATCAAAAACTGTGTATGCCATTGAGTTTGATGCAAAAGAACAGAAAATTCTGCGAGAGAAGAAATATTTTTACTTACATTAACAAAAGAGTGTACGAGGCTAAAATTTCAGATTAGCATTATGTTAAAAAGTGCATTTACGGAGAAAGTATTTCACATAACGCGTCGATACTTGCACCGAACCTCAAAAGCAATACTCTACGCCTTCTCTGAAAAAACGTAGGTGATATACGCATAACTGTCGAAGATATGGGTGTAAATGTCTACGGTTACTCAATTAGCAAAGAGCTTCCAAATGAAAGAAATGGTAACCATGGATACTTGAGATTGAACGGAGGATGGCGAAGGGAACTAATTTTTTGGATAGGCATGGAGGTAATATCCGCATAACTATCGAAGATATGGGTGTAAATGCCTACGGTGACTAATTTAGAAAAAGGCTTTTAAATGAAAGAAATGGTATCCATGGTTACATGAGATTGAACAGAATATGTCGAAGGGAACTTATTTTTTGGATAGGCATAACTGGAATAAGTGCTGTTACAGACTAAGTACTCAAGGTTTAGTCGTGTAATTTGATGTGCAGGAATTAGGTATATTTCTTAACCTACCCTAAAAAAATGGCGGTTATATCTGCATAATATTCGAAAATAGGTGGATAATTGTTTTTAGAGCCAATATAATGAAAAGATTCAAAATCAAATAAATGCAAAACTTTGACTCAAATGGGATAAAAAACCATCAGAAAATTTGTATACCATTGAGTTAAAAAAATATGAACAGAAAAATATGCGAGAGAAGAAATATTTTTACTAACATTAACAAAAGAGTGTACGAGGCTAAAATTTCAGATTAGCATTATATTAATTAGTGCAATTACGGAAAAGTTATTTCATATAATGCGTCGAAACTTGCACTGATCCTCAACAGCATTACTGTACGCCTTCTGTGAAAGCATGGAGGTAATATCCATGAAAATTCCGAAAATATGTTGGTAATTGTTTCCGGTGGCAATGTTATTCAAAGCTTCAAAATCAAAAAATTGCAAAAATCCGACTCGAATGGGATAAATAACCATCACAATCTGTGTATACCATTGAGTTTTATGCAAAGGAACAGAAAATTTTGCGAGAGAAGAAATATTTTTACTTACATTAACGAAAAAGTGTACGAGGCTAAAATTTCAGATTAGCATTATGTTAATAAGTGCATTTACGGAGAAAGAAATTTATTTGACGCTTCGAAACTTGCACTGTTCCTCAACAGCATTACTCTACGCCTTCTGTGAAAACATGGAGGTAATATCCCCAATAATTATGAAAATATGTTGGTAATTGTTTCCGGTGACAATGTAATTAAAAGGTTCAAAATTAAAAAAATAATTCCAAAACTCCGCCTCGAATGGGAAAAAAAACCATCAAAAAATGTGTGTACCATTGAGTTTGATGCATAGGAACAGAAAAATAAGCGAGAGAAGAAATATTTTTACTTACATTAACAATAAAGTGTACGAGGCAAAAATTTCAGATTAGCATTATGTTAATAAGTGCATTTACGGAAAAGGTATTTCATATAACGCGACAATACTTGCACTGAACCTCAAAAGCTATACTCTACGCTTTCTCTGAAAAATGGAGGTGATATCATCATAACTGTCGAAGATATGGGTTTAAATGTTTACGGTGACTAAATTATCATAGGGCTTACAAATGAAAGAAATGGTATCCATGGATACTTGAGATTGAACGGAGGATGGCGAAGGTAACTAATTTTTTGGATAGGCTTGGAGGTAATATCCGCATAACTATCGAAGATATGGGTGTAAATGCCTACGGTGACTAAATTAGAAAAAGGCTTTTAAATGAAAGAAATGGTATCCATGGTTACTTGAGATTGAACAGAGGATGTCAAAAGGAACTTATTTTTTGGATAAGCAAAACTGGAATAAGTGCTGTTACAGACAAAGTACTCAAGGTTTAGTCGTGTAATTTGATGTGCAGGAATAAGGTATATTTCTTTACCTACCCTGAAAGAATGGCCGTTATATCTGCATAAGATTCGAAAATATATGGGTAATTGTTTCCGGAGCCAATATAATTAAAAGCTTCAAAATCAAATAAATGCAAATTTTAGACTCGAATGGGATAAAAAACCATCAGATAATTTGTATACCATTGAGTTTAATAAATAGGAACAGAAAAATATGCATTAGAAGAAATATTTTTACTTTAATTAACAAAAGAGTGTACGAGGCTAAAATTTAAGATAAGCATTATATTATTAGTGCATTTACGGAAAAAGTATTTCACATAACGCGTCAAAACTTGCGCTGAACCTCAACAACATTACTCTACGCCTTCTGAGAAAGCATGGAGGTAATATCCTCTAAAATTCCGAAAATATGTTGGTAATTGTTTCCGGTGACAATGTAATTAAAAGCTTCAAAATCAAAAAATTGCAAAACTCCGACTCGAATGGGATAAAAAACGATCAAAAACTGTTTATACAATTGAGTTTGATGCCAAGGAACAGAAAAAAAAGCGAGAGAAGAAATATTTTTACTTACATTAACAAAAGAGTGTACGAGGCTAAAATTTCAGATTAGCATTATGATAATAAGTGCATTTACGGAGAAAATATTTCATATGACGCTTCGAAACTTGATCTGTTCCTCAACAGCAGTACTCTACGCCATCTGTGAAAACATAGGGGTAATAACTACAATAATTATGAAAATATGTTGGTAATTGTTTCCGGTGACAATGTAATTAAAAGTTTCAAAATCAAAAAATTGCAAAAATCCGACTCGAATGGGATAAAAAACCATAAAAAACTGTGTATACCATTGTGTTTGATGCAAAAGAACAGAAAATTCTGCGAGAGAAGACATATTTTTACTTACATTAACAAAAGAGTGTACGAGGCTAAATTTTCAGATAAGCATTATATTAATAAGTGCATTTACGGAAAAGGTATTTCATATAACGCGTCGAAACTTGAACTGTTCCTCAACAGCAGTACTCTACGCCATCTGTGAAAACATAGGGGTAATATCCTTAATAATTATGAAAATATGTTGGTAATTGTTTCCGGTGACAATGTAATTAAAAGTTTCAAAATAAAAAAATTGCAAAAATCCGACTCAAATGAGATAAAAAACCATAAAGAACTGTGTATACCATTGTGTTTGATGCATAAAAACAGAAAATTCTGCGAGAGAAGACATATTTTTACTTACATAACAAAAGAGTGTACGAGGCTAAAATTTAAGATTAGCATTAAGATAATAAGTGCATTTACGGAGAAAATATTTCATATGACGCTTCGAAACTTGAAAAGTTCCTCAACAGCATTACTCTACGCCATCTGTTAAAACATAGGGGTAATATCCACAATAATTATGAAAATATGTTGGTAATTGTTTCCGGTGACAATGTAATTAAAAGCTTCAAATCAAAAAATTTCGAATATCCGATCCGAGTGGGATAAAAAACCATCAAAAACTGTGTATGCCATTGAGTTTGATGCAAAAGAACAGAAAATTCTGCGAGAGAAGAAATATTTTTACTTACATTAACAAAAGAGTGTACGAGGCTAAAATTTCAGATTAGCATTATGTTAAAAAGTGCATTTACGGAGAAAGTATTTCACATAACGCGTCGATACTTGCACCGAACCTCAAAAGCAATACTCTACGCCTTCTCTGAAAAAACGTAGGTGATATACGCATAACTGTCGAAGATATGGGTGTAAATGTCTACGGTTACTCAATTAGCAAAGAGCTTCCAAATGAAAGAAATGGTAACCATGGATACTTGAGATTGAACGGAGGATGGCGAAGGGAACTAATTTTTTGGATAGGCATGGAGGTAATATCCGCATAACTATCGAAGATATGGGTGTAAATGCCTACGGTGACTAATTTAGAAAAAGGCTTTTAAATGAAAGAAATGGTATCCATGGTTACATGAGATTGAACAGAATATGTCGAAGGGAACTTATTTTTTGGATAGGCATAACTGGAATAAGTGCTGTTACAGACTAAGTACTCAAGGTTTAGTCGTGTAATTTGATGTGCAGGAATTAGGTATATTTCTTAACCTACCCTAAAAAAATGGCGGTTATATCTGCATAATATTCGAAAATAGGTGGATAATTGTTTTTAGAGCCAATATAATGAAAAGATTCAAAATCAAATAAATGCAAAACTTTGACTCAAATGGGATAAAAAACCATCAGAAAATTTGTATACCATTGAGTTAAAAAAATATGAACAGAAAAATATGCGAGAGAAGAAATATTTTTACTAACATTAACAAAAGAGTGTACGAGGCTAAAATTTCAGATTAGCATTATATTAATTAGTGCAATTACGGAAAAGTTATTTCATATAATGCGTCGAAACTTGCACTGATCCTCAACAGCATTACTGTACGCCTTCTGTGAAAGCATGGAGGTAATATCCATGAAAATTCCGAAAATATGTTGGTAATTGTTTCCGGTGGCAATGTTATTCAAAGCTTCAAAATCAAAAAATTGCAAAAATCCGACTCGAATGGGATAAATAACCATCACAATCTGTGTATACCATTGAGTTTTATGCAAAGGAACAGAAAATTTTGCGAGAGAAGAAATATTTTTACTTACATTAACGAAAAAGTGTACGAGGCTAAAATTTCAGATTAGCATTATGTTAATAAGTGCATTTACGGAGAAAGTATTTCATATGACGCTTCGAAACTTGATCTGTTTCTCAACATTATTACTCTACGCCATCTGTGAAAACATAGAGGTAATATCCACAATTATTATGAAAATATGTTGGTAATTGTTTCCGGTGACAATGTAATTATAAGCTTCAAAATCAAAAAATTGCAAAATTCCGACTCGAATGTGATGAAAAACCATCAAAAACTGTGTAAACCATTGAGCTTGATGCAAAGGAACAGAAAAATAAGCGAAGGAAGAAATATTTTTACTTACATTAACAAAAGAGTGTACGAGGCTAAAATGTCAGATTAGCATTATGCTAATAAGTGCATTTACGGAAAAAGTATTTCATATAACGCGTCGATACTTGCACCGAACCACAAAAGTAATTCTATATGCCTTCTCTGAAAAAATGGAGGTGATATCCGCATAACTGTCGAAGATATGGGTGTAAATGTCTACGGTGACTAAATTAGCAAAGGGCATCCAAATGAAAGAAATGGTATCCATGGATACTTGAGATTGAACGGAGGATGGCGAAGGTACTAATTTTTTAGATAGGCATGGAGGTAATATCCGCATAACTATCGAAGATATGGGTGTAAATGCCTACGGTGACTAAATAAGAAAAAGGCTTTTAAATGAAAGAAATGGTATCCATGGTTACTTAAAATTGAACAGAGGATGTCGAGGGGAACTTATTTTTTGGATAGGCATAACTTGAATAAGTGCTGTTACAGACTAAGTACACAAGGTTAGGTCGTGTAATTTGATGTGCAGGAATAATGTATATTTCTTAACCTACCCTAAAAGAATGGCGGTTATATCTGCATAATATTCGAAAATAGGTGGGTAATTGTTTCATGAGCCAATATAATGAAAAGCTTCAAAATCAAATAAATGCAAAACTTAGAATCGTATGGGATAAAAAACCATGAGAAAACTGTGTATACCATTGAGTTAAAAAATAGGAACAGAAAAATATTCGAGAGAAGAAATATTTTTACTTTCATTAACAAAAGAGTGTACGAGGCTAAAATTTAAGATAAGCATTATGATAATAAGTGCATTTACGGAGAAAATATTTCATATGACGCTTCGAAACTTGATCTGTTCCTCAACAGCAGTACTCTACGCCATCTGTGAAAACATAGGGGTAATATCCACAATAATTATGAAAATATGTTGGTAATTGTTTCCGGTGACAATGTAATTAAAAGTTTCAAAATCAAAAAATTGCAAAAATCCGACTCAAATGAGATAAAAAACCATAAAGAACTGTGTATACCATTGTGTTTGATGCATAAAAACAGAAAATTCTGCGAGAGAAGACATATTTTTACTTACATAACAAAAGAGTGTACGAGGCTAAAATTTAAGATTAGCATTAAGATAATAAGTGCATTTACGGAGAAAATATTTCATATGACGCTTCGAAACTTGAAAAGTTCCTCAACAGCATTACTCTACGCCATCTGTTAAAACATAGGGGTAATATCCACAATAATTATGAAAATATGTTGGTAATTGTTTCCGGTGACAATGTAATTAAAAGCTTCAAATCAAAAAATTTCGAATATCCGATCCGAGTGGGATAAAAAACCATCAAAAACTGTGTATGCCATTGAGTTTGATGCAAAAGAACAGAAAATTCTGCGAGAGAAGAAATATTTTTACTTACATTAACAAAAGAGTGTACGAGGCTAAAATTTCAGATTAGCATTATGTTAAAAAGTGCATTTACGGAGAAAGTATTTCACATAACGCGTCGATACTTGCACCGAACCTCAAAAGCAATACTCTACGCCTTCTCTGAAAAAACGTAGGTGATATACGCATAACTGTCGAAGATATGGGTGTAAATGTCTACGGTTACTCAATTAGCAAAGAGCTTCCAAATGAAAGAAATGGTAACCATGGATACTTGAGATTGAACGGAGGATGGCGAAGGGAACTAATTTTTTGGATAGGCATGGAGGTAATATCCGCATAACTATCGAAGATATGGGTGTAAATGCCTACGGTGACTAATTTAGAAAAAGGCTTTTAAATGAAAGAAATGGTATCCATGGTTACATGAGATTGAACAGAATATGTCGAAGGGAACTTATTTTTTGGATAGGCATAACTGGAATAAGTGCTGTTACAGACTAAGTACTCAAGGTTTAGTCGTGTAATTTGATGTGCAGGAATTAGGTATATTTCTTAACCTACCCTAAAAAAATGGCGGTTATATCTGCATAATATTCGAAAATAGGTGGATAATTGTTTTTAGAGCCAATATAATGAAAAGATTCAAAATCAAATAAATGCAAAACTTTGACTCAAATGGGATAAAAAACCATCAGAAAATTTGTATACCATTGAGTTAAAAAAATATGAACAGAAAAATATGCGAGAGAAGAAATATTTTTACTAACATTAACAAAAGAGTGTACGAGGCTAAAATTTCAGATTAGCATTATATTAATTAGTGCAATTACGGAAAAGTTATTTCATATAATGCGTCGAAACTTGCACTGATCCTCAACAGCATTACTGTACGCCTTCTGTGAAAGCATGGAGGTAATATCCATGAAAATTCCGAAAATATGTTGGTAATTGTTTCCGGTGGCAATGTTATTCAAAGCTTCAAAATCAAAAAATTGCAAAAATCCGACTCGAATGGGATAAATAACCATCACAATCTGTGTATACCATTGAGTTTTATGCAAAGGAACAGAAAATTTTGCGAGAGAAGAAATATTTTTACTTACATTAACGAAAAAGTGTACGAGGCTAAAATTTCAGATTAGCATTATGTTAATAAGTGCATTTACGGAGAAAGAAATTTATTTGACGCTTCGAAACTTGCACTGTTCCTCAACAGCATTACTCTACGCCTTCTGTGAAAACATGGAGGTAATATCCCCAATAATTATGAAAATATGTTGGTAATTGTTTCCGGTGACAATGTAATTAAAAGGTTCAAAATTAAAAAAATAATTCCAAAACTCCGCCTCGAATGGGAAAAAAAACCATCAAAAAATGTGTGTACCATTGAGTTTGATGCATAGGAACAGAAAAATAAGCGAGAGAAGAAATATTTTTACTTACATTAACAATAAAGTGTACGAGGCAAAAATTTCAGATTAGCATTATGTTAATAAGTGCATTTACGGAAAAGGTATTTCATATAACGCGACAATACTTGCACTGAACCTCAAAAGCTATACTCTACGCTTTCTCTGAAAAATGGAGGTGATATCATCATAACTGTCGAAGATATGGGTTTAAATGTTTACGGTGACTAAATTATCATAGGGCTTACAAATGAAAGAAATGGTATCCATGGATACTTGAGATTGAACGGAGGATGGCGAAGGTAACTAATTTTTTGGATAGGCTTGGAGGTAATATCCGCATAACTATCGAAGATATGGGTGTAAATGCCTACGGTGACTAAATTAGAAAAAGGCTTTTAAATGAAAGAAATGGTATCCATGGTTACTTGAGATTGAACAGAGGATGTCAAAAGGAACTTATTTTTTGGATAAGCAAAACTGGAATAAGTGCTGTTACAGACAAAGTACTCAAGGTTTAGTCGTGTAATTTGATGTGCAGGAATAAGGTATATTTCTTTACCTACCCTGAAAGAATGGCCGTTATATCTGCATAAGATTCGAAAATATATGGGTAATTGTTTCCGGAGCCAATATAATTAAAAGCTTCAAAATCAAATAAATGCAAATTTTAGACTCGAATGGGATAAAAAACCATCAGATAATTTGTATACCATTGAGTTTAATAAATAGGAACAGAAAAATATGCATTAGAAGAAATATTTTTACTTTAATTAACAAAAGAGTGTACGAGGCTAAAATTTAAGATAAGCATTATATTATTAGTGCATTTACGGAAAAAGTATTTCACATAACGCGTCAAAACTTGCGCTGAACCTCAACAACATTACTCTACGCCTTCTGAGAAAGCATGGAGGTAATATCCTCTAAAATTCCGAAAATATGTTGGTAATTGTTTCCGGTGACAATGTAATTAAAAGCTTCAAAATCAAAAAATTGCAAAACTCCGACTCGAATGGGATAAAAAACGATCAAAAACTGTTTATACAATTGAGTTTGATGCCAAGGAACAGAAAAAAAAGCGAGAGAAGAAATATTTTTACTTACATTAACAAAAGAGTGTACGAGGCTAAAATTTCAGATTAGCATTATGATAATAAGTGCATTTACGGAGAAAATATTTCATATGACGCTTCGAAACTTGATCTGTTCCTCAACAGCAGTACTCTACGCCATCTGTGAAAACATAGGGGTAATAACTACAATAATTATGAAAATATGTTGGTAATTGTTTCCGGTGACAATGTAATTAAAAGTTTCAAAATCAAAAAATTGCAAAAATCCGACTCGAATGGGATAAAAAACCATAAAAAACTGTGTATACCATTGTGTTTGATGCAAAAGAACAGAAAATTCTGCGAGAGAAGACATATTTTTACTTACATTAACAAAAGAGTGTACGAGGCTAAATTTTCAGATAAGCATTATATTAATAAGTGCATTTACGGAAAAGGTATTTCATATAACGCGTCGAAACTTGAACTGTTCCTCAACAGCAGTACTCTACGCCATCTGTGAAAACATAGGGGTAATATCCACAATAATTATGAAAATATGTTGGTAATTGTTTCCGGTGACAATGTAATTAAAAGTTTCAAAATCAAAAAATTGCAAAAATCCGACTCAAATGAGATAAAAAACCATAAAGAACTGTGTATACCATTGTGTTTGATGCATAAAAACAGAAAATTCTGCGAGAGAAGACATATTTTTACTTACATAACAAAAGAGTGTACGAGGCTAAAATTTAAGATTAGCATTAAGATAATAAGTGCATTTACGGAGAAAATATTTCATATGACGCTTCGAAACTTGAAAAGTTCCTCAACAGCATTACTCTACGCCATCTGTTAAAACATAGGGGTAATATCCACAATAATTATGAAAATATGTTGGTAATTGTTTCCGGTGACAATGTAATTAAAAGCTTCAAATCAAAAAATTTCGAATATCCGATCCGAGTGGGATAAAAAACCATCAAAAACTGTGTATGCCATTGAGTTTGATGCAAAAGAACAGAAAATTCTGCGAGAGAAGAAATATTTTTACTTACATTAACAAAAGAGTGTACGAGGCTAAAATTTCAGATTAGCATTATGTTAAAAAGTGCATTTACGGAGAAAGTATTTCACATAACGCGTCGATACTTGCACCGAACCTCAAAAGCAATACTCTACGCCTTCTCTGAAAAAACGTAGGTGATATACGCATAACTGTCGAAGATATGGGTGTAAATGTCTACGGTTACTCAATTAGCAAAGAGCTTCCAAATGAAAGAAATGGTAACCATGGATACTTGAGATTGAACGGAGGATGGCGAAGGGAACTAATTTTTTGGATAGGCATGGAGGTAATATCCGCATAACTATCGAAGATATGGGTGTAAATGCCTACGGTGACTAATTTAGAAAAAGGCTTTTAAATGAAAGAAATGGTATCCATGGTTACATGAGATTGAACAGAATATGTCGAAGGGAACTTATTTTTTGGATAGGCATAACTGGAATAAGTGCTGTTACAGACTAAGTACTCAAGGTTTAGTCGTGTAATTTGATGTGCAGGAATTAGGTATATTTCTTAACCTACCCTAAAAAAATGGCGGTTATATCTGCATAATATTCGAAAATAGGTGGATAATTGTTTTTAGAGCCAATATAATGAAAAGATTCAAAATCAAATAAATGCAAAACTTTGACTCAAATGGGATAAAAAACCATCAGAAAATTTGTATACCATTGAGTTAAAAAAATATGAACAGAAAAATATGCGAGAGAAGAAATATTTTTACTAACATTAACAAAAGAGTGTACGAGGCTAAAATTTCAGATTAGCATTATATTAATTAGTGCAATTACGGAAAAGTTATTTCATATAATGCGTCGAAACTTGCACTGATCCTCAACAGCATTACTGTACGCCTTCTGTGAAAGCATGGAGGTAATATCCATGAAAATTCCGAAAATATGTTGGTAATTGTTTCCGGTGGCAATGTTATTCAAAGCTTCAAAATCAAAAAATTGCAAAAATCCGACTCGAATGGGATAAATAACCATCACAATCTGTGTATACCATTGAGTTTTATGCAAAGGAACAGAAAATTTTGCGAGAGAAGAAATATTTTTACTTACATTAACGAAAAAGTGTACGAGGCTAAAATTTCAGATTAGCATTATGTTAATAAGTGCATTTACGGAGAAAGAAATTTATTTGACGCTTCGAAACTTGCACTGTTCCTCAACAGCATTACTCTACGCCTTCTGTGAAAACATGGAGGTAATATCCCCAATAATTATGAAAATATGTTGGTAATTGTTTCCGGTGACAATGTAATTAAAAGGTTCAAAATTAAAAAAATAATTCCAAAACTCCGCCTCGAATGGGAAAAAAAACCATCAAAAAATGTGTGTACCATTGAGTTTGATGCATAGGAACAGAAAAATAAGCGAGAGAAGAAATATTTTTACTTACATTAACAATAAAGTGTACGAGGCAAAAATTTCAGATTAGCATTATGTTAATAAGTGCATTTACGGAAAAGGTATTTCATATAACGCGACAATACTTGCACTGAACCTCAAAAGCTATACTCTACGCTTTCTCTGAAAAATGGAGGTGATATCATCATAACTGTCGAAGATATGGGTTTAAATGTTTACGGTGACTAAATTATCATAGGGCTTACAAATGAAAGAAATGGTATCCATGGATACTTGAGATTGAACGGAGGATGGCGAAGGTAACTAATTTTTTGGATAGGCTTGGAGGTAATATCCGCATAACTATCGAAGATATGGGTGTAAATGCCTACGGTGACTAAATTAGAAAAAGGCTTTTAAATGAAAGAAATGGTATCCATGGTTACTTGAGATTGAACAGAGGATGTCAAAAGGAACTTATTTTTTGGATAAGCAAAACTGGAATAAGTGCTGTTACAGACAAAGTACTCAAGGTTTAGTCGTGTAATTTGATGTGCAGGAATAAGGTATATTTCTTTACCTACCCTGAAAGAATGGCCGTTATATCTGCATAAGATTCGAAAATATATGGGTAATTGTTTCCGGAGCCAATATAATTAAAAGCTTCAAAATCAAATAAATGCAAATTTTAGACTCGAATGGGATAAAAAACCATCAGATAATTTGTATACCATTGAGTTTAATAAATAGGAACAGAAAAATATGCATTAGAAGAAATATTTTTACTTTAATTAACAAAAGAGTGTACGAGGCTAAAATTTAAGATAAGCATTATATTATTAGTGCATTTACGGAAAACGTATTTCACATAACGCGTCAAAACTTGCGCTGAACCTCAACAACATTACTCTACGCCTTCTGAGAAAGCATGGAGGTAATATCCTCTAAAATTCCGAAAATATGTTGGTAATTGTTTCCGGTGACAATGTAATTAAAAGCTTCAAAATCAAAAAATTGCAAAACTCCGACTCGAATGGGATAAAAAACGATCAAAAACTGTTTATACAATTGAGTTTGATGCCAAGGAACAGAAAAAAAAGCGAGAGAAGAAATATTTTTACTTACATTAACAAAAGAGTGTACGAGGCTAAAATTTCAGATTAGCATTATGATAATAAGTGCATTTACGGAGAAAATATTTCATATGACGCTTCGAAACTTGATCTGTTCCTCAACAGCAGTACTCTACGCCATCTGTGAAAACATAGGGGTAATATCCACAATAATTATGAAAATATGTTGGTAATTGTTTCCGGTGACAATGTAATTAAAAGTTTCAAAATCAAAAAATTGCAAAAATCCGACTCGAATGGGATAAAAAACCATAAAAAACTGTGTATACCATTGTGTTTGATGCAAAAGAACAGAAAATTCTGCGAGAGAAGACATATTTTTACTTACATTAACAAAAGAGTGTACGAGGCTAAATTTTCAGATAAGCATTATATTAATAAGTGCATTTACGGAAAAGGTATTTCATATAACGCGTCGAAACTTGAACTGTTCCTCAACAGCAGTACTCTACGCCATCTGTGAAAACATAGGGGTAATATCCACAATAATTATGAAAATATGTTGGTAATTGTTTCCGGTGACAATGTAATTAAAAGTTTCAAAATAAAAAAATTGCAAAAATCCGACTCAAATGAGATAAAAAACCATAAAGAACTGTGTATACCATTGTGTTTGATGCATAAAAACAGAAAATTCTGCGAGAGAAGACATATTTTTACTTACATAACAAAAGAGTGTACGAGGCTAAAATTTAAGATTAGCATTAAGATAATAAGTGCATTTACGGAGAAAATATTTCATATGACGCTTCGAAACTTGAAAAGTTCCTCAACAGCATTACTCTACGCCATCTGTTAAAACATAGGGGTAATATCCACAATAATTATGAAAATATGTTGGTAATTGTTTCCGGTGACAATGTAATTAAAAGCTTCAAATCAAAAAATTTCGAATATCCGATCCGAGTGGGATAAAAAACCATCAAAAACTGTGTATGCCATTGAGTTTGATGCAAAAGAACAGAAAATTCTGCGAGAGAAGAAATATTTTTACTTACATTAACAAAAGAGTGTACGAGGCTAAAATTTCAGATTAGCATTATGTTAAAAAGTGCATTTACGGAGAAAGTATTTCACATAACGCGTCGATACTTGCACCGAACCTCAAAAGCAATACTCTACGCCTTCTCTGAAAAAACGTAGGTGATATACGCATAACTGTCGAAGATATGGGTGTAAATGTCTACGGTTACTCAATTAGCAAAGAGCTTCCAAATGAAAGAAATGGTAACCATGGATACTTGAGATTGAACGGAGGATGGCGAAGGGAACTAATTTTTTGGATAGGCATGGAGGTAATATCCGCATAACTATCGAAGATATGGGTGTAAATGCCTACGGTGACTAATTTAGAAAAAGGCTTTTAAATGAAAGAAATGGTATCCATGGTTACATGAGATTGAACAGAATATGTCGAAGGGAACTTATTTTTTGGATAGGCATAACTGGAATAAGTGCTGTTACAGACTAAGTACTCAAGGTTTAGTCGTGTAATTTGATGTGCAGGAATTAGGTATATTTCTTAACCTACCCTAAAAAAATGGCGGTTATATCTGCATAATATTCGAAAATAGGTGGATAATTGTTTTTAGAGCCAATATAATGAAAAGATTCAAAATCAAATAAATGCAAAACTTTGACTCAAATGGGATAAAAAACCATCAGAAAATTTGTATACCATTGAGTTAAAAAAATATGAACAGAAAAATATGCGAGAGAAGAAATATTTTTACTAACATTAACAAAAGAGTGTACGAGGCTAAAATTTCAGATTAGCATTATATTAATTAGTGCAATTACGGAAAAGTTATTTCATATAATGCGTCGAAACTTGCACTGATCCTCAACAGCATTACTGTACGCCTTCTGTGAAAGCATGGAGGTAATATCCATGAAAATTCCGAAAATATGTTGGTAATTGTTTCCGGTGGCAATGTTATTCAAAGCTTCAAAATCAAAAAATTGCAAAAATCCGACTCGAATGGGATAAATAACCATCACAATCTGTGTATACCATTGAGTTTTATGCAAAGGAACAGAAAATTTTGCGAGAGAAGAAATATTTTTACTTACATTAACGAAAAAGTGTACGAGGCTAAAATTTCAGATTAGCATTATGTTAATAAGTGCATTTACGGAGAAAGAAATTTATTTGACGCTTCGAAACTTGCACTGTTCCTCAACAGCATTACTCTACGCCTTCTGTGAAAACATGGAGGTAATATCCCCAATAATTATGAAAATATGTTGGTAATTGTTTCCGGTGACAATGTAATTAAAAGGTTCAAAATTAAAAAAATAATTCCAAAACTCCGCCTCGAATGGGAAAAAAAACCATCAAAAAATGTGTGTACCATTGAGTTTGATGCATAGGAACAGAAAAAAAGGCGAGAGAAGAAATATTTTTACTTACATTAACAATAAAGTGTACGAGGCAAAAATTTCAGATTAGCATTATGTTAATAAGTGCATTTACGGAAAAGGTATTTCATATAACGCGACAATACTTGCACTGAACCTCAAAAGCTATACTCTACGCTTTCTCTGAAAAATGGAGGTGATATCATCATAACTGTCGAAGATATGGGTTTAAATGTTTACGGTGACTAAATTATCATAGGGCTTACAAATGAAAGAAATGGTATCCATGGATACTTGAGATTGAACGGAGGATGGCGAAGGTAACTAATTTTTTGGATAGGCTTGGAGGTAATATCCGCATAACTATCGAAGATATGGGTGTAAATGCCTACGGTGACTAAATTAGAAAAAGGCTTTTAAATGAAAGAAATGGTATCCATGGTTACTTGAGATTGAACAGAGGATGTCAAAAGGAACTTATTTTTTGGATAAGCAAAACTGGAATAAGTGCTGTTACAGACAAAGTACTCAAGGTTTAGTCGTGTAATTTGATGTGCAGGAATAAGGTATATTTCTTTACCTACCCTGAAAGAATGGCCGTTATATCTGCATAAGATTCGAAAATATATGGGTAATTGTTTCCGGAGCCAATATAATTAAAAGCTTCAAAATCAAATAAATGCAAATTTTAGACTCGAATGGGATAAAAAACCATCAGATAATTTGTATACCATTGAGTTTAATAAATAGGAACAGAAAAATATGCATTAGAAGAAATATTTTTACTTTAATTAACAAAAGAGTGTACGAGGCTAAAATTTAAGATAAGCATTATATTATTAGTGCATTTACGGAAAAAGTATTTCACATAACGCGTCAAAACTTGCGCTGAACCTCAACAACATTACTCTACGCCTTCTGAGAAAGCATGGAGGTAATATCCTCTAAAATTCCGAAAATATGTTGGTAATTGTTTCCGGTGACAATGTAATTAAAAGCTTCAAAATCAAAAAATTGCAAAACTCCGACTCGAATGGGATAAAAAACGATCAAAAACTGTTTATACAATTGAGTTTGATGCCAAGGAACAGAAAAAAAAGCGAGAGAAGAAATATTTTTACTTACATTAACAAAAGAGTGTACGAGGCTAAAATTTCAGATTAGCATTATGATAATAAGTGCATTTACGGAAAAAATATTTCATATGACGCTTCGAAACTTGAACTTGTCCTCAACAGCAGTACTCTACGCCATCTGTGAAAACATAGGGGTAATATCCACAATAATTATGAAAATATATTGGTAATTGTTTCCGGTGACAATGTAATTAAAAGTTTTAAAATCCAAAAAATTGCAAAAATCCGACTCGAATGGGATAAAAAACCATAAAGAACTGTGTATACCATTGTGTTTGATGCATAGGAACAGAAAAATAAGCGAGAGAAGAAATATTTTTACTTACATTAACAAAAGAGTGTACGAGGCTAAAATTTCAGATTAGCATTATGATAATAAGTGCATTTACGGAAAAAATAATTCATATAACGCGTCGAAACTTGCACTGATCCTCAACAGCATTTCTCTACGCTTTCTGTGAAAACATGGAGGTAATATCCCCAATAATTATGAAAATATGTTTGTAATTGTTTCCGGTGACAATGTAATTAAAAGCTTCAAATCAAAAAATTTCGAATATCCGATCCGAATGGGAAAAAAACCATCAGAAAAAGTGTATACCATTGAGTTCGATGCATAGGAACAGAAAAATAAGCGAAAGAAGAAATATTTTTACTTACATTAACAAAAGAGTGTACGAGGCAAAAATTTCAGATTAGCATTATGTTAATAAGTGCATTTACGGAAAAGGTATTTCATATAACGCGTCGATACTTGCACTGAAACTCAATAGCAATACTCTTCGCCTACTCAGAAAGCATGGAGGTGATATCCGCATAACTGTCGAAGATATGGGTGTAAATGCCTACGGTGACTAAATTTGAAAATGGCTTTTAAATATAAGAAATGGTATCCATGGTTACTTGAGATTGAACAGAATGTCGAAGGGAACTTATTTTTTGGATAGGCATAACTGGAATAAGTGCTGTTACAGACTAAGTACTCAAGGTTTATTCGTGTAATTTGATGTGCGGGAATAAGGTATATTTCTTAACCTACCCTGAAAGAATGGCGGTTATATTCGCATAAGATTCGAAAATATGTGGGTAATTGTTTCCGGAGCCAATATAATGAAAAGCTTCAAAATCAAATAAATGCAAAACTTTGACTCGAATGGGATAAAAAACCATCAGAAAATTTGTATACCATTGAGTTTCATAAAAAGGAACAGAAAAATATGCGAGAGAAGAAATATTTTTACTTTCATTAACAAAAGATTGTACGAGGCTAAAATTTCAGATTAGCATTATATTAAGTGCATTTACGGAAAATGTATTTCATATAACGCGTCGAAACTTGCGCTGTACCTCAACAACATTACTCTACGCCTTCTGTAAAAGCATGGAGGTAATATCCCCGAATATTCCGAAAATATGTTGGTAATTGTTTCCGGTGACAAAATAATGAAAAGCTTCAAAATCAAAACATTGCAAAACTCCGACTCGAATGGGATAAAAAACCATCAAAAAGTGTGTATACCATTGCGTTTGATGCAAAGGAACAGAAAAATAAGCGAGAGAAGAAATATTTTTACTTACATTAACAAAAGAGTGTACGAGGCTAAAATTTCAGTATAGCATTATATTAATAAGTGCTTTTACGGAGAAAGTATTTCATATGACGCTTCGAAACTTGCACTGTTTCTCTACAGCATTACCCTACGCCTTTCGTGAAAACATCGAGGTAATACCCCCAATAATTATGAAAATATGTTGGTAATTGTTTCTGGTGACAATGTAATTAAAAGCTTCAAAATCAAAAAATTGCAAAACTCCGACTCGAATGGGAAAAATAACCATCACAAAATGTGTATACCATTGAGTTTGATGCATAGGAACAGAAAAAAGAGCGAGAGAAGAAATATTTTTACTTACATTAACAAAAGAGTGTACGAGGCAAAAATTTCAGATTAGCATTATGTTAATAAGTGCATTTACGGAAACAATATTTCATATAACGCGTCGATACTTGCACTGAACCTCAAAAGCAATACTCTACTCCTTCTCTTAAACAAAGGAGGTGAAATCCGCCTAACTGTCAAAGATATGGGTGTAAATGTCTACGGTGACTAAATTAGCAAAGGGCTTCCAAATGAAAGAAATGGTATCCACGGATACTCGAGATTGAACGGAGGATGGCGAAGGGAACTAATTTTTTGGATAGGCATGGAGGTAATATCCGCATAATTATCGAAGATATGGGTGTAAATGCCTACGGTGACTTTATTTGAAAAAGGCTTTTAAATGAAAGAAATGGTATCCATGGTTACTTGAGATTGAACAGAGGATGGCGAAGGGAACTTATTTTTTGGATAGGCATAACTGGAATAAGTGCTGTTACAGACTAAGAACTCAAGGTTTATTCGTGTAATTTGATGTGCGGGAATAAGGTATATTTCTTAACCTACCCTGAAAGAATGGCGGTTATATTCGCATAAGATTCGAAAATATGTGGGTCATTGTATCCGGAGCCAATATAATGAAAAGCTTCAAAATCAAATAAATGCAAAACTTTGACTCGAATGGGATAAAAAACAATCAGAAAATTTGTATACCATTGAGTTTAATAAATAGGAACAGAAAAATATGCGAGAGAAGAAATATTTTTACTTTCATTAACAAAAGATTGTACGAGGCTAAAATTTAAGATTAGCATTATATTAAGTGCATTTACGGAAAAAGTATTTCATATAACTCGTCGAAACTTGCGCTGTTCCTCAACAACATTACTCTACGCCTTCTGTAAAAATATGGAGGTAATATCCCCGAATATTCCGAAAATATGTTGGTAATTGTTTCCGGTGACAAAATAATGAAAAGCTTCAAAATCAAAACATTGCAAAACTCCGACTCGAATGGGATAAAAAACCATCAAAAAGTTCGTATACCATTGCGTTTGATGCAAAGGAACAGAAAAATAAGCGAGAGAAGAAATATTTTTACTTACATTAACAAAAGAGTGTACGAGGCTAAAATTTCAGTATAGCATTATGTTAATAAGTGCATTTACGGAGAAAGAATTTCATATGACGCTTCGAAACTTGCATTGTTTCTCTACAGCATTACCCAACGCCTTCCGTGAAAACATCGAGGTAATACCCACAATAATTATGAAAATATGTTGGTAATTGTTTCTGGTGACAATGTAATTAAAAGCTTCAAAATCAAAAAATTGCAAAACTCCGACTCGAATGGGAAAAATAACCATCAGAAAATGTGTATACCATTGAGTTTGATGCATAGAAACAGAAAAATAAGCGAGAGAAGAAATATTTTTACTTACATTAACAAAAGAGTGTACGAGGCAAAAATTTCAGATTAGCATTATGTTAATAAGTGAATTTACGGAAACAATATTTCATATAACGCGTCGATACTGGCACTGAACCTCAACAGCAATACTTTACGCCTTCTCTAAAAACATGGAGTTGATATTTGCATAACTGTCGAAGATATGGGTGTAAATGTCTACGGTGACTAAATTAGCAAAGGGCATCCAAATGAAAGAAATGGTATCCATGGATACTTGAGATTGAACGGAGGATGGCGAAGGGAACTAATTTTTTGGATAGGCATGGAGGTAATATCCGCATAACTATCGAAGATATGGGTGTAAATGCCTACGGTGACTAAATTAGAAAAAGGCTTTTAAATGAAATCCATGGTTACTTGAGATTGAACAGAGGATGGCTAAGGGAACTTATTTTTTGGATAGGCATAACTGGAATAAGTGCTGTTACACACCAAGTACTCAAGGTTTAGTCGTGTAATTTGATGAGCAGGAACATGGTATATTTCTGAACCTACCCTGAAAGAATGGCGGTTATATCTGCATAAGATTCGAAAATATATGGGTAATTGTTTCCGGTGACAGTATAATGAAAAGCTTCAAAATCAAATAAATGCAAACCTTTAACTCGAATAGGACAAAAAACCATCAGAAAATGTGTATACCATTGAGTTTAATAAATAAGAACAGAAAAATATGCGAGAGAAGAAATAGTTTTACATACATTAACAAAAGAGTGTACGAGGCTAAAATTTCAGATTAGCATTATGTTAATAAGTGCATTTACGGAGAAAGTATTTCATATGACGCTTCGAAACATGCACTGTTCCTCATGAGCATTACTCTACGCCTTCTGTGAAAGCATGGAGGTAATATCCCCGAAAATTATGAAAATATGTAGGTAATTGTTTCCGGTGACAATGTAATTAAAATCTTCAAAATAAAAAACATTGCAAAACTCCGACTCGAATGGGATAAAAAACCATCAAAAACAGTGTATATACCATTGAGTTCGATGCAAAGGAACAGAAAAATAAGCGAGAGAAGAAATATTTTTACTTACATTAACAAAAGAGTGTACGAGGCAAAAATTTCAGATTAGCATTGTGTTAATAAGTGCATTTACGGTAATAGTATTTCATATGACCCTTCGAAACTTGCACTGTTCCTCAACAGCATTACTCTACGCCTTCAGTGAAAACATGGAGGTAATATCCCTAATAAGTATGAAAATATTTTGGTAATTGTTTCCGGTGACAATGTAATTAAAAGTTTCAAAATAAAAAAATTGCAAAACTCCGACTCGAATGGGAAAAAAAACATCAAAAAATGTGTATACCATTGAGTTTGATGCATAAGAACAGTAAAATAAGCGAGATAAGAATTATTTTTACTTACATTAACAAAAGAGTGTACGAGGCAAAAATTTCAGATTAGCATTATGTTAATAGGTGCATTTACGGAGAAAGTATTTCATATAACGCTTCGAAACTTGCACTGTTCCTCATGAGCATTACTCTACGCCTTCTATGAAAGCATGGAGGTAATATCCCCGAAAATTCCGAAAATATGTTGGTAATTGTTTCCGGTGACAATGTTATTAAAAGCTTCAAAATCAAAAAATTGCAAAACTCCGACTCGAATGGGATAAAAAACCATCAAAAAGTGTGTATACCATTGAGTTTGATGCAAAGGAACAGAAAATTGTGCGAGAGAAGATATATTTTTACTTACATTAACAAAAGAGTGTACGAGGCTAAAATTTCAGATTAGCATTATGTTAATAAGTGCATTTACGGAGAAAGTATTTCATATGACGCATCGAAACTTGCACTCATCCTCAACAGCATTACTCTACACCTTCTGTGAAAGAATGGAGGTAATATCCATGAAAATTCCGAAAATATGTTGGTAATTGTTTCCGATGACAAGGTAATTAAAAGCTTCAAAATCAAAAAAATTGCAAAAAACCGACTCGAATGGGATAAAAAACCATCAAAACTGTGTATATTATTGAGTATGATGCAAAGGAACAGAAAAATAAGCGAGAGAAGAAATGTTTTTACTTACATTAACAAAAGAGTTTACGAGGCTAAAATTTCAGATTAGCATTATGTTAATAAGTGCATTTACGGAGAAAATATTTCATATGACGCTTCGAAACTTGCAGTTTTCCTCAACAGCATTACTCTACGCCTTCTGTGAAAACATGGAACTAATATCCCCTATAATTATGAAAATATGTTGGTAATTGTTTCCGGTGACAATGTAATTATAAGCTTTAAATCAAAACATTTCAAATATCCGATCCGAATGGGATAAAAAACCATCAAAAACTGTGTATGCCATTGAATTTAATGCAAAGAAACAGAAAATTCTGTGAGAGAAGAAATATTTTTACTTACATTAACAAATGAGTGTACGAGGTTAAAATTTCAGATTAGCATTATAGTCATAAGTGCATTTACGGAGATATTATTTCATATAACGCGTCGATACTTGCACCGAACCACAAAAGCAATACTCCATGCCTTCTCTGAAAAATGGAGGTGATATCCGCATAACTGTCGAAGATATGGGTTTAAATGTCTACGGTGATTAAATTATAAAAGGGCTTCCAAATGAAAGAAATGGTATCCATGGATACTTGAGATTGAACGGAGGATGGCGAAGGGAACTAATTTTTTGGATAGGCATGGAGGTAATATCCGCATAACTATCGAAGATATGGGTGTAAATGTCTACGGTGTTTAAATTAGAAAAAGGCTTTTAAATGAAAGAAATGGTATCCATGGTTACTTGAGATTGAACAGAGGATGTCGAAGGGAACTTATTTTTTGGATAGGCATAACTGGAATAAGTGCTGTTACAGACTAAGTACTCAAGGTTTAGTCGTGTAATTTGATGTGCAGGAATAAGGTATAATTCCTTACCTACCCTAAAAGAATGGCGGTTATATCTGCATAATATTCGAAAATAGGTGGGTAATTGTTTCCGGAGCCAATATAATGAAAAGCTTGAAAATCAAATAAATGTAAAACTTTGACTCGAATGGGATAAAAAACCATGAAAAAATTTGTATACCATTGAGTTTAATAAATAGGAACAGAAAAATATGCGAGAGTAGAAATATATTTACTTACATTAACAAAAGAGTGTACGAGGCTAAAATTTCAGATTAGCATTATGTTAATAAGTGCATTTACGGAGAAGGTATTTCATATGACGCTTCGAAACTTGCTCTGTTTCTCAACAGCATTACTCTACGCCTTCTGTAAAAACATGGAGGTAGTATCCCCAATAACTATGAAAATATGTTGGTAATTGTTTCCGGTGACAATGTAATTAAAAGCTTATAAATTAAAAAAAAAATTCCAAAACTCCGACTCGAATGGGTAAAAAAAACATCAAAAAATGTGTAACCATTGAGTTTGATGCATAGGAACAGAAAAATAAGCGAGAGAAGAAATATTTTTACTTACATTAACCAAAGAGTGTACGAGGCCAAAATTTCAGATTAGCATTATGTTAATAAGTGCATTTACGGAAAAAGTATTTCATATAACGCGTCGATACTTGCACTGAACCTCAAAAGCAATACTTCACATCTTTTTTGAAAAAATGGAGGTGATATCCGCATAACTGTCGAAGATATGGGTGTAAATGTTTACGGTGACGAAATTAGCAAAGGGCTTCCAAATGAAAGAAATGGTATCCATTGATACTTGAGATTGAATGGAGGATGGCGAAGGGAACTAATTTTTTGGATAGGCATGGAGGTAATATCCGCATAACTATCGAAGATATGGGTGTAAATGCCTACAGTGCCTAAATTAGAAAAAGGCTTTAAAATGAAAGAAATATTATCCATGGTTAATTTAGATTGAACAGAGGATGTCGAAAGGAACTTATTTTTTGGATAGGCAAAACTGGAATAAGTGCTGTTATAGACTAAGTACTCAAGGTTTAGTCGTGTAATTTGATGTGCAGAAACAAGGTATATTTCTTAACCTACCCTGAAAGAATGGCGGTTATATCTGCATAAGATTCGAAAATATATGGGTAATTGTTTCCGGTGCCAATATAATGAAAATCTTCAAAATCAAATAAATGCAAGACTTCGACTCAAATGGGATAAAAAACCATCAGAAGATATGTATACCATTGAGTTTAATAAATAGGAACAGAAAAATATGCAAAAGAAGAAATATTTTTACTTACATTAGCAAAAGAGTGTACTAGGCTAAAATTTCAGATTAGCATTATATTAATATGTGCATTTACGGAAAAAGTATTTCATATAACGCGTCGAAACTTGCACTGATCCTCAACAGTATTACTCTACGCCTTCTGCAGGCTCATTCCAGAACACGGGTAGACATGAGCTACTTAAAGCGCGAAGCCTTAACAGCTAACGGAAGGAACTTTAGCATCATATTCTGGACCACCGGTGGTTAAGCGAAAGTCGTTGAATCCGTCTCCTTAATGGCTTAGCCATCTACGTCACCGATGTCGGTGACGTAGCTATGTGATGACCAATAGGGAAATGCAGAAGAAAGCAAATGAAGAGCGAAATGAACAAAATCCAGAGAAGAAAGGCGCAAAAAAGGTACTGCAATTTCTGTTATTTATATATCACTCTAAGTTGAAATAAATTATAGATATTTGTATCAAATTCAACGCAAGCTATATTATCTAATACTTCTTGTTTATTAGTTTTAAAATATATTTTATATCAACACTTATATTTTATCTTCACACAACTTTTTCACACTTACTCACCAATGACTTTATATTTATTCAAATATACATGACAAACTATCGTAAATAGTACCACACAAAATAAAAAAGCTTTGAGATGCAAATAACAACAATACTAACATTCATTAAATATTTCTGAAATGTAAGGCATGCAGAATTTTCTGTATAAAATTCGTACTTATTGCGATTAATGATAAACCATGTCACATTTACTTATGATTCGTTTTTTACATACTGTAGTATTTACTATAATTTTTTATTGCTATTAAAGTACTCGACGTAATAAGTATATAAATATTATACATAATATATTATATATTTAAATACTATAAATAATTAGCAATGGAGCAAATTAGAAAGAAGAAGGCAAATATGACGAGTAAGTATTATAAAATATTATGTGCTATTTTTGGTTCATGTGATTCACTTTGGTAATATTTTAAACGTTAATCTTTGTAGAGCAAGAGGAAGGAAGAAGAGGAAGGGCAAGCTCTAGGCAGCTGGATATACTGGTGGAGTACATGGGGCAGCACCGGGAATTTGCATCGGGGCGCTTCCTATCAGCAAATGAATCTGTTGAATATATAATAAACATAGAGGCATAAATAAATCAAGAAATTCTTAGGAAATAATTACATGAACAAATTTTAAGGGAATATACTACCTTCTTTTAATAGCATTCCGTCTCTCATCAGTAACAGGAAATTTAATCCAATGTTGGCCTAATTCCTCCATTATCCCTCTATCAACATTCGTGATGGCCCTACTGACAGCAGGTTGAGAGAGGGAAACAAAAAAATCTTAACCACTGTGCTATCACCATCAATTTAGATAGAATTACACCCCTTGTGAGTGAACAGTAAAATTCCAAGTTACATTCCATGAGAACGTGCCGCCTGTCATTTGTTGATCACTTGATTTTTTCCCGAGGATTGTGGGTCATCTTCAGATAGTTGAACTTTGGCGGGACCGTGGTCTGTGATGTTCCCTCGCTGCCTTTGAATTGATTGAGAAGTAGCTGCGTTTAATGACAATTTGAGACGTAGGAATAGAGTATGTAGATTCACTAAAACGAAAGAGGTAAATAAGAAAGCGAAGACTTGTCCTTGTCATTCTTGTTTTGAATAAAAAAAGGTATTGATGAAGCGCACATAATTATAGTTGCATTTTCATTGTAACTAAGGCGGTGGAATTGCATTCAAAAGCTTCCAAAGAAATCTTATCAGGATTTGAAACGGGAAATGGCAATGACGAAGGCGTGCACCAGGAACATAAATTTCATTTCTCGAACTGGATACGAGGGATCCCGTATCATTCGCTTAGAATCGCCGAGATAATTTTCACCTTAAAAACATCCTAAGCAACAGATATAATTAATTTTTTGGCCCTACTCTCCGACACTGTTTTTGAAAATTCAGAAATTCCAGATGAATGTATTCCAACTGAAAGCTCAGAGCGTAAAAAATAGTCTTGAAAAAAAAAAGAAAAAATAATTACTCCCGATGGGCGCGAACCGGTATCCTTCGTACCCGGAGTCGAGAGCACTAACCACTAGCCTACGACTCCACATGTAAACAATTGGGAAATATGTAATTTTATATCCTCAAGAATGCGTCATCACGGCATGGCATTACATGTTTGCCTCCGATTTGAGTTATTTTAGGCGCATATGGTTCTTCATAACGTTCCCAAGGGTCTTATTTACACACAAAAACTATCACTGTTTACATATATCAAGTCGCACTAAATAATTTTGGGGGAAACTGGCACAAAAGTCTTAAATTATGATACATATTTGAAACGTGATTCAGTGTCCTCTTCGCCTGGGGACGTTTGTGAGGGAAATTTGTACATTAAGTTCTTACTACGCGAATAAATGACGTTAGATAAATATCAAGCATGGTATCAATGATGTAATAGAATGCATTTATTATCAATGTACGCTTAAATACACTATTGAAAGTTATTCATAGTACGAAGTGAGGGATTTTCCTTGTTTACCTTTCGTCGCTAGAAATATTTTATAGTTAATTTCGACCATAATATGCCTCGTACAGCCTACAAACGCATTTCTAAATATAAAGCCAAATGGTACTAATACCCTGAGAGGTAAAATTGCAATAATAAACAATTATATATTTATTAAATAATATCATAACTTACGATGTGCTCGGGTGTAGGTACGGATTATCTCGGATAATAAGCTTGTAACCGAGGAAAATCGCCAGTAACATTTTTAACCGAGATAATGCTCCAAAACCGAGATAATGCTATTGATGAAACAGGAAAATTGTATTATCTCGGTTTTTCGGAAAATTATCCGAGTTAATTGTATTATCCGAGTTGGTAAAACTGGCCCTAAAACCACAAGAATTGTATGCAAGTTGACAAAACATCTCAATAATTTAAATTTTACTTAAAAATTTCTGTTAAGTTGAAGTGTTAACCGACAAACTGTAAAAGTTACGTAAACCGACGCACTCAAATCATATTCAAATTCTGTAAAAAATCACAATACATAATATCAAACGTGTGAAAACGTCCCGCTACAATTTAAAGATCATTTTCAGATTTTGAGATAAAGTTACGCAAAACATCAAAACATAGCATGTATTTCACTGCACACAAACAATCAAAGGAAGTTTGAACTTTCATGTACCTATCAACAGTTCTTTCTTGTTATTAGCACTGTAAATCCTTACTATTAACTCTTCTTTCTTGTTATAAGCACTGTAAAGCCTTACGTTGAAGCGATAAAGACAGGCACTATACGATAACGAGCCCCTTTAAGCATTCTGCTTCAAGGATGTTTGCTAACGTCCGTTTCAGAATGAAATAATCCGCTTGAAGTGACAATAATGGTCACGATAACTACTTTGCTCAAGTTAGCGAGTTCTGGAATATACCTGTAAAGTGGGTGCCTTAAAGCGCTGTTAACGTGTCCATTAGTTAAAAGTAAGTATCGACAGTGAGTTCCAGCATAAGCCTGCTGTGAATGCATGGAGATAATATCCCCGAAAATTCTGAAAATATGTTGGTAATTGTTTCCGGTGACATTGTAATTAAAAGCTTCAAAATAAAAAAATTGCAAAAATCCGACTCGAATGGGATAAAAAAACCATCAAAAACTGTGTAAACCATTGAGTTTGATGCAAAGGAAAAGAAATTTCTGCGAGAGAAGAAATATTTTTACTTACATTAACAAAAGAGTGTACGAGGCTAAAATTTCAGATTAGCATTATGTTAATAAGTGCATTTACGGAGAAAGTATTAAATATGACGCTTCGAAACTTGCACTGTTCATCAACTGCATTACTCAACGCCTTCTGTTAAAACATGTAGGTAATATCCCCAAAAATTCCGAAAAAATGTTGGTAATTGTTTCCGGTGACAATGTAATTAAAAGCTTCAAAATCAAAAAATTACAAAAATCCGACTCGAATGGGATAAAAAACCAATACAAAACTGTGTATACCATTGAGTTTGATGCAAAGGAACAGAAAACTCTGCGAGAGAAGAAATATTTTTACTTACATTAACCAAAGAGTGTACGAGGCCAAAATTTCAGATTAGCATTATGTTAATAAGTGCATTTACGGAAAAAGTATTTCATATAAGGCGTCGATACTTGCACTGAACCTCAAAAGCAATACTCTACATCTTCTCTGAAAAAATGGAGGTGATATCCGCATAACTGTCGAAGATATGGGAGTAAATGTTTACGGTGACTAAATTAGAAAAAGGCTTTTAAATGAAAGAAATGGTATCCATGGTTACTTGAGATTGAACAGAGGATGTCGAAAGGAACTTATTTTTTGGATAGGCAAAACTGGAATAAGTGCTGTTACAGACTAAGTACTCAAGGTTTAGTCGTGTAATTTGACGTGCAAGAACAAGGTATATTTCTTAACCTACCCTGAAAGAATGGCAGTTATATCTGCATAAGATTCGAAAATATATGGATAATTTTTTCCGGTACCAATATAATGAAAAGCTTCAAAATCAAATAAATGCAAGACTTCGACTCAAATGGGATAAAAAACCATCAGAAGATATATATACCATTGAGTTTAATAAATAGGAACAGAAAAATATGCAAAAGAAGAAATATTTTTACTTACATCAACAAAAGAGTGTTGAAGGCTAAAATATAAGATTAGCATTATATTAATAAGTGCATTTACGGAAAAAGTATTTCATATATCGCGTCGAAACTTGCACTGATCCTCAACAGCATTACTCTACGCCTTCTCTGAAAATATGGAGGTAATATCCTCAATAATTATGAAAATATGATGGAGATTGAACGGAGGATGGCGAAGGGAACTAATTTTTTGGATAGCCATGGAGGTAATATCCGCATAACTATCGAAGATATGGGTGTAAATGCCTACGGTGACTAAATTAGAAAAAGGCTTTTAAATGAAAGAAATGGTATCCATGGTTACTTGAGATTGAACAGCGGATGTCGAAAGGAACTTATTTTTTGGATAGGCAAAACGGGAATAAGTGCTGTTACAGACTAAGTACTCAAGGTTTAGTCGTGTAATTTGGTGTGCAAGAATAAGGTATATTTCTTAACCTACCCTAAAAGAATGGCGGTTATATCTGCATAATATTCGAAAATAGGTGGGTAATTGTTTCCGGAGCCAATATAATGAAAATCTTCAAAATCAAAAAAATGCAAAACTTAGAATCGAATGGGATAAAAAACCATCAGAAAATTTGTATACCATTGAGTTAAATAAATAGGAACAGAAATATATGCGAGAGAAGAAATATTTTTACTTACATTAACAAAAGAGTGTACGAGGCTAAAATTTCAGATTAGCATTATATTAATAAGTGCATTTACGAAACAATTATTTCATATAACGCGTCGAAACTTGCACTGATCCTCAACAGCATTACTCTACGCCTTCTGTAAAAGCATGGAGATAATATCCATGAAAATTCCGAAAATATGTTGGTAAATGTTTCCGGTGACAATGTTATTAAAAGCTTCAAAATCAAAAAATTGCAAAACTCCGACTCGAATGGGATAAAAAACCATCAAAATCTGTGTATACCATTGAGTTTTATGCAAAGGAACAGAAAATTCTGCGAGAGAAGAAATATTTTTACTTACATTAACAAAAGAGTGTAGGAAGCTAAAATTTCAGATTAGCATCATGTTTATAGGTGCATTTACGGATAAGTATTTCATATGACGCTGCGAAACTTGCACTGTTCCTCAAGAGCATTACTGTACGCCTTCTGTGAAAACATGGAGGTAATATCGCCAATAATTATGAAAATATGTTGGTAATTGTTTCCGGTGACAATGTAATTAAAAGCTTCAAAATTAAAAATATAATTCCAAAACTCCGACTCGAATGGGAAAAAAAACCATCATAAAATGTGTGTACCATTGAGTTTGATGCATAGGAACAGAAAAATAAGCGAGAGAAGAAATATTTTTACTTACATTAACAATAAAGTGTACGAGGCAAAAATTTCAGATTAGCATTATGTTAATAAGTGCATTTACGGAAAAGGTATTTCATATAACGCGACAATACTTGCACTGAACCTCAAAAGCTATACTCTACGCTTTCTCTGAAAAATGGAGGTGATATCATCATAACTGTCGAAGATATGGGTTTAAATGTTTACGGTGACTAAATTATCATAGGGCTTCCAAATGAAAGAAATGGTATCCATGGATACTTGTGGTTGAACGGAGGATGGCGAAGGGAACTTATTTTTTGGATAGGCAAAACTGGAATAAGTGCTGTTACAGACTAAGTACTCAAGGTTTAGTCGTGTAATTTGACGTGCAGGAACAAGGTATATTTCTTAACCTACCCTGAAAGAATGGCGGTTATATCTGCATAAGATTCGAAAATATATGGATAATTGTATCCGGTGCCAATATAATGAAAAGCTTCAAAATCAAATAAATGCAAGACTTCGACTCAAATGGGATAAAAAACCATCAGAAGATATGTATACCATTGAGTTTAATAAATAGGAACAGAAAAATATGCAAAAGAAGAAATATTTTTACTTACATTAACAAAAGAGTGTAAAAGGCTAAAATTTAAGATTAGCATTATGTTAATAAGTGCATTTACGGAGAAAGTATTTCATATGACGCTTCGAAACTTGCACTGTTCATCAACAGCATTACTCTACGCCTTCTGTGAAGGTTCAAAATCAAAATATTGCAAAAATCCGACTCGAATGGAATAAAAAACCATCGAAATCTGTGCATACCATTGAGTTTTATGCAAAGGAACAGAAAATTCTGCGAGAGAAGAAATATTTTTACTTACATTAACAAAAGAGTGTACGAGGCTAAAATTTCAGATTAGCATTATATTAATAAGTGCATTTACGAAAACATTATTTCATATAACGCGTCGAAACTTGCACTGATCCTCAACAGCATTACTCTACGCCTTCTGTGAAAGCATGGAGATAATATCCATGAAAATTTGGAAAATATGTTGGTAATTGTTTCCGGTGACAATGTTATTAAAAGCTTCAAAATCAAAAAATTGCAAAAATACGACTCGAATGGGATAAAAAACCATCAAAATCTGTGTATACCATTGAGTTTTATGCAAAAGAACAGAAAATTCTGCGAGAGAAGAAATATTTTTACTTTAATTAACAAAAGAGTGTAGGAAGCTAAAATTTCAGGTTAGCATTATGATAATAAGTGCATTTACGGATAAGTATTTCATATGACGCGTCGAAACTTGCACTGATCCTCAACAGTATTACTCTACGCCTTCTGTGAATGCATGGAGATAATATCCCCGAAAAATCTGAAAATATGTTGGTAATTGTTTCCGGTGACAATGTAATTAAAAGCTTCAAAATTAAAAAAATAATTTCAAAACTCCGACTCGAATGGCAAAAAAAAACCATCAAAAATTGTGTATACCATTGAGTTTGATGCATAGGAACAGAAAAATAAGCGAGAGAAGAAATATTTTTACAAACATTAACAAAAGAGTGTACGAGGCAAAAATTTCAGATTAGCATTATGTTAATAAGTGCATTTACGGAAAAGGTATTTCATATAACGCGTCGATACTTGCACTGAACCTCAAAAGCTATACTCTACGCCTTCTCTGAAAAAATGAAGGTGATATCATCATAACTGTCGAAGATATGGGTTTAAATGTCTACGGTGACTAAATTATCAAAGGGCTTCCAAATGAAAGAAATGGTATCCATGGATACTTGAGATTGAACAGAGGATCGCGAAGGGAACTAATTTTTTGGATAGGCATGGTGGTAATATCCGCATAACTATCGAAGATATGGGTGTAAATGCCTACGGTGACTAAATTAGAAAAAGGCTTTTAAGTAAAAGAAATGGTATCCATGGTTACTTGAGATTGAAGAGCGGATGTCGAAAGGAACTTATTTTTTGGATAGGCAAAACTGGAATAAGTGCTGTTACAGACTAAGTACTCAAGGATTAGTCGTGTAATTTGATGTGCAGGAATAAGGTATATTTCTTAAACTACCCTGAAAGAACGGCGGTTATATCTGCCTAAGATTCGAAAATATGTGGGTAATTGTTTCCGGAGCCAATATAATGAAAAGCTTAAAAATCAAAAAAAAATGCAAAACTTTGACTCGAATGGGATAAAAAACCAGTAGAAAATTTGTATACCATTGAGTTTAAAAAATAGGAACAGAAAAATATGCAATAGAAGAAATATTTTTACTTACATTAGCAAAAGAGTGTACTAGGCTAAAATTTCAGATTAGCATTATATTAATATGTGCATTTACGGAAAAAGTATTTCATATAACGCGTCGAAACTTGCACTGATCCTCAACAGTATTACTCTACGCCTTCTGTGAATGCATGGAGATAATATCCCCGAAAATTCTGAAAATATGTTGGTAATTGTTTCCGGTGACAATGTAATTAAAAGCTTCAAAATCAAAAAATTGCAAAAAACCGACTCGAATGGGATAAAAAACCATCAAAAACTGTGTATACCATTGAGTTTGATGCAAAGGAAAAGAAATTTCTGCGAGAGAAGAAATATTTTTACTTACATTAACAAAAGAGTGTACGAGGTGAAAATTTCAGATTAGCATTATGTTAATAAGTGCATTTACGGAGAAAGTATTTCATATGACGCTTCGAAACTTGCACTGTTCATCAACAGTATTACTCTACGCCTTCTGTGAAAACATGGAGGTAATATCCTTGAAAATTCCGAAAATATGTTGGTAATTGTTTCCGGTGACAATGTTATTAAAAGCTTCAAAATCAAAGTATTGCAAAAATCCGACTCAAATTTGATAAAAAACCATCGAAATCTGTGCATACCATTGCGTTTTATGCAAAGGAACAGAAAATTATGCGAGAGAAGAAATATTTTTACTTACATTAACAAAAGAGTGTAGGAGGCTAAAATTTCAGATTAGCATTATGTTAATAAGTGCATTTACGGAGAAAGTATTTCATATGACGCTTCGAAACTTGTACTGGTCCTCAATAGCATTACTCTACGCCTTCTGTGAAAACATGGAGGTAATATCTCCAAAAATTATGAAAATATGTTGGTAATTGTTTCCGGTGACAATGTAATTAAAAGCTTCAAAATTAAAATAATAATTCCAAAACTCCGACTCGAATGGGAAAAAAAACCTCAAAAAATGTGAATACCATTGAGTTTGATGCATAGGAATAGAAAAATAAGCGAGAGAAGAAATATTTATACTTACATTAACAAAAGAGTGTACGAGGCAAAAATTTCAGATTAGCCTTATGTTAATAAGTGCATTTACGGAAAAGGTATTTCATATAACGCGTCGATACTTGTACTGAACCTCAAACGCTATACTTTACGCCTTCTCTGAAAAAATGGAGGTATTATCATAATAACTGTCGAAGATATGGGTTTAAATGTCTACGGTGACTAAATTATCAAAGGGCTTACAAATGAAAGAAATGGTATCCATTACTTGAGATTGAACGGAGGATGGCGAAGGGAACTAATTTTTTGGATAGGCATGGAGGTAATATCCGCATAACTATCGAAGATATGGGTGTAAATGCCTACGGTGACTAAATTAGAAAAAGGCTTTTAAATGAAAGAAATGGTATCCATGGTTACTTGAGATTGAACAGAGGATGTCGAAAGGAACTTATTTTTTGGATAGGCAAAACTGGAATTAGTGCTGTTACAGACTAAGTACTCAAGGTTTAATCGTGTATTTTGGTGTGCAAGAATAAGGTATATTTCTTAACCTACCCTGAAAGGTTGGCGGTTATATCTGCCTAAGGTTCAAAAATATGTGGGAAATTGTTTCCGGTGACAATATAATTCCTTTACCTACCCTTAAGAATTGTTTCCGGAGCCAATATAATGAAAAGCTTCAAAATCAAATAAATGCAAAACTTAGAATCGAATGGGATAAAAAACCATCAGAAAATTTGTATACCATTGAGTTAAATAAATAGGAACAGAAATATATGCGAGAGTAGAAATATTTTTACTTACATTAACAAAAGAGTGTACGAGGCTAAAATTTCAGATTAGCATTATATTAATAAGTGCATTTACGAAAACATTATTTCATATAACGCGTCGAAACTTGCACTGATCCTCAACAGCATTACTCTACGCCTTCTGCGAAAGCATGAAGATAATATCCATGAAAATTCCGAAAATATGTTGGTAATTGTTTCCGGTGACAATGTTATTAAAAGCTTCACAATCAAAAAATTCCAAAAATCCGACTCAAATGGGATAAAAAACCAACAAAATCTGTGTATACCATTGAGTTTTATGCAAAGGAACAGAAAATTCTGCGAGAAAAGAAATATTTTTACTTACATTAACAAAAGAGTGTAGGAAGCTAAAATTTCAGATTAGCATTATGTTAATAAGTGCATTTACGGATAAGTATTTCATATGACGCTTCGAAACTTGCACTGTTCCTCAAGAGCATTACTGTGCGCCATCTGTGAAAACATGGAGGTAATATCGCCAATAATTATGAAAATATGTTGGTAATTGTTTCCGGTGACAATGTAATTAAAAACTTAAAATTAAAAAAATAATTCCAAAACTCCGACTCGAATGGGAAATGCTATACTCTACGCCTTCTCTGAAAAAATGGTGGTAATATCATCATAACTGTCGAAGATATGGGTTTAAATGTCTACGGTGACTAAATTATCAAAGGGCTTACAAATGAAAGAAATGGTATCCATGGATACTTGAGATTGAACGGAGGATGGCGAAGGGAACTAATTTTTTGGATAGGCATGGAGGTAATATCCGCATAACTATCGAAGATATGGGTGTAAATGCCTACGGTGACTAAATTAGAAAAAGGCTTTTAAATGAAAGAAATGGTATTCATGGTTACTTGAGATTGAACAGAATATGTCAAAGGGAACTTATTTTTTGGATAGGCATAACTGGAATAAGTGCTGTTAAGGAAAAAGTATTCAAGGTTTAGTCGTGTAATTTGATGTGCAGGAATAAGGTATATTTCTTAACCTACCCTGAAAGAACGGCGGTTATATTTGCCTAAGATTCGAAAATATGTCGGTAATTGTTTCCGGAGCCAATATAATGAAAAGCTTCAAAATCAAAAAAATGCAAAACTTTGACTCAAATGGGATAAAAAAAACCATCCGAAAATTTGTATACCATTGAGTTTAAAAAATAGGAACAGAAAAATATGCGATAGAAGAAATATTTTTACTTACATTAGCAAAAGAGTGTACTAGGCTTAAATTTCAGATTAGCATTATCTTAATAAGTGCATTTACGGAAAAAGTATTTCATATAACGCGTCGATACTTACACTGAACCTCAACAGCAATACTCTTCGCCTTCTCTAAAAACATGGAGGTGATATCCGCATAACTGTCGAAGATATGGGTGTAAATGTCTACGGTGACTAAATTAGCAAAGGGCTTCCAAATGAAAGAAATGGTATCCATGGATACTTGAAATTGAACGGAGGATGGCGAAGGGAACTAATTTATTTGGATAGGCATGGAAGTAATATCCGCATAACTATCGAAGATATGGGTGTAAATGCCTACGGTGACTAAATTAGAAAAAGGTTTTTAAATGAAAGAAATGGTATCCAAAGTTACTTGAAATTGAACAGAGGATGGCGAAGGGAACTTATTTTTTGGATAGGCATAACTGGAATAAGTTCTGTTACAGACTAATTACTCAAGGTTTAGTCGTGTAATTTGATGTGCCGGAACAAGGTATATTCCTTTACCTACCCTTAAAGAATGGCGGTTATATCTGCCTAAGGTTCAAAAATATGTGGGAAATTGTTTCCGGTGACAATATAATGAAAAGTTTTAAAATCAAAGAAATGCTAAACGTCGACTCGAATGGGATAAAAAACCATCAGAAAATATGTATACTATTGAGTTTAATAAAAAGGAACAGAAAAATATGCAAAAGAAGAAATATTTTTACTTACATTAACAAAAGAGTGTACGAGGCTAAAATTTAAAATTAGCATTATATTAATAAGTGCATTTACGGAAAAAGTATTTCATATAACGCGTCGAAACTTACACTGATCTTCAACAGTATTACTCTACGCCTTCTGTGAAAGCATGGAGGTAATATACCCGTAAATTCCCGGAATAAGGTATATTTCTTAACGTACCCTGAAAGAACGGCGGTTATATTTGCCTAAGATTCGAAAATATGTGGGTAATTGTTTCCGGAGCCAATATAATGAAAAGCTTCAAAATCAAAAAAATGCAAAACTTTGACTCAAATGGGATAAAAAAACCATCCGAAAATTTGTATACCATTGAGTTTAAAAAATAGGAACAGAAAAATATGCGATAGAAGAAATATTTTTACTAACATTAGCAAAAGAGTGTACTAGGCAAAAATTTCAGATTAGCATTATCTTAATAAGTGCATTTACGGATAAAGTATTTCATATAACGCGTCGATACTTGCACCGAACCTCAAAAGCAATACTCTACGCCTTCTCTGAAACAATGGAGGTGATATCCGCATAACTGACGAAGATATGGGTGTAAATGTCTACGGTGACTAAATTAGCAAAGGGCTTCCAAATGAAAGAAATGGTATCCATGGATACTTGAGATTGAACAGAATATGTCGAAGGGAACTTATTTTTTGGATAGGCATAACTGGAATAAGTGCTGTTACAGACTAAGTACTCAAGGTTTAGTCGTGTAATTTGATGTGCAGGAATAAGGTATATTTCTTAACCTACCCTAAAAAAATGGCGGTTATATCTGCATAATATTCGAAAATAGGTGGGTATTATTTTCCGGAGCCAATATAATGAAATGCTTCAAAATCAAATAAATGCAAAACTTTGACTCAAATGGGATAAAAAACCATCAGAAAATTTGTATACCATTGAGTTTAATAAATAGGAAGAGAAAAATATGCGAGAGAAGAAATATTTTTCCTTACATTAACAAGAGAGTGTACGAGGCTAAAATTTCAGATTAGCATTATATTAATAAGTTCATTTACGAAATATTTATTATATATAACGCGTCGAAAATTGCACTGATCCTCAACAGCATTCTTCTACGCCTTCTGTGAAAGCATGGAGGTAATATCCGCAATATTTCTGAAAATATGTTGGTGAGTGTTTCCGGTGACAATATAATGAAAAGCTTCAAAATCAAAGAAATGCAATCATCCGACTCGAAAGGGATAAAAAACCTTAAGAAAATGTGTATGCCATTGAGTTTGATGAACAAAAACAGAAAAATATGCGAGAGAAGAAATATGTTTACTTACATTAACAAAAGATTGTACGAGGCTAAAATGTTCAGATTAGCATTATGTTAATAAGTGCATTTACGGAGAAAGTATTTCATATAACGCGTCGAACCTTGCACTGATCCACAAAAGCATTACTATACGCCTTCTGAGAAAACATGGAGGTAATATCCTAATAACTAAGGAAGATATGGGTGTAAATGCCTATGGTGACTAAATTAGCAAAAGGCTTCTAAATGAAAGAAATGGTATCCATGGTTACTTGAGCGTGAACAGAGGATGGCGAAGGGAACTAATTTTTCGGATAGGCTTAACTGTAATAAGTGCTGTTACAGACTAAGTACTCAAGGTTTAGTCATGTAATTTGATGTGCAGGAATAAGGTATATTTCTTAACCTACCCTGAAGGAATGGCGGTTATATCTGCATAAGATTTGAAAATATGTGGGTAATTGTTTACGGTGACAATATAATGTAAAGCTTCAAAATCAATGAAATGCAAAACTTCACTCGAATGGGATAAAAAACCATCAGATAATGTGTATACCATTGAGTTAAATGCATAGGAACAGAAAATTCTGCGAGAGAAGAAATATCTTTTTACTTACATTAGCAAAAGTGTGTACGAACCAAAAATTTCAGATTAGCTTTATGGAAATAAGTGCATTTACGGTGTAGGTATTTCATGTAACGCGTCGAATCTTGTACTTATCCTCAACGCATTACTCTACGCCTTCTGTGAAAATAAGGATGTAATATTTGCAATACTTTCAAAAATATATGAGTAATTGTTTCCGGTGACAATATTATAAAAAGCTTCAAAATCAAAGAAATACAAAACTTCGACTCGAATGGGATAAGAAACCATCAGAAAATGTGTATACCATTGAGTTTGATGCATAGGAACAGAAAATTCTGCGAGAGAAGAAATATATTTTTACTTACATTAACAAAAGAGTGTACGAGGCAAAAATTTCAGATTAGCATTATTATAATAAGTGCATTTACGGAAAAGGTATTCCATATTATGCTTCGAAACTTGCACTGTTCTTCAACAGCATTACTCTACGCCTTATCTGCAAAAATGGAGGTGATATCCGCATAACTGTCGATGATATGGGTGTAAATGTCTACGGTGTCTAAATTAGCAAAGGGCTTCCTAATGAAAGAAATGGTATCCATGGTTACTTGAGATTGAACAGAGGATGGCGAGGGAACTTATTTTTTGGATAGGCATAACTGGATTAAGTGCCGTTACAGACTAAGTACTCAAGGTTTAGTCGTGTTATTTGATGTGCAGGAACAAGGTATATTTCTTAACCTACCCTGAAAGAATGGCGGTTATATCTGCATAAGATTCGAAAATATATGCGTAATTGTTTCCGGTGCCAATATAATGAAAAGCTTCAAAATCAAATAAATGCAAAACTTCGACTCAAATTGGATAAAAAACCGACTATGACCATAATGACCGAATGGGATAAAAAACCGTCAGAATCGTGTATGCCATTGAGTTTAATGCATAGGAACAGAAAAGTTTGCGAGAAAAGAAATAATTTTACTTACATTAACAAAAGAGTGTACGAGGCTAAAATGTTCAGATTAGCATTATGGTAATAAGTGCATTTACGATGAAAGAATTTCAAATAACGAGTTGAAACTTTCACTGATCCACAAGAACATAACTCTACACCTTCTGTGAAAACATGTAGGTAATATCTGCATTACTTGGGAAAATGTGGAGGAAATAGTTATATTAACTCTTCGACGGCCATCGGGATAACTATGTTGCATTAATGTGCGCCTTCCCATAGTTAGCAATGGGACAAATTGGTCCCGTACTAATGGTGTATTTCTGTCTAATTGGTACTTACGGGTTACAAGTTAACAATCGTTTACGCCTTCTGAGAAAAAATGGAGGTTATATCAGCATTATTTTGGAAAATATGGAGGAAATAGTTTACGGTGACAATATTAGAAGCAGCTTAAAAGTAAAAAAAAATGCAAAAATTCGACTCGAATGGGATAAAAAACCGTCAGAAAATTGTATGCCATTGAGTTTGACGCATAGGAACAGAAACTTTTGCGAGAGAAGAAATATTTTTAATTACATTAACAAATGAGTGAACGAGGCTAAAATGTTCAGATTAGCATTATGTTAATAAGTGCATTTACGGAGAAAGTATTTCCTATGACGCGTAGAAACTTGCACTGATCCACAAAAGCAGTACTCTTAGCCTTCTGAGAAAAAATAGAGGTAATATCCGTATAACTGTCGAGGATATGGGAGTAAATATCTACGATTGCTAAATTAGCAAAAGGCTTCAAAATGAATGAAATGGTATCCATGGTTACTTGAGATTGAACAGAGGATGGCGAAGGGAACTAATTTTTTGAATAGGCATAACTGGAATAAGTGCTGTTACAGACAATTAAGTACTCAAGGTTTAGTCGTGTAATTTGATGTGCAGATATAAGGTATATTTTTCTTAATTTACCCTGAAAGAATGTCGGTTATATCTGCATAAGATTCGAAAATATGTGGGTAATTGTTTTCGGTGACAATATAATGAAAAGCTTCAATATCAAAGAAATGCAAAAATCCGACTCGAATGGGATAAAAAACCTTCAGAAAATGTGTATACCATTGAGTTTGATGCATTGGAACAGAAAAATATGCAGGAGAAAAAATATGTTTGATTACAATAACAAAAGAGTGTACGAGGCTAAAATGTTCAGATTAGCATTATGGTAATAAGTGCATTTACGGAGAAAGTATGTCATATGACGCGTCGAAACTTAAACTGATCCACAAAAGTATTACTCTACGCCTTTTGTGAACATATGGAGGAAATATCCGCATTATTTCCGAAAATATGTGAGTAATTGTTACCGGTGACAATATTATAAAAAGGTTCAAAAACAAAGAAATGCAAAACCTCGACTCGAATGGGATAAAAAACCGTCAGAAAATGTGTATGCCATTGATTTTTATGCATAGGAACAGATAATATTGCGAGAGGAAAAATATTTTTACTTACATTACCAAAAGAGTGTACGAGGCTAAAATTTCAGATTAGCATTATGTGAAAAAATGGAGGTAATATCCTTATAACTGTCGAAGATATGGGTGTAAATGTCTACGGTGACTAAATTAGCAAAAGGCTTCTAAATGAAAGAAATGTTATCCATGGTTACTTGAGATTGAACAGAGGATGGCTAAGGGAACTAATTTTTTGGATAGGCATAACTTGAATAAGTGCTATTACACACTAAGTACTCAATGTTTAGTCGTGTATTTTGATGTGCAGGAATAAAACATATTTCTTAACCTACCCTGAAAGAATGGCGGTTATATCTGCATAAGATACCAAAATATGAGGGTAATTGTTTACGGTGACAATATAATGAAAAGCTTAAAAATCAAATGCATGCAAAACTTCGACTCGAATGGGATAAAAAACAATCAGAAAATGTGTATACCATTGAGTTTGATGCATAGGAACATAAAATATGCAGGAGAAAAATTATGTTTACTTACATTGACAAAAGAGTGTACGAGGCGAAAATGTTCAGATTAGCATTATGGTAATAAGTGCATTTACGGAGAAAGTATGTCATATGACGCGTCGAAACATAAACTGATCCACAAAAGCATTACTCTACGCCATTTGTGAACATATGGAGGTAATATCCGCATTACTTCCGAAAATATGTGAGTAATTGTTTCCGGTGACAATATTATAATAAGCTTCAAAAACAAAGAAATGCAAAACCTCGACTCGAATGGGATAAAAAACCATCGAAATCTGTGCATACCATTGAGTTTTATGCAAAGGAACAGAAAATTCTGCGAGAGAAGAAATATTTTTACTTACATTAACAAAAGAGTGTAGGAGACTAAAATTCAGATTAGCATTATGTTAATAAGTGCATTTACGGAGAAAGTATTTCATATGACGCTTCGAAACTTGTACTGGTCCTCAACAGCATTACTCTACGCCTTCTGTGAAAACATGGAGGTAATATCTCCAATAATTATGAAAATATGTTAGTAATTGTTTCCGGTGACAATGTTATTAAAAGCTTCAAAATCAAAATATTGCAAAAATCCGACTCGAATGGGATAAAAAACCATCGAAATCTGTGCATACCATTGAGTTTTATGCAAAGGAACAGAAAATTTTACGAGAGAAGAAATATTTTTACTTACATTAACAAAAGAGTGTAGGAGGCTAAAATTCAGATTAGCATTATGTTAATAAGTGCAATTAACGGAGAAGTATTTCATATAACGCGTCGATACTTGCACTGAACCTCAAAAGCAATACTCTACGCCTTCTTTGAAATAATGGAGGTGATATCTGCATAACTGTCGAAGATATGGGTTTAAATGTCTACGGTGACTAAATTATCAAAGGGCTTACAAATGAAAGCAATGGTATCCATGTATACTTGAGATTGAACGGAGGATGGCGAAGGGAACTAATTTTTTGGATAGGCATGGAGGTAATATCCGCATTATTATCGAAGATATGGGTGTAAATGCCTACGGTGACTAAATTTGAAAAAGGCTTTTAAATGAAAGAAATGGTATCTATGGTTACTTGAGATTGAACAGCGGATGTCGAAAGGAACTTATTTTTTGGATAGGCAAAACGGGAATAAGTGCTGTTACAGACTAAGTACTCAAGGTTTAGTCGTGTAATTTGGTGTGCAAGAATAAGGTATATTTCTTAACCTACCCTAAAAGAATGGCGGTTATATCTGCATAATATTCGAAAATAGGTGGGTAATTGTTTCCGGAGCCAATATAATGAATATCTTCAAAATCAAATAAATGCAAAACTTAGAATCGAATGGGATAAAAAACCATCAGAAAATTTGTATACCATTGAGTTAAATAAATAGGAACAGAAATATATGCGAGAGAAGAAATATTTTTACTTACATTAACAAAAGAGTGTACGAGGCTAAAATTTCAGATTAGCATTATATTAATAAGTGCATTTACGAAAACATTATTTCATATAACGCGTCGAAACTTGCACTGATCCTCAACAGCATTACTCTACGCCTTCTGTGAAAGCATGGAGATAATATCCATGAAAATTTGGAAAATATGTTGGTAATTGTTTCCGGTGACAATGTTATTAAAAGCTTCAAAATCAAAAAATTGCAAAAATACGACTCGAATGGGATAAAAAACCATCAAAATCTGTGTATACCATTGAGTTTTATGCAAAAGAACAGAAAATTCTGCGAGAGAAGAAATATTTTTACTTTAATTAACAAAAGAGTGTAGGAAGCTAAAATTTCAGGTTAGCATTATGATAATAAGTGCATTTACGGATAAGTATTTCATATGACGCGTCGAAACTTGCACTGATCCTCAACAGTATTACTCTACGCCTTCTGTGAATGCATGGAGATAATATCCCCGAAAATTCTGAAAATATGTTGGTAATTGTTTCCGGTGACAATGTAATTAAAAGCTTCAAAATTAAAAAAATAATTTCAAAACTCCGACTCGAATGGCAAAAAAAAACCATCAAAAATTGTGTATACCATTGAGTTTGATGCATAGGAACAGAAAAATAAGCGAGAGAAGAAATATTTTTACAAACATTAACAAAAGAGTGTACGAGGCAAAAATTTCAGATTAGCATTATGTTAATAAGTGCATTTACGGAAAAGGTATTTCATATAACGCGTCGATACTTGCACTGAACCTCAAAAGCTATACTCTACGCCTTCTCTGAAAAAATGAAGGTGATATCATCATAACTGTCGAAGATATGGGTTTAAATGTCTACGGTGACTAAATTATCAAAGGGCTTCCAAATGAAAGAAATGGTATCCATGGATACTTGAGATTGAACGGAGGATCGCGAAGGGAACTAATTTTTTGGATAGGCATGGTGGTAATATCCGCATAACTATCGAAGATATGGGTGTAAATGCCTACGGTGACTAAATTAGAAAAAGGCTTTTAAGTAAAAGAAATGGTATCCATGGTTACTTGAGATTGAAGAGCGGATGTCGAAAGGAACTTATTTTTTGGATAGGCAAAACTGGAATAAGTGCTGTTACAGACTAAGTACTCAAGGATTAGTCGTGTAATTTGATGTGCAGGAATAAGGTATATTTCTTAAACTACCCTGAAAGAACGGCGGTTATATCTGCCTAAGATTCGAAAATATGTGGGTAATTGTTTCCGGAGCCAATATAATGAAAAGCTTAAAAATAAAAAAAAATGCAAAACTTTGACTCGAATGGGATAAAAAACCAGTAGAAAATTTGTATACCATTGAGTTTAAAAAATAGGAACAGAAAAATATGCAATAGAAGAAATATTTTTACTTACATTAGCAAAAGAGTGTACTAGGCTAAAATTTCAGATTAGCATTATATTAATATGTGCATTTACGGAAAAAGTATTCCATATAACGCGTCGAAACTTGCACTGATCCTCAACAGTATTACTCTACGCCTTCTGTGAATGCATGGAGATAATATCCCCGAAAATTCTGAAAATATGTTGGTAATTGTTTCCGGTGACAATGTAATTAAAAGCTTCAAAATCAAAAAATTGCAAAAAACCGACTCGAATGGGATAAAAAACCATCAAAAACTGTGTATACCATTGAGTTTGATGCAAAGGAAAAGAAATTTCTGCGAGAGAAGAAATATTTTTACTTACATTAACAAAAGAGTGTACGAGGTGAAAATTTCAGATTAGCATTATGTTAATAAGTGCATTTACGGAGAAAGTATTTCATATGACGCTTCGAAACTTGCACTGTTCATCAACAGTATTACTCTACGCCTTCTGTGAAAACATGGAGGTAATATCCTTGAAAATTCCGAAAATATGTTGGTAATTGTTTCCGGTGACAATGTTATTAAAAGCTTCAAAATCAAAGTATTGCAAAAATCCGACTCAAATTTGATAAAAAACCATCGAAATCTGTGCATACCATTGCGTTTTATGCAAAGGAACAGAAAATTATGCGAAGGAAGAAATATTTTTACTTACATTAACAAAAGAGTGTAGGAGGCTAAAATTTCAGATTAGCATTATGTTAATAAGTGCATTTACGGAGAAAGTATTTCATATGACGCTTCGAAACTTGTACTGGTCCTCAATAGCATTACTCTACGCCTTCTGTGAAAACATGGAGGTAATATCTCCAAAAATTATGAAAATATGTTGGTAATTGTTTCCGGTGACAATGTAATTAAAAGCTTCAAAATTAAAATAATAATTCCAAAACTCCGACTCGAATGGGAAAAAAAACCTCAAAAAATGTGAATACCATTGAGTTTGATGCATAGGAATAGAAAAATAAGCGAGAGAAGAAATATTTATACTTACATTAACAAAAGAGTGTACGAGGCAAAAATTTCAGATTAGCCTTATGTTAATAAGTGCATTTACGGAAAAGGTATTTCATATAACGCGTCGATACTTGTACTGAACCTCAAACGCTATACTTTACGCCTTCTCTGAAAAAATGGAGGTATTATCATAATAACTGTCGAAGATATGGGTTTAAATGTCTACGGTGACTAAATTATCAAAGGGCTTACAAATGAAAGAAATGGTATCCATTACTTGAGATTGAACGGAGGATGGCGAATGGAACTAATTTTTTGGATAGGCATGGAGGTAATATCCGCATAACTATCGAAGATATGGGTGTAAATGCCTACGGTGACTAAATTAGAAAAAGGCTTTTAAATGAAAGAAATGGTATCCATGGTTACTTGAGATTGAACAGAGGATGTCGAAAGGAACTTATTTTTTGGATAGGCAAAACTGGAATTAGTGCTGTTACAGACTAAGTACTCAAGGTTTAATCGTGTATTTTGGTGTGCAAGAATAAGGTATATTTCTTAACCTACCCTGAAAGAATGGCGGTTATATCTGCATAATATTCGAAAATAGGTGGGTAATTGTTTCCGGAGCCAATATAATGAAAAGCTTCAAAATCAAATAAATGCAAAACTTAGAATCGAATGGGATAAAAAACCATCAGAAAATTTGTATACCATTGAGTTAAATAAATAGGAACAGAAATATATGCGAGAGTAGAAATATTTTTACTTACATTAACAAAAGAGTGTACGAGGCTAAAATTTCAGATTAGCATTATATTAATAAGTGCATTTACGAAAACATTATTTCATATAACGCGTCGAAACTTGCACTGATCCTCAACAGCATTACTCTACGCCTTCTGTGAAAGCATGAAGATAATATCCATGAAAATTCCGAAAATATGTTGGTAATTGTTTCCGGTGACAATGTTATTAAAAGCTTCACAATCAAAAAATTCCAAAAATCCGACTCAAATGGGATAAAAAACCAACAAAATCTGTGTATACCATTGAGTTTTATGCAAAGGAACAGAAAATTCTGCGAGAGAAGAAATATTTTTACTTACATTAACAAAAGAGTGTGGGAAGCTAAAATTTCAGATTAGCATTATGTTAATAAGTGCATTTACGGATAAGTATTTCATATGACGCTTCGAAACTTGCACTGTTCCTCAAGAGCATTACTGTACGCCATCTGTGAAAACATGGAGGTAATATCGCCAATAATTATGAAAATATGTTGGTAATTGTTTCCGGTGACAATGTAATTAAAAACTTAAAATTAAAAAAATAATTCCAAAACTCCGACTCGAATGGGAAAAAAAACCATCAACAAATGTGTGTACTATTGAGTTTGATGCATAGGAACAAAAAAATAAGCGAGAGAAGAAATATCTTTACTAACATTAACAAAAGAGTGTACGAGGCAAAAATTTCAGATTAGCATTATGTTAATAAGTGCATTTACGGAAAAGGTATTTCATATAACGCGTCGATACTTGCACTAAACCTCGAATGCTATACTCTACGCCTTCTCTGAATAAATGGTGGTAATATCCTCATAACTGTCGAAGATATGGGTTTAAATGTCTACGGTGACTAAATTATCAAAGGGCTTACAAATGAAAGAAATGGTATCCATGGATACTTGAGATTGAACGGAGGATGGCGAAGGGAACTAATTTTTTGGATAGGCATGGAGGTAATATCCGCATAACTATCGAAGACATGGGTGTAAATGCCTACGGTGACTAAATTAGAAAAAGGCTTTTAAATGAAAGAAATGGTATTCATGGTTACTTGAGATTGAACAGAATATGTCAAAGGGAACTTATTTTTTGGATAGGCATAACTGGAATAAGTGCTGTTAAGGAAAAAGTATTCAAGGTTTAGTCGTGTAATTTGATGTGCAGGAATAAGGTATATTTCTTAACCTACCCTGAAAGAACGGCGGTTATATTTGCCTAAGATTAAAAAATATGTGGGTAATTGTTTCCGGAGCCAATATAATGAAAAGCTTCAAAATCAAAAAAATGCAAAACTTTGACTCAAATGGGATAAAAAAACCATCCGAAAATTTGTATACCATTGAGTTTAAAAAATAGGAACAGAAAAATATGCGATTGAAGAAATATTTTTACTTACATTAGCAAAAGAGTGTACTAGGCTTAAATTTCAGATTAGCATTATCTTAATAAGTGCATTTACGGAAAAAGTATTTCATATAACGCGTCGATACTTACACTGAACCTCAACAGCAATACTCTTCGCCTTCTCTAAAAACATGGAGGTGATATCCGCATAACTGTCGAAGATATGGGTGTAAATGTCTACGGTGACTAAATTAGCAAAGGGCTTCCAAATGAAAGAAATGGTATCCATGGATACTTGAAATTGAACGGAGGATGGCGAAGGGAACTAATTTATTTGGATAGGCATGGAAGTAATATCCGCATAACTATCGAAGATATGGGTGTAAATGCCTACGGTGACTAAATTAGAAAAAGGTTTTTAAATGAAAGAAATGGTATCCATGGTTACTTGAAATTGAACAGAGGATGGCGAAGGGAACTTATTTTTTGGATAGGCATAACTGGAATAAGTTCTGTTACAGACTAATTACTCAAGGTTTAGTCGTGTAATTTGATGTGCCGGAACAAGGTATATTCCTTTACCTACCCTTAAAGAATGGCGGTTATATCTGCCTAAGGTTCAAAAATATGTGGGAAATTGTTTCCGGTGACAATATAATGAAAAGTTTTAAAATCAAAGAAATGCTAAACGTCGACTCGAATGGGATAAAAAACCATCAGAAAATATGTATACTATTGAGTTTAATAAAAAGGAACAGAAAAATATGCAAAAGAAGAAATATTTTTACTTACATTAACAAAAGAGTGTACGAGGCTAAAATTTAAAATTAGCATTATATTAATAAGTGCATTTACGGAAAAAGTATTTCATATAACGCGTCGAAACTTACACTGATCTTCAACAGTATTACTCTACGCCTTCTGTGAAAGCATGGAGGTAATATACCCGTAAATTCCCGGAATAAGGTATATTTCTTAACGTACCCTGAAAGAACGGCGGTTATATTTGCCTAAGATTCGAAAATATGTGGGTAATTGTTTCCGGAGCCAATATAATGAAAAGCTTCAAAATCAAAAAAATGCAAAACTTTGACTCAAATGGGATAAAAAAACCATCCGAAAATTTGTATACCATTGAGTTTAAAAAATAGGAACAGAAAAATATGCGATAGAAGAAATATTTTTACTAACATTAGCAAAAGAGTGTACTAGGCAAAAATTTCAGATTAGCATTATCTTAATAAGTGCATTTACGGATAAAGTATTTCATATAACGCGTCGATACTTGCACCGAACCTCAAAAGCAATACTCTACGCCTTCTCTGAAACAATGGAGGTGATATCCGCATAACTGACGAAGATATGGGTGTAAATGTCTACGGTGACTAAATTAGCAAAGGGCTTCCAAATGAAAGAAATGGTATCCATGGATACTTGAGATTGAACAGAATATGTCGAAGGGAACTTATTTTTTGGATAGGCATAACTGGAATAAGTGCTGTTACAGACTAAGTACTCAAGGTTTAGTCGTGTAATTTGATGTGCAGGAATAAGGTATATTTCTTAACCTACCCTAAAAAAATGGCGGTTATATCTGCATAATATTCGAAAATAGGTGGGTATTATTTTCCGGAGCCAATATAATGAAATGCTTCAAAATCAAATAAATGCAAAACTTTGACTCAAATGGGATAAAAAACCATCAGAAAATTTGTATACCATTGAGTTTAATAAATAGGAAGAGAAAAATATGCGAGAGAAGAAATATTTTTCCTTACATTAACAAGAGAGTGTACGAGGCTAAAATTTCAGATTAGCATTATATTAATAAGTTCATTTACGAAATATTTATTATATATAACGCGTCGAAAATTGCACTGATCCTCAACAGCATTCTTCTACGCCTTCTGTGAAAGCATGGAGGTAATATACGCAATATTTCTGAAAATATGTTGGTGAGTGTTTCCGGTGACAATATAATGAAAAGCTTCAAAATCAAAGAAATGCAATCATCCGACTCGAAAGGGATAAAAAACCTTAAGAAAATGTGTATGCCATTGAGTTTGATGAACAAAAACAGAAAAATATGCGAGAGAAGAAATATGTTTACTTACATTAACAAAAGATTGTACGAGGCTAAAATGTTCAGATTAGCATTATGTTAATAAGTGCATTTACGGAGAAAGTATTTCATATAACGCGTCGAACCTTGCACTGATCCACAAAAGCATTACTATACGCCTTCTGAGAAAACATGGAGGTAATATCCTAATAACTATAGAAGATATGGGTGTAAATGCCTATGGTGACTAAATTAGCAAAAGGCTTCTAAATGAAAGAAATGGTATCCATGGTTACTTGAGCGTGAACAGAGGATGGCGAAGGGAACTAATTTTTCGGATAGGCTTAACTGTAATAAGTGCTGTTACAGACTAAGTACTCAAGGTTTAGTCATGTAATTTGATGTGCAGGAATAAGGTATATTTCTTAACCTACCCTGAAGGAATGGCGGTTATATCTGCATAAGATTTGAAAATATGTGGGTAATTGTTTACGGTGACAATATAATGTAAAGCTTCAAAATCAATGAAATGCAAAACTTCACTCGAATGGGATAAAAAACCATCAGATAATGTGTATACCATTGAGTTAAATGCATAGGAACAGAAAATTCTGCGAGAGAAGAAATATCTTTTTACTTACATTAGCAAAAGTGTGTACGAACCAAAAATTTCAGATTAGCTTTATGGAAATAAGTGCATTTACGGTGTAGGTATTTCATGTAACGCGTCGAATCTTGTACTTATCCTCAACGCATTACTCTACGCCTTCTGTGAAAATAAGGATGTAATATTTGCAATACTTTCAAAAATATATGAGTAATTGTTTCCGGTGACAATATTATAAAAAGCTTCAAAATCAAAGAAATACAAAACTTCGACTCGAATGGGATAAGAAACCATCAGAAAATGTGTATACCATTGAGTTTGATGCATAGGAACAGAAAATTCTGCGAGAGAAGAAATATATTTTTACTTACATTAACAAAAGAGTGTACGAGGCAAAAATTTCAGATTAGCATTATTATAATAAGTGCATTTACGGAAAAGGTATTCCATATTATGCTTCGAAACTTGCACTGTTCTTCAACAGCATTACTCTACGCCTTATCTGCAAAAATGGAGGTGATATCCGCATAACTGTCGATGATATGGGTGTAAATGTCTACGGTGTCTAAATTAGCAAAGGGCTTCCTAATGAAAGAAATGGTATCCATGGTTACTTGAGATTGAACAGAGGATGGCGAGGGAACTTATTTTTTGGATAGGCATAACTGGATTAAGTGCCGTTACAGACTAAGTACTCAAGGTTTAGTCGTGTTATTTGATGTGCAGGAACAAGGTATATTTCTTAACCTACCCTGAAAGAATGGCGGTTATATCTGCATAAGATTCGAAAATATATGCGTAATTGTTTCCGGTGCCAATATAATGAAAAGCTTCAAAATCAAATAAATGCAAAACTTCGACTCAAATTGGATAAAAAACCGACTATGACCATAATGACCGAATGGGATAAAAAACCGTCAGAATCGTGTATGCCATTGAGTTTAATGCATAGGAACAGAAAAGTTTGCGAGAAAAGAAATAATTTTACTTACATTAACAAAAGAGTGTACGAGGCTAAAATGTTCAGATTAGCATTATGGTAATAAGTGCATTTACGATGAAAGAATTTCAAATAACGAGTTGAAACTTTCACTGATCCACAAGAACATAACTCTACACCTTCTGTGAAAACATGTAGGTAATATCTGCATTACTTGGGAAAATGTGGAGGAAATAGTTATATTAACTCTTCGACGGCCATCGGGATAACTATGTTGCATTAATATGCGCCTTCCCATAGTTAGCAATGGGACAAATTGGTCCCGTACTAATGGTGTATTTCTGTCTAATTGATACTTACGGGTTACAAGTTAACAATCGTTTACGCCTTCTGAGAAAAAATGGAGGTTATATCAGCATTATTTTGGAAAATATGGAGGAAATAGTTTACGGTGACAATATTAGAAGCAGCTTAAAAGTAAAAAAAAATGCAAAAATTCGACTCGAATGGGATAAAAAACCGTCAGAAAATTGTATGCCATTGAGTTTGACGCATAGGAACAGAAACTTTTGCGAGAGAAGAAATATTTTTAATTACATTAACAAATGAGTGAACGAGGCTAAAATGTTCAGATTAGCATTATGTTAATAAGTGCATTTACGGAGAAAGTATTTCCTATGACGCGTAGAAACTTGCACTGATCCACAAAAGCAGTACTCTTAGCCTTCTGAGAAAAAATAGAGGTAATATCCGTATAACTGTCGAGGATATGGGAGTAAATATCTACGATTGCTAAATTAGCAAAAGGCTTCAAAATGAATGAAATGGTATCCATGGTTACTTGAGATTGAACAGAGGATGGCGAAGGGAACTAATTTTTTGAATAGGCATAACTGGAATAAGTGCTGTTACAGACAATTAAGTACTCAAGGTTTAGTCGTGTAATTTGATGTGCAGATATAAGGTATATTTTTCTTAATTTACCCTGAAAGAATGTCGGTTATATCTGCATAAGATTCGAAAATATGTGGGTAATTGTTTTCGGTGACAATATAATGAAAAGCTTCAATATCAAAGAAATGCAAAAATCCGACTCGAATGGGATAAAAAACCTTCAGAAAATGTGTATACCATTGAGTTTGATGCATAGGAACAGAAAAATATGCAGGAGAAAAAATATGTTTGATTACAATAACAAAAGAGTGTACGAGGCTAAAATGTTCAGATTAGCATTATGGTAATAAGTGCATTTACGGAGAAAGTATGTCATATGACGCGTCGAAACTTAAACTGATCCACAAAAGTATTACTCTACGCCTTTTGTGAACATATGGAAAAATATCCGCATTATTTCCGAAAATATGTGAGTAATTGTTACCGGTGACAATATTATAAAAAGGTTCAAAAACAAAGAAATGCAAAACCTCGACTCGAATGGGATAAAAAACCGTCAGAAAATGTGTATGCCATTGATTTTTATGCATAGGAACAGATAATATTGCGAGAGGAAAAATATTTTTACTTACATTACCAAAAGAGTGTACGAGGCTAAAATTTCAGATTAGCATTATGTGAAAAAATGGAGGTAATATCCTTATAACTGTCGAAGATATGGGTGTAAATGTCTACGGTGACTAAATTAGCAAAAGGCTTCTAAATGAAAGAAATGTTATCCATGGTTACTTGAGATTGAACAGAGGATGGCTAAGGGAACTAATTTTTTGGATAGGCATAACTTGAATAAGTGCTATTACACACTAAGTACTCAATGTTTAGTCGTGTATTTTGATGTGCAGGAATAAAACATATTTCTTAACCTACCCTGAAAGAATGGCGGTTATATCTGCATAAGATACCAAAATATGAGGGTAATTGTTTACGGTGACAATATAATGAAAAGCTTAAAAATCAAATGCATGCAAAACTTCGACTCGAATGGGATAAAAAACAATCAGAAAATGTGTATACCATTGAGTTTGATGCATAGGAACATAAAATATGCAGGAGAAAAATTATGTTTACTTACATTGACAAAAGAGTGTACGAGGCGAAAATGTTCAGATTAGCATTATGGTAATAAGTGCATTTACGGAGAAAGTATGTCATATGACGCGTCGAAACATAAACTGATCCACAAAAGCATTACTCTACGCCATTTGTGAACATATGGAGGTAATATCCGCATTACTTCCGAAAATATGTGAGTAATTGTTTCCGGTGACAATATTATAATAAGCTTCAAAAACAAAGAAATGCAAAACCTCGACTCGAATGGGATAAAAAACCATCGAAATCTGTGCATACCATTGAGTTTTATGCAAAGGAACAGAAAATTCTGCGAGAGAAGAAATATTTTTACTTACATTAACAAAAGAGTGTAGGAGACTAAAATTCAGATTAGCATTATGTTAATAAGTGCATTTACGGAGAAAGTATTTCATATGACGCTTCGAAACTTGTACTGGTCCTCAACAGCATTACTCTACGCCTTCTGTGAAAACATGGAGGTAATATCTCCAATAATTATGAAAATATGTTAGTAATTGTTTCCGGTGACAATGTTATTAAAAGCTTCAAAATCAAAATATTGCAAAAATCCGACTCGAATGGGATAAAAAACCATCGAAATCTGTGCATACCATTGAGTTTTATGCAAAGGAACAGAAAATTTTACGAGAGAAGAAATATTTTTACTTACATTAACAAAAGAGTGTAGGAGGCTAAAATTCAGATTAGCATTATGTTAATAAGTGCAATTAACGGAGAAGTATTTCATATAACGCGTCGATACTTGCACTGAACCTCAAAAGCAATACTCTACGCCTTCTTTGAAATAATGGAGGTGATATCTGCATAACTGTCGAAGATATGGGTTTAAATGTCTACGGTGACTAAATTATCAAAGGGCTTACAAATGAAAGCAATGGTATCCATGTATACTTGAGATTGAACGGAGGATGGCGAAGGGAACTAATTTTTTGGATAGGCATGGAGGTAATATCCGCATTATTATCGAAGATATGGGTGTAAATGCCTACGGTGACTAAATTTGAAAAAGTCTTTTAAATGAAAGAAATGGTATCTATGGTTACTTGAGATTGAACAGCGGATGTCGAAAGGAACTTATTTTTTGGATAGGCAAAACGGGAATAAGTGCTGTTACAGACTAAGTACTCAAGGTTTAGTCGTGTAATTTGGTGTGCAAGAATAAGGTATATTTCTTAACCTACCCTAAAAGAATGGCGGTTATATCTGCATAATATTCGAAAATAGGTGGGTAATTGTTTCCGGAGCCAATATAATGAATATCTTCAAAATCAAATAAATGCAAAACTTAGAATCGAATGGGATAAAAAACCATCAGAAAATTTGTATACCATTGAGTTAAATAAATAGGAACAGAAATATATGCGAGAGAAGAAATATTTTTACTTACATTAACAAAAGAGTGTACGAGGCTAAAATTTCAGATTAGCATTATATTAATAAGTGCATTTACGAAAACATTATTTCATATAACGCGTCGAAACTTGCACTGATCCTCAACAGCATTACTCTACGCCTTCTGTGAAAGCATGGAGATAATATCCATGAAAATTTGGAAAATATGTTGGTAATTGTTTCCGGTGACAATGTTATTAAAAGCTTCAAAATCAAAAAATTGCAAAAATACGACTCGAATGGGATAAAAAACCATCAAAATCTGTGTATACCATTGAGTTTTATGCAAAAGAACAGAAAATTCTGCGAGAGAAGAAATATTTTTACTTTAATTAACAAAAGAGTGTAGGAAGCTAAAATTTCAGGTTAGCATTATGATAATAAGTGCATTTACGGATAAGTATTTCATATGACGCGTCGAAACTTGCACTGATCCTCAACAGTATTACTCTACGCCTTCTGTGAATGCATGGAGATAATATCCCCGAAAATTCTGAAAATATGTTGGTAATTGTTTCCGGTGACAATGTAATTAAAAGCTTCAAAATTAAAAAAATAATTTCAAAACTCCGACTCGAATGGCAAAAAAAAACCATCAAAAATTGTGTATACCATTGAGTTTGATGCATAGGAACAGAAAAATAAGCGAGAGAAGAAATATTTTTACAAACATTAACAAAAGAGTGTACGAGGCAAAAATTTCAGATTAGCATTATGTTAATAAGTGCATTTACGGAAAAGGTATTTCATATAACGCGTCGATACTTGCACTGAACCTCAAAAGCTATACTCTACGCCTTCTCTGAAAAAATGAAGGTGATATCATCATAACTGTCGAAGATATGGGTTTAAATGTCTACGGTGACTAAATTATCAAAGGGCTTCCAAATGAAAGAAATGGTATCCATGGATACTTGAGATTGAACGGAGGATCGCGAAGGGAACTAATTTTTTGGATAGGCATGGTGGTAATATCCGCATAACTATCGAAGATATGGGTGTAAATGCCTACGGTGACTAAATTAGAAAAAGGCTTTTAAGTAAAAGAAATGGTATCCATGGTTACTTGAGATTGAAGAGCGGATGTCGAAAGGAACTTATTTTTTGGATAGGCAAAACTGGAATAAGTGCTGTTACAGACTAAGTACTCAAGGATTAGTCGTGTAATTTGATGTGCAGGAATAAGGTATATTTCTTAAACTACCCTGAAAGAACGGCGGTTATATCTGCCTAAGATTCGAAAATATGTGGGTAATTGTTTCCGGAGCCAATATAATGAAAAGCTTAAAAATAAAAAAAAAATGCAAAACTTTGACTCGAATGGGATAAAAAACCAGTAGAAAATTTGTATACCATTGAGTTTAAAAAATAGGAACAGAAAAATATGCAATAGAAGAAATATTTTTACTTACATTAGCAAAAGAGTGTACTAGGCTAAAATTTCAGATTAGCATTATATTAATATGTGCATTTACGGAAAAAGTATTCCATATAACGCGTCGAAACTTGCACTGATCCTCAACAGTATTACTCTACGCCTTCTGTGAATGCATGGAGATAATATCCCCGAAAATTCTGAAAATATGTTGGTAATTGTTTCCGGTGACAATGTAATTAAAAGCTTCAAAATCAAAAAATTGCAAAAAACCGACTCGAATGGGATAAAAAACCATCAAAAACTGTGTATACCATTGAGTTTGATGCAAAGGAAAAGAAATTTCTGCGAGAGAAGAAATATTTTTACTTACATTAACAAAAGAGTGTACGAGGTGAAAATTTCAGATTAGCATTATGTTAATAAGTGCATTTACGGAGAAAGTATTTCATATGACGCTTCGAAACTTGCACTGTTCATCAACAGTATTACTCTACGCCTTCTGTGAAAACATGGAGGTAATATCCTTGAAAATTCCGAAAATATGTTGGTAATTGTTTCCGGTGACAATGTTATTAAAAGCTTCAAAATCAAAGTATTGCAAAAATCCGACTCAAATTTGATAAAAAACCATCGAAATCTGTGCATACCATTGCGTTTTATGCAAAGGAACAGAAAATTATGCGAAGGAAGAAATATTTTTACTTACATTAACAAAAGAGTGTAGGAGGCTAAAATTTCAGATTAGCATTATGTTAATAAGTGCATTTACGGAGAAAGTATTTCATATGACGCTTCGAAACTTGTACTGGTCCTCAATAGCATTACTCTACGCCTTCTGTGAAAACATGGAGGTAATATCTCCAAAAATTATGAAAATATGTTGGTAATTGTTTCCGGTGACAATGTAATTAAAAGCTTCAAAATTAAAATAATAATTCCAAAACTCCGACTCGAATGGGAAAAAAAACCTCAAAAAATGTGAATACCATTGAGTTTGATGCATAGGAATAGAAAAATAAGCGAGAGAAGAAATATTTATACTTACATTAACAAAAGAGTGTACGAGGCAAAAATTTCAGATTAGCCTTATGTTAATAAGTGCATTTACGGAAAAGGTATTTCATATAACGCGTCGATACTTGTACTGAACCTCAAACGCTATACTTTACGCCTTCTCTGAAAAAATGGAGGTATTATCATAATAACTGTCGAAGATATGGGTTTAAATGTCTACGGTGACTAAATTATCAAAGGGCTTACAAATGAAAGAAATGGTATCCATTACTTGAGATTGAACGGAGGATGGCGAAGGGAACTAATTTTTTGGATAGGCATGGAGGTAATATCCGCATAACTATCGAAGATATGGGTGTAAATGCCTACGGTGACTAAATTAGAAAAAGGCTTTTAAATGAAAGAAATGGTATCCATGGTTACTTGAGATTGAACAGAGGATGTCGAAAGGAACTTATTTTTTGGATAGGCAAAACTGGAATTAGTGCTGTTACAGACTAAGTACTCAAGGTTTAATCGTGTATTTTGGTGTGCAAGAATAAGGTATATTTCTTAACCTACCCTGAAAGAATGGCGGTTATATCTGCATAATATTCGAAAATAGGTGGGTAATTGTTTCCGGAGCCAATATAATGAAAAGCTTCAAAATCAAATAAATGCAAAACTTAGAATCGAATGGGATAAAAAGCCATCAGAAAATTTGTATACCATTGAGTTAAATAAATAGGAACAGAAATATATGCGAGAGTAGAAATATTTTTACTTACATTAACAAAAGAGTGTACGAGGCTAAAATTTCAGATTAGCATTATATTAATAAGTGCATTTACGAAAACATTATTTCATATAACGCGTCGAAACTTGCACTGATCCTCAACAGCATTACTCTACGCCTTCTGTGAAAGCATGAAGATAATATCCATGAAAATTCCGAAAATATGTTGGTAATTGTTTCCGGTGACAATGTTATTAAAAGCTTCACAATCAAAAAATTCCAAAAATCCGACTCAAATGGGATAAAAAACCAACAAAATCTGTGTATACCATTGAGTTTTATGCAAAGGAACAGAAAATTCTGCGAGAGAAGAAATATTTTTACTTACATTAACAAAAGAGTGTGGGAAGCTAAAATTTCAGATTAGCATTATGTTAATAAGTGCATTTACGGATAAGTATTTCATATGACGCTTCGAAACTTGCACTGTTCCTCAAGAGCATTACTGTACGCCATCTGTGAAAACATGGAGGTAATATCGCCAATAATTATGAAAATATGTTGGTAATTGTTTCCGGTGACAATGTAATTAAAAACTTAAAATTAAAAAAATAATTCCAAAACTCCGACTCGAATGGGAAAAAAAACCATCAACAAATGTGTGTACTATTGAGTTTGATGCATAGGAACAAAAAAATAAGCGAGAGAAGAAATATCTTTACTAACATTAACAAAAGAGTGTACGAGGCAAAAATTTCAGATTAGCATTATGTTAATAAGTGCATTTACGGAAAAGGTATTTCATATAACGCGTCGATACTTGCACTAAACCTCGAATGCTATACTCTACGCCTTCTCTGAATAAATGGTGGTAATATCCTCATAACTGTCGAAGATATGGGTTTAAATGTCTACGGTGACTAAATTATCAAAGGGCTTACAAATGAAAGAAATGGTATCCATGGATACTTGAGATTGAACGGAGGATGGCGAAGGGAACTAATTTTTTGGATAGGCATGGAGGTAATATCCGCATAACTATCGAAGACATGGGTGTAAATGCCTACGGTGACTAAATTAGAAAAAGGCTTTTAAATGAAAGAAATGGTATTCATGGTTACTTGAGATTGAACAGAATATGTCAAAGGGAACTTATTTTTTGGATAGGCATAACTGGAATAAGTGCTGTTAAGGAAAAAGTATTCAAGGTTTAGTCGTGTAATTTGATGTGCAGGAATAAGGTATATTTCTTAACCTACCCTGAAAGAACGGCGGTTATATTTGCCTAAGATTAAAAAATATGTGGGTAATTGTTTCCGGAGCCAATATAATGAAAAGCTTCAAAATCAAAAAAATGCAAAACTTTGACTCAAATGGGATAAAAAAACCATCCGAAAATTTGTATACCATTGAGTTTAAAAAATAGGAACAGAAAAATATGCGATAGAAGAAATATTTTTACTTACATTAGCAAAAGAGTGTACTAGGCTTAAATTTCAGATTAGCATTATCTTAATAAGTGCATTTACGGAAAAAGTATTTCATATAACGCGTCGATACTTACACTGAACCTCAACAGCAATACTCTTCGCCTTCTCTAAAAACATGGAGGTGATATCCGCATAACTGTCGAAGATATGGGTGTAAATGTCTACGGTGACTAAATTAGCAAAGGGCTTCCAAATGAAAGAAATGGTATCCATGGATACTTGAAATTGAACGGAGGATGGCGAAGGGAACTAATTTATTTGGATAGGCATGGAAGTAATATCCGCATAACTATCGAAGATATGGGTGTAAATGCCTACGGTGACTAAATTAGAAAAAGGTTTTTAAATGAAAGAAATGGTATCCATGGTTACTTGAAATTGAACAGAGGATGGCGAAGGGAACTTATTTTTTGGATAGGCATAACTGGAATAAGTTCTGTTACAGACTAATTACTCAAGGTTTAGTCGTGTAATTTGATGTGCCGGAACAAGGTATATTCCTTTACCTACCCTTAAAGAATGGCGGTTATATCTGCCTAAGGTTCAAAAATATGTGGGAAATTGTTTCCGGTGACAATATAATGAAAAGTTTTAAAATCAAAGAAATGCTAAACGTCGACTCGAATGGGATAAAAAACCATCAGAAAATATGTATACTATTGAGTTTAATAAAAAGGAACAGAAAAATATGCAAAAGAAGAAATATTTTTACTTACATTAACAAAAGAGTGTACGAGGCTAAAATTTAAAATTAGCATTATATTAATAAGTGCATTTACGGAAAAAGTATTTCATATAACGCGTCGAAACTTACACTGATCTTCAACAGTATTACTCTACGCCTTCTGTGAAAGCATGGAGGTAATATACCCGTAAATTCCCGGAATAAGGTATATTTCTTAACGTACCCTGAAAGAACGGCGGTTATATTTGCCTAAGATTCGAAAATATGTGGGTAATTGTTTCCGGAGCCAATATAATGAAAAGCTTCAAAATCAAAAAAATGCAAAACTTTGACTCAAATGGGATAAAAAAACCATCCGAAAATTTGTATACCATTGAGTTTAAAAAATAGGAACAGAAAAATATGCGATAGAAGAAATATTTTTACTAACATTAGCAAAAGAGTGTACTAGGCAAAAATTTCAGATTAGCATTATCTTAATAAGTGCATTTACGGATAAAGTATTTCATATAACGCGTCGATACTTGCACCGAACCTCAAAAGCAATACTCTACGCCTTCTCTGAAACAATGGAGGTGATATCCGCATAACTGACGAAGATATGGGTGTAAATGTCTACGGTGACTAAATTAGCAAAGGGCTTCCAAATGAAAGAAATGGTATCCATGGATACTTGAGATTGAACAGAATATGTCGAAGGGAACTTATTTTTTGGATAGGCATAACTGGAATAAGTGCTGTTACAGACTAAGTACTCAAGGTTTAGTCGTGTAATTTGATGTGCAGGAATAAGGTATATTTCTTAACCTACCCTAAAAAAATGGCGGTTATATCTGCATAATATTCGAAAATAGGTGGGTATTATTTTCCGGAGCCAATATAATGAAATGCTTCAAAATCAAATAAATGCAAAACTTTGACTCAAATGGGATAAAAAACCATCAGAAAATTTGTATACCATTGAGTTTAATAAATAGGAAGAGAAAAATATGCGAGAGAAGAAATATTTTTCCTTACATTAACAAGAGAGTGTACGAGGCTAAAATTTCAGATTAGCATTATATTAATAAGTTCATTTACGAAATATTTATTATATATAACGCGTCGAAAATTGCACTGATCCTCAACAGCATTCTTCTACGCCTTCTGTGAAAGCATGGAGGTAATATCCGCAATATTTCTGAAAATATGTTGGTGAGTGTTTCCGGTGACAATATAATGAAAAGCTTCAAAATCAAAGAAATGCAATCATCCGACTCGAAAGGGATAAAAAACCTTAAGAAAATGTGTATGCCATTGAGTTTGATGAACAAAAACAGAAAAATATGCGAGAGAAGAAATATGTTTACTTACATTAACAAAAGATTGTACGAGGCTAAAATGTTCAGATTAGCATTATGTTAATAAGTGCATTTACGGAGAAAGTATTTCATATAACGCGTCGAACCTTGCACTGATCCACAAAAGCATTACTATACGCCTTCTGAGAAAACATGGAGGTAATATCCTAATAACTATAGAAGATATGGGTGTAAATGCCTATGGTGACTAAATTAGCAAAAGGCTTCTAAATGAAAGAAATGGTATCCATGGTTACTTGAGCGTGAACAGAGGATGGCGAAGGGAACTAATTTTTCGGATAGGCTTAACTGTAATAAGTGCTGTTACAGACTAAGTACTCAAGGTTTAGTCATGTAATTTGATGTGCAGGAATAAGGTATATTTCTTAACCTACCCTGAAGGAATGGCGGTTATATCTGCATAAGATTTGAAAATATGTGGGTAATTGTTTACGGTGACAATATAATGTAAAGCTTCAAAATCAATGAAATGCAAAACTTCACTCGAATGGGATAAAAAACCATCAGATAATGTGTATACCATTGAGTTAAATGCATAGGAACAGAAAATTCTGCGAGAGAAGAAATATCTTTTTACTTACATTAGCAAAAGTGTGTACGAACCAAAAATTTCAGATTAGCTTTATGGAAATAAGTGCATTTACGGTGTAGGTATTTCATGTAACGCGTCGAATCTTGTACTTATCCTCAACGCATTACTCTACGCCTTCTGTGAAAATAAGGATGTAATATTTGCAATACTTTCAAAAATATATGAGTAATTGTTTCCGGTGACAATATTATAAAAAGCTTCAAAATCAAAGAAATACAAAACTTCGACTCGAATGGGATAAGAAACCATCAGAAAATGTGTATACCATTGAGTTTGATGCATAGGAACAGAAAATTCTGCGAGAGAAGAAATATATTTTTACTTACATTAACAAAAGAGTGTACGAGGCAAAAATTTCAGATTAGCATTATATTAATAAGTGCATTTACGGAAAAGGTATTCCATATTATGCTTCGAAACTTGCACTGTTCTTCAACAGCATTACTCTACGCCTTATCTGCAAAAATGGAGGTGATATCCGCATAACTGTCGATGATATGGGTGTAAATGTCTACGGTGTCTAAATTAGCAAAGGGCTTCCTAATGAAAGAAATGGTATCCATGGTTACTTGAGATTGAACAGAGGATGGCGAGGGAACTTATTTTTTGGATAGGCATAACTGGATTAAGTGCCGTTACAGACTAAGTACTCAAGGTTTAGTCGTGTTATTTGATGTGCAGGAACAAGGTATATTTCTTAACCTACCCTGAAAGAATGGCGGTTATATCTGCATAAGATTCGAAAATATATGCGTAATTGTTTCCGGTGCCAATATAATGAAAAGCTTCAAAATCAAATAAATGCAAAACTTCGACTCAAATTGGATAAAAAACCGACTATGACCATAATGACCGAATGGGATAAAAAACCGTCAGAATTGTGTATGCCATTGAGTTTAATGCATAGGAACAGAAAAGTTTGCGAGAAAAGAAATAATTTTACTTACATTAACAAAAGAGTGTACGAGGCTAAAATGTTCAGATTAGCATTATGGTAATAAGTGCATTTACGATGAAAGAATTTCAAATAACGAGTTGAAACTTTCACTGATCCACAAGAACATAACTCTACACCTTCTGTGAAAACATGTAGGTAATATCTGCATTACTTGGGAAAATGTGGAGGAAATAGTTATATTAACTCTTCGACGGCCATCGGGATAACTATGTTGCATTAATATGCGCCTTCCCATAGTTAGCAATGGGACAAATTGGTCCCGTACTAATGGTGTATTTCTGTCTAATTGGTACTTACGGGTTACAAGTTAACAATCGTTTACGCCTTCTGAGAAAAAATGGAGGTTATATCAGCATTATTTTGGAAAATATGGAGGAAATAGTTTACGGTGACAATATTAGAAGCAGCTTAAAAGTAAAAAAAAATGCAAAAATTCGACTCGAATGGGATAAAAAACCGTCAGAAAATTGTATGCCATTGAGTTTGACGCATAGGAACAGAAACTTTTGCGAGAGAAGAAATATTTTTAATTACATTAACAAATGAGTGAACGAGGCTAAAATGTTCAGATTAGCATTATGTTAATAAGTGCATTTACGGAGAAAGTATTTCCTATGACGCGTAGAAACTTGCACTGATCCACAAAAGCAGTACTCTTAGCCTTCTGAGAAAAAATAGAGGTAATATCCGTATAACTGTCGAGGATATGGGAGTAAATATCTACGATTGCTAAATTAGCAAAAGGCTTCAAAATGAATGAAATGGTATCCATGGTTACTTGAGATTGAACAGAGGATGGCGAAGGGAACTAATTTTTTGAATAGGCATAACTGGAATAAGTGCTGTTACAGACAATTAAGTACTCAAGGTTTAGTCGTGTAATTTGATGTGCAGATATAAGGTATATTTTTCTTAATTTACCCTGAAAGAATGTCGGTTATATCTGCATAAGATTCGAAAATATGTGGGTAATTGTTTTCGGTGACAATATAATGAAAAGCTTCAATATCAAAGAAATGCAAAAATCCGACTCGAATGGGATAAAAAACCTTCAGAAAATGTGTATACCATTGAGTTTGATGCATAGGAACAGAAAAATATGCAGGAGAAAAAATATGTTTGATTACAATAACAAAAGAGTGTACGAGGCTAAAATGTACAGATTAGCATTATATTAATAAGTGCATTTACGGAAAAGGTATTTCATATAACGCGTCGATACTTGCACTGAACCTCAAAAGCTATACTCTACGCCTTCTCTGAAAAAATGAAGGTGATATCATCATAACTGTCGAAGATATGGGTTTAAATGTCTACGGTGACTAAATTATCAAAGGGCTTCCAAATGAAAGAAATGGTATCCATGGATACTTGAGATTGAACGGAGGATCGCGAAGGGAACTAATTTTTTGGATAGGCATGGTGGTAATATCCGCATAACTATCGAAGATATGGGTGTAAATGCCTACGGTGACTAAATTAGAAAAAGGCTTTTAAGTAAAAGAAATGGTATCCATGGTTACTTGAGATTGAAGAGCGGATGTCGAAAGGAACTTATTTTTTGGATAGGCAAAACTGGAATAAGTGCTGTTACAGACTAAGTACTCAAGGATTAGTCGTGTAATTTGATGTGCAGGAATAAGGTATATTTCTTAAACTACCCTGAAAGAACGGCGGTTATATCTGCCTAAGATTCGAAAATATGTGGGTAATTGTTTCCGGAGCCAATATAATGAAAAGCTTAAAAATCAAAAAAAAATGCAAAACTTTGACTCGAATGGGATAAAAAACCAGTAGAAAATTTGTATACCATTGAGTTTAAAAAATAGGAACAGAAAAATATGCAATAGAAGAAATATTTTTACTTACATTAGCAAAAGAGTGTACTAGGCTAAAATTTCAGATTAGCATTATATTAATATGTGCATTTACGGAAAAAGTATTTCATATAACGCGTCGAAACTTGCACTGATCCTCAACAGTATTACTCTACGCCTTCTGTGAATGCATGGAGATAATATCCCCGAAAATTCTGAAAATATGTTGGTAATTGTTTCCGGTGACAATGTAATTAAAAGCTTCAAAATCAAAAAATTGCAAAAAACCGACTCGAATGGGATAAAAAACCATCAAAAACTGTGTATACCATTGAGTTTGATGCAAAGGAAAAGAAATTTCTGCGAGAGAAGAAATATTTTTACTTACATTAACAAAAGAGTGTACGAGGTGAAAATTTCAGATTAGCATTATGTTAATAAGTGCATTTACGGAGAAAGTATTTCATATGACGCTTCGAAACTTGCACTGTTCATCAACAGTATTACTCTACGCCTTCTGTGAAAACATGGAGGTAATATCCTTGAAAATTCCGAAAATATGTTGGTAATTGTTTCCGGTGACAATGTTATTAAAAGCTTCAAAATCAAAGTATTGCAAAAATCCGACTCAAATTTGATAAAAAACCATCGAAATCTGTGCATACCATTGCGTTTTATGCAAAGGAACAGAAAATTATGCGAGAGAAGAAATATTTTTACTTACATTAACAAAAGAGTGTAGGAGGCTAAAATTTCAGATTAGCATTATGTTAATAAGTGCATTTACGGAGAAAGTATTTCATATGACGCTTCGAAACTTGTACTGGTCCTCAATAGCATTACTCTACGCCTTCTGTGAAAACATGGAGGTAATATCTCCAAAAATTATGAAAATATGTTGGTAATTGTTTCCGGTGACAATGTAATTAAAAGCTTCAAAATTAAAATAATAATTCCAAAACTCCGACTCGAATGGGAAAAAAAACCTCAAAAAATGTGAATACCATTGAGTTTGATGCATAGGAATAGAAAAATAAGCGAGAGAAGAAATATTTATACTTACATTAACAAAAGAGTGTACGAGGCAAAAATTTCAGATTAGCCTTATGTTAATAAGTGCATTTACGGAAAAGGTATTTCATATAACGCGTCGATACTTGTACTGAACCTCAAACGCTATACTTTACGCCTTCTCTGAAAAAATGGAGGTATTATCATAATAACTGTCGAAGATATGGGTTTAAATGTCTACGGTGACTAAATTATCAAAGGGCTTACAAATGAAAGAAATGGTATCCATTACTTGAGATTGAACGGAGGATGGCGAAGGGAACTAATTTTTTGGATAGGCATGGAGGTAATATCCGCATAACTATCGAAGATATGGGTGTAAATGCCTACGGTGACTAAATTAGAAAAAGGCTTTTAAATGAAAGAAATGGTATCCATGGTTACTTGAGATTGAACAGAGGATGTCGAAAGGAACTTATTTTTTGGATAGGCAAAACTGGAATTAGTGCTGTTACAGACTAAGTACTCAAGGTTTAATCGTGTATTTTGGTGTGCAAGAATAAGGTATATTTCTTAACCTACCCTGAAAGAATGGCGGTTATATCTGCCTAAGGTTCAAAAATATGTGGGAAATTGTTTCCGGTGACAATATAATTCCTTTACCTACCCTTAAGAATTGTTTCCGGAGCCAATATAATGAAAAGCTTCAAAATCAAATAAATGCAAAACTTAGAATCGAATGGGATAAAAAACCATCAGAAAATTTGTATACCATTGAGTTAAATAAATAGGAACAGAAATATATGCGAGAGTAGAAATATTTTTACTTACATTAACAAAAGAGTGTACGAGGCTAAAATTTCAGATTAGCATTATATTAATAAGTGCATTTACGAAAACATTATTTCATATAACGCGTCGAAACTTGCACTGATCCTCAACAGCATTACTCTACGCCTTCTGTGAAAGCATGAAGATAATATCCATGAAAATTCCGAAAATATGTTGGTAATTGTTTCCGGTGACAATGTTATTAAAAGCTTCACAATCAAAAAATTCCAAAAATCCGACTCAAATGGGATAAAAAACCAACAAAATCTGTGTATACCATTGAGTTTTATGCAAAGGAACAGAAAATTCTGCGAGAAAAGAAATATTTTTACTTACATTAACAAAAGAGTGTAGGAAGCTAAAATTTCAGATTAGCATTATGTTAATAAGTGCATTTACGGATAAGTATTTCATATGACGCTTCGAAACTTGCACTGTTCCTCAAGAGCATTACTGTGCGCCATCTGTGAAAACATGGAGGTAATATCGCCAATAATTATGAAAATATGTTGGTAATTGTTTCCGGTGACAATGTAATTAAAAACTTAAAATTAAAAAAATAATTCCAAAACTCCGACTCGAATGGGAAATGCTATACTCTACGCCTTCTCTGAAAAAATGGTGGTAATATCATCATAACTGTCGAAGATATGGGTTTAAATGTCTACGGTGACTAAATTATCAAAGGGCTTACAAATGAAAGAAATGGTATCCATGGATACTTGAGATTGAACGGAGGATGGCGAAGGGAACTAATTTTTTGGATAGGCATGGAGGTAATATCCGCATAACTATCGAAGATATGGGTGTAAATGCCTACGGTGACTAAATTAGAAAAAGGCTTTTAAATGAAAGAAATGGTATTCATGGTTACTTGAGATTGAACAGAATATGTCAAAGGGAACTTATTTTTTGGATAGGCATAACTGGAATAAGTGCTGTTAAGGAAAAAGTATTCAAGGTTTAGTCGTGTAATTTGATGTGCAGGAATAAGGTATATTTCTTAACCTACCCTGAAAGAACGGCGGTTATATTTGCCTAAGATTCGAAAATATGTGGGTAATTGTTTCCGGAGCCAATATAATGAAAAGCTTCAAAATCAAAAAAATGCAAAACTTTGACTCAAATGGGATAAAAAAAACCATCCGAAAATTTGTATACCATTGAGTTTAAAAAATAGGAACAGAAAAATATGCGATAGAAGAAATATTTTTACTTACATTAGCAAAAGAGTGTACTAGGCTTAAATTTCAGATTAGCATTATCTTAATCAGTGCATTTACGGAAAAAGTATTTCATATAACGCGTCGATACTTACACTGAACCTCAACAGCAATACTCTTCGCCTTCTCTAAAAACATGGAGGTGATATCCGCATAACTGTCGAAGATATGGGTGTAAATGTCTACGGTGACTAAATTAGCAAAGGGCTTCCAAATGAAAGAAATGGTATCCATGGATACTTGAAATTGAACGGAGGATGGCGAAGGGAACTAATTTATTTGGATAGGCATGGAAGTAATATCCGCATAACTATCGAAGATATGGGTGTAAATGCCTACGGTGACTAAATTAGAAAAAGGTTTTTAAATGAAAGAAATGGTATCCAAAGTTACTTGAAATTGAACAGAGGATGGCGAAGGGAACTTATTTTTTGGATAGGCATAACTGGAATAAGTTCTGTTACAGACTAATTACTCAAGGTTTAGTCGTGTAATTTGATGTGCCGGAACAAGGTATATTCCTTTACCTACCCTTAAAGAATGGCGGTTATATCTGCCTAAGGTTCAAAAATATGTGGGAAATTGTTTCCGGTGACAATATAATGAAAAGTTTTAAAATCAAAGAAATGCTAAACGTCGACTCGAATGGGATAAAAAACCATCAGAAAATATGTATACTATTGAGTTTAATAAAAAGGAACAGAAAAATATGCAAAAGAAGAAATATTTTTACTTACATTAACAAAAGAGTGTACGAGGCTAAAATTTAAAATTAGCATTATATTAATAAGTGCATTTACGGAAAAAGTATTTCATATAACGCGTCGAAACTTACACTGATCTTCAACAGTATTACTCTACGCCTTCTGTGAAAGCATGGAGGTAATATACCCGTAAATTCCCGGAATAAGGTATATTTCTTAACGTACCCTGAAAGAACGGCGGTTATATTTGCCTAAGATTCGAAAATATGTGGGTAATTGTTTCCGGAGCCAATATAATGAAAAGCTTCAAAATCAAAAAAATGCAAAACTTTGACTCAAATGGGATAAAAAAACCATCCGAAAATTTGTATACCATTGAGTTTAAAAAATAGGAACAGAAAAATATGCGATAGAAGAAATATTTTTACTAACATTAGCAAAAGAGTGTACTAGGCAAAAATTTCAGATTAGCATTATCTTAATAAGTGCATTTACGGATAAAGTATTTCATATAACGCGTCGATACTTGCACCGAACCTCAAAAGCAATACTCTACGCCTTCTCTGAAACAATGGAGGTGATATCCGCATAACTGACGAAGATATGGGTGTAAATGTCTACGGTGACTAAATTAGCAAAGGGCTTCCAAATGAAAGAAATGGTATCCATGGATACTTGAGATTGAACAGAATATGTCGAAGGGAACTTATTTTTTGGATAGGCATAACTGGAATAAGTGCTGTTACAGACTAAGTACTCAAGGTTTAGTCGTGTAATTTGATGTGCAGGAATAAGGTATATTTCTTAACCTACCCTAAAAAAATGGCGGTTATATCTGCATAATATTCGAAAATAGGTGGGTATTATTTTCCGGAGCCAATATAATGAAATGCTTCAAAATCAAATAAATGCAAAACTTTGACTCAAATGGGATAAAAAACCATCAGAAAATTTGTATACCATTGAGTTTAATAAATAGGAAGAGAAAAATATGCGAGAGAAGAAATATTTTTCCTTACATTAACAAGAGAGTGTACGAGGCTAAAATTTCAGATTAGCATTATATTAATAAGTTCATTTACGAAATATTTATTATATATAACGCGTCGAAAATTGCACTGATCCTCAACAGCATTCTTCTACGCCTTCTGTGAAAGCATGGAGGTAATATCCGCAATATTTCTGAAAATATGTTGGTGAGTGTTTCCGGTGACAATATAATGAAAAGCTTCAAAATCAAAGAAATGCAATCATCCGACTCGAAAGGGATAAAAAACCTTAAGAAAATGTGTATGCCATTGAGTTTGATGAACAAAAACAGAAAAATATGCGAGAGAAGAAATATGTTTACTTACATTAACAAAAGATTGTACGAGGCTAAAATGTTCAGATTAGCATTATGTTAATAAGTGCATTTACGGAGAAAGTATTTCATATAACGCGTCGAACCTTGCACTGATCCACAAAAGCATTACTATACGCCTTCTGAGAAAACATGGAGGTAATATCCTAATAACTATAGAAGATATGGGTGTAAATGCCTATGGTGACTAAATTAGCAAAAGGCTTCTAAATGAAAGAAATGGTATCCATGGTTACTTGAGCGTGAACAGAGGATGGCGAAGGGAACTAATTTTTCGGATAGGCTTAACTGTAATAAGTGCTGTTACAGACTAAGTACTCAAGGTTTAGTCATGTAATTTGATGTGCAGGAATAAGGTATATTTCTTAACCTACCCTGAAGGAATGGCGGTTATATCTGCATAAGATTTGAAAATATGTGGGTAATTGTTTACGGTGACAATATAATGTAAAGCTTCAAAATCAATGAAATGCAAAACTTCACTCGAATGGGATAAAAAACCATCAGATAATGTGTATACCATTGAGTTAAATGCATAGGAACAGAAAATTCTGCGAGAGAAGAAATATATTTTTACTTACATTAACAAAAGAGTGTACGAGGCAAAAATTTCAGATTAGCATTATATTAATAAGTGCATTTACGGAAAAGGTATTCCATATTATGCTTCGAAACTTGCACTGTTCTTCAACAGCATTACTCTACGCCTTATCTGCAAAAATGGAGGTGATATCCGCATAACTGTCGATGATATGGGTGTAAATGTCTACGGTGTCTAAATTAGCAAAGGGCTTCCTAATGAAAGAAATGGTATCCATGGTTACTTGAGATTGAACAGAGGATGGCGAGGGAACTTATTTTTTGGATAGGCATAACTGGATTAAGTGCCGTTACAGACTAAGTACTCAAGGTTTAGTCGTGTTATTTGATGTGCAGGAACAAGGTATATTTCTTAACCTACCCTGAAAGAATGGCGGTTATATCTGCATAAGATTCGAAAATATATGCGTAATTGTTTCCGGTGCCAATATAATGAAAAGCTTCAAAATCAAATAAATGCAAAACTTCGACTCAAATTGGATAAAAAACCGACTATGACCATAATGACCGAATGGGATAAAAAACCGTCAGAATTGTGTATGCCATTGAGTTTAATGCATAGGAACAGAAAAGTTTGCGAGAAAAGAAATAATTTTACTTACATTAACAAAAGAGTGTACGAGGCTAAAATGTTCAGATTAGCATTATGGTAATAAGTGCATTTACGATGAAAGAATTTCAAATAACGAGTTGAAACTTTCACTGATCCACAAGAACATAACTCTACACCTTCTGTGAAAACATGTAGGTAATATCTGCATTACTTGGGAAAATGTGGAGGAAATAGTTATATTAACTCTTCGACGGCCATCGGGATAACTATGTTGCATTAATATGCGCCTTCCCATAGTTAGCAATGGGACAAATTGGTCCCGTACTAATGGTGTATTTCTGTCTAATTGGTACTTACGGGTTACAAGTTAACAATCGTTTACGCCTTCTGAGAAAAAATGGAGGTTATATCAGCATTATTTTGGAAAATATGGAGGAAATAGTTTACGGTGACAAAATTAGAAGCAGCTTAAAAGTAAAAAAAAATGCAAAAATTCGACTCGAATGGGATAAAAAACCGTCAGAAAATTGTATGCCATTGAGTTTGACGCATAGGAACAGAAACTTTTGCGAGAGAAGAAATATTTTTAATTACATTAACAAATGAGTGAACGAGGCTAAAATGTTCAGATTAGCATTATGTTAATAAGTGCATTTACGGAGAAAGTATTTCCTATGACGCGTAGAAACTTGCACTGATCCACAAAAGCAGTACTCTTAGCCTTCTGAGAAAAAATAGAGGTAATATCCGTATAACTGTCGAGGATATGGGAGTAAATATCTACGATTGCTAAATTAGCAAAAGGCTTCAAAATGAATGAAATGGTATCCATGGTTACTTGAGATTGAACAGAGGATGGCGAAGGGAACTAATTTTTTGAATAGGCATAACTGGAATAAGTGCTGTTACAGACAATTAAGTACTCAAGGTTTAGTCGTGTAATTTGATGCGCAGATATAAGGTATATTTTTCTTAATTTACCCTGAAAGAATGTCGGTTATATCTGCATAAGATTCGAAAATATGTGGGTAATTGTTTTCGGTGACAATATAATGAAAAGCTTCAATATCAAAGAAATGCAAAAATCCGACTCGAATGGGATAAAAAACCTTCAGAAAATGTGTATACCATTGAGTTTGATGCATAGGAACAGAAAAATATGCAGGAGAAAAAATATGTTTGATTACAATAACAAAAGAGTGTACGAGGCTAAAATGTTCAGATTAGCATTATGGTAATAAGTGCATTTACGGAGAAAGTATGTCATATGACGCGTCGAAACTTAAACTGATCCACAAAAGTATTACTCTACGCCTTTTGTGAACATATGGAGGAAATATCCGCATTATTTCCGAAAATATGTGAGTAATTGTTTCCGGTGACAATATTATAAAAAGGTTCAAAAACAAAGAAATGCAAAACCTCGACTCGAATGGGATAAAAAACCGTCAGAAAATGTGTATGCCATTGATTTTTATGCATAGGAACAGATAATATTGCGAGAGGAAAAATATTTTTACTTACATTACCAAAAGAGTGTACGAGGCTAAAATTTCAGATTAGCATTATGTGAAAAAATGGAGGTAATATCCTTATAACTGTCGAAGATATGGGTGTAAATGTCTACGGTGACTAAATTAGCAAAAGGCTTCTAAATGAAAGAAATGTTATCCATGGTTACTTGAGATTGAACAGAGGATGGCTAAGGGAACTAATTTTTTGGATAGGCATAACTGGAATAAGTGCTATTACACACTAAGTACTCAATGTTTAGTCGTGTATTTTGATGTGCAGGAATAAAACATATTTCTTAACCTACCCTGAAAGAATGGCGGTTATATCTGCATAAGATACCAAAATATGAGGGTAATTGTTTACGGTGACAATATAATGAAAAGCTTAAAAATCAAATGCATGCAAAACTTCGACTCGAATGGGATAAAAAACAATCAGAAAATGTGTATACCATTGAGTTTGATGCATAGGAACATAAAATATGCAGGAGAAAAATTATGTTTACTTACATTGACAAAAGAGTGTACGAGGCGAAAATGTTCAGATTAGCATTATGGTAATAAGTGCATTTACGGAGAAAGTATGTCATATGACGCGTCGAAACATAAACTGATCCACAAAAGCATTACTCTACGCCATTTGTGAACATATGGAGGTAATATCCGCATTACTTCCGAAAATATGTGAGTAATTGCTTCCGGTGACAATATTATAATAAGCTTCAAAAACAAAGAAATGCAAAACCTCGACTCGAATGGGATAAAAAACCGTCAGAAAATGTGTATGCCATTGATTTTTATGCATAGGAACAGAAAATATTGCGAGAGGAGAAATATTTTTACTTACATTAACAAAAGAGTGTACGAGGCTAAAATGTTCAGGATAGCATTATGGTAATAAGTGCATTTACGGAGAAAGAATTTTATATAACGCGTTGAAACCTTCACTGATCCACAAAAACATTACTCTACGCCTTCTGTGAAAACAAAGAGGTAATATTTGCAATACTTCCGAAAATATGTTGGTAATTGTTTTACGGTGACAATGTAACTCAAAGCTTCAAAATCAAGGAAATGCAAAAATTCGACTCGAATAGGATAAAAAACCATCACAAAATGTGTATGCCATTGAGTTTGATGCATAGGATCAGAAAAATATGCGAGAGAAGAAATATTTTTACTTACATTAACAAAAGAGTGTACGAGGCAAAAATTTCAGATTAGCATTATGTTAATAAGTGCATTTACGGAGTAAGTATTTCATATAACGCATCGATACTTGCAATGAACCTCAAAAACAATACTCTACGCCTTCTCCAAAAAAATTGAGGTGATATCCGCATAACTGTCGAAGATATGGGTGTAAATGTCTACGGTGACTAAATTAGTAAAAGCCTTCTAAATGAAAGAATTGGAATCCATGGTTACTTGAGATTGAACAGAGGATGGCGAAGGGAACTAATTTTTTGGATAGGCATAACTGGAATAAGTGCTGTTACAGACTAAGTACCCAAGGTTTAGTCATGTAATTTGATGTGCAGGAATAAGGTATATTCCTTTACCTACCCTTAAAGAATAGCGTTTATATCTGCATAAGGTTCGAAAATATGTGGGGAATTGTTTCCGGTGACAATATAATGAAAAGCTTCAAAATCGAAGAAATGCAAAACTTCGACTCGAATGGGATAAAAGACCATCAGAAAATGTGTATACCATTGAGTTTGATGCATAGGAACAGAAAAATATGCGAGAGTAGAAATATGTTTACTTACATTATCAAAAGAGTGTACGAGGCTAAAATTTCAGATTAGCATTATGGTAATAAGTGCATTTACGGAAAAAGTATTTTATATAACGCGATGAAACTTTCACTGATCCACAACAGCATTACTCTACGCTCTCTTTGAATACATTGAGGTAATATCCTCATTACTTCCGAAAATATGTGAGTAATTGTTTCCGGTGACAATATAATGAAAAGTTTCAAAATCAAAGAAATGCAAACATCCGACTCGAATGGGATAAAAAACCATCACAAAATGTGTATGCCATTGAGTTTAATAAATAGGAACAGAAAGATATGCGAGAGAAGAAATATTTTTCCTTACATTAACAAAAGAGTGTACGAGGCTAAAATTTCAGATTAGCATTATATTAATAAGTGCATGGGATAAAAAACCATCACAAAATGTGTATGCCATTGAGTTTGATGCATAGGATCAGAAAAATATGCGAGAGAAGAAATATTTTTACTTACATTAACAAAACAGTGTACGAGGATAAAATTTCAGATTAGCATTATGTGAAAAAATGGAGGTAATATCCTTATAACTGTCGAAGATATGGGTGTAAATGTCTACGGTGACTAAATTAGTAAAAGCCTTCTAAATGAAAGAAATGGAATCCATGGTTACTTGAGATTGAACAGAGGATGGCGAAGGGAACTAATTTTTTGGATAGGCATAACTGGAATAAGTGCTGTTACAGACTAAGTGCTGGAATAAGTGCTGTTAACAAAAGAGTGTACGAGGCTAAAATGTTCAGATTAGCATTATGGTAATAAGTGCATTTACGGAAAAAGAATTTCATAAAACGCGTTAAAACTTTCACCGATCCACAAAAGCATTACTCTACGCCTTCTGTGAAAAAATGAAGGTAATATCTGCATTATTTTGGAAAATATGGAGGAAATAGTTATATTAACTCTTCGACGGCCATCGGGATAACTATGTTGCATTTATATGTGCCGTCCCATAGGTAGCAATGGGACATATTGGTCCCGTACTAATGGTAAATTTGTGTCCCATTTGTACTTACGGGTTACAGGTTAACAATCGTTTACGCCTTCTGAGAAAAAATGGAGGTAATTTTGGAAAATATGGAGGAAATAGTTTTCGGTGACAATATTAGAAGCAGTTTAAAAGTAAAAAAAATGCAAAAATTCGACTCGAATGGGTTAAAAAACCATCAGAAAATTGTATGCCATTGAGTTTGATGCATAGGAACAGAAAATTTCGCGAGAGAAGAATTATTTTTACTGACATTAACAAAAGAGTGTACGAGGCTACAATGTTCAGATTAGCATTATGTTAATAAGTGCATTTACGGAGAAAGTATTTCATATAACGCGTCGAACCTTGCACTGATCCACAAAAGCATTACTATACGCCTTCTGAGAAAACATGGAGGTAATATCCTAATAACTATAGAAGATATGGGTGTAAATGCCTATGGTGACTAAATTAGCAAAAGGCTTCTAAATGAAAGAAATGGTATCCATGGTTACTTGAGCGTGAACAGAGGATGGCGAAGGGAACTAATTTTTCGGATAGGCTTAACTGTAATAAGTGCTGTTACAGACTAAGTACTCAAGGTTTAGTCATGTAATTTGATGTGCAGGAATAAGGTATATTTCTTAACCTACCCTGAAGGAATGGCGGTTATATCTGCATAAGATTTGAAAATATGTGGGTAATTGTTTACGGTGACAATATAATGTAAAGCTTCAAAATCAATGAAATGCAAAACTTCACTCGAATGGGATAAAAAACCATCAGATAATGTGTATACCATTGAGTTAAATGCATAGGAACAGAAAATTCTGCGAGAGAAGAAATATCTTTTTACTTACATTAGCAAAAGTGTGTACGAACCAAAAATTTCAGATTAGCTTTATGGAAATAAGTGCATTTACGGTGTAGGTATTTCATGTAACGCGTCGAATCTTGTACTTATCCTCAACGCATTACTCTACGCCTTCTGTGAAAATAAGGATGTAATATTTGCAATACTTTCAAAAATATATGAGTAATTGTTTCCGGTGACAATATTATAAAAAGCTTCAAAATCAAAGAAATACAAAACTTCGACTCGAATGGGATAAGAAACCATCAGAAAATGTGTATACCATTGAGTTTGATGCATAGGAACAGAAAATTCTGCGAGAGAAGAAATATATTTTTACTTACATTAACAAAAGAGTGTACGAGGCAAAAATTTCAGATTAGCATTATATTAATAAGTGCATTTACGGAAAAGGTATTCCATATTATGCTTCGAAACTTGCACTGTTCTTCAACAGCATTACTCTACGCCTTATCTGCAAAAATGGAGGTGATATCCGCATAACTGTCGATGATATGGGTGTAAATGTCTACGGTGTCTAAATTAGCAAAGGGCTTCCTAATGAAAGAAATGGTATCCATGGTTACTTGAGATTGAACAGAGGATGGCGAGGGAACTTATTTTTTGGATAGGCATAACTGGATTAAGTGCCGTTACAGACTAAGTACTCAAGGTTTAGTCGTGTTATTTGATGTGCAGGAACAAGGTATATTTCTTAACCTACCCTGAAAGAATGGCGGTTATATCTGCATAAGATTCGAAAATATATGCGTAATTGTTTCCGGTGCCAATATAATGAAAAGCTTCAAAATCAAATAAATGCAAAACTTCGACTCAAATTGGATAAAAAACCGACTATGACCATAATGACCGAATGGGATAAAAAACCGTCAGAATTGTGTATGCCATTGAGTTTAATGCATAGGAACAGAAAAGTTTGCGAGAAAAGAAATAATTTTACTTACATTAACAAAAGAGTGTACGAGGCTAAAATGTTCAGATTAGCATTATGGTAATAAGTGCATTTACGATGAAAGAATTTCAAATAACGAGTTGAAACTTTCACTGATCCACAAGAACATAACTCTACACCTTCTGTGAAAACATGTAGGTAATATCTGCATTACTTGGGAAAATGTGGAGGAAATAGTTATATTAACTCTTCGACGGCCATCGGGATAACTATGTTGCATTAATATGCGCCTTCCCATAGTTAGCAATGGGACAAATTGGTCCCGTACTAATGGTGTATTTCTGTCTAATTGGTACTTACGGGTTACAAGTTAACAATCGTTTACGCCTTCTGAGAAAAAATGGAGGTTATATCAGCATTATTTTGGAAAATATGGAGGAAATAGTTTACGGTGACAAAATTAGAAGCAGCTTAAAAGTAAAAAAAAATGCAAAAATTCGACTCGAATGGGATAAAAAACCGTCAGAAAATTGTATGCCATTGAGTTTGACGCATAGGAACAGAAACTTTTGCGAGAGAAGAAATATTTTTAATTACATTAACAAATGAGTGAACGAGGCTAAAATGTTCAGATTAGCATTATGTTAATAAGTGCATTTACGGAGAAAGTATTTCCTATGACGCGTAGAAACTTGCACTGATCCACAAAAGCAGTACTCTTAGCCTTCTGAGAAAAAATAGAGGTAATATCCGTATAACTGTCGAGGATATGGGAGTAAATATCTACGATTGCTAAATTAGCAAAAGGCTTCAAAATGAATGAAATGGTATCCATGGTTACTTGAGATTGAACAGAGGATGGCGAAGGGAACTAATTTTTTGAATAGGCATAACTGGAATAAGTGCTGTTACAGACAATTAAGTACTCAAGGTTTAGTCGTGTAATTTGATGTGCAGATATAAGGTATATTTTTCTTAATTTACCCTGAAAGAATGTCGGTTATATCTGCATAAGATTCGAAAATATGTGGGTAATTGTTTTCGGTGACAATATAATGAAAAGCTTCAATATCAAAGAAATGCAAAAATCCGACTCGAATGGGATAAAAAACCTTCAGAAAATGTGTATACCATTGAGTTTGATGCATAGGAACAGAAAAATATGCAGGAGAAAAAATATGTTTGATTACAATAACAAAAGAGTGTACGAGGCTAAAATGTTCAGATTAGCATTATGGTAATAAGTGCATTTACGGAGAAAGTATGTCATATGACGCGTCGAAACTTAAACTGATCCACAAAAGTATTACTCTACGCCTTTTGTGAACATATGGAGGAAATATCCGCATTATTTCCGAAAATATGTGAGTAATTGTTTCCGGTGACAATATTATAAAAAGGTTCAAAAACAAAGAAATGCAAAACCTCGACTCGAATGGGATAAAAAACCGTCAAAAAATGTGTATGCCATTGATTTTTATGCATAGGAACAGATAATATTGCGAGAGGAAAAATATTTTTACTTACATTACCAAAAGAGTGTACGAGGCTAAAATTTCAGATTAGCATTATGTGAAAAAATGGAGGTAATATCCTTATAACTGTCGAAGATATGGGTGTAAATGTCTACGGTGACTAAATTAGCAAAAGGCTTCTAAATGAAAGAAATGTTATCCATGGTTACTTGAGATTGAACAGAGGATGGCTAAGGGAACTAATTTTTTGGATAGGCATAACTGGAATAAGTGCTATTACACACTAAGTACTCAATGTTTAGTCGTGTATTTTGATGTGCAGGAATAAAACATATTTCTTAACCTACCCTGAAAGAATGGCGGTTATATCTGCATAAGATACCAAAATATGAGGGTAATTGTTTACGGTGACAATATAATGAAAAGCTTAAAAATCAAATGCATGCAAAACTTCGACTCGAATGGGATAAAAAACAATCAGAAAATGTGTATACCATTGAGTTTGATGCATAGGAACATAAAATATGCAGGAGAAAAATTATGTTTACTTACATTGACAAAAGAGTGTACGAGGCGAAAATGTTCAGATTAGCATTATGGTAATAAGTGCATTTACGGAGAAAGTATGTCATATGACGCGTCGAAACATAAACTGATCCACAAAAGCATTACTCTACGCCATTTGTGAACATATGGAGGTAATATCCGCATTACTTCCGAAAATATGTGAGTAATTGCTTCCGGTGACAATATTATAATAAGCTTCAAAAACAAAGAAATGCAAAACCTCGACTCGAATGGGATAAAAAACCGTCAGAAAATGTGTATGCCATTGATTTTTATGCATAGGAACAGAAAATATTGCGAGAGGAGAAATATTTTTACTTACATTAACAAAAGAGTGTACGAGGCTAAAATGTTCAGGATAGCATTATGGTAATAAGTGCATTTACGGAGAAAGAATTTTATATAACGCGTTGAAACCTTCACTGATCCACAAAAACATTACTCTACGCCTTCTGTGAAAACAAAGAGGTAATATTTGCAATACTTCCGAAAATATGTTGGTAATTGTTTTACGGTGACAATGTAACTCAAAGCTTCAAAATCAAGGAAATGCAAAAATTCGACTCGAATAGGATAAAAAACCATCACAAAATGTGTATGCCATTGAGTTTGATGCATAGGATCAGAAAAATATGCGAGAGAAGAAATATTTTTACTTACATTAACAAAAGAGTGTACGAGGCAAAAATTTCAGATTAGCATTATGTTAATAAGTGCATTTACGGAGTAAGTATTTCATATAACGCATCGATACTTGCACTGAACCTCAAAAACAATACTCTACGCCTTCTCCAAAAAAATTGAGGTGATATCCGCATAACTGTCGAAGATATGGGTGTAAATGTCTACGGTGACTAAATTAGTAAAAGCCTTCTAAATGAAAGAATTGGAATCCATGGTTACTTGAGATTGAACAGAGGATGGCGAAGGGAACTAATTTTTTGGATAGGCATAACTGGAATAAGTGCTGTTACAGACTAAGTACCCAAGGTTTAGTCATGTAATTTGATGTGCAGGAATAAGGTATATTCCTTTACCTACCCTTAAAGAATAGCGTTTATATCTGCATAAGGTTCGAAAATATGTGGGGAATTGTTTCCGGTGACAATATAATGAAAAGCTTCAAAATCGAAGAAATGCAAAACTTCGACTCGAATGGGATAAAAGACCATCAGAAAATGTGTATACCATTGAGTTTGATGCATAGGAACAGAAAAATATGCGAGAGTAGAAATATGTTTACTTACATTATCAAAAGAGTGTACGAGGCTAAAATTTCAGATTAGCATTATGGTAATAAGTGCATTTACGGAAAAAGTATTTTATATAACGCGATGAAACTTTCACTGATCCACAACAGCATTACTCTACGCTCTCTTTGAATACATTGAGGTAATATCCTCATTACTTCCGAAAATATGTGAGTAATTGTTTCCGGTGACAATATAATGAAAAGTTTCAAAATCAAAGAAATGCAAACATCCGACTCGAATGGGATAAAAAACCATCACAAAATGTGTATGCCATTGAGTTTAATAAATAGGAACAGAAAGATATGCGAGAGAAGAAATATTTTTCCTTACATTAACAAAAGAGTGTACGAGGCTAAAATTTCAGATTAGCATTATATTAATAAGTGCATGGGATAAAAAACCATCACAAAATGTGTATGCCATTGAGTTTGATGCATAGGATCAGAAAAATATGCGAGAGAAGAAATATTTTTACTTACATTAACAAAACAGTGTACGAGGATAAAATTTCAGATTAGCATTATGTGAAAAAATGGAGGTAATATCCTTATAACTGTCGAAGATATGGGTGTAAATGTCTACGGTGACTAAATTAGTAAAAGCCTTCTAAATGAAAGAAATGGAATCCATGGTTACTTGAGATTGAACAGAGGATGGCGAAGGGAACTAATTTTTTGGATAGGCATAACTGGAATAAGTGCTGTTACAGACTAAGTGCTGGAATAAGTGCTGTTAACAAAAGAGTGTACGAGGCTAAAATGTTCAGATTAGCATTATGGTAATAAGTGCATTTACGGAAAAAGAATTTCATAAAACGCGTTAAAACTTTCACCGATCCACAAAAGCATTACTCTACGCCTTCTGTGAAAAAATGAAGGTAATATCTGCATTATTTTGGAAAATATGGAGGAAATAGTTATATTAACTCTTCGACGGCCATCGGGATAACTATGTTGCATTTATATGTGCCGTCCCATAGGTAGCAATGGGACATATTGGTCCCGTACTAATGGTAAATTTGTGTCCCATTTGTACTTACGGGTTACAGGTTAACAATCGTTTACGCCTTCTGAGAAAAAATGGAGGTAATTTTGGAAAATATGGAGGAAATAGTTTTCGGTGACAATATTAGAAGCAGTTTAAAAGTAAAAAAAATGCAAAAATTCGACTCGAATGGGTTAAAAAACCATCAGAAAATTGTATGCCATTGAGTTTGATGCATAGGAACAGAAAATTTCGCGAGAGAAGAATTATTTTTACTGACATTAACAAAAGAGTGTACGAGGCTACAATGTTCAGATTAGCATTATGGTAATAAGTGCATTTACGGAGAAAGAATTTCATATAACGCGTTGAAACTTTCACTGATCCACAAAAGCATTACTCAACGCCTTCTGTGAAAACGTGTAGGTAATATATGAATTACTTTGGAAAATATGGAGGAAATAGTTGTATTAACTCTTCGACGGCCATCGGGATAACTATGTTGCATTTATATGTGCCGTCCCATAGGTAGCAATTAAACATATTGGTCCCGTACTAATGGTATATTTGTGTCCCATTTGTACTTACGGGTTACAGGTTAACAATCCTTTACGCCTTCTGAGAAAAAATGGAGGTAATTTTGGAAAATATGGAGGAAATAGTTTTCGGTGACAATATTAGAAGCAGTTTAAAAGTAAAAAAAAATGCAAAACTTCGACTCGAATGGGTTAAAAAACCATCAGAAAATTGTATGCCATTGAGTTTGATGCATAGGAACAGAAAATTTCGCGAGAGAAGAATTATTTTTACTGACATTAACAGAGAGTGTACGAGGCTACAATGTTCAGATTAGCATTATGGTAATAAGTGCATTTACGGAGAAAGAATTTCATATAACGCGTTGAAACTTTCACTGATCCACAAAAGCATTACTCAACGCCTTCTGTGAAAACGTGTAGGTAATATATGAATTACTTTGGAAAATATGGAGGAAATAGTTGTATTAACTCTTCGACGGCCATCGGGATAACTATGTTGCATTTATATGTGCCGTCCCATAGGTAGCAATTAAAGATATTGGTCCCGTACTAATGGTATATTTGTGTCCCATTTGTACTTACGGGTTACAGGTTAACAATCCTTTACGCCTTCTGAGAAAAAATGGAGGTAATTTTGGAAAATATGGAGGAAATAGTTTTCGGTGACAATATTAGAAGCAGTTTAAAAGTAAAAAAAAATGCAAAACTTCGACTCGAATGGGATAAAAAACCATCAGAAAATTGTATGCCATTGAGTTTGATGCATAGGAACAGAAAATTTTGCGAGAGAAGAATTATTTTTACTTACATTAACAAAAGAGTGTACGAGGCTAAAATGTTCAGATTACCATTATAATAATAAGTGCATTTACGGAGAAAGTATTTCATATAACGCGATGAAACTTTCACTGATCCACATCAGCATTACCCTACACCTTCTATGAAAACATGAATAAGGTGGAACAGCTGATCATTCAGTGTATAATCAGAAGGATAATCACTTATAAACATCTTGAAGTTAATAACCCAGTTTAGTAACATTTCAGATTCATACAATCTTTCAGTATGACACTGGTTCACACAGCCTTCAAACAAATGATTAAAGTATATTCTGACGGTCACAATCATGGATCAGTAGAATGATATGATAGCATCTTTGATATCAATTATCATAAATAATTTGGATGTCCAGCTGGCAACATCCAACAAATGAGAAATAAATCTAAGTAACAAAAAACCAACACCCAGTAGACGAAACATCTGACTCGTCAGGTGTAATGAATTAACAAGAATGAGAATATTGCACAAAACAAAGCAAATATTCTAGAAGGCAGGATTATACAATTGTTCAATGAAAGTAGACTTGTATTCATTCCCTGGCAGAAAAGAATGGTAACGTTTGTGTAACCTAATGGTAACTTTGGAGTGTACCATGAATGTAGGAAAATGGTAAACTCTGTGTAGGCTCTGTGTGTAACTATAGTGTACATAGTTATAACTCCAGTGTACAATCTGTGTAACTTTGTGGTAAAGTGGCCCAATCTGTGTAGGTTTTGTGTGTACCTTGTGTAACAATTGGTGCTGAATTGTGTACAGTGTGTACTGATTGTGAGTCTGCTGTGGTACATGATGTGTACATAATGTACACAACCCACGTAGCTCACTGCCACGAAAATGTGCCTTGAAGGCGCCTCGGAAGCACATAAAAAAGTATGATATAAAAAAATATACATTGCAATCAATCAATTTCACTGTTTTATTGTGCAATGGCATGATATAAGTCGTCGTATTAAGATACCTCGTAACTACCTAATGCCAATTATATCGAATATTTATCTAACCTACGACTCAGTGCACCTAATTACGCACCCACAATTGCAATAAAGGTGTTGAGAAAGACGTATATATGTAGTCACTTCCGTGGATAAATGTGTCTTCGAGAACTATAATTATTAAATGATTATTCCGTGATAGTTTGAGGAAATGCATTAAAATCTTGATAAAAGTTTGTCACCATTAATTAATGCCAGATAACTGTTATCCTATTTTGCCACATAGTATGAATATAAATGCAATATTACTGCGAATAAACAAAATTTTTCCAATTCCCGCACGTTGACATGAACTAGAAAAGGAAGAGCATAATGGAAATACATATTACATATGTACACTTCTGCCGTGGATTACAACTAAAGGGAATGATTAAATGCTCCGAAGAAGATAAAACTCTCTTTGCTCGAGTATGGTGACATTTATTAAAATTCATTTGGTACAATTTTTTCAACCAAAGTAGAAACACATCAAATACCTAAGTAAAAGGTGAGACTTCAATGCAATTTTGCTAAGTTCTCAATATTCGTCCCTCATCGTTTTATATAGCTCATTCACAAGAATTATTTAAACACCGACAAGAACATTAGTTAAGGTGAGCTTTCGTCTTGCCAGCTGAAACGCAACTTTCACCCACTTGCAATTGTTAACAGATCAGTATCACAATAAAATTCACTTCACTTATCATGCAAACCTTGCACATTTATGCAATACTTTTAGGGTAAACACTTACTTTCATGAGCACAACAATAGCCACAAAAGCCATCACGTTTTCGAGATTTAATGGTACTTTATCCTTCGTACATACATCAGCGTTGAACTACTACTATGATATTATCACCACCTAAAGCCAAATTTCTCGTTTATCACTGCACTCACAATGAATCAAAGCATAATAATCACTGAACACAATTTAAGAAGAACATTTGCTTCACCCTAAATCACCAACAACTAATTATTGCATTGGTCTTTATCACGCTTTCGGCATTTAATGGTACTTTATCCTTCATACATTAGCGTTGATAACAACAACGTAAGGCCAAATTTCTCCTATATCACTGTAGTCGCATTATACGAAAGCATAATAATCTCCAAAAACAATTTAAGTAGAACATTTTCTTGACTCTTAAATTACCGACAACTCTTGTTTACATCGTCCATTGGTGGCAGCGGAATGGCGCTTAGGAAGTTAGCACAGCTAGCGAGGCATGGCAGGGAACCCAGGGAACCAATAATGCGCAGGATAAAATAAAGAGCATCTCCAATCGCTTTTACGACTTGAGAAACCAAAGCAATACAAAACTTTTTTACTGAAGTAAATTACGAAAAACTAATGCAGATTCCGGAACGAGGTGGTTTTATGCGCATTCAATGCACCTTGGCGCTTATTGGGTGGTACAATTGTGATGACATTTGTGTACCCAAAAATGGTAATTGCTGTGTATATATTGTGTACAATTCTGGTGTCTCAATGGACTGGTAACTTAGTGGTATAATCTGTGTAACATCTGATACAACAAATTGAGTACGGCTGTGGTATCAATAATGTACAGGGTGTAACAACTGTACGATTTGTGTAACTTTGTGAGTAGAAAAGTGTAGTAAATGTGTAACTTTACATAATGTACCATATTTATACACATATTTGTTACACTAATTTTTCGCCAGGGTTGAAAGTAATAGTATGCAATTGTGTGACACCAGTTAAATATACTTTAGATAATTATAATAATCATACAAATATACCAATATTATTTTATATTCAAGTTCACCCTAGTATTAATAATATCAATGATCATTTAAGTATAACAATATCATTGTGTATTCCAAGTTAACCCTAGTATTAATAATATTAATGATAATTCAAATATAACAATAATTCTGTATTCCAAGTTCACCCTAGTATTAATAAGATTAATGATTATACAAAATTTGTGAGTGGATCCCCCATATTCATGAACCTTAAAAACTAATTACATGGTTTTATGCAACCACTTGGGTTGCACTGTTAAGCATAAACACAGTCATTGAAGAAGTTGGGTTGATAGAACGACTCAGAATAAGAGGTCAATCAATTTTATGGACCATAAAACTAATTAAATTTTTTCGCACAACCAATTGGGTTGTACTGTTAAGCATTGATAACTCAATGAAGGAATTTGGGTTGATAGAAATGACTCAGGATAAGATTGGAGTCATTTTAATGACAAATTAGATTGATATCTCTCCAATGTCACTACCCATATGTAAGAAATTGTTTTCCATGAAAAAACAGCAAAAAATGGAAAATTAATTTGGGTAAGATGAGAGATTCAATCAGTTCTCGGGCCAGGTTAAGCCAAACGTGTTAGAAAAAAGCTAATTAATAGAAAAATAATTTAGTGGCCACCGTCATAGATAATTCAATTCAAAATTTGTTGGGGGTTGGAACCCCAGACCAGCTAAGCATGATACTAGAGCTGGGTGCTGTTTGCGACAATCATTATAATTGCCGGGCGATGGGATCGCACCCCCTACGCCAGATACATGACCTAACAACCCAATATTCAACATACATAACCTGACTACAGAAATTAGATAGCCAGGTAGAGACAGAAAATGATAATGTTTGCAATTACACAGTTAATCACCATAAAGAAAGCACTAATCACCCTAGGAGGACAATGGTATAAACACTGTCGATGTCAAACACATGAATCTTAACAGCCATTGACCCTCCGCAACTTATCTGGAAGCGAGTCACCTCGGGAATGTTCCTGGCTGTTCTCCCCACATCCCATTCCAATCAGACCATTCGTCCTCCAACAGATTTCACAATTTGCACACTTTGAGAGGAAGACAACATTAAGTATGGTGATCACTGTGTTCACATTATTAAGTATTTGTATAATAATATATTAATAGAATAGTACATATTGATCAACTAAAAGGCAGCAATTAACAGTGTGTTTAAATAGAATCATAGTATTTCATTGAGTTAATTTGAAAAATGCAATAGTCACACCAAATTGAGCTAGTGAGAATTCACAGAGTCACCATGATAAATTTTCAGCTGAGAGACATGACATATTTTTTCTTTATCATGTGATAGCTCAAGAACAACTGTTACAGGAGACACAAATTTTTTAATAATGAAAGGACCTTCCCAAAGAGGCATTAGCTTGGCTGTTCTCTTGTCTGCCTTTGAGCTAATAGGATGATTTTTACAAAGAACTTAATCCCCAGGGGCAAAATTTACTGGAGAGTGGAGTTTGTTAAAAGCCTCCCCATGTTTTGCCCTTGCCTTTTTGAGATTTGCGACCACTTGTTGCAAGTAGGCTTTCCTCTGATCATCCTTAATTTTATCCTCGAACAGCTCAATAGGAATTGACCACTGATTTGTAAGAGGATGTGGCAGTTGTCTACCAAACATTATTTTGGCAGGAGATTGGCCAGTGCTACCATGTACAGCAGTATTGAAAGCAAAGTTTAGATCATAGAGGAAAAGGTCCCATGTAGAGTGAACATTGTTACATAAAATTGTCAAGGCAGATTTTAAATTTCGATGTTAGCACAAGGGTAATATGGAGATGTGAAAACTTGTTTTATACCAAGTTGTGAACACATCTCCCTAAGCAGGTGTGACTTAAAAACTGAAGCATTATCAGAGACCAGATATTTTGGAAAACCAAACTTGGAGAAAACTCTTTGAGTGAGGACAGACACAACAGCACCAGCTGTAGCCTTTCGTACAGGCTCCATTATACAAAATTTAGAGAACCCATCAATCAGTGTTAAAATATACTGATTACTAACCTTTGTGGATGGGAATGGGCCGACAAAATCCATATAAATTCTTTCCCAGACATCAGAAGGGATGTTAGAAGATAACATGCCAGGCGAAGAACAATTTCTAGGTTTACATGTCTGACACAAGTGGCAATTTCTGACCATGTCAAAAATTTCCCTTTTCATATCCTTCCACCAATATTCCCTGCTAATTTTCTCATAAGTTTTGGACATTCCCAGGTGAGCGCCAAAACTATAGCAATGAAAATATTGGAATATCATTGGTCGAAGCACGACAGGTAAAACAACCTTCCCTCTAAGAGTTCGTGAATTGCCAAAACATAGCAGCTGGTTCTTAACAAAATAATTTGCACAAGACAAGGGATCTTTCTGCAATTTCTGGAGAACATCCCTCAAAGTAGGATCTGACCTTTGATGGTCTCTAATATTAACAAATGATAAAGGAACATTATTCAATACACAAGCCATTGGTGGAAATAGATCATCACCAACTTTAGATGAATCAATATCACTAGCAACATTATCACTAGATACAGGAACGACACGAGAAAGGCAATCAGCTACATTATTGGCAGTTCCCCGTACATGATGGATGGTGAACTTATAAGAAGAGAGTTTAAGAACCATTCTACCCAACTTTCCCAGCTGTTTGGGATGTGAAAATAACCAAGACAATGCTCCATTATCAGTATACAAATGAAAAGGTTTTACTTGAAGGTACACATTGAATTTCTCGACACCCCAGCATATAGCCATACATTCCAACTCGTAAGTCGGAAACTTTCTTTCATGGTCCAATAATGCTTTACTAGCGAATGCCACAGGTATGAAATCACCGTTTACTTTATGGTTTAACACTGCAGCTAATGCGAGGCTACTAGCATCAACAAATAAGTGAAATTCATCCTCGAAACGAGGGAAAGACAGCACCGGGGGCTTAATCAAAGCTTGCTTTAACTGAATAAAAGCTTCATTCTCTGCCGTTGACCAGTGAAAGGGAACATTCTTACGTTTAAGGCTATTTAAAGGAATAGAAATTTCAGAATACCTTGGAATGAACTTGGAATAGAAACCACATAACCCCAGAAATCTCGCTACTTCCTTCAAACTCTTTGGAGCAGGGAATTTTTCGATTGGCTTAACTCTATCAGGATCAACTTGAAGTTTTCCATGGGATATCAAGTGGCCCAGGAAGGTGAGAGACGTAGTGCCAAGTTTAAACTTCTCCTCACATACAGTAAGTCCAGCCAAACGAAGTCTCTTAAGGACAGCATCGACGTGATTAATATGATTCCTGGAATTTTTTGAATAGATACACAAATCATCGATATAAGGATACACACAAGAATACTTTAGATCTCCCAGTACCTCGTTAATTAAGCGAGTGAATACTTGGGGAGAATTGGCAAACCCGAATGGCAGACGAGTATATTGATATATCCCGAACGGTGTGACAAAAGCAGTATATTTCTTCTAATTTTCAGACAAAGGAATTTGGTGAAAAGCAGAATTAAGATCAAGTATGGTAAAGTATTTTGCGTCAGCTAAATATTGAAATGCATGTTCGACCGACGGAGTGGGATAACCGTCTATTTGAACCTGCTTATTAAGCTTACGATAATCCACAACTAACCTCTCCGTACCATCCTTCTTGGGAATTAAAAAGGCTGGAGAAGACCAATTTGAGTTAGAATTCTCAATAATTCCCTTGTCGAGCAGCGACTGCACATGTTTTTTCATGATCTGTGCCTTAACGGGAGATAAAGAGAACGGATGACTCCGAATCGGGTTACAGTCAGTTAATTCTATTTCGTAAGTCATAAGCGATGTGGTCCCCAAATCGTGGGTCATGACATCGGGATATTGCGACAACAAATATTTTAACTCACTTATCAAATTATCCGAAGAATTAGATCCATTTTCAATGAGAAAAGGATTGCTGCAAGAATCTGTCGACCGACTGCTGCTTGGCACTTCGGGATACGCACTCGATGCGCAATTGTCAACTGAATAAGCGATAAAATCTTACTTAGTAGCGGGAGACGTTTCAAAAGAGACAGCTTTCGGATGAACAATCATATTGGATTTCCGAATAAAATCAAGGCCTAGAAGAATTGGAAATGGAATATTGGCTACATAAAATGTATGCTGCCAGGAAAATTTGTCGATTTGCACCTTAAGTTGGATCGACATCCTTAATTGAAACGGTTGACCAGAAACTGTCAATAGCTCGATAGAGTCGGAAGACTTTTGAGATTTGCCACCGCGAATTTTAAGAGTTTTGAAGAACTTTTCGTCGCAAATAGAAACGGAACAACCAGTATCAATGAGGGCATTGCAAGAAACAGACTGAAGTTTTATCGGAAGAAGGGGCAAATTACTGTTACAATTTTGACGTACGCTCATGAAACTCACGGCTGGTTGGCGTGTTTCACGGGCTTTCTTCCGACATTCCCTTGCATGATGCCCAATTTTATGACGATACGAACAAATTGTTTGCCTTGCGGTAACTGGGGAGACATTAGGAGAAATACTATGAAATGTATTGGCGTACTCGGCACAATCCATAAATTACTTTGACGCCTGGGTTATGACAGAGTCTAGCTCCTCAAAGGTCGTGGGCTGGCGAGCAAACATTATGGCGGATTTAGTGAGAGGATTTAACCCTTGAATAATTAACCGAACGGTTTGGCACTCGGTGAACTCTAACGCCAACACTTGAATCGCGTTACGAACAGAACATACGAAATCATTAGGAGTTTCACGGGGGAACTGAAATCTCTTTACTTTAGTGGTAACAAGACGGTCAAACTCTCGATCACTTACAATTTTTCCCCAAATTCGTTTGGTAATTTCGGCCCACGAAAGATTCTGATTTAACATAGAGAGCCAAAACTGATGAGAACTAGCTGGCAGCTTGGTAATGACTAAATACAACAACGTAGACAAAGGAACTAGCGAAAGAGAGACAATTTCTGTCAGTTTCAACATAAAATTATACCAATTTTCTGTATTGGAAACCTCGAATGGTGGAAAATCAGCGATCAGCTGCTTCACTATGACCAGACCTTCAGACAGCGGCAGAACAGGTTGCATTGGGACTGGCGGTGCGACATAGGTTGGATTCTGCTCGTTCACCTGGCCTCGGGGAACCACGTTGGGTGTGGATTCCGCCGGAACACCAGAAGTTTCAAGTGTAAGCCCAGATCCCCCATTAGATCTAGCACGCCTGTCCTCGGCCGTGGTCAAGTAAGCCCTTGCGTACTGATCGACTGAATCACCAGGCATACTGACGAAACTCCACTCAAATTGCCGGAAGATAAGACGAAAATACTTCGTCACACAAGAATTTACACACTAAACTCCGACAGGAATTTACAATGACCTATTCTAGGGCCTCGAACTGGAAACCAGGAACACGAAATAAATTACGAAAAAGAAAACCCTTGCCTATTTAGAATGCCGTTAGCGGCAGAGACAAAACTTCCGTGAAGGAAGAAAATGAAATACCAGAAATAATGACGATCACAGGTCCTCATACAACACTCACCAACTGCGTTGGAAAGACAGGAAAAGAATAACCACGCTCTGCTACCAGTTTGTAGCGCTATCGGGAGAAGGAGCAGATTTTCTCGCCGATAACGCTCTTGAAAACACAAACTCTTTCCAAGCTCGGGTGAGAAAAATGAGGAAAACACGAGTATTATCAATCATAAACTTAACTTATCAATATATTTTACAAATCACAAATAAAACCAAACCAATTACAAGAATTTACCCATAGATCGAGTGTCAGGCGACCGTAATGAAAGTTTCCAGTCGGAAAATAGTTAAAGTTTAACAAGTACGAGAGGTTGAACTTATCTGGTCTCTGATAATGCTTCAGTTTTTAAGTCACACCTGCTTAGGGAGATGTGTTTACAACTTGGTATAAAACAAGTTTTCACATCTCCATATTACCCTTGTGCTAACCAAGTCGAAAGACTTCATCGAAATTTAAAATCTGCCTTGACCATTTTATGTAACAATGTTCACTCTACATGGGACCTTTTCCTCTATGAATTAAAACTTTGCTTTCAATACTGCTGTACATGGTAGCACTGGCCAATCTCCTGCCAAAATAATGTTTTGTAGACAACTGCCACATCCTCTTACAAATCAGTGGTCAATTCCTATTGAGCTGTTCGAGGATAAAATTAAGGATGATGAGAGGAAAGCCTACTTGCAACAAGTGGTCGCCAATCTCAAAAAGGCAAGGGCTAAATATGGGGAGGCTTTTAACAAACTTCACTCTCCAGTAAATTTTGCCCCTGGGGATTAAGTTCTTTGTAAAAATCATCCTATTAGCTCAAAGGCAGACAAGAGAACAGCCAAGCTAATGCCTCTTTGGGAAGGTCCTTTCATTATTAAAAAATTTGTGTCTCCTGTAACAGTTGTTCTTGAGATATCACATGATAAAGAAAAAATATGTCATGTCTCTCAGCTGAAAATTTGTCATGGTGACTCTGTGAATTCTCACTAGCTCAATATGGTGTGACTATTGCATTTTTCAAATTAACTCAATGAAATACTATGATTCTATTTAAACACACTGTTAATTGCTGCCTTTTAGTTGATCAATATGTACTATTCTATTAATATATTATTATACAAATACTTAATAATGTGAACACAGTGATCACCATACTTAATGTTGTCTTCCTCTCAAAGTGTGCAAATTGTGAAATCTGTTGGAGGACGAATGGTCTGATTGGAATGGGATGTGGGGAGAACAGCCAGGAACATTCCCGAGGTGACTCGCTTCCAGATAAGTTGCGGAGGGTCAATGGCTGTTAAGATTCATGTGTGTGACATCGACAGTGTTTATACCATTGTCCTCCTAGGGTGATTAGTGCTTTCTTTATGGTGATTAACTGTGTAATTGCAAACATTATCATTTTCTGTCTCTACCTGGCTATCTAATTTCTGTAGTCAGGTTATGTATGTTGAATATTGGGTTGTTAGGTCATGTATCTGGCGTAGGGGGTGCGATCCCATCGCCCGGCAATTATAATGATTGTCGCAAACAGCACCCAGCTCTAGTATCATGCTTAGCTGGTCTGGGGTTCCAACCCCCAACAAATTTTGAATTGAATTATCTATGACGGTGGCCACTAAATTATTTTTCTATTAATTAGCTTTTTTCTAACACGTTTGGCTTAACCTGGCCCGAGAACTGATTGAATCTCTCATCTTACCCAAATTAATTTTCCATTTTTTGCTGTTTTTTCATGGTAAACAATTTCTTACATATGGGTAGTGACATTGGAGAGATATCAATCTAATTTGTCATTAAAATGACTCCAATCTTATCCTGAGTCATTTCTATCAACCCAAATTCCTTCATTGAGTTATCAATGCTTAACAGTACAACCCAATTGGTTGTGCGAAAAAATTTAATTAGTTTTATGGTCCATAAAATTGATTGACCTCTCATTCTCAGTCGTTCTATCAACCCAACTTCTTCAATGACTGTGTTTATGCTTAACAGTGCAACCCAAGTGGCTGCATAAAACCATGTAATTAGTTTTTAAGGTTCATGAATATGGGGGATCCACTCGCAAATTTTGTATAATCATTAATATTAGTAATACTACGGAGAACTTGGAATACAGGCCGATATTGTTATACTTGAAGTATCATTAATATTGTTAATACTAGGGTGAACTCGAAATACACAAAGATATTGTTATACTTTAATTATCTATAATATTATTAATACAAGGGTGAATTTTGAATATAAATTGACACAGTCTTATCTCTGGTTAAACTGTGAAAAAATGGAGGTAATATCCGCATAACTGTCGAAAATATGGGTGTAAATGTCTACGGTGGCTAAATTAGCAAAAGGCTTCTAAATGAAAGAAATGGTATCCATGGTTACTTGAGATTGAACAGAAGATGGCGAAGGGAACTAATTTTTTGGATAGGCATAACTGGAATAAGTGCTTTTACAGACTAAGTACTCAAGGTTTAGTCGTGTAATTTGATTTGCAGAAATAAGGTATATTTCTTAACCTACCCTGAAAGAATGGCGGTTATATCTGCATAAGATTCGAAAAAATGTGGGTAATTGTTTCCGGTGACAATATAATGAAAAGCTTCAAAATCAAAGAAATGCAAACCTCCGACTCGAATGGGATATAAAAACCATAAGATAATGTGTATACCATTGAGTTTGATGCATAGGAACAGAAAAATATGCGATACAAGAAATATGTTTACTTACATTAACAAAAGAGTGTACGAGGCTAAAATTATCAGATTAGCATTATATTAATAAGTGCATTTACGGAAAACAAATTTCATATAACGCGTCGAAACTTGCACTGATCCCCAACAGCATTTTCTACGCATTCTGTGAAAGCATGGAGGTAATAGCCCCGAAAATTCCGAAAATATGTTGGTAATTGTTTCCGGTGACAATGTAATTAAAAGCTTCAAAATCAAAAAATTGCAAATATCCGACTCGAATGGGATAAAAAACCATCAAAAGCTGTGTATACCATTGAGTTTGATGCAAAGGAACAGAAAAATAAGCGAAAGAAGAAATATTTTTACTTACATTAACAAAAGAGTACACGAGGCTAAAATTTAAGATTAGCATTATGTTAATAAGTGCATTCACGGAGAAAGTATTTCATATGACGCTTCCAAACTTGCACTGTTCCTCAACAGCATTTCTCTACGCCTTCTGTGAAAGCATGGAGGTAATATCCCCAAAAATTCCGAAAATATGTTGGTAATTGTTTCCGGTGACAATGTAACTAAAAGCTTCAAAATCAAAAAATTGCAAAAATCCGACTCGAATGGGATAAAAAACCATCAAAAACTGTGTATACCATTGAATGTGATGCAAAGGAACAGAATAATATGCGAGAAAAGAAATATTTTTACTTACATTAATAAAAGAGTGTACGAGGCTAAAATTTCAGATTAGCCTTATGTTAATAAGTGCATTTACGGAGAAAGTATTTCATATAACGCGTCGAAACTTGTACTGATCCTCAAACGCATTACTCTACGCCTTCTGTGTAAACATTGGAGTAATATCCGCAACACTTCCGAAAATATGTGGGTAAATGTTTCCGGTGACAATATAATGAAAAGCTTCAAATTCAAAGAAATGCAAAAATCCAACTCGAATAGGATAAAAAACCATAAGAAAATATGTATGCCATTGAGTTTTATGCATAGGAACAGAAAAAATTGCGAGATAAGAAATATTTTTAATTACAATAACAAAAGACTGTACGAGGCTAAAATGTTCATATTAGCATTATGTTAATAAGTGCATTTACGGAAAAAGAATTTCATATGACGCTTCGAAACTTGCACTGTTCCTCAACAGCATTAATCTACGCCTTCTGTGAAAACATGGAGGTAATATCTCTAATTAATTATGAAAATATGTTGGTAATTGTTTCCGGTGACAATGTAATTAAAAGCTTCAAAATCAAAAAATTGCAAAAATCCGACTCGAATGGGATAAAAAAAACCATCAAAAACTGTGTATACCATTGAGTTTGATGCAAATAAACAGAAAATTCTGCGAGAGAAGAAATATTTTTACTTACTTTAACAAAAGAGTGTACGAGGCTAAAATTTCAAATTAGCATTATGTTAATAAGTGCATTAACGGAGAATGTTTTTCATATGACCCTTCGACACTTGCACTGTTCCTCAACATCATTACTCTACGCCTTCTGTGAAAACATGGAGGTAATATCCCCAATTAATTATGAAAATATGTTGGTAATTGTTTCCGGTGACAATGTAATTAAAAGCTTCAAAATCAAAAAATTGCTAAACTACGAATCGAATGGGAAAAAAAACCATCAAAAAATGTGTATACCATTGAGTTTGATGAATAGGAAAAGAAAAATTAACGAGAGAAGAAATATTTTTACTTACATTAACAAAAGAGTGTACGAGGCAAAAATTTCAGATTAGCATTTTGTTAATAAGTGCATTTACGGAGAAAGTATTTCATATAACGCGTCGATACTTGCACTGAACCTCAAAAGCATTACTCTACGCCTTCTGTGTAAAAATGGAGGAAATATCCGCATAGCTGTCGATGATATGGGTGTTAATGCCTACGGTGAATAAATTAGCAAAAGGCTTCTAAATGAAAGAAATGGTATCCATGGTTACTTGAGATTGAACAGTGGATGGCGAAGGGAACTAATTTTTTGGTTAGGCATAACTGGAATAAGTGCTGTTCCAGACTAAGTACTCAAGGTTAAGTCATGTTATTTGATGTGCAAGAATAAGGTATATTTCTTAACCTACCCTGGAAGAATAGCGGTTATATCTGCATAAGATTCGAAAAAATGTAGGTAATTGTTTCCGGTGACAATTTAATGAAAAGCTTCAAATTCATAGAAATGAAAACTTCAACTCGAATGGGAATAAAACCATCAGAAAATGTGTATACCATTGAGTTTGATGCATAGGAACAGAAAATTCCGCGAGAGAAGAAATATTTTTACTTACATAACAAAAGAGTGTACGAGGCTAAAATGTCAGATTAGACTTATGGTAATAGGTGCATTTACGGAGAAAGTATTTCTTAAAACGCGTCGAAACTTTTACTGATCCTCAAACGCGTTACTCTACGACTTCTGTGAAAACAAAGAGGTAATATCCGCAATACTTCTAAAAATATGTGGGAAATTGTTTACGGTGACAATACAATGAAAAGCTTCAAAATCAAAGAAATGCAAAAATCCGACTCGAATGGGATAAAAAACCGTAAGAAAATGTGAATACCATTGAGTTTGATGCATAGGAACAGAAAAATATGCGAGAGAAGAAATATGTTTACTTACATTAACAAAAGAGTGTACGAGGCAAAAATGTTAAGATTAGCATTATGGTAATAAGTTCATTTACGGAGTAAGTATTTCATAAAAAAGTCGAAACTTGTACTGTTCCTCAATCGCATTACTCTACGTCTTCTGTGATAACATGTAGGTAATATCTTCATTATTTTGGAAAATATGGAGGAAATAAACATATTAACGCTTCGACGGACATCGGGATAACTATGTTGCATTTATGTGTGCCATCCCATTGGTAGCAATGAGACATATTGGTCCCGTACTAATGGTGTATTTGTGTCCCATTGGTACTAACTGGTTACAGGTTAACAATCGTTTACGCCTTCTGAGAAAAAATGGAGGTAATATCTCCATTACTTTGGAAAATATGGAGGAAATAGTTATATTAACTCTTCGACGGCAATCGGGATAACAATGTTGCATTTTTATGTGCCGTCCCATAGGTAGCAATAGGACATATTGGTCCCGTACTAATGGTATATTTTTGTCCCATTGGTACTTACGGGTTACAGGTTAACAATCGTTTACGCCTTCTGAGAAAAAATTGAGGTAATATCAGATTATTTTGGAAAATATGGAGAAATAGTTTTCAGTGACAATATTAGAAGCAGCTTAAAAGTAAAAAAAAATGCAAACATAAGACTCGAATGGGATAAAAAACCATCAGAAAATTTGTATACCATTGAGTTTAATAAATAGGAACAGAAAAATATTTGAGATGAGAAATATTTTTTCTTACATTAACAAAAGAGTGTACGAGGCTAAAAATTCAGATTAGCATTATGTTAATAAGTGCATTTATGGAAAAGTATTTCATATGACGCGTCAAAACTTGCATTGATCCACAAAAGCATTACTCTACGTCTTCTGTGAAAGTATATAGGTAATATCTGCGTAACTGTTGAAGATATGGGTGTAAATGCCTACTGTGACTAAATTAGCAAAAAGCATCTAAATGAAAGAAATGTTATCCATGGTTACTTGAGATTGAACAGAGGATGGCGAAGGTAACTTATTTTTTGGATAGGCATAACTGGAAAAAGTAATGTTACAGACTAAGTACTCAAGGTTTATTCGTGAAATTTAATGTGCAGGAACAAGGTATATTTCTTAACCTACCCGGAAAGAATGGCGGTTATATCTGCATAAGATTCGAAAATATGTGGGTAATTGTTTCCGGAGCCAATATAATGAAAAGCTTCAAAATCAAATAAATGCAAAACTTTGACTCGAATGGGATAAAAAACCAGTAAAAAAATTTGTATACCATTGAGTTTAATAAATAGGAACAGAAACATATGCGAGAGAAGAAATATTTTTAATTACATTAACCAAAGAGTGTACGAGGCTAAAATTTAAGATTAGCATTATATTAATAAGTGCATTTACGGAAAACGTATTTCATATAACGCGGCGAAACTTGGACTGATCCCCAACAGCATTTTCTACGCCTTCTGTGAAAGCATGGAGGTAATAGCCCCGAAAATTCCGAAAATATGTTGGTAATTGTTTCCGGTGACAATGTAATTAAAAGCTTCAAAATCAAAAAATTGCAAATATCCGACTCGAATGGGATAAAAAACCATCAAAAACTGTGTATACCATTGAGTTTGATGAAAAGGAACAGAAAAATAAGCGAAAGAAGAAATATTTTTACTTACATTAACAAAAGAGTACACGAGGCTAAAATTTAAGATTAGCATTATGTTAATAAGTGCATTCACGGAGAAAGTATTTCATATGACGCTTCCAAACTTGCACTGTTCCTCAACAGCATCACTCTACGCCTTCTGTGAAAGCATGGAGGTAATATCCCCAAAAATTCCGAAAATATGTTGGTAATTGTTTCCGGTGACAATGTAACTAAAAGCTTCAAAATCAAAAAATTGCAAAAATCCGACTCGAATGGGAAAAAAACCATCAAAAACGGTGTATACCATTGAATGTGATGCAAAGGAACAGAAAAATAAGCGAGAGAAGAAATATTTTTACTTACATTAATAAAAGAGTGTACGAGGCTAAAATTTCAGATTAGCCTTATGTTAATAAGTGCATTTACGGAAAAAGTATTTCATATAACTCGTCGAAACTTGTACTAATCCTCAAACGCATTACCCTACGCCATCTGTGTAAACAAAGAGGTAATATCCGCATTTCTTTCGATAATTTGTGGGTAATTGTTTGCGGTGACAATATAATGAAAAGCTACAAAATCAAAGAAATGCAAAAATCCGACTAAAATGGGATAAAAAACCATCAAAAACTGTGAATACCATTGAGTTTGATGCAAAGGAACCGAAAAATAAGCAAAAGAAGAAATATTTTTACTTACATTATCAAAAGAGTGTACAAGGCCAAAATTTAAGATTAGCATTATGTTAATAAATGCATTTACGGAGAAAGTATTTCATATGACGCTTCGAAACTTGCACTGTTCTTCAACAGCAATACTCTACGCCTTCTGTGAAAACATGGAGGTAATATCCCCAATAATTATGAAAATATGTTGGTAATTGTTTCCGGTGACAATGTAGTTAAAAGCTTCAAAATCAAAAAATTGCAAAAATCCGACTCGAATGGAAAAAAAACCATCAAAAACTGTGTATACTATTGAGTTTGATGCATAGGAACAGAAAAATAAGCGAGAGAAGAAAAACTTTTACTTACATTAACAAAAGAGTGTACGAGGCTAAAATTTAAGATTAGCATTATGTTAATAAGTGCATTTACGGAGAAAGTATTTAATATGACGTTTCGAAACTTGTGCTGAACCTCAATCGCATTACTCTACGTCTTCTGTGATAACATGTAGGTAATATCTTCATTATTTTGGAAAATATGGAGGAAATAAATATATATTAACGCTTCGACGGACATCGGGATAACTATGTTGCATTTATATGTGCCGTCCCATTGGTAGCAATGAGACATATTGGTCCCGTACTAATGGTGTATTTGTGTCCCATTGGTAATAACTTGTTACAGGTTAACAATCGTTTACGCCTTCTGAGAAAAAATGGAGGTAATATCTACATTACTTTGGAAAATATGGAGGAAATAGGTATATTAACTCTTCGACGGCCATCGGGATACCAATGTTGCATTTTTATGTGCCGTCCCATAGGTAGCAATGGGACATATTGGACCCGTACTAATGGTATATTTGTGTCCCATTTGTACTTACGGGTTACAGGTTAACAATCGTTTACGCCTTCTGAGAAAAAATTGAGGTAATATCAGCATTATTTTGGAGAAAATGGAGAAATAGTTTTCCGTGACAATATAAGAAGCAGCTTAAAAATAAAAAAAATGCAAAAATTCGACTTGAATGCGATAAAAAACCATAAGAAAATATATGCCATTGAGTTTGATGCATTGGAACAGAAAAATGTGCGAGAGAAGAATTATGTTTGCATACATTACCAAAAGAGTGAACGAGGCTAAAATGTTCAGATTAGCATTATGGTAAAAAGTGCATTTACGGAGAAAGTGTTTCATATGACGCGTCGAAACTTGCACAGATCCACAAAAGCATTACTCTACGCCTTCTCTAAAAATATTGAGGTGATATCCGCATAACTGTCGAACATATGGGTGTAAATGTCTACGGTGACTAAATTAGAAAAAGGCTTTTAAATGAAAGAAATGGTATCCATGGTTACTTGAGATTGAACAGAGGATGTCGAAGGGAACTTATTTTTTGGATAGGCATAACTGGAAAAAGTGCTGTTACAGACTAAGTACTGAAGGTTTAGTCGTGTAATTTGATGTGCAGGAATAAGGTATATTTCTTAACCTACACTGAAGGAATGGTGGTTATATCTGCATTAGATTCGAAAATATGTGGGTCATTGTTTCCGGAGCCAATATAATGAAAAGCTTCAAAATAAAATAAATGCAAAACTTTGACTCGAATGGGATAAAAAACCATCAGAAAATTTGTATACCATTGAGTTTAATATATAGGAACAGAAAAATATGCAAGAGAAGAAATATTTTTACTTACATTAACAAAAGAGTGTGCGAGGCTAAAATTTCAGATTAGCCTTATGTTAATAAGTGCATTTACGGAGAAAGTATTTCATATAACGCGTCGAAACTTGTACTGATCCTCAAACGCATTACTCTACGCTTTCTGTGTAAACATTGGAGTAATATCCGCAATACTTCCGAAAATATGTGGGTAATTGATTCCTGTGACGATATAATAAAAAGCTTCAAATTCAAAGAAATGCAAATATCCAACTCGAATAGGATAAAAAACAATAAGAAAAAGTGTATAGCATTGAGTTTTATGCATAGGAACAGAAAATTATGCGAGATAAGAAATATTTTTAATTACAATAACAAAAGACTGTACGAGGCTAAAATGTTCATATTATCATTATGTTAATAAGTGCATTTACGGAGAAAGTATTTCATATGACACTTCGAAACTTGCACTGTTCCTCATCAGCATTATTCTACGCCTTCTGTGAAAACATGGAGGTAATATACCCACTAATAATGAAAATATGTTAGTAATTGTTTCCGGTGACAATGTAATTAAAAGCTTCAAAATCAAGAAATTGCCAAAATACGACTCGAATGGGATAAAAAAACCATCAAAAACTGTGTATACCATTGAGTTTGATGCAAAGGAACAGTAATTCTGCGAGATAAGAAAATTTTTTACTTACATTAACAAAAGAGTGTACGAGGCTAAAATTTAAGATTAGCATTATGTTAATAAGTGCATTTACGGAAAATGTATTTCTAAAAACGCATCGATACTAGCACTGAACCTCAAAAGCAATACTCTACGCCTTCTCTAAAAAAATGGAGGTGATATCCGCATAACTGTCGAAGATATGGGTGTAAATGTCTACGGTGACTAAATTACCAAAGGGCTTCCAAATGAAAGAAATGGTATCCATGGATACTTGAGATTGAACGGAGATTGGCGAAGGGTACTAACTATTTGGATAGGCATGGAGGTAATATCCGCATAACTATCGAAGATATGGGTGTAAATGTCTACGGTGACTAAATTAGCAAAGGGCTTCCAAATGAAAGAAATGGTATCCGTGGTTACTTGAGATTGAACAGAGGATGTCGAAGGGAACTTATTTTTTGGATAGGCATAACTGGAAGAAGTGCTGTTACAGACTAAGTACTCACGGTTTAGTCGTGTATTTTGATGTGCAGGAATAAGGTATATTTCTTAACCTACCCTGATAGAATGGCGGTTATAACTGAAAAAGATTCGAAAATATATGGGTAATTGTTTCCGGTGCCAATATAATGAAAAGCTTCAAAATCAAATAATTGCAAAACTTCGACTCGAATGGGATAAAAAACCATCAGAAAATGTGTATACCATTGAGTTTAATAAATAGGAACAGAAAAATATGCGAGAGAAGAAATATTTTTACTTACATTAACAAAAGAGTGTACGAGGCTAAAATTTCAGATTAGCATTATGTTAATAAGTGCATTTACGGAGAAAGTATTTTATATGACGCTTCGATACTTTCTCTGAACCTCAAACGATATACTCTACGCCTTCTCTGAAAAAATAAGGTGATATCCGCATAACTGTCGAAGATATGGGTGTAAATGCCTACGGTGACTTATATAGCATTACTCTACGCCTTCTGTGAAAACATAGAGGTAAAATCTCCAATAATTATGAAAATATGTTGGTAATTGTTTCCGTTGACAATATAATTAAAAGCTTCAAAATCAAAAAATTGCAAAACTCCGACTCGAATGGGAAAAAAAAACCATCAAAAAAATGATACCATTGAGTTTGATGCATAGGAACAGAAAAATAAGCGAGAGAAAAAATATATTTACTTACATTAACAAAAAGTGTACGAGGCAAAAATTTCAGATTAGCATTATGTTAATAAGTGCATTTACGGAGTAAGTATTTCATATAACGCATCGATACTTGCACTGAACCTCAAAAACAATACTCTACGCCTTCTCTAAAATAATTGAGGTGATATCCGCATAACTGTCGAAGATATGGGTGTAAATGTCTACGGTGACTAAATTAGAAAAAGGCTTTTAAATGAAAGAAATGGTATCCATGGTTACTTGAGATTGAACAGAGGATGGCGAAGGGAACTTATTTTTTGGATAGGAATAACTGGAATAAGTGCTGTTACAGACTATGTACTCAAGGTTTAGTCGTGTAATTTGTTGTGCAGGAATAAGGTATATTTCTTAACCTACACTGAAAGAATGGCGGTTATATCTGCATCCGACTCGAATGGGATAAAAAACCATCAAAAACTGTGTATACCATTGAGTTTGATGCAAAGGAACAGAAAATTCTGCGAGAGAAGAAAATTTATAATTACAATAACCCTCATATGGATTTACGAATTTAGTTACGTCGTTGGATTTACGGCGCCGCAGCGGCGCCGCGTTATATTTTGCCCTTATCCTTCAACCGTGGACTTTCTTAGCACTTTTTCTGATTGATAATGCTAGTGACTTCTATTTTCTTTATTTTTACCATGTTTTTCTAGATTTATCCCATTATTACAAAAGTTATTGCTAAAAATCTATAATACTGCTTTCTTTACTATTTGTTGTCGTAATACTCTCTTTTTATTGTCCCTTAGATAGTTATTTTCAAATAAAGGTTTTAATTTAATGTGTAATAATTGTTTTAAACCTTTTTTCTGATATTCAATGCTGGATAAACTCCGCTTTATCATGTGCACATTGTTTTATTTTTTATGCATCCAAATACTGAAAATGTGATTCGAATAAAAGTCGGATGGGTCCATGTAAAATAATTTTGCTTCACTACGTCCACCAAAATGTTATATCTTTGCAATTTTCGCAGAAGCCTGAGTTCTTAAACGTTAATAATTGAAAAAGGGTAGGTTGAGTGAGAAGAGACGAGTGATACCGTCGTGATTTTTAAGTGCTATATTCTGACGCTCACGGCATATGTAACGGACATTCTGGGAGCTTATAGCCTGCAATTCCTAAAAAAAAGAAAGTAATAAAGTCAGATGGGTTGTGATATATGAGGAATGTGGAACAATCAGCGACGTGTCAAAGAATTCAGCGCCGCATTGGAGTGGGGGGGGGGCTAGAAGAGTCGGTATTTTAGGCCTACAGCGGAGCCCATTCCCTCACTGAGGATGTCTCCATGGAGATGGACAGGTAAAAGTGATGCGGGGGAATGCGGCAGATGAGGTTTTGCTTCTGGATTGGTGGGATAGGCCAAAATAATTATTTCTAAGAAGTCTGGGTTATAGATGGTAAGGCAGAAGGAGCAGGAAATGGAAAAACCATGGAATACGATGGCGTCTATTTTCTTTGGTCCGGCGCTGCGTGAGGGACCGATGGAATAGGAGCTAGTGTTCTGGGGTGACCAAAATACCCTCATGCTGGGTGGACCCCCCTCACCTTTTCTTTCCGTAGCATTGCACTGACCCAAACATTGAGACCATCCGTACTTTACCACTAAGCTTCCTTATTCGTCATCCTCCGCCTACTTTCTTCCCCCCACAAAAAACTGATTGAACTTCTCACCACCTCCAACGTCTTTCCATTTATTTTTTTCTCAGGAGCTAAAAATTTGTAAAATCTGTCTTTTCACCACACATAAGTTACACTGTGAGCGTTTTAGTTTTTTAGAATTGCTTAAATTTTGAAGTTTTACTGAATCTTCTTGAAAATCTGTCATGCAGCGCTTCAAAATCTTTGTCTTGGCATTCTTTAGCCGTCTCAATGTATACGGACGAACTAATTCCTCTGCAAGTTCTTCCAAATACATTCTTCTTCTTTCTAGCTTCTTTTTATTCCAGTTCGGGTATAAGGTTGTAAATAAAATGAAGCCAGCAATGCCGATTACATTTAAAATATTCATAAAGAAGGCAAATGGCCATCGATTGGTTTTTCCTTGGCATGTATATGAATGCGCCATTTGGTCCACCAAATCTGTACCTCCTTTCGTTCATTTTAATGCAACACGGTTTCTGGTTTGCTGTGGGTTTAATCGCTAATGCTACTATCATGATGCATTGATGACAGCAGTATTACAGATTTTCCTCTTTTGGGGACATACGAAACCAATGTTAGGCTTTTTGTGAACCCAAACCCAAATATGGAAGAAAGTTCCGGTTGAGATCGATTTGGTAAAAAATTTAATGGAATGTAGGGCTCTACATCTACAAAATACACTGCAAGCCACCTCAGGGGTATGTGGCAGGGGGTGAGTATTCACCAACATGCATTACAATATACTCTAAAGTTAGTCTAACTACGACTAATTATGCGTTAGCATAAATCGCTAATGCTTGTCACGAGGTGAAGCCTCACAATCATGCACTACACTACAGATATGCTCACAATGGAGAGGGCTTGTTTTTACTAAGTGTTCCCATGAGTGTTAGACCACTGTTTTTCAAATTCAGTGCTAGCTTCAAGGTCGTGAAGAAATTATCGCAGGTCACGATACGATTGGAGCCAAAGTATGGGGCACAGAGCATTACCACTACACGTTCACCTAGGCTAGGCGCTGCTATCACTACGTTCTCCTTTCCTTGGTAAGGTATATCCCCGATTGGGTAGCCTGTTGCCGAATCGTTAATCCAAAATGTCTTGACACCATATTTATCGGGTATTGATGGAATATATTGTCGGAAAGGACAACGCCCACGAAAGCCAATCAGTTGCTTATCAACAGTGAGTGAGAGTCCGAAAACAAAATAATTTTGAACGTCGCTATCGCAAACTTCTGAATCGTCTCCCAAGCTTCTGCTACTCATTCACCGGGAAATTTCCACACGAAGGTAAACAGGCATTATTGTATGAATTCTGAGACTAAATTGTAATTAAATTTTCATGGGATTGCTGATTGGTATAATTCTATACATAGTAATCCTGGGATGTCCCCAAAGGTGACCATCACCCCAGCAGGTATGCGAAGCGGAGAAGGTACCCAAAAAAAGTAATGCCGAAGGCCATGGAAAAAACAATCTTAGGCTATCCATGAGTTTATAAGAATTATTCTTGCAAAAAGATGAAGTTTTGTCAATGAACATAATAAACAGGCAAAAATTATGATTATTAGATAAAAGACGAAGCAAAATTGGCATTAAAATATTTTCCCATTGTTAAACAATTTCATTTTATTTATAAACTTTAAACATTTAAATATTATGATTATAAATAGAAGATGACATGTCATACGAAACATAATAACTTTTAAATTAGTATTGAGAGTGCAGTCCCCGACATTGCGACGAGGAAACTCTAGGCGCCGCAGCGGCGCCGTAAATCCAACGACGTAACTTTTTTCATTAGAGGCCAATAAAATGAAAACTATGAACACTATACACACAAAAATATATTTGTAGTCTAAGAAAGCAGAAAAAATAAACTACTGAAAGTTTCAAAAAGATCAATGCGAATGGGAAATTTTTAAAACCACGGGCGCCGCTAAGGCGCAGTGAATCCATATGAGGGTTAACAAAAGAGTGTACGAGGCTAAAATTAAAGATTAGCATTATATTAATAGATGCATTTACGGAAAAAGTATTTCATATGACGCTTCGAAACTTGCACTGTTCCTCTACAGCATTACTGTACGCCTTCTGTGAAAACATGGAGGTAATATCCCCTAAAATCCCGAAAATATGTTGGTAAATGTTTCCGGTGACAATGTAATTAAAAGCTTCAAAATCAAAAAATTGCAAAAATCCGACTCGAATGGGATAACAAAACCATCAAAAACTGTGTATACCATTGAGTTTGATGCAAAGGAACAGAAAAATAAGCGAGAGAAGAAATATTTTTACTTACATTAACAAAAGAGTGTACGAGGCTAAAATTTCAGATTAGCATAATGTTAATAAGTGCATTTACGGAAAATGTATTTCATATGACACTTCGAAACTTGCACTGTTCCTCTACAGCATTACTCTACGCCTTCTGTGAAAACATGGAGGTAATATCCCCAATAATTATGAAAATATGTTGGTATTTGTTTCCGGTGACAATGTAATTAAAAGCATCAAAATCGAAAAATTGCAAAAAACCGACTCGAATGGGAAAAAAAACCATAAAGAAATGTGTATACCATTGAGTTTGATGCAAAGGAACAGAAAAATAAGCGAGAGAAGAAATATTTTTACTTAATTTAACAAAAGAGTGTACGAGGAAAAAATTTCAGATTAGCATTATGTTAATAACTGCATTTACGGAGAAAATATTTCATATAACGCGTTGATACTTTCTCTGAACCTCTAACGATATACTATACGCCTTCTCTGAAAAAATGGTGGTGATATCCGCATAACTGTCGAAGATATGGGTGTAAAAGCATACGGTGACTTATATAGCAAAGGGCTTCCAAATGAAAGAAATGGTATCCATGGATACTTGAGATTGAACGGAGGATGGCGAAGGGAACTACTTTTTTGGATAGGCATGGAGGTAGTATCCGCATAACTATCGAAGATATGGGTGTTAATACCTACGGTGACTAAATTAGAAAAAGGCTTTTAAATGAAAGAAATGGTATCCATGGTTACTTGAGATTGAACAGAGGATGGCGAAGGGAACTTATTTTTTGGATAGGAATAACTGGAATAAGTGCTGTTACAGACTAAGTACTCAAGGTTTAGTCGTGTAATTTGATGTGCAGGAACAAGGTATATATCTTAACCTACCCTGAAAGAATGACGGTTATAACTGAATAAGATTCGAAAATATATGGGTAATTGTGTCCGGTGCAAATATAATGAAAAGCTTCAAAATCAAATAAATGCAAAACTTCCACTCGAATGGGATAAAAAACCATCTGAAAATGTGTATACCATTGAGTTTAATAAATAGGAACAGAAAAATATGCGAGAGAAGAAATATTTTTACTTACATTAACAAAAGAGTGTACGAGGATAAAATTTCAGATTAGCATTATATTAATAAGTGCATTTACGGAAAAAGCATTACATATAACGCGTCGAAACACTCACTGATCCTCAACAGCATTACTCTACGCCTTCTGTGAAAGCATGGAGGTAATATCCATGAAAATTCCGAAAATATGTTGGTAATTGTTTACGGTGACAATGTAATTAAAATTTTCAAATTCAAAAAATTGCAAAAATCCGACTCGAATGGGATAAAAAACCATCAAAAACTGTGTATACCATTGAGTTTAATGCAAAGGAACAGTAATTCTGCGAGAGAAGAAAATTTTTTTCTTACATTAACAAAAGAGTGTACGAGGCTAAAATTTCAGATTAGCATTATGTTAATAAGTGCATTTACGGAGAAAGTATTTCATATGACGCTTCGAAACTTGCACTGTTCCTCTACAGCATTACTCTACGCCTTCTGTGAAAACATATAGGTAAAATCTCCAATAATTATGAAAATTTGTTGGTAATTGTTTCCGGTGACAATATAATTAAAAGCTTCAAAATCAAAAAATTGCAAAAATCCGACTCGAATGGGATAACAAAACCATCAAAAACTGTGTGTACCATTGAGTTTGATGCAAAGGAACAGAAAAATAAGCGAGAGAAAAAATATATTTACTTACATTAACAAAAGAGTGTACGAGGCAAAAATTTCAGATTAGCATTATGTTAATAAGTGCATTTACGGTAAATGTATTTCTATTAACGCATCGATACTTGCACTGAACCTCAAAACCAATACTCTACGCCTTCTCTAAAAAAATGGAGGTGATATCCGCATAACTGTCAAAGATATGGGTGTAAAAGTCTACGGTGACTAAATTAGCAAAGGGCTTCCAAATGAAATAAATGGTATCCATGGATACTTGAGATTGAACGGAGGATGTCGAAGGGAACTTATTTTTTGGATAAGCATAACTGGAATAAGTGCTGTTACAGACTAAGTACTCAAGGTTTAGTCGTGTAATTTGATGTGCAGGAATAAGGTATATTTCTTAACCTACACTGAAAGAATGGCGGTTATATCTGCATTAGATTCGAAAATATGTGGGTAATTGTTTCCGGAGCCAATATAATGAAAAGCTTCAAAATCAAATAAATGCAAAACTTTGACTCGAATGGGATAAAAAATCATCAGAAAATTTGTATACCATTGAGTTTAATAAAGAGGAACAGAAGAATATGCGAGAGAAGAAATATTTATACTTATATTACCAAAAAAGTGTACGAGGCTAAAATTTCAGATTAGCATTATATTATTAAGTGCATTTACGAAAATATTATTTCATATAACGCGTCGAAACTTGCACTGTTCTTCATGAGCATTACTCTACGCCTTCTGTGAAAGCATGGAGGTAAAATCCCCAATAATTATGAAAATATGTTGGTAATTGTTTCCGGTGAAAATGTAATTAAAAGCTTCAAAATCAAAAAATTGCAAAACTCCGACTCGAATGGGAAAAAAAACCATCAAAAAATGGATATACCATTGAGTTTGATGAAAAGGAACAGAAAAATAAGCGAGAGAAGAAATATTTTTACTTACATTAACAAAAGAGTGTACGAGGCTAAAATTTCAGATTAGCATTATATTAATAAGTGCATTTACGGAAAAAGTATTACATATAACGCGTCGAAAAACTCACTGATCCTCAACAGCATTACTCTACGCCTTCTGTGAAAGCATGGAGGTAATATCCATGAAAATTCCGACAATATGTTGGTAATTGTTTACGGTGACAATGTAATTAAAATTTTCAAATTCAAAAAATTGCAAAAATCCGACTCGAATGGGATAAAAAACCATCAAAAACTGTGTATACCATTGAGTTTAATGCAAAGGAACAGTAATTCTGCGAGAGAAGAAAATTTTTATCTTACATTAACAAAAGAGTGTACGAGGCTAAAATTTCAGATTAGCATTATGTTAATAAGTGCATTTACGGAGAAAGTATTTCATATGACGCTTCGAAACTTGCACTGTTCCTCTACAGCATTACTCTACGCCTTCTGTGAAAACATAGAGGTAAAATCTCCAATAATTATCAAAATTTGTTGGTAATTGTTTCCGGTGACAATATAATTAAAAGCTTCAAAATAAAAAAATTGCAAAACTCCGACTCGAATGGGAAAAAAAACCATCAAAAACTGTGTGTACCATTGATTTTGATGCAAAGGAACAGAAAAATAAGCGAGAGAAAAAATATATTTACTTACATTAACAAAAGAGTGTACGAGGCAAAAATTTCAGATTAGCATTATGTTAATAAGTGCATTTACGGTAAATTTATTTCTATTAACGCATCGATACTTGCACTGAACCTCAAAAGCAATACTCTACTCCTTCTCTAAAAAAATGGAAGTGATATCCGCATAACTGTCAAAGATATGGGTGTAAATGTCTACGGTGACTAAATTAGCAAAGGGCTTCCAAATGAATGAAATGGTATCCATGGATACTTGAGATTGAACGGAGGATGTCGAAGGGAACTTATTTTTTGGATAGGTATAACTGGAATAAGTGCTGTTACAGACTAAGTACTCAAGGTTTAGTCGTGTAATTTGATGTGCAGGAATAAGGTATATTTCTTAACCTACACTGAAAGAATGGCGGTTATATAAATGATAAAGAATGGGATAAAAAACCATCAAAAACTGTGAATACCATTGAGTTTGATGCATAGGAACAGAAAAATAAGCGAGAGAAGAAATGTTTTTACTTACATTAACAAAAGAGTGTATGAGGCAAAAATTTAAGTTTAGCATTATGTTAATAAGTGCATTTACGGAGAAAGTATTTTATATGACGCTTCGAAACTTGCACTGTTCCTCTACAGCATTACTCTACGCATTCTGTGAAAGCATGGAGGTAATATCTTGGAACATTCCGAAAATATGTTGGTAATTGTTACCGGTGACAATGTAATTAAAAGATTCAAAATCAAAAAATTGACAAAATACGACTCGAATGTAATAAAAAACCATCAAAAACTGTGTTTACCATTGCGTTTGATGCAAAGAAACAGTAATTCTGCGAGATAAGAAAATGTTTTACTTACATTAACAAAAGAGTGTACGAGGCTAAAATTTAAGATTAGCATTATGTTAATAAGTGCATTAACGAAGAAAGTATTTCATATGACGCTTAGAAACTTGCACTGTTTCTTAACAGCATTACTCTACGCCTTCTGCGAAAACATGGAGGTAATATCTCCAATAATTATGAAAATATGTTGGGAATTGTTTCCGGTGACAATGTAATTAAAAGCTTCAAAATCAAAAAATTGCAAAACTCCAACTCGAATGGGAAAAAAACCATCAAAAAATGTGTATACCATTGAGTTTGATGCATAGGAACAGAAAAATAAGCGAGAGAAAAATATATTTACTTACATTTACAAAAGAGTGTACGAGGCAAAAATTTCAGATTAGCTTTATGATAATAAGTGCATTTACGGATAATGTATTTCATATAACGCGTCGATACTTGCTCTGAACCTCAATAGAAATACTCTACGCCTTCTCTAAATAAATGGAGGTGATAACCGCATAACTGTCAAAGATATGGGTGTAAATGTCTACGGTGACTAAATTAGAAAAAGTCTTTTAAATGAAAGATATGGTATCTATGGTAACTTAAGATTGAAAACAGGATGTCGAAGGGAACTTATTTTTTGGTTAGGCATAACTGGAATAAGTGCTGTTACAGACTAAGTACTCAAGGTTTAGTCGTGTAATTTGATGTGCAGGAATAAGGTATATTTCTTAACCTACACTGAAAGAATGGCGGATATATCTGCATAAGATACGAAAATATGTGGGTAATTGTTTCCGGAGCCAATATAATGAAAAGTTTCAAAAGCAAATAAATGCAAAATTTTGACTCGAATGGGATAAAAAACCATCAGAAAATTTGTATACCATTGAGTTTAATAAATAGGAACAGAAAAATAAGCGAGAGAAGAAATATTTTTACTTTTATTAACAAAAGAGTGTACGAGGCTAAAATTTCAGATTAGCATTATATTAATAAGTGCATTTACGAAAAAAATTATTTCATATAACGCGTCGAAACATGCACAAATCCTCAACAGCATTACTCTACGCCTTCTGTGAAAGCATGGAGGTAATATCCACGAAAATGCCGAAAAAATGTTGGTAATTGTTTCCGGTGACAATGTAATTAAAAGCTTCAAAATCAAAAGATTTCAAAAATGCGACTCGAATGGGATAAAAAACCATCAAAAACTGTGTAATATTGAGTTTGATGCAAAGGAACAGAAAATTCTGCGAGAGAAGAAATATTTTTACTTACATTAACAAAAGAGTGTACGAGGCAAAAATTTCAGATTAGCATTATGTTAATAAGTGCATTTACGGAGAAAGTATTTCGTCGATACTTGCATTGTACCTCAAAAGCAATACTCTACGCCCTCTCTGAAAAAATTGAGGTGATATCCGCATTACTGTCGAAGATATGGGTGTAAATGTCTACGGTGAGTAAATTAGCAAAGGGCTCCCAAATGAAAGAAATAATATCCATGAATACTTGAGATTGAACGGAAGATGGCGTAGGGAACATATTTTTTGGATAGGCATGGAGGTAATATCCGCATAACTATCGAAGATATGGGTGTAAATGCCTACGGTGACTAAATTAGAAAAAGACTTTTAAATGAAAGAAATGGTATCCATGGTTACTTGAGATTGAACAGAGGATGTCGAAGGGAACTTATTTTTTGGAAAGGCATAACTGGAATAAGTGCTGTTACAGACTTAGTACTCAAGGTTTAGTCGTGTAATTTGATGTGCAGGAATAAGGTATATTTCTTAACCTACACTGGTTATATGGCGGTTATATCTGCATTAGATTCGAAAATATGTGGGTAATTGTTTCCGGAGCCAATATAATGAAAAGCTTCTAAATCAAATAAATGCAAAACTTTGATTCGAATGGGATAAAAACCATCAGAAAATTTGACGAGGTTAAAAAGAGTGTACGAGGCTAAAATTTCAGATTAGCATTATATTAATAAGTGCATTTACGAAAGAATTATTTCAATAAACGCGTCGAAACTTACACTGATCCTCAAAAGCATTACTCTACGCCTTCTGTGAAAGCATGGAGGTAATATCCACGAAAATGAAGAAAATATGTTGGTAATTGTTTCCGGTGACAATGTAATTAAAAGCTTCAAAATCAAAAAATTACAAAAATCCGACTAAAATGGGAAAAAAACCATCAAAAAATGTGTATACCATTGAGTTTGATGCATAGGAACAGAAAAATAAGCGAGAGAAGAAATGTTTTTACTTACATTAACAAAAGAGTGTATGAAGCAAAAATTTCAGATTAGCATTATGTTAATAAGTGCATTAACGGAAAAAGTATTTCATATAACGCGTCAATATTTGCACTGAACTTCAAAAGCAATACTCTACGTCATCTCTGAAAATATAGAGATGATATCCGCATTACTTTTGAAGATATGAGTGTAAATGTCTACGGTGACTTAATTAGCAAAGGGCTTCCAAATGAAAGAAAGTGTATCCATGGACACTTGAGATTGAACGGAGGATGGCGAAGGGAACTACTTTTTTGGATAGGCATGGAGGTAATATCCGCATAACTATCGAAGATATGGGTGTAAATGCCTACGGTGACTAAATTAGAAAAAGGCTTTTAAATGAAAGAAGTGGTATCCATGGTTACTTGAGATTGAACAGAGGATGTATAAGGGAACTTATTTTTTGGATAGGCATAACTGGAATAGGTGCTGTTATAGACTAAGTACTCAAGGTTTAGTCGTGTCATTTGATGTGCAGGAATAAGGTATATTTCTTAACCTACACTGAAAGAATGGCGGTTATATCTGCATTAGATTCGAAAATATGTGGGTAATTGTTTCCGGAGCCAATATAATGAAAAGCTTCAAAATCAAATAAATGCAAAACTTTAACTGGAATGGGATAAAAAACCATCAGAAAATTTGTATACAATTGAGTTTAATAAATAGGAACAGAAAAATATGCTAGAGAAGAAATATTTTTACTTTCATTATCAAAAGAGTGTACGAGGCTAAAATTTATAAATAGCATTGTATTAATAAGTGAATTTACGACAAAATTATTTCATATAACGCATCGAAACTTGCACTGATCCTCAACAGCATTACTCTACGTCTTCTGTGAAAGCATGGAGGTAATATCCACGAAAATGCCGAAAATATGTTGGTAATTGTTTCCGGTGACAATGTAATTAAAAGCTTAAAAATCAAAAAAATTTAAAAATGCGACTCGAATGGGATAAAAAACCATCACAAACTGTGTATACCATTGAGCTTGATGCAAAAGAACAGAAAAATAAGCGAGAGAAGAAATATTTTTACTTACATTAACAAAAGAGTGTACGAGGCTAAAATTTCAGATTAGCATTATGTTAATAAGTGCATTTACGGAGAAGGTATTTCATATGACGCTTCGAAACTTGCACTGTTCCTCAACAGCCTTACTCTACGCCTTCTGTGAAAACATGGAGGTAATATCCTGAATAAATATGAAAATATGTTGGTAATTGTTTCCAGTGACAATGTAATTAAAAGCTTCAAAATAAAAAAATGGCAAAACTCCGACTCGAATAGGAAAAAAACCATCAAAATTGTGTATACCATTGAGTTTAATGCATAGGAACAGAAAAATAAGCAAAGGAAGAAAAGTTTTTACTTACATTAACAAAAGAGTGTATGAGGCAAATATTTCAGATTAGCATTATGTTAATAAGTGCATTTACGGAGAAAGTATTTCATATAACGCCTCGATACTTGCACTGTTCCTCTACAGCATTACTTTACGCCTTCAGTGAAAACATAGAGGTTATATCCCCGAAATTTCCGAAAATATGTTGATAGTTCTTTCCGGTGACAATGTAATTAAAAGCTTCAAAATAAAAAAATTGCAAAAATCCGACTCGAATGGGATAAAAACCATCAAAAACTGTGTGTACCATTGAGTTTGATGCAAAGGAACAGAAAAATAAGCGAGAGAGGAAATATTTTTACTTACATTAACAAAAGAGTGTACGAGGCAAAAATTTCAGATTAGCATTATGTTAATAAGTGCATTTACGGAAAAAGTATTTCATATGACGCTTCGAAACTTGCACTGTTCCTCAACAGCAATACTCTACGCCTTCCCTAAAAACACGGAGGTGATATCCGCATAACTGTCGAAGATATGGGTGTAAATGTCTACGGTGACTAAATTAGCAAAGGGCTTCCAAATGAAAGAAATGGTATCAATGGATACTTAAGATTGAACGGGGGATGGCGAAGGGAACTTATTTTTTGGATAGGCATGGAGGTAATATCCGTATAACTATCGAAGATATGGGTGTAAATGCCTACGGTGACTAAATTAGAAAAAGGCTTCTAAATGAAAGAAATGGTATCCATGGTTACTTGAGATTGAACAGAGGATGTCGAAGGGAACTTATTTTTTGGATAGGCATAACTGAAATAAGTGCTGTCAAAGACTAAGTACTCAAGGTTTAGTCGTGTCATTTGATGTGCAGGAATAAGGTATATTTCTTAACCTACACTGAAAGAATGGCGGTTATATCTGCATTAGATTCGAAAATATGTGGGTAATTGTTTCCGGAGCAAATATAATGAAAAGCTTCAAAATCAAATAAATGCAAAACTTTGACTCGAATGGGATAAAAAACCATCAGAAAATTTGTATACTATTGAGTTTAATAAATAGGAACAGAAAAATAAGCTAGAGAAGAAATATTTTTACTTTCATTAACAAAAGAGAGTACGAGGCTAAAATTTCAGATTAGCATTATATTATTAAGTGCATTTAAGAAAATATTATTTCATATAACAAATCAAAACTTGCACTGATCCTCAACAGCATTACTCTACGCCGTCTTAGAAAGCATGGAGGTAATATCCCCAATAATTATGAAAATATGTTGGTAATTGTTTCCGGTGACAATGTAATTAAAAGCTTCAAAATCAAAAAATTACAAAAATCCGACTTTTATGGGAAAAAAATCATCAAAAAATGTGTATACCATTGAGTTTGATGCATAGGAACAGAAAAATAAGCGAGAGAAGAAATGTTTTTACTTACATTAACGAAAGAGTGTATGAGGCAAAAATTTCAGATTAGCATTATGTTAATAAGTGCATTTACGAAGAAAGTATTTCATATAACGCGTCGATACTTGCACTGAACCTTACACGCAATACTCTACGCCTTCTCTGAAAAAAATGGAGGTGATTTCCGCATTACTGTCGAAGATATGGGTGTAAATGTCTACGGTGACTAAATTAGCAAAGGGCTTCCAAATGAAAGAAATGGTATCAATGGATACTTAAGATTGAACGGGGGATGGCGAAGGGAACTTATTTTTTGGATAGGCATGGAGGTAATATCCGCGTAACTTTCGAAGATATGGGTGTAAATGCCTACGGTGACTAAATTAGAAAAAGGCTTTTAAATGAAAGAAATGGTATCCATGGTTACTTGAGATTGAACAGAGGATGTCGAAGGGAACTTATTTTTTGGATAGGCATAACTGAAATAAGTGCTGTCACAGACTAAGTACTCAAGGTTTAGTCGTGTCATTTGATGTGCAGAAATAAGGTATATTTCTTAACCTACACTGAAAGAATGGCGGTTATATCTGCATTAGATTCGAAAATATGTGGGTAATTGTTTCCGGAGCAAATATAATGAAAAGCTTCAAAATCAAATAAATGCAAAACTTTGACTCGACTGGGATAAAAAACCATCAGAAAATTTGTATACCATTGAGTTTAATAAATAGGAACAGCAAAATAAGCTAGAGAAGAAATATTTTTACTTTCATTAACAAAAGAGAGTACGAGGCTAAAATTTATAATTAGCATTATATTAATAAGTGCATTTACGACAAAATTATTTCATATAACGCATCGAAACTTGCACTGATCCTCAACAGCATTACTCTACGCCTTCTGTGAAAGCATGGAGGTAATATCCACGAAAATGCCGAAAATATGTTGGTAATTGTTTCCGGTGACAATGTAATTAAAAACTTAAAAATCAAAAAATTTCAATAATGCGACTCGAATGGGATAAAAAACCATCAAAAACTTTGTATACCATTGAGTTTGATGCAAAGGAACAGAAAAATAATTATGAAAATATGTTGGTAATTGTTTCCAGTGACAATGTAATTAAAAGCTTCAAAATAAAAAAATGTCAAAACTACGACTCGAACGGGAGAAAAACAATCTAAAATTGTGTATACCATTGAGTTTGATGCATAGGAACAGAAAAATAAGCGAGAGAAGAAAACTTTTTACTTACATTAACAAAAGAGTGTATGAGGCAAAAATTTCAGATTAGCATTATGTTAATAAGTGCATTTACGGAGAAAGTATTTCATATAACGCCTCGATACTTGCACTGTTCCTCTACAGCATTACTGTACGCCTTCCGTGAAAACATGGAGGTAATATCCCCGAAAATTATGAAAATATATTGGTAAATGTTTCCGGTGACAATGTAATTATAAGTTTCAAAATCAAAAAATTGCAAAAAACCGACTCGAATGGGATAAAAAATCATCAAAAACTGTGTATACCATTGAGTTTGATGCAAAGGAACAGAAAATTCTGCGAGAGAAGAAATATTTTTACTTACATTAACAAAAGAGTGTACGAGACTAAAATTTCAGATTAGCATCATGATAATAAGTGCATTTTCGGAGAAAGTATTTCATATGACGCTTCGAAACTTACACTCTTCCTCTAAAGCATTACTCTACGCCTTCTTTGAAAACATGGAGGTAATATCCCATTAACAAAAGAAAGTACGAGGCTAAAATTTAAGATTAGTATTATATTTATAAGCGCATTTACGGAAAAAGTATTTCATATGACGCTTTTAAACTTGCACTGTTCCTCATGAGCATTACTCTACGCCTTTTGTGAAAACATGGAGGTAATATCCCCAATAATTATGAAAATATGTTGGTAATTGTTTCCGGTGACAATGTAATTAAAAGCTTCAAAATCATAAAATTGCAAAAATCCGACTCGAATGGGAGAAAAAACCATCAAAAAATGTGTATACCATTGAGTTTGATGCAAAGGAACAGAAACATAAAAGAGAGAAGACATATTTTTACTTACATTACCAAAAGAGTGTACGAGGCTAAAATTTCAGATTAGCATTATGATAATATGTGCATTTTCGGAGAAAGTATTTCATATGACACTTCGAAACTTGCACTCTTCCTCAAAAGCATTACTCTACGCCTTCTTTGAAAACATGGAGGTAATATCCCTAATAATTATGAAAATATGTTGGTAATTATTTCCGGTGACAATGTAATTAAAATCTTCACAATCAAAAAATTGCACTAATCCGCCTCGAATGGGATAAAAAACCATCAAAAACTGTGTATACCATTGAGTTTGATGCAAAGGAACAGAAAAATAAGCGAGAGAAGACATATTTTTACTTACATTAACAAAAGAGTGTACGAGGCTAAAATTTCAGATTAGCATTATGTTAATAAGAGCATTTACGGAGAAAGTATTTCATATGACGCTTCGAAACTTGCACTGTTCCTCAACAGCATTACTCTACGCCTTCTTTGAAAACATGGAGGTAATATCACCAATAATTGTGAAAATATGTTGGTAATTGTTTCCGGTGACATTGTAATTGAATTCTTCAAAATCAAAAAATTGCAAAAACATTCTCGAATGGGAAAAAAAAACCATCAAAAACTGTGTGTACCATTGAGTTTGATGCAAAGGAACAGAAAAATAAGCGAGAGAGGAAATATTTTTACTTACATTAACAAAAGAGTGTACGAGGCAAAAATTTCAGATTAGCATTATGTTAATAAGTGCATTTACGGAAAAAGTATTTCATATGACGCTTCGAAACTTGCACTGTTCCTCAACGGCAATACTGTTCGCCTTCCCTAAAAACACGGAGGTGATATCCGCATAACTGTCGAAGAAATGGGTGTAAATGTCTACGGTGACTAAATTAGCAAAGGGCTTCCAAATGAAAGAAATGGTATCAATGGATACTTAAGATTGAACGGGGGATGGCGAAGGGAACTTATTTTTTGGATAGGCATGGAGGTAATATCCGTATAACTATCGAAGATATGGGTGTAAATGCCTACGGTGACTAAATTAGAAAAAGGCTTTTAAATGAAAGAAATGGTATCCATGGTTACTTGAGATTGAACAGAGGATATCGAAGGGAACTTATTTTTTGGATAGGCATAACTGAAATAAGTGCTGTCACAGACTAAGTACTCAAGATTTAGTCGTGTCATTTGATGTGCAGGAATAAGGTATATTTCTTAACCTACACTGAAAGAATGGCGGTTATATCTGCATTAGATTCGAAAATATGTGGGTAATTGTTTCCGGAGCAAATATAATGAAAAGCTTCAAAATCAAATAAATGCTAAACTTTGACTCGAATGGGATAAAAAACCATCAGAAAATTTGTATACCATTGAGTTTAATAAATAGGAACAGAAAAATAAGCTAGAGAAGAAATATTTTTACTTTCATTAACAAAAGAGAGTACGAGGCTAAAATTTCAGATTAGCATTATATTATTAAGTGCATTTAAGAAAATTATATTTCATATAACGAATCAAAACTTGCACTGTTCCTCAACAGCATTACTCTACGCCGTCTTAGAAAGCATGGAGGTAATATCCCCAATAATTATGAAAATATGTTGGTAATTGTTTCCGGTGACAATGTAATTAAAAGCTTCAAAATCAAAAAATTACAAAAATCCGACTTTTATGGGAAAAAAATCATCAAAAAATGTGTATACCTATGAGTTTGATGCATAGGAACGGAAAAATAAGCGAGAGAAGAAATGTTTTTACTAAAATTAACGAAAGAGTGTATGAGGCAAAAATTTCAGATTAGCATTATGTTAATAAGTGCATTTACGAAGAAAGTATTTCATATAACGCGTCGATACTTGCACTGAACCTTACACGCAATACTCTACGCCTTCTCTCAAAAAAATGGAGGTGATATCCGCATTACTGTCGAAGATATGGGTGTAAATGTCTACGGTGACTAAATTAGCTAAGGGCTTCCAAATGAAAGAAATGGTATCAATGGATACTTAAGATTGAACGGGGGATGGCGAAGGGAACTTATTTTTTGGATAGGCATGGAGGTAATATCCGCATAACTGTCGAAGATATGGGTGTAAATGCCTACGGTGACTAAATTAGAAAAAGGCTTTTAAATGAAAGAAATGGTATCCATGGTTACTTGAGATTGAACAGAGGATGTCGAAGGGAACTTATTTTTTGGATAGGCATAACTGGAATAAGTGCTGTCACAGACTAAGTACTCAAGGTTTAGTCGTGTCATTTGATGTGCAGGAATAAGGTATATTTCTTAACCTACACTGAAAGAATGGCGGTTATATCTGCATTAGATTCGAAAATATGTGGGTAATTGTTTCCGGAGCAAATATAATGAAAAGCTTCAAAATCAAATAAATGCAAAACTTTGACTCGACTGGGATAAAAAACCATCAGAAAATTTGTATACCATTGAGTTTAATAAATTGGAACAGCAAAATAAGCTAGAGATGAAATATTTTTACTTTCATTAACAAAAGAGAGTACGAGGCTAAAATTTATAATTAGCATTATATTAATAAGTGCATTTACGACAAAATTATTTCATATAACGCATCGAAACTTGCACTGATCCTCAACAGCATTACTCTACGCCTTCTGTGAAATCATGGAGGTAATATCCACGAAAATGCCGAAAATATGTTGGTAATTGTTTCCGGTGACAATGTAATTAAAAACTTAAAAATCAAAAAATTTCAATAATGCGACTCGAATGGGATAAAAAACCATCAAAAACTTTGTATACCATTGAGTATGATGCAAAGGAACAGAAAAATAATTATGAAAATATGTTGGTAATTGTTTCCAGTGACAATGTAATTAAAAGCTTCAAAATAAAAAAATGTCAAAACTACGACTCGAACGGGAGAAAAACAATCTAAAATTGTGTATACCATTGAGTTTGATGCATAGGAACAGAAAAATAAGCGAGAGAAGAAAAGTTTTTACTTACATTAACAAAAGAGTGTATGAGGCAAAAATTTCAGATTAGCATTATGTTATTAAGTGCATTTACGGAGAAAGTATTTCATATAACGCCTCGATACTTGCACTGTTCCTCTACAGCATTACTATACGCCTTCCGTGAAAACATGGAGGTAATATCCCCGAAAATTATGAAAATATATTGGTAAATGTTTCCAGTGACAATGTAATTATAAGTTTCAAAATCAAAAAATTGCAAAAATCCGACTCGAATGGGATAAAAAATCATCAAAAACTGTGTATACCATTGAGTTTGATGCAAAGGAACAGAAAATTCTGCGAGAGAAGAAATATTTTTACTTACATTAACAAAAGAGTGTACGAGGCTAAAATTTTTAGATTAGCATTATGTTAATAAGTGCATTTACGGAGAAAGTATTTCATATGACGCTTCGAAACTTGCACTGTTCCTCAACAGCATTACTCTACGCCTTCTGTGAAAACATGGAGGTAATATCTCTAATAATTATGAAAATATGTTGGTAATTGTTTCCGGTGACAATGTAACTAAAAGCTTCAAAATCATAAAATTGCAAAAATCCGACTCGAATGGGAGAAAAAACCATCAAAAAATGTGTATACCATTGAGTTTGATGCAAAGGAACAGAAACATAAGCGAGAGAAGACATATTTTTACTTACATTAACAAAAGAGTGTACGAGGCTAAAATGTCAGATTAGCATCATGATAATAAGTGCATTTTCGGAGAAAGTATTTCATATGACGCTTCGAAACTTACACTCTTCCTCAAAAGCATTACTCTACGCCTTCTTTGAAAACATGGAGGTAATATCCCATTAACAAAAGAGTGTACGAGGCTAAAATTTAAGATTAGCATTATATTTATAAGTGCATTTACGGAAAAAGTATTTCATATGACGCTTTTAAACTTGCACTGTTCCTCATGAGCATTACTCTACGCCTTTTGTGAAAACATGGAGGTAATATCCCCAATAATTATGAAAATATGTTGGTAATTGTTTCCGGTGACAATGTAATTAAAAGCTTCAAAATCATAAAATTGCAAAAATCCGACTCGAATGGGAGAAAAAACCATCAAAAAATGTGTATACCATTGAGTTTGATGCAAAGGAACAGAAACATAAGCGAGAGAAGACATATTTTTACTTACATTAACAAAAGAGTGTACGAGGCTAAAATTTCAGATTAGCATTATGATAATAAGTGCATTTTCGGAGAAAGTATTTCATATGACACTTCGAAACTTGCACTCTTCCTCAAAAGCATTACTCTACGCCTTCTTTGAAAACATGGAGGTAATATCCCTAATAATTATGAAAATATGTTGGTAATTGTTTCCGGTGACATTGTAATTGAATTCTTCACAATCAAAAAATTGCACTAATCCGCCTTGAATGGGATAAAAAACCATCAAAAACTGTGTATACCATTGAGTTTGATGCAAAGGAACAGAAAAATAAGCGAGAGAAGACATATTTTTACTTACATTAACAAAAGAGTGTACGAGGCAAAAATTTCAGATTAGCATTATGTTAATAAGTGCATTTACGGAAAAAGTATTTCATATGACGCTTCGAAACTTGCACTGTTCCTCAACAGCAATACTCTACGCCTTCCCTAAAAACACGGAGGTGATATCCGCATAACTGTCGAAGATATGGGTGTAAATGTCTACGGTGACTAAATTAGCAAAGGGCTTCCAAATGAAAGAAATGGTATCAATGGATACTTAAGATTGAACGGGGGATGGCGAAGGGAACCTTTTTTTTGGATAGGCATGGAGGTAATATCCGTATAACTATCGAAGATATGGGTGTTAATGCCTACGGTGACTAAATTAGAAAAAGGCTTTTAAATGAAAGAAATGGTATCCATGGTTACTTGAGATTGAACAGAGGATGTCGAAGGGAACTTATTTTTTGGATAGGCATAACTGGAATAAGTGCTGTCACAGACTAAGTACTCAAGGTTTAGTCGTGTCATTTGATGTGCAGGAATAAGGTATATTTCTTAACCTACACTGAAAGAATGGCGGTTATATCTGCATTAGATTCGAAAATATGTGGGTAATTGTTTCCGGAGCAAATATAATGAAAAGCTTCAAAATCAAATAAATGCAAAACTTTGACTCGACTGGGATAAAAAACCATCAGAAAATTTGTATACCATTGAGTTTAATAAATTGGAACAGCAAAATAAGCTAGAGATGAAATATTTTTACTTTCATTAACAAAAGAGAGTACGAGGCTAAAATTTATAATTAGCATTATATTAATAAGTGCATTTACGACAAAATTATTTCATATAACGCATCGAAACTTGCACTGATCCTCAACAGCATTACTCTACGCCTTCTGTGAAATCATGGAGGTAATATCCACGAAAATGCCGAAAATATGTTGGTAATTGTTTCCGGTGACAATGTAATTAAAAACTTAAAAATCAAAAAATTTCAATAATGCGACTCGAATGGGATAAAAAACCATCAAAAACTTTGTATACCATTGAGTATGATGCAAAGGAACAGAAAAATAATTATGAAAATATGTTGGTAATTGTTTCCAGTGACAATGTAATTAAAAGCTTCAAAATAAAAAAATGTCAAAACTACGACTCGAACGGGAGAAAAACAATCTAAAATTGTGTATACCATTGAGTTTGATGCATAGGAACAGAAAAATAAGCGAGAGAAGAAAAGTTTTTACTTACATTAACAAAAGAGTGTATGAGGCAAAAATTTCAGATTAGCATTATGTTATTAAGTGCATTTACGGAGAAAGTATTTCATATAACGCCTCGATACTTGCACTGTTCCTCTACAGCATTACTATACGCCTTCCGTGAAAACATGGAGGTAATATCCCCGAAAATTATGAAAATATATTGGTAAATGTTTCCAGTGACAATGTAATTATAAGTTTCAAAATCAAAAAATTGCAAAAATCCGACTCGAATGGGATAAAAAATCATCAAAAACTGTGTATACCATTGAGTTTGATGCAAAGGAACAGAAAATTCTGCGAGAGAAGAAATATTTTTACTTACATTAACAAAAGAGTGTACGAGGCTAAAATTTTTAGATTAGCATTATGTTAATAAGTGCATTTACGGAGAAAGTATTTCATATGACGCTTCGAAACTTGCACTGTTCCTCAACAGCATTACTCTACGCCTTCTGTGAAAACATGGAGGTAATATCTCTAATAATTATGAAAATATGTTGGTAATTGTTTCCGGTGACAATGTAACTAAAAGCTTCAAAATCATAAAATTGCAAAAATCCGACTCGAATGGGAGAAAAAACCATCAAAAAATGTGTATACCATTGAGTTTGATGCAAAGGAACAGAAACATAAGCGAGAGAAGACATATTTTTACTTACATTAACAAAAGAGTGTACGAGGCTAAAATGTCAGATTAGCATCATGATAATAAGTGCATTTTCGGAGAAAGTATTTCATATGACGCTTCGAAACTTACACTCTTCCTCAAAAGCATTACTCTACGCCTTCTTTGAAAACATGGAGGTAATATCCCATTAACAAAAGAGTGTACGAGGCTAAAATTTAAGATTAGCATTATATTTATAAGAGCATTTACGGAAAAAGTATTTCATATGACGCTTTTAAACTTGCACTGTTCCTCATGAGCATTACTCTACGCCTTTTGTGAAAACATGGAGGTAATATCCTTAATAATTATGAAAATATGTTGGTAATTGTTTCCGGTGACAATGTAATTAAAAGCTTCAAAATCATAAAATTGCAAAAATCCGACTCGAATGGGAGAAAAAACCATCAAAAAATGTGTATACCATTGAGTTTGATGCAAAGGAACAGAAACATAAGCGAGAGAAGACATATTTTTACTTACATTAACAAAAGAGTGTACGAGGCTAAAATTTCAGATTAGCATTATGATAATAAGTGCATTTTCGGAGAAAGTATTTCATATGACACTTCGAAACTTGCACTCTTCCTCAAAAGCATTACTCTACGCCTTCTTTGAAAACATGGAGGTAATATCCCTAATAATTATGAACATATGTTGGTAATTGTTTCCGGTGACATTGTAATTGAATTCTTCACAATCAAAAAATTGCACTAATCCGCCTTGAATGGGATAAAAAACCATCAAAAACTGTGTATACCATTGAGTTTGATGCAAAGGAACAGAAAAATAAGCGAGAGAAGACATATTTTTACTTACATTAACAAAAGAGTGTACGAGGCAAAAATTTCAGATTAGCATTATGTTAATAAGTGCATTTACGGAAAAAGTATTTCATATGACGCTTCTAAACTTGCACTGTTCCTCAACAGCAATACTCTACGCCTTCCCTAAAAACACGGAGGTGATATCCGCATAACTGTCGAAGATATGGGTGTAAATGTCTACGGTGACTAAATTAGCAAAGGGCTTCCAAATGAAAGAAATGGTATCAATGGATACTTAAGATTGAACGGGGGATGGCGAAGGGAACTTATTTTTTGGATAGGCATGGAGGTAATATCCGTATAACTATCGAAGATATGGGTGTAAATGCCTACGGTGACTAAATTAGAAAAAGGCTTTTAAATGAAAGAAATGGTATCCATGGTTACTTGAGATTGAACAGAGGATGTCGAAGGGAACTTATTTTTTGGATAGGCATAACTGAAATAAGTGCTGTCACAGACTAAGTACTCAAGGTTTAGTCGTGTCATTTGATGTGCAGGAATAAGGTATATTTCTTAACCTACACTGAAAGAATGGCGGTTATATCTGCATTAGATTCGAAAATATGTGGGTAATTGTTTCCGGAGCAAATATAATGAAAAGCTTCAAAATCAAATAAATGCAAAACTTTGACTCGACTGGAATAAAAAACCATCAGAAAATTTGTATACCATTGAGTTTAATAAATTGGAACAGCAAAATAAGCTAGAGAAGAAATATTTTTACTTTCATTAACAAAAGAGAGTACGAGGCTAAAATTTATAATTAGCATTATATTAATAAGTGCATTTACGACAAAATTATTTCATATAACGCATCGAAACTTGCACTGATCCTCAATAGCATTACTCTACGCCTTCTGTGAAAGCATGGAGGTAATATCCACGAAAATGCCGAAAATATGTTGGTAATTGTTTCCGGTGACAATGTAATTAAAAACTTAAAAATCAAAAAATTTCAATAATGCGACTCGAATGGGATAAAAAACCATCAAAAACTTTGTATACCATTGAGTTTGATGCAAAGGAACAGAAAAATAATTATGAAAATATGTTGGTAATTGTTTCCAGTGACAATGTAATTAAAAGCTTCAAAATAAAAAAATGTCAAAACTACGACTCGAACGGGAGAAAAACAATCTAAAATTGTGTATACCATTGAGTTTGATGCATAGGAACAGAAAAATAAGCGAGAGAAGAAAAGTTTTTACTTACATTAACAAAAGAGTGTACGAGACTAAAATTTCAGATTAGCATCATGATAATAAGTGCATTTTCGGAGAAAGTATTTCATATGACGCTTCGAAACTTACACTCTTCCTCAAAAGCATTACTCTACGCCTTCTTTGAAAACATGGAGGTAATATCCCATTAACAAAAGAGTGTACGAGGCTAAAATTTAAGATTAGTATTATATTTATAAGTGCATTTACGGAAAAAGTATTTCATATGACGCTTTTAAACTTGCACTGTTCCTCATGAGCATTACTCTACGCCTTTTGTGAAAACATGGAGGTAATATCCCCAATAATTATGAAAATATGTTGGTAATTGTTTCCGGTGACAATGTAATTAAAAGCTTCAAAATCATAAAATTGCAAAAATCCGACTCGAATGGGAGAAAACACCATCAAAAAATGTGTATACCATTGAGTTTGATGCAAAGGAACAGAAACATAAAAGTGAGAAGACATATTTTTACTTACATTACCAAAAGAGTGTACGAGGCTAAAATTTCAGATTAGCATTATGATAATAAGTGCATTTTCGGAGAAAGTATTTCATATGACACTTCGAAACTTGCACTCTTCCTCAAAAGCATTACTCTACGCCTTCTTTGAAAACATGGAGGTAATATCCCTAATAATTATGAAAATATGTTGGTAATTGTTTCCGGTGACATTGTAATTGATTCTTCACAATCAAAAAATTGCACTAATCCGCCTTGAATGGGATAAAAAACCATCAAAAACTGTGTATACCATTGAGTTTGATGCAAAGGAACAGAAAAATAAGCGAGAGAAGACATATTTTTACTTACATTAACAAAAGAGTGTACGAGGCTAAAATTTCAGATTAGCATTATGTTAATAAGAGCATTTACGGAGAAAGTATTTCATATGACGCTTCGAAACTTGCACTGTTCCTCAACAGCATTACTCTACGCCTTCTTTGAAAACATGGAGGTAATATCACCAATAATTGTGAAAATATGTTGGTAATTGTTTCCGGTGACATTGTAATTGAATTCTTCAAAATCAAAAAATTGCAAAAACATTCTCGACTGGGAAAAAAAAACCATCAAAAACTGTGTGTACCATTGAGTTTGATGCAAAGGAACAGAAAAATAAGCGAGAGAGGAAATATTTTTACTTACATTAACAAAAGAGTGTACGAGGCAAAAATTTCAGATTAGCATTATGTTAATAAGTGCATTTACGGAAAAAGTATTTCATATGACGCTTCGAAACTTGCACTGTTCCTCAACGGCAATACTCTTCGCCTTCCCTAAAAACACGGAGGTGATATCCGCATAACTGTCGAAGATATGGGTGTAAATGTCTACGGTGACTAAATTAGCAAAGGGCTTCCAAATGAAAGAAATGGTATCAATGGATACTTAAGATTGAACGGGGGATGGCGAAGGGAACTTATTTTTTGGATAGGCATGGAGGTAATATCCGTATAACTATCGAAGATATGGGTGTAAATGCCTACGGTGACTAAAGTTAGAAAAAGGCTTTTAAATGAATGAAATGGTATCCATGGTTACTTGAGATTGAACAGAGGATGTCGAAGGGAACTTATTTTTTGGATAGGCATAACTGGAATAAGTGCTGTCACAGACTACGTACTCAAGGTTTAGTCGTGTCATTTGATGTGCAGGAATAAGGTATATTTCTTAACCTACACTGAAAGAATGGCGGTTATATCTGCATTAGATTCGAAAATATGTGGGTAATTGTTTCCGGAGCAAATATAATGAAAAGCTTCAAAATCAAATAAATGCAAAACTTTGACTCGACTGGGATAAAAAACCATCAGAAAATTTGCATACCATTGAGTTTAATAAATAGGAACAGCAAAATAAGCTAGAGAAGAAATATTTTTACTTTCATTAACAAAAGAGAGTACGAGGCTAAAATTTATAATTAGCATTATATTAATAAGTGCATTTACGACAAAATTATTTCATATAACGCATCGAAACTTGCACTGATCCTCAACAGCATTACTCTACGCCTTCTGTGAAAGCATGGAGGTAATATCCACGAAAATGCCGAAAATATGTTGGTAATTGTTTCCGGTGACAATGTAATTAAAAACTTAAAAATCATTAAAATTTCAATAATGCGACTCGAATGGGATAAAAAACCATCAAAAACTTTGTATACCATTGAGTATGATGCAAAGGAACAGAAAAATAATTATGAAAATATGTTGGTAATTGTTTCCAGTGACAATGTAATTAAAAGCTTCAAAATAAAAAAATGTCAAAACTACGACTCGAACGGGAGAAAAACAATCTAAAATTGTGTATACCATTGAGTTTGATGCATAGGAACAGAAAAATAAGCGAGAGAAGAAAACTTTTTACTTACATTAACAAAAGAGTGTATGAGGCAAAAATTTCAGATTAGCATTATGTTAATAAGTGCATTTACGGAGAAAGTATTTCATATAACGCCTCGATACTTGCACTGTTCCTCTACAGCATTACTGTACGCCTTCCGTGAAAACATGGAGGTAATATCCCCGAAAATTATGAAAATATATTGGTAAATGTTTCCGGTGACAATGTAATTATAAGTTTCAAAATCAAAAAATTGCAAAAATCCGACTCGAATGGGATAAAAAATCATCAAAAACTGTGTATACCATTCAGTTTGATGCAAAGGAACAGAAAATTCTGCGAGAGAAGAAATATTTTTACTTACATTAACAAAAAAGTGTACGAGGCTAAAATTTCAGATTAGCATTATGTTAATAAGTGCATTTACGGAGAAAGTATTTCATATGACGCTTCGAAACTTGCACTGTTCCTCAACAGCATTACTCTGCGCCTTCTGTGAAAACATGGAGGTAATATCTCTAATAATTATGAAAATATGTTGGTAATTGTTTCCGGTGACAATGTAACTAAAAGCTTCAAAATCATAAAATTGCAAAAATCCGACTCGAATGGGAGAAAAAACCATCAAAAAATGTGTATACCATTGAGTTTGATGCAAAGGAACAGAAACATAAGCGAGAGAAGACATATTTTTACTTACATTAACAAAAGAGTGTACGAGGCTAAAATTTCAGATTAGCATCATGATAATAAGTGCATTTTCGGAGAAAGTATTTCATATGACGCTTCGAAACTTACACTCTTCCTCAGAAGCATTACTCTACGCCTTCTTTGAAAACATGGAGGTAATATCCCATTAACAAAAGAGTGTACGAGGCTAAAATTTAGGATTAGCATTATATTTATAAGTGCATTTACGGAAAAAGCATTTCATATGACGCTTTTAAACTTGCACTGTTCCTCATGAGCATTACTCTACGCCTTTTGTGAAAACATGGAGGTAATATCCCCAATAATTATGAAAATATGTTGGTAATTGTTTCCGGTGACAATGTAATTAAAAGCTTCAAAATCATAAAATTGCAAAAATCCGACTCGAATGGGAGAAAAAACCATCAAAAAATGTGTATACCATTGAGTTTGATGCAAAGGAACAGAAACATAAGCGAGAGAAGACATATTTTTACTTACATTAACAAAAGAGTGTACGAGGCTAAAATTTCAGATTAGCATTATGATAATAAGTGCATTTTCGGAGAAAGTATTTCATATGACACTTCGAAACTTGCACTCTTCCTCAAAAGCATTACTCTACGCCTTCTTTGAAAACATGGAGGTAATATCCCTAATAATTATGAAAATATGTTGGTAATTATTTCCGGTGACAATGTAATTAAAATCTTCACAATCAAAAAATTGCACTAATCCGCCTTGAATGGGATAAAAAACCATCAAAAACTGTGTATTCCATTGAGTTTGATGCAAAGGAACAGAAAAATAAGCGAGAGAAGACATATTTTTACTTACATTAACAAAAGAGTGTACGAGGCTAAAATTTCAGATTAGCATTATGTTAATAAGAGCATTTACGGAGAAAGTATTTCATATGACGCTTCGAAACTTGCACTGTTCCTCAACAGCATTACTCTACGCCTTCTTTGAAAACATGGAGGTAATATCACAAATAATTATGAAAATATGTTGGTAATTGTTTCCGGTGACATTGTAATTGAATTCTTCAAAATCAAAAAATTGCAAAAACCTACTCGACTGGGAAAAAAAAACCATCAAAAATTGTGTATTCCATTGAGTTTGATGCATAGGAACAGAAAAATAAGCGAGAGAAGAAATGTTTTTACATACATTAACAAAAGAGTGTATGAGGCAAAAATTTCAGATTAGCATTATGTTAATAAGTGCATTTACGGAAAAAGTATTTCATATAACGCGTCGAAACTTGCATTGATCGTCAACAGTATTACTCTACGCCTTCTGTGAAAGCAGGGAGGTAATTTCATCGAAAGTTCCGAAAATATGTTGGTAATTGATTTCCGGTGACAATGTAATTAAAAGCTTCAAAATCAAAAAATTGCAAAAACCCGACTCGAATGGGATAAAAAACCATCACAAACTGTGTATACCATTGAGTTTGATGCAAAGGAACAGAAAAATAAGCGAAGGAAGAAATATTTTTACATACATTAACAAAAGAGTGTACGAGGCTAAAATTTCAGATTAGCATTAAGTTAATAAGTGCATTTACGGAAGAAGTATTTCATATAACGCGTCGATACTTGCACTGAACCTCAAAAGAATACTCCACGCCTTCTCTGAAAAAATGGAGGTGATATCCACATAACTGTCGAAGATATGGGTGTAAATGTCTACGGTGACTAAATTAGCAAATGGCTTCGAAATGAAAGAAATGGTATCCATGGATACTTGAGATTGAACGGAGGATGGCAAAGGGAACTAATTTTTTGGATAGGCATGGAGGTAATATCCGCATATTTATCGAAGATATGAGTGTAAATGCCCACGGTGATTAAATTAGAAAAAGGCTTTTAAATGAATGAAATGGTATCCATGGTTACTTGAGATTGAACAGAATATGTCGAAGGGAACTTATTTTTTGGATAGGCATAACTGGAATAAGTGCTGTTACAGACTAAGTACTCAAGGTTTAGTCGTGTAATTTGATGTGCAGGAATAAGGTATATTTCTTAACCTACCCTGAAAGAATGGCAGTTATATCAGCATATAATTCGAAAATATGTGGGTAATTGTTTCCGGAGCCAATATAATAAAAAGTTTCAAAATCAAATAAATGCAAAACTTTGACTTGAATGGGATAAAAAATCCATCAAAAAATGTGTATACCATTAGGTTTGATGCATAGGAACAGAAAAATAAGCGAGAGAAGAAATGTTTTTACTTACATTAACAAAAGAGTGTACGAGGCAAAAATTTCAGATTAGCATTATGTTAATAAGTGCATTTACGGAAAAAGTATTTCATATAACGCGTCGATACTTGCACTGAACCATAAAATGAATACTCTACACCTTCTCTGAAAAAATGGAGGTGATATCCGCATAACTGTCGAAGATATGGGTGTAAATGTCTACGGTGACTAAATTAGCAAAGGGAATCCAAATGAAAGAAATGGTATCCATGGATACTTGAGATTGAACGGGGGATGGCGAAGGGAACTAATTTTTTGGATAGGCATGGATGTAATATCCGCATAACTATCGAAGATATGGGTGTAAATGCCTACGGTTACTAAATTAGAAAAAGGCTTTTAAATGAAAGGAATGGTATCCATGGTTACTTGAGATTGAACAGAGGATGTCGAAGGTAACTTATTTTTTGGATAGGCATAACTGGAATAAATGTTGTTACAGACTAAGTACTCAAGGTTAAGTCGTGTAATTTGATGAGCAGGAACAAATTATATTTCGTAAACTACCCTGAATGAATGGCCGTTATATCTGCATAATATTCGAAAATATGTGGGTAATTGTTTCCGGTGCCAATATAATGAAAAGCTTCAAAATCAAATAAATGCAAAACTTCGACTCGAAAGGGATAAAAAACCATCAGAAAATGTGTATATCATTGAGTTTAATAAATATGAACAGAAAAATATGCGAGCGAAGAAATATTTTTAATTACATTAACAAAAGAGTGTACGAGGCTAAAATTTAAGATTAGCATTATAATAATAAGTGCATTTATGGAAAAAGTATTTCATATAACGCGTCGAAACTTGCATTGATCGTCAACAGTATTACTCTACGCCTTCTGTGAAAGCAGGGAGGTAATATCATCGAAAGTTCCAAAAATATGTTGGTAATTGATTTCCGGTGACAATGTAATTAAAAGCTTCAAGATCATAAAATTGCAAAAATCCGACTCGAATGGGGAAAAAAAACCATCAATAAATGTGTATACCATTGAGTTTGATGCATAAGAACAAAAAAATAAGCGAGAGAAGAAATGTTTTTACTTACATTAACAAAAGAGTGTATGAGGCAAAAAGTTCAGATTAGCATTATGTTAATAAGTGCATTTACGGAAAAAGTATTTCATATAACGCGTCAATACTTGCACTGTTCCTCAACATCATTACTCTACCCCTTCTGTGAAAACATGGAGGTAATATCCCCAAATATATATTAAAATATGTTGGTAATTGTTTCCGGTGCCAATATAATGAAAAGCTTTAAAATCAAATAAATGTAAAACTTCGACTCGAATGGGATAAAAAACTATCAGAGAATGTGTATACCATTGAGTTTAATAAATAGGAACAGAAAGATATGCGAGAGAAGAAATATTTTTACTTACATTAACAAAAGAGTGTACGAGGCTAAAATGTTCAGATTAGCATTATGGTAATAAGTGCATTTACGATGAAAGAATTTCAAATAACGAGTTGAAACTTTCACTGATCCTCAACAACATTACTCTACGCCTTCTGTGTATGCATGGAGGTAATATCCCCGAAAACTCCGAAAATATGTTGGTAATTGTTTCCGGTGACAATGTAATTAAAAGCTTCAAAATCAAAGAATTGCAAAAATCCGACTCGAATGGGATAAAAAAACAATCAAAAACTGAGTATATCATTGAGTTTGAGTCAAAGGAACAGAAAAATAAGCAAGAGAAGAAATATTTTTACTTACATTAACAAAAGAGTGTACGAGGCTAAAATTTCAGATTAGCATTAAGTTAATAAATACATTTACGTCGAAAGTATTTCATTTGACGCTTCGAAACTTGCACTGTTCCTCAACAGCATTACTCTAGGCCTTCTGTGAAAACATGGAGGTAATATCCCCAAATAATTATGAAAACATGTTGGTAATTGTTTCCGGTGCCAATACAATGAAAAGCTTCAAAATCAAATAAATGCAAAACTTCGACTCGAATGGGATAAAAAACTATCAGAGAATGTGTATACCATTGAGTTTAATAAATAGGAACAGAAAGATATGCGAGAGAAGAAATATTTTTACTTACATTAGCAAAAGAGTGTACGAGGCTAAAATTTCAGATTAGCATTATGTTAATAAGTGCATTTACGGAGAAAGTATTTTATATGACGCTTTGAAACTTGCACTGTTCCTCAACAGCATTACTTTACGCCTTCTGTGAATACATGGAGGTAATATCCCCAAATAATTATGAAAATATGTTGGTAATTGTTTCCGGTGCCAATATAATGAAAAGCTTCAAAATCAAATAAATGCAAAACTTCGACTCGAATGGGATAAAAAACTATCAGAGAATGTGTATACCATTGAGTTTGATGCATAGGAACAGAAAATTCTGCGAGAGAAGAAATATTTTTACTTACATTATCAAAAGAGTGTACGAGGCTAAAATTTCAGATTAGCATTATGGTAATAAATGCATTTACGGAGAAAGTATTTCATATGACGTGTCGAAAATTGCACTGATCCAAAAACAATTACTCTACGCTTTCTGTGAAAACATGGAGGTAATATCCTCATAACTACCGAAGATATGAGTTTAAATGCCTACGGTTACTAAATTAGCAAAGGGATTCCAAATGAAAGAAATGGTATCCATGGTTACTTGAGATTGTACAAAGAAGAAATATTTTTAATTACATCAACAAAAGAGTGTATGAGGCTAAAATGTTCATATTAGCATTATGGTAATAAGTGCATTTACGGAGAAAGTATTTCATATGACGCGTCGAAACTAGTACTGATCCTCAAACGCATTACTCTACGCCTTCTGTGAAAACATGGAGGTAATATCCACAATATTTCCGAAAATATGTGGGTAATTGTTTCCGGTGACAATATAATGAAAAGCTTCAAAATCAAAGAAATGCAAAAATCCAAATCGAATGGGATAAAAAACCATAAGAAAATGTGTATGCCATTGAGCTTGATGCATAGGAACAGAAACATTTGCGATAGAAGCAATATTTTTAATTACATTAACAAATGAGTGAACGAGGCTAAAATGTTCAGATTAGCATTATATTAATAAGTGCATTTACGGAGAAAGTATTTCGTATGACGCGTCGAAACTTGCACTGATACACAATAGTATTACTCTACGTCTTCTTTGAAAAAATAAAAGGTAATATTTTTATAACTGTCGAAGATATGCGTGTAAATGCCTAAGCTTACTAAATTAGCAAAAGGCTTCTAAATGAAAGAAATGGTATCAAAGGTTACTTAAGATTAAACAGAGGATGGCGAAGGGAACTAATTTTTTGGATATGCATAAATGGAATAAGTGCTGTTACAGACTAAGTATTCAAGGTTTAGTCGTGTAATTTGATGTGCAGGAATAAGGTATATTTCTTAACCTACCTTGGAAGAATGGCGGTTATATCTGCATAAGCTTCGAAAATATGTGGGTAATTGTTTACGGTGACAATATATTAAGAAAGCTTCAAAATAAAAGAAATGCAAAACTTCGACTCGAATGGGATAAAAAACCATCGGAAAATGTGTATACCATTGAGTTTGGTGCATAGGAATAGAAAATTTTGCGAGAGAAGAAATACTTTTACTTACATTAACAAAAGAGTGTACGAGGCAAAAATTTCAGATTAGACTTATGGTAATAAGTGCATTTACGGACAAAGTATTTCATATAACTAGTGGAAACTTGTACTGATCCTCAAACGCATTACTCTACGCCTTCTGTGAAAACATGGAGGTAATATCCACAATACTTCCGAAAATATGTGGGTAATTGTTTCCGGTGACAATATAATGAAAAGCTTCAAAATCAAAGAAATGCAAAAATCCAAATCGAATGGGATAAAAAACCATAAGAAAATGTGTATGCCATTGAGTTTGATGCATAGGAACAGAAACATTTGCGATAGAAGAAATATTTTTAATTACATTAACAAATGAGTGAACGAGGCTAAAATGTTCAGATTAGCATTATATTAATAAGTGCATTTACGGAGAAAGTATTTCGTATGACGCGTCGAAACTTGCACTGATACACAATAGCATTACTCTACGCCTTCTGTGACAAAATAAAAGGTAATATTTTTATAACTGTCGAAGATATGGGTGTAAATGTCTAAGGTTACTAAATTAGCAAAAGGCTTCTAAATGAAAGAAATGGTATCCATGGTTACTTGAGATTGTACAAAGGATGGCGAAGGAAACTAATTTTTTGGATAGGCATAACTGGAATAAGTGATGTTACAGACTAAGTACTCAAGGTTTAGTCGTGTAATTTGATGTGCAGGAATAAGGTATATTTCTTAACCTACCCTGGAAGAATGGCGGTTATATCTGCATAAGATTCGAAAATATGTGGGTAATTATTTACGGTGACAATATATTAAGAAAGCTTTAAAATAAAAGAAATGCAAAACTTCGACTCGAATGGGATAAAAAACCATCGGAAAATGTGTATACCATTGAGTTTGGTGCATAGGAATAGAACATTCTGCGAGAGAATTTTTACTTACATTAACAAAAGAGTGTAAGAGGCTAAAATTTCAGATTAGCATTATGTTAATAAGTGCATTTACGGAGAAAAAATTTCATATATTGCGTTGAAACATTCACTGATCCACAAATCATTACTCTACGCCTTCTGTGAATATATGGAGGTAATATCCGCATTACTTCCGAAAATATGTGGGTAATTGTTTCCGGTGACAATATAATGAAAAGCTTCAAAATCAAAGAAATGCAAAAATCCAAATCGAATGGGATAAAAAACCATAAGAAAATTTGTATGCCATTGAGTTTGATGCATAGGAACAGAAACATTTGCGATAGAAGAAATATTTTTAATTACATTAACAAATGAGTGAACGAGGCTAAAATGTTCAGATTAGCATTATATTAATAAGTGCATTTACGGAGAAAGTATTTCGTATGACGCGTCGAAACTTGCACTGATACACAATAGCATTACTCTACGCCTTCTGTGACAAAATAAAAGGTAATATTTTTATAACTGTCGAAGATATGGGTGTAAATGCCTAAGGTTACTAAATTAGCAAAAGGCTTCTAAATGAAAGAAATGGTATCCATGGTTACTTGAGATTGTACAAAGGATGGCGAAGGAAACTAATTTTTTGGATAGGCATAACTGGAATAAGTGCTGTTACAGACTAAGTACTCAAGGTTTAGTCGTGTAATTTGATGTGCAGGAATAAGGTATATTTCTTAACCTACCCTGGAAGAATGGCGGTTATATCTGCATAAGATTCGAAAATATGTGGGTAATTATTTACGGTGACAATATATATTTAGAAAGCTTTAAAATAAAAGAAATGCAAAACTTCGACTCGAATGGGATAAAAAACCATCGGAAAATGTGTATACCATTGAGTTTGGTGCATAGGAATAGAACATTCTGCGAGAGAATTTTTACTTACATTAACAAAAGAGTGTAAGAGGCTAAAATTTCAGATTAGCATTATGTTAATAAGTGCATTTACGGAGAAAAAATTTCATATATTGCGTTGAAACATTCACTGATCCACAAATCATTACTCTACGCCTTCTGTGAATATATGGAGGTAATATCCGCATTACTTCCGAAAATATGTGGGTAATTGTTTCCGGTGACAATATTATAAAAAGCTTCAAAATCAAAGAAATGCAAAAATCCAAATCGAATGGGATAAAAAACCGTCAGAAAATGTGTATGCCATTGCGTTTTATGCATAGGAACAGAAAATTTTGCGAGAGATGAAATATTTTTAATTACATTAACAAAAGAGTGTACGAGGCTAAAATGTTCAGATTAGCATTATGGTAATAAGTGCATTTACGGAGAAAAATTTCATATATTGCGTTGAGACATTCACTGATCCACAAAGCATTACTCTACGCCTTCTGTTGTTACAGACTAAGTACTCAAGGTTTAGTCGTGTTATTTGATGTGCTGGAATAAGGTATATTTGTTAACCTACCCTGAAAGAATGGCGGTTATATCTGCATAAGATTCGAAAATATGTAAGTAATTGTTTCCGGTGACAATAAAATGAAAAGCTTCAAATTCAAAGAAATGCAAAACTTCGACGCGAATGGGATAAAAAACCATCAGAAAATGTGTATACCGTTGAGTTTGATGCATAGGAACAGAAAATTCTGCGAGAGAAGAAATATTTTTACTTACATTACCAAAAGAGTGTACGAGGCTAAAATTTCAGATTAGCCTTATGGTAATAGGTGCATTTACGGAGAAAGTATTTCTTATAACGCGTCAAAACTTGTACTGATCTTTAAACGCGTTACTCTACGCCTTCTTTGAAAACAAAGAGGTAATATCCTCAATACTTCTGAAAATATGTGGGAAATTGTTTCCGGTGACAATATAATGAAAAGCTTCAAAATCAAAGAAATGCAAAAATCCGACTCGAATTGGATAAAAAACCGTAAGAAAATGTGAGTACCATTGAGTTGGATGCACAGGAACAGAAAAATATGCGAGAGAAGAAATATGCTTACACACATCAACAAAAGAGTGAACGAGGCTAAAATTTTCAGATTAGCATTATAGTAATAACTGCATATATGGAGTAAGTATTTCATATGACGCGTCGAAACTTGTACTGATCCTCAATCGCATTACTCTACGCCTTCTGTGAAAACATGTAGGCAATATCTGCATTAATTTGGAAAATATGGAGGAAATAGTTATATTAACTCTTCGACGGCCTTCGGGATAACTATGTTGCATTTATATGTGCCGTCCCATAGGTAGTAATGGGACATATTGGTCCCGTACTAATGGTATATTTGTGTCCCATTCGTACATACGGGTTACAGGTTAACAATCGTTTACCCCTTCTGAGAAAAAATGGAGGTAATATCAGCGTTATTTTGGAAAATATGGTGGAAATAGTTTTCGGTGACAATATTAGAAGCAGCTTAACACTAGAATGCCGGGTACTTTGTATCCCCCTATAATGCCGGGAGGGTGTCATTTTGACACACATGTTCATTATGACCGCGTTACGTTGCAGACTATTTTTTTTGTAGTTGCTTATTTGTAAACTTAATTGCAATGTTTGTTTTTGTTTCCTTTATATTTTCAAAAAATTTTTTTTTTTAAGACTATCATTTAAGAAAAAAATTTTATGCAAAATGTCTACTCTCGTGTACTGCGTCTTCCATCGAGGATTACGCTGAAACGTTGTAGGACGCACGTAATTGATAAATAAGTAATCATTGAATACTTTTAATGAACATTTATTGTTTACATAAAAATAGTTACATTATATGTGCATAAAACACCTTATATCAAAAGATAAGAAAATCTTGTTTTATTCTTTTTAGAAGTATTAATAATTTTTGCAACAGGTTTTCGTCTTAGAATGTGGAAGTCTGCTTTCAAAAATGCAAATTTGCAAACGATAAAATCAATTACGACTGTTAAAATACATATTTTTTTAAAAGAAAACACAATTTCTATGTCAAAAAACACGTGTCGCCGCGGTAAAAATTGGCTGGTTTCAAGGGGATTCATTCGCAAAATAAAGCGGAGAATACTTTCCTCACGAGCTACTAAATTTTCTAAAAAATTGCAAACAGCCGATATTTATTTAAATTATGTAAAACATAAACATTCATGAAGGTAATGTACTATTGTAAAATGCTAATTTGACTAGTAATTATCAAACGCTACGCATTCTGTGAAAACAAAGAGGTAATATCCGCATTTCTTTCGAAAATTTGTAGGTAATTGTTTCCAGTGACAATATAATAAAAAGCTTCAAAATCAAAGAAATGCAAAAATTTGACTCGAATTGGATAATTAACCATCAGAAAATTTGTATACCATTAAGTTTGATGAAGAGGAACAGAAAGATATGCGAGATAATAAATATTATTTACTAACATTAACAAAAGAGTGTACGAGGCTAAAATTTCAGATTAGCATTATGTTAATAAGTGCATTTACGGAGAAAGTTTTTCATATGACGCGTCGAAACTTGCACTGATCCACAAAAGCATTACTCTACGCCTTCTGTGAAAAAATGGAGGTAATATCCGCAACACTGTCGATGATATGGGTGTAAATGCCTACGGTGACTAAATTAGCAAAAGGCTTCTAAATGAAAGAAATGGTATCCATGGTTCCTTGAGATTGAAAAGAGGATGGCGAAGGGAACTAATTTTTTGGATAGGCATAACTGGAATAAGTGCTGTTACAGACTAAATACTCAAGGTTTAGTCGTGTAATTTGATGTGCTGGAATAAGGTATATTTGTTAACCTACCCTGAAAGAATGGCGGTTATATCTGGATAAGATTCGAAAATATGTAAGTTATTGTTTCCGGTGACAATAAAATGAAAGGCTTCAAATTCAAAGAAATGCAAAACTTCAACGCGAATGGGATAAAAAACCATCAAAAAATGTGTATACCATTGAGTTTGATGCATAGGAACAGAAAATTCTGCGAGAGAAGAAATATTTTTACTTACATTACCAAAAGAGTGTACGAGGCTAAAATTTCAGATTAGCCTTATGGTAATAGGTGCATTTACGGAGAAAGTATTTCTTATAACGCGTCAAAACTTGTACTGATCTTTAAACGCGTTACACTACGCCTTCTGTGAAAACAAAGAGGTAATATCCTCAATACTTCTGAAAATATGTGGGAAATTGTTTCCGGTGACAATATAATGAAAAGCTTCAAAATCAAAGAAATGCAAAAATCCGACTCGAATGAGATAAAAAACCGTAAGAAAATGTGAGTACCATTGAGTTGGATGCATAGGAACAGAAAAATATGCGAGAGAAGAAATATGCTTACACACATCAACAAAACAGTGAACGAGGCTAAAATTTTCAGATTAACATTTTAGTAATAACTGCATATATGGAGTAAGTATTTCATATGACGCGTCGAAACTTGTACTGATCCTCAATCGCATTACTCTACGCCTTCTGTGAAAACATGTAGGTAATATCTTCATTATTTTGGAAAATATGGAGGAAATAGTTATATTAACGCTTCGACGGCCATCGGGAAAACTATGTTGCATTTATATGTGCCGTCCCATTGGTAGCAATGGGACATATTGGTCCCGTACTAATGGTGTATTTGTGTCCCATTGGTACTAACTGGTTACAGGTTAACAATCGTTTACGCCTTCTGAGAAAAAATGGAGGTAATATCTCCATTACTTTGGAAAATCTGGAGGAAATAGTTGTATTAACTCTTCGACGGCCATCGGGATAACTATGTTGCATTTATATGTGCCGTCCCATAGGTAGCAATTAAACATATTGGTCCCGTACTAATGGTATATTTGTGGGCCAGTTGTACTTACGGGTTACAGGTTAACAATCGTTTACGCCTTCTGAGAAAAAATGGAGGTAATATCAGCATTATTTTGGAGAATATGGAGAAATAGTTTTCCGTGACAATATTAGAAGCAGCTTAAAAGTAAAAAAAATGCAAAAATTCGACTTGAATGGGATAAAAAACCATCAGAAAATATATGCCATTGAGTTTGATGCATAGGAACAGAAAAATGTGCGAGAGAAGAAATATGTTTACTTACATTAACAAAAGAGTGAACGAGGCTAAAATGATCAGATTAGCATTATGGTAATAAGTGCATTTACGGATAAAAAATTTCATATAACGCGTCGAAACTTGTACTGATCCTCAAACGCATTATTTTAAGCCTTCTGTGAAATCCTAGAGGTAATATCCGCATTACTTCCGAAAATATGTGGGTAAATGTTTCCGGTGACAATATTATAAAAAGCTTCATAATCAAAGAAATGAAAAACTTCGACTCGAATGGGATAAAAAACCGTCAGAAAATGTGTATTCCATTGAGTTTGATGCATAGGAGCAGAACATTTTGCGAGAGAAGAAATATTTTTTAATTACATTAACAAAAGAGTGTACGAGGCTTAAATGTTCAGATTAGCATTATGGTAATAAGTGCATTTACGGAGAAAAAATTTCATATATTGCGTTGAAACATTCACTGATCCACAAAGCATTAGTCTACGCCTTCTGTGAAAAAATGTAGGTAATATCTGCATTAATTTGGAAAATATGGAGGAAATAGTTATATTAACTCTTCGACGGCCATCGGGATAACTATGTTGCATTTATATGTGCCGTCCCATAGGTAGCAATGGGACATATTGGTCCCGTACTAACGGTATATTTGTTTCCCATTGGTACTAACAGGATACAGTTTAACAATCGTTTACGCCTTCTGAGAAAAAATGGAGGAAATATCTGCATTACTTTGGAAAATATGGAGGAAATAGTTATATTAACTCTTCGACGGCCATCGGGATAAACATGTTGCATTTATATGTGCCGTCCCATAGGTAGCAATAGGACATATTGGTCCCGTACTAATGGTATATTTGTGTTCTATTGGTACTTACGGGTTACAGGTTAACAATCGATTACGCTTTCTGAGAAAAAATTGAGGTAATATCAGATTATTTTGGAAAATATGGAGAAATAGTTTTCAGTGACAATATTAGAAGCAGCTTAAAAGTAAAAAAAAATGCAAAAATTTGACTCGAATTGGATAAAAAGCCATCATATAATGGGTATACCATTGAGTTTGATGCATAGGAACAGAAATATATTTTAGATGAGAAATATTTTTTCTTACATTAACAAAATAGTGTACCAGGCTAAAAATTAAGATAAGCATTATGTTAATAAGTGCATTTATGGAGAAAGTATTTCATATGACGCGTCAAAACTTGCATTGACCCACAAAAGCATTACTCTACGTCTTCTGTGAAAATATATAGGTAATATCTGTGTAACTGTTGAAGATATGGGTGTAAATGCCTACTGTGACTAAATTAGCAAAAAGCATCTAAATGAAAGAAATGGTATCCATGGTTACTTGAGATTGAACAGAGGATGGCGAAGGGAACTAATTTTTTGGATAGGCATAACTAGAATAAGTGCTGTTACAGACTAAGAACTCAAAGTTTAGTCGTGTAATTTGATGAGCAGGAACAAGGTATATTTCTTAATATACACTGAAAGAATGGCGGTTATATCTGCATAAGATTCGAAAATATGTGGGTAATTGTTTCCGGGGACAATATAATGAAAAGATTCAAAATCAAAGAAATTAAAAACTCCGACTCGATTGGGATAAAAATTCATAAGAAAATGTGTATACCATTGAGTTTGATGCATAGGAACAGAAATATATGCGAGAGAAGAAATATGTTTACTTACATTAACAAAAGAGTGTACGATGCTAAAATGTTAAGATTAGCATAATGGTAATAAGTGCATTTACAGAGAAAGTATTTCATATGACGCGTCAATCTTGCACTGATCCACAAAAAATTTACTCTACGCCTTCTGAGAAAATATGGAGGTTTTATCCGCATTACTACCGAAAATATGTGGGTAAGTGTTTCCGGTGACAATATTATAAAAAGCCTCAAAATCAAAAAACTGCAAAACATCGACTCGAATGGGAAGAACAACCATCAAAAAAAGTGTATACCATTGAGTTCGATGCATAGGAACAGAAAAATAAGCGAGAGAAGAAATATTTTTACTTACATTAACAACAGAGTGTACGAGGCAAAAATTTCAGATTAGCATTATATTAATAAGTGCATTTACGGAAAAAATATTTCATTAAACACGTAGAAACTTGCACTGATCCTCAACAGCATTACTCTTCGCCTTCTGTGAAAGCATGGAGGTAATATCCCCGAACATTCCGAAAATATGTTGGTAATTGTTTCCGGTGACAATATAATTAAAAGCTTCAAAATAAAAAAATAGCAAACATCCGAAACGAATGGGAAAAAAAACCATCATAAAATGTGTATACCATTGAGTTTAATAAATAGGAACAGAATGATATCCGAAAAAAGAAATAATTTTACTTACATTAACAAAAGAGTGTACGAGGCAAAAATTTCAGATTAGGATTATGTTAATAAATGCATTTACGGAAACAGTATTTCATATAACGCGTCGATACTTGCACTGAACCTCAAAGGCAATACTCTACGCCTTCTCAGGAAAAATGGAGGTGATATCCGCATAACTGTCGAAGATATGGGTGTAAATGTCTACGGTGACTAAATTAGCAAAGAGCTTCCAAATGAAAGCAATGGTATCCATGGATACTTGAGATTGAACGGAGGATAGCGAAGGGAACTAATTTTTTGGATAGGCATGGAGGTAATATCCGCATAACTATCGAAGATATGGATGTAAATGCCTACGGTGACTTAATTAGAAAAAGGCTTTTAAATGAAAGAAATGGTATCCATGGTTACTTGAGATTGAACAGAGGATGTCGAAGGGTACTTATTTTTTGGATAGGCATAACTGGAATAAGTGCAGTTACAGACTAAGTACTCAAGGTTTAGTCGTGTAATTTGATGTGCAGGAATAAGGTATATTTCTTAACCTACCCTGAAAGAATGGCGGTTATATCTGCATAAGATTCTAAAATATATGGGTAATTGTTTCCGGTGCCAATATAATGAAAAGCTTCAAAATCAAATAAATGCAAAACTTCGACTCGAATGGGATAAAAAACCATCGGAAAATGTGTATACCATTGAGTTTAATAAATAGGAACAGAAAAATATGCGAGAGAAGAAATATTTTTACTTAAATTAACCAAAGAGTGTACGAGGCTAAAATTTAAGATAAGCATTATATTAATAAGTGCATTTACGGAAAAAGTGTTTCATATAACGCGTCGAAACGTGCACTGATGCTCAACAGCATTATTCTACGCCTTCTGTGAAAGCATTGAGGTAATATCCCCGAAAATTCTGAAAATATGTTGGTAATTGTTTCCGGTGACAATGTAATTAATAGCTTCAAAATCAATAAATTGCAAAAATCCGACTCGAATGGGATAAAAAACCATCAAAAACTGTGTATACCATTGAATTTGATGCAAAGGAACAGAAAAATAAGCGAGAAAGGAATATTTTTACTTACATTAACAAAAGAGTGTACGAGGCTAAAATTTCAGATTAGCCCTATGTTAAAAAGTGCATTTACGGAGAAAGTATATTATATGACGCTTCGATACTTGCACTGTTCCTCAACAGCATTACTTTACGCCTACTGTGAAAACATAGAGGAAATATCTTCAATAATTATGAAAATATGTTGGTAATTGTTTCCGGTGACAATGTAAATAAAAGCTTCAAAATCAAAAAATTGCAAAAATCCGACTCGAATGGGATGAAAATCCATCAAAAACTGTGTATACAATTGAGTTTGATGCAAAGGAAAAGAAAATTCTGCGAGAGAAGAAATATTTTTACTTACATTAACAAAAGAGTGTACGAGGCTATAATTTCAGATTAGCATTATGTTAATAAGTGCATTTACGGAGAAAGTATTTCATATGACGCTTCGAAACTCGCACTGTTCCTCAACAGCTTTACTATACGCCTTCTGTGAAAACATGGAGGTAATATCCCCAATAATTAAGAAAATATGTTGGTAATTGTTTCCGGTGACAATGTAATTAAAAGCTTCAAAATCAAAAAATTGAAAACCTCCGACTCAAATGGGAAAAAAACCCATTAAAAAATGTGTATACCATTGAGTTTGATGCATTGAAACAGAAACATAAGCGAGAGAAGAAATATTTTTACTTACATTAACAAAATAGTGTACGAGGCAAAAATTTCAGATTAGCATTATGTTAATAGGTGTATTTACGGAGAAAGTATTTCATATAACGCGTCGATACTTGCACTAAACCTCAAAAGCAATACTATACGCCTTCTCTGGAAAAATGAAGGTGATATCCGCATAACTGTCGAAGATATGGGTGTAAATGTCTACGGTGACTAAATTAGCAAAGAGCTTCCAAATGAAAGAAATGGTATCCATGGATACTTGAGATTGAACGGAGGATAGCGAAGGGAACTAATTTTTTGGATAGGCATGGAGGTAATATCCGCATAACAATATAAGATATGGATGTAAATGCCTACGGTGACTTAATTAGAAAAAGGCTTTTAAATGAAAGAAATGGTATCCATGGTTACTTGAGATTGAACAGAGGATGTCGAAGGGTACTTATTTTTTGGATAGGCATAACTGGAATAAGTGCAGTTACAGACTAAGTACTCAAGGTTTAGTCGTATAATTTGATGTGCAGGAATAAGGTATATTTCTTAACCTACCCTGAAAGAATGGCGGTTATATCTGCATAAGATTCTAAAATATATGGGTAATTGTTTCCGGTGCCAATATCATGAAAAGCTTCAAAATCAAATAAATGCAAAACTTCGACTCGAATGGGATAAAAAACCATCGGAAAATGTGTATACCATTGAGTTTAATTAATAGGAACAGATAAATATGCGAGAGAAGAAATATTTTTACTTACATTAACCAAAGAGTGTACGAGGCTAAAATTTAAGATAAGCATTATATTAATAAGTGCATTTACGGAAGAAGTGTTTCATATAACGCGTCGAAACGTGCACTGATTCTCAACAGCATTATTCTACGCCTTCTGTGAAAGCATGGAGGTAAAATCCCCGAAAATTCTGAAAATATGTTGGTAATTGTTTCCGGTGACAATGTAATTAAAAGCTTCAAAATCAATAAATTGCAAAAATCCGACTCGAATGGGATAAAAAACCATCAAAAACTGTGTATACCATTGAATTTGATGCAAAGGAACAGAAAAATAAGCGAGAGAGGAATATTTTTACTTACATTAACAAAAGAGTGTACGAGGCTAAAATTTCAGATTAGCCTTATGTTAATAAGTGCATTTACGGAGAAAGTATATTATATGACGCTTCGATACTTGCACTGTTCCTCAACAGCATTACTTTACGCCTACTGTGAAAACATAGAGGAAATATCTTCAATAATTATGAAAATATGTTGGTAATTGTTTCCGGTGACAATGTAAATAAAAGCTTCAAAATCAAAAAATTGCAAAAATCCGACTCGAATGGGATGAAAATCCATCAAAAACTGTGTATACAATTGAGTTTGATGCAAAGGAAAAGAAAATTCTGCGAGAGAAGAAATATTTTTACTTACATTAACAAAAGAGTGTACGAGGCTATAATTTCAGATTAGCATTATGTTAATAAGTGCATTTACGGAGAAAGTATTTCATATGACGCTTCGAAACTCGCACTGTTCCTCAACAGCTTTACTATACGCCTTCTGTGAAAACATGGAGGTAATATCCCCAATAATTAAGAAAATATGTTGGTAATTGTTTCCGGTGACAATGTAATTAAAAGCTTCAAAATCAAAAAATTGAAAAACTCCGACTCAAATGGGAAAAAACCCATTAAAAAATGTGTATACCATTGAGTTTGATGCATTGAAACAGAAAAATAAGCGAGAGAAGAAATATTTTTACTTACATTAACAAAATAGTGTACGAGGCAAAAATTTCAGATTAGCAATATGTTAATAGGTGTATTTACGGAGAAAGTATTTCATATAACGCGTCGATACTTGCACTAAACCTCAAAAGCAATACTCTACGCCTTCTCTGGAAAAATGAAGGTGATATCCGCATAACTGTCGTAGATATGGGTGTAAATGTCTACCGTGACTAAATTAGCAAAGGGCTTCCAAATGAAAGAAATGGTTCCATGGATACTTGAGATTGAACGGAGAATGGCGAACCGAACTAATTTTTTGGATAGGCAAGGAGGTAATATCCGCATAACTATCGAAGATATGGGTGTAAATGCCTACGGTGACGAAATTAGAAAAAGGCTTTTAAATGAAAAAAATGGTATCCATGGTAACTTGAGATTGTACAGAGGATGTCCAAGGGAACTTATTTTTTGGATAGGCATAACTGGAATAAGTGCTGTTACAGACTAAGTACTCATGGTTTAGTCGTGTAATTTGATGTGCATGAATAAGGTATATTTCTTAACCTACCCTGAAAGAATGGCAGTTATATCTGCATAAGATTCGAAAATATATGGTTAATTGTTTCCGGTGCCAATAGAATGAAAAGCTTCAAAATCAAATAAATGCAAATATCCGACTAAATTGGGATAAAAAACCATCAGAAAATATGTATACCATTGAGTTTAATAAATAGGAACAGAAACATATGCAAGAGAAGAATCATTTTTACGTACATTAACAAAAGAGTGTACGAGGCTAAAATTTCAGATTAGCATTATGTTAATAAGTGCATTTACGGAGAAAGTATTTCATATGACGCTTCGAAACTTGCACTTTTCCTCAACAGCATTACTCTACGCCTTCTGTGAAAACATGGAATTAATATCCCCAATAATTATGAAAATATGTTGGTAATTGTTTCCGGTGACAATGTAATTAAAAGCTTCAAAATCAAAAAATTGAAAAAATCCGACTCAAATGGGAAAAAAACCCATTAAAAAATGTGTATACCATTGAGTTTGATGCATTGAAACAGAAAAATAAGCGAGAGAAGAAATATTTTTACTTACATTAACAAAATAGTGTACGAGGCAAAAATTTCAGATTAGCAATATGTTAATAGGTGTATTTACGGAGAAAGTATTTCATATAACGCGTCGATACTTGCACTAAACCTCAAAAGCAATACTCTACGCCTTCTCTGGAAAAATGAAGGTGATATCCGCATAACTGTCGTAGATATGGGTGTAAATGTCTACCGTGACTAAATTAGCAAAGGGCTTCCAAATGAAAGAAATGGTTCCATGGATACATGAGATTGAACGGAGAATGGCGAACCGAACTAACTTTTTGGATAGGCAAGGAGGTAATATCCGCATAACTATCGAAGATATGGCTGTAAATGCCTACGGTGACTAAATTAGAAAAAGGCTTTTAAATGAAAAAAATGGTATCCATGGTAACTTGAGATTGTACAGAGGATGTCCAAGGGGACTTATTTTTTGGATAGGCATAACTGGAATAAGTGCTGTTACAGACTAAGTACTCATGGTTTAGTCGTGTAATTTGATGTGCATGAATAAGGTATATTTCTTAACCTACCCTGAAAGAATGGCAGTTATATCTGCATAAGATTCGAAAATATGTGGGTAATTGTTTCCGATGACAATGTAATTAAAAGCTTCAAAATCAAAAAATTGCAAACATCCGACTCGAATGGGATAAAAAACCATCAAAAACTGTGTATACCATTGAGTTTATGCAAAGGAACAGAAAAATAAGCGAGAGAAGAAATATTTTTACTTACATTAACAAAAGAGTGTACGAGGGTAAAATTTCAGATTAGCATTATGTTAATAAGTGCATTTACGGAGAAAGTATTTCATATGACTCTTTGAAACATGCACTGATCCTCAACAGCATTACTCTACGCCTTCTGTGAAAGCATGGAGGTAATATTCCCGAAAATTAAGAAAATATGTTGGTAATTGTTTCCGGTGACAATGTAATTAAAACTTCAAAATCAAAAAATTGCAAACATCCGACTCGAATGGGATAAAAAACCATCAAAAACTGTGTATACCATTGAGTTTGATTCAAAGGAAAAGAAAATTCTTCGAGAGAAGAAATTTTTTTACTTACATTAACAAAAGAGTGTACGAGGCTAAAATTTCAGATTAGAATTATGTTAATAAGTGCATTAACGGAGAAAGTATTTCATATGACGCTTCGAAACTTGCACACTTCCTCAAAAGCATTACACTACGCCTTCTGTGAAAACATGGAGGTAATATCCCCAATAATTATGAAAATATGTTGGTAATTGTTTCCGGTGACAATGTAATTAAAAGCTTCAAAATCAAAAAATTGCAAAAATCCGGATCGAATAGGATAAAAAACCATCAAAAACTGTGTATACCATTGACTTTGATGCGAAGGAACAGAAAATTCTGCGAGAGAAGAAATATTTTTACTTACATTAACAAAAGAGTGTACGAGGCTAAAATTTCAGATTAGCATTATGTTAATAAGTGCATTTACGGAGAAAGTTTTTCATATGACGCTTCAAAACTTGCACTCTGCCTCAACAGCATTACTCTACGCCTTCTTTGAACACATAGAGGTAATATCCCCAATAATTATGAAAATATGTTGGTAATTTTTGCCGGTGACAATGTAATTAAAAGCTTCAAAATCAAAAAATTGCAAACATCCGACTAGAATGGGATAAAAAACCATCAAAAACTGTGTATACCATTGAGTTTGATGCAAAGGAACAGAAAATTCTGCGAGAGAAGAAATATTTTTACTTACATTAACAAAAGAGTGTACGAGGCAAAAATTTCAGATTAGCATTATGTTAATAAGTGCATTTACGGAGAAAGTATTTCATATGACGCTTCGAAACTTGCACTGTCCCTCAACCGCATTACTCTACGCCTTCTTTGAACACATAGAGGTAATATCCCCAATAATTATGAAAATATGTTGGTAATTTTTGCCGGTGACAATGTAATTAAAAGCTTCAAAATCAAAAAATTGCAAACATCCGACTAGAATGGGATAAAAAACCATCAAAAACTGTGTATACCATTGAGTTTGATGCAAAGGAACAGAAAATTCTGCGAGATAAGAAATATTTTTACTTACATTAACAAAAGAGTGTACGAGGCAAAAATTTCAGATTAGCATTATATTAGTAAGTGCATTTACGGAAAAAGTATTTCATATAACACGTCGAAACGTGCACTGATCCTCAACAGTATTACTCTACGCCTTCTGTGAAAACATGGAGGTAATATCCCCAATAATTATGAAAATATGTTGGTAATTGTTTCCGGTGACAATGTAATTAAAAGCTTCAAAATCAAAAAATTGCAAAACTCCGACTTGAATGGGAAAAAACCATCAAAAAATGTATATACCATTGAGTTTGATGCAAAGCAAGAGAAAAATAAGCGAGAGAAGAAATATTTTTACTTACATTAACAAAAGAGTGTACGAGGCAAAAATTTCAGATTAGCATTATGTTAATATGTGCATTTACGGAGAAAGTATTTCATATGACGCTTCAAAACTTGCTCTCTGCCTCAACAGCATTACTCTACGCCTTCTGTAATAGCATGGAGGTAATATCCCCGAAAATTTCGAAAATATGTTGGTAATTGTTTCCGGTGACAATGTAGTTAAAAGCATCAAAATAAAATAATTACAAACATCCGACTAGAATGGAATAAAAAACCATCACAAACTGTGTATTCCATTGAGTTTGATGCAAAGGAACAGAAAATTCTGCGAGAGAAGAAATATTTTTACTTACATTAACAAAAGAGTGTACGAGGCTAAAATTTCAGATTAGCATTATGTTAATAAGTGCATTTACGGAGAAAGTATTTCATATGACGCTTCGAAACTTGCACTGTTCCTCAACCGCATTACTCTACGCCTTCTTTGAACACATAGAGGTAATATCCCCAATAATTATGAAAATATGTTGGTAATATTTGCCGGTGACAATGTAATTAAAAGCTTCAAAATCAAAAAATTGCAAACATCCGACTAGAATGGGATAAAAAACCATCAAAAACTGTGTATACCATTGAGTGTGATGCATTGAAACAGAAAAATAAGCGAGAGAAGAAATATTTTTACTTACATTAACAAAAGAGTGTACGAGGCAAAAATTTCAGATTAGCATTATGTTAATAAGTGTATTTACGGAGGAAGTATTTCATAAAACGCGTCGATACTTGCACTGGACCTCAAAAGCAATACTCTACGCCTTCTCCGGAAAAATGGAGGTGATATCCGCATAACTGTCGAAGATATGGGTGTAAATGTCTACGGTGACTAAATTAACAAAGGCTTCCAAATGAAAGTAATGGTATCCAGGGATACTTGAGATTGAACGGAGGATGGCGAACCGAACTAATTTTTTGGATAGGCAAGGAGGTAATATCCGCATAACTATCGTAGATATGGGTGTAAATGCCTACGGTGACTAAATTAGAGAAAGGATTTTAAATGAAAAAAATGGTATCCATGGTTACTTGAGATTGTACAGAGGATGTCGAAGGGAACTTATTTTTTGGATAGGCATAACTGGAATAAGTGCTGTTACAGACTAAGTACTCAAGGTTTAGTCGTGTAATTTGATGTGCAGGAATAAGGTATATTTCTTAACCTACCCTGAAAGAATGGCGGTTATATCTGCATAAGATTCGAAAATACGTGGGTAATTGTTTCCGGTGACAATGTAATTAAAAGCTTCAAAATCAAATAAATGCAAAACTTTGAATCGAATGGGATAAAAAACCATCAGAAAATTTGTATACCATTGAGTTTAATAAATAGGAACAGAAAAATATGAGAGAAAAGAAATATTTTTACTTACATTAACAAAAGAGTGTACGAGGCTAAAATTTCAGATGAGCATTATGTTAAAAAGTGCATTTACGGAGAAAGTTTTTCATATGACGCTTCGAAACTTGCACTGTTCCTCAACAGCATTACTCTACCCCTTCTGTACACACATGGAGGTAATATCTCCAATTATTATAAAAATATGTTGGTAATTGTTTCCGGTGACAATTTAATTAAAAGCTTCAAATTCAATAAATTGCAAAACTCCGACTCGAATGGGAAAAAAAACCATCAAAAAATGTGAACACCATTGAGTATGATGCATAGGAAAAGAAAAATAAGCGAGAGAAGAAATATTTTTACTTACATTAACAAAAGAGTGTACGAGGCAAAAATTTCAGATTAGCATTATATTAATAAGTGCATTTACGGAAAAAATATATCATATAACGCGTCGAAACTAGCACTGAACCTCAACAGCATTACTCTACGCCTTCTGTGAAATCATGGAGGTAATATCCACGAAAATTCTGAAAATATGTTGGTAATTGTTTCCGGTGACATTGTAATTAAAAGCTTCAAAATCAAAAAAATGCAAAAATCCGACTCGAATGGGATAAAAAACCATCAAAAACTGTGTATACCTTTGAGTTTGATGCGAAGGAACAGAAAATTCTGCGAGAGAAGAAATATTTTACTTACATTTACAAAAGAGTGTACGAGGCTAAAATTTCAGATTAGCATTATGTTAATAAGTGCATTTACGGAGAAAGTATTTCATATGACGCTTCAAAACTTGCACTCTGCCTCAACAGCATTACTCTACGCCTTCTGTGAAAACATAGAGGTAATATCCCCAATAATTATGAAAATATGTTGGTAATTGTTTCCGTAGACAATGTAATTAAAAGCTTCATAATCAAAATATTGAAAAAACTCCGACTTGAATGGGGAAAAAAACCATCGAAAAATGTGTATACCATTGAGTTTGATTCATAGAAACAGAAAAATAAGCGAGAGAAGAAATATTTTTTCTTACATTAACAAAAGAGTGTACGAGACAAAATATTCAGATTAGCATAATGTTAATATGTGCATTTACAGAGAAAGTATTTCATATAACGCGTCGATACTTGCACTGAACCTCAAAAGCAATACTCTACGCCTTCTCTGATAAAATGGAGGTGATATGCGCATAACTGTCGAAGATATGAGTGTAAATGTCTACGGTGACTAAATTAGCAAAGGGCTTCCAAATGAAAGAAATGGTATCCATGGATACTTGAGATTGAACGGAGGATGGCGAAGGGAACTAATTTTTTGGATAGGCATGGAGGTAATATCCGCATAACTATCGAAGATATGGGTGTAAATGCCTACGGTGACTAAATTAGAAAAAGGCTTTTAAATGAAAGAAATGGTATCCATGGTTACTTGAGATTGAACAGAGGATGTCGAAGGGAACTTATTTTTTGGATAGGCATAACTGGAATAAGTGCTGTTACAGACTAAGTACTCAAGGTTTAGTCGTGTAATTGGATGTGCAGGAATAAGGTATATTTCTTAACCTACCCTGAAAGAATGGCGGTTACATCTGCTTAAGATTCGAAAATATGTGGGTAATTGTTACCGGAGCCAATATAATGAAAAGCTTCAAAATAAATTAAATGCAAAACTTTGAATCGAATGGGATAAAAATCCATCAGAAAATTTGTATACCATTGAGTTTAATAAATAGGAACAGAAAAATATGAGAGAGAAGAAATATTTTTACTTACATTAACAAAAGAGTGTACGAGGCTAAAATTTCAGATTAGCATTATAATAATAAGTGCATTTACGGAAAAAGTATTTCATATAACGCGTCGAAACTTGCACTGATCCTCAACAGCATTACTCTACGCCTTCTGTGAAATCATGGAGGTAATATCCACGAAGATTCCGAAAATATGTTGGTAATTGTTTCCGGTGACAATGTAATTAAAAGCTTCAAAATCAAAAAATTGCAAATATCCGGATCGAATAGTATAAAAACCATCAAAAACTGTGTATACCATTGACTTTGATGCGAAGGAACAGAAAATTCTGCGAGAGAAGAAATATTTTTACTTACATTAACAAAAGAGTGTACGAGGCTAAAATTTCAGATTAGCATTATGTTAATAAGTGCATTTACGGAGAACGTTTTTCATATGACGCTTCAAAACTTGCAGTCTTCCTCAACAGCATTACTCTACGCCTTCTGTGAAAACATGGAGGTAATATCCCCAATAATTATGAAAATATGTTGGTAATTGTTTCCGGTGACAATGTAATTAAAAGCTTCAAAATCAAAAAATTGCAAAACTCCGACTTGAATGGGAAAAAAACCATCAAAAAATGTGTATACCATTGAGTTTGATGCAAAGAAAGAGAAAAATAAGCGAGAGAAAAAAATATTTTTACTTACATTAACAAAAGAGTGTACGAGGCAAAAATTTCAGATTAGCATTATGTTAATAAGTGCATTTACGGAGAAAGTATTTCATATGACGCTTCGAAACTTGCACTGTCCCTCAACCGCATTACTCTACACCTTCTTTGAACACATAGAGGTAATATCCCCAATAATTATGAAAATATGTTGGTAATTTTTGCCGGTGACAATGTAATTAAAAGCTTCAAAATCAAAAAATTGCAAACATCCGACTAGAATGGGATAAAAAACCATCAAAAACTGTGTATACCATTGAGTTTGATGCAAAGGAACAGAAACTTCTGCGAGATAAGAAATATTTTTACTTACATTAACAAAAGAGTGTACGAGGCAAAAATTTCAGATTAGCATTATATTAGTAAGTGCATTTACGGAAAAAGTATTTCATATAACACGTCGAAATGTGCACTGATCCTCAACAGTATTACTCTACGCCTTCTGTGAAAACATGGAGGTAATATCCCCAATAATTATGAAAATATGTTGGTAATTGTTTCCGGTGACAATGTAATTAAAAGCTTCAAAATCAAAAAATTGCAAAACTCCGACTTGAATGGCAAAAAACCATCAAAAAATGTATATACCATTGAGTTTGATGCAAAGCAAGAGAAAAATAAGCGAGAGAAGAAATATTTTTACTTACATTAACAAAAGAGTGTACGAGGCAAAAATTTCAGATTAGCATTATGTTATTATGTGCATTTACGGAGAAAGTATTTCATATGACGCTTCAAAACTTGCTCTCTGCCTCAACAGCATTACTCTACGCATTCTGTAATAGCATGGAGGTAATATCCCCGAAAATTTCGAAAATATGTTGGTAATTGTTTCCGGTGACAATGTAGTTAAAAGCATCAAAATAAAATAATTACAAACATCAGACTCGAATGGAATAAAAAACCATCACAAACTGTGTATTCCATTGAGTTTGATGCAAAGGAACAGAAAATTCTGCGAGAGAAGAAATATTTTTACTTACATTAACAAAAGAGTGTACGAGGCTAAAATTTCAGATTAGCATTATGTTAATAAGTGCATTTACGGAGAAAGTATTTCATATGACGCTTCGAAACTTGCACTGTTCCTCAACCGCATTACTCTACGCCTTCTTTGAACACATAGAGGTAATATCCCCAATAATTATGAAAATATGTTGGTAATATTTGCCGGTGACAATGTAATTAAAACTTCAAAATCAAAAAATTGCAAACATCCGACTAGAATGGGATAAAAAACCATCAAAAACTGTGTATACCATTGAGTGTGATGCATTGAAACAGAAAAATAAGCGAGAGAAGAAATATTTTTACTTACATTAACAAAAGAGTGTACGAGGCAAAAATTTCAGATTAGCATTATGTTAATAAGTGTATTTACGGAGGAAGTATTTCATTAAACGCGTCGACACTTGCACTGGACCTCAAAAGCAATACTCTACGCCTTCTCTGGAAAAATGGAGGTGATATCCGCATAACTGTCGAAGATATGGGTGTAAATGTCTACGGTGACTAAATTAGCAAAGGGCTTCCAAATGAAAGTAATGGTATCCAGGGATACTTGAGATTGAACGGAGGATGGCGAACCGAACTAATTTTTTGGATAGGCAAGGAGGTAATATCCGCAAAACTATCGTAGATATGGGTGTAAATGCCTACGGTGACTAAATTAGAGAAAGGATTTTAAATGAAAAAAATGGTATCCATGGTTACTTGAGATTGTACAGAGGATGTCGAAGGGAACTTATTTTTTGGATAGGCATAACTGGAATAAGTGCTGTTACAGACTAAGTACTCAAGGTTTAGTCGTGTAATTTGATGTGCAGGAATAAGGTATATTTCTTAACCTACCCTGAAAGATAGGCGGTTATATCTGCATAAGATTCGAAAATAAGTGGGTAATTGTTTCCGGTGACAATGTAATTAAAAGCTTCAAAATCAAAAAATTGCAAACATCCGACTCGAATTGGATAAAAAACCATCAAAAACTGTGTATACCATTGAGTTAGATGCAAAGGAACAGAAAATTCTGCGAGAGAAGAAATATTTTTACTTACATTAACAAAAGAGTGTACGAGGCAAAAATTTCAGATTAGCATTATGTTAATATGTGCATTTACGGAGAAAGTATTTCATATGACGCTTCAAAACTTGCACTCTGCCTCAACAGCATTACTCTACGCCTTCTGTAATAGCATGGAGGTAATATCCCCGAATATTTCGAAAATACGTGGGTAATTGTTTCCGGTGACAATGTAATTAAAAGCTTCAAAATCAAAAAATTGCAAACATCCGACTCGAATTGGATAAAAAAACATTAAAAACTGTGTATACCATTGAGTTAGATGCAAAGGAACAGAAAATTCTGCGAGAGAAGAAATATTTTTACTTACATTAACAAAAGAGTGTACGAGGCTAAAATTTCAGATGAGCATTATGTTAAAAAGTGCATTTACGGAGAAAGTATTTCATATGACTCTTCGAAACTTGCACTGTTCCTCAACAGCATTACTCTACCCCTTCTGTACACACATGGAGGTAATATCTCCAATTATTATAAAAATATGTTGGTAATTGTTTCCGGTGACAATTTAATTAAAAGCTTCAAATTCAATAAATTGCAAAACTCCGACTCGAATGGGAAAAAAACTATCAAAAAATGTGAACACCATTGAGTATGATGCATAGGAAAAGAAAAATAAGCGAGAGAAGAAATATATTTACTTACATTAACAAAAGAGTGTACGAGGCTAAAATTTCAGATGAGCATTATGTTAAAAAGTGCATTTACGGAGAAAGTTTTTCATATGACGCTTCGAAACTTGCACTGTTCCTCAACAGCATTACTCTACCCCTTCTGTACACACATGGAGGTAATATCTCTTCTCTCTCATATTTTTCTGTTCCTATTTATTAAACTCAATGGTATACAAATTTTCTGATGGTTTTTTATCCCATTCGATTCAAAGTTTTGCATTTATTTGATTTTGAAGCTTTTAATTACATTGTCACCGGAAAAAATTACCCACGTATTTTCGAATCTTATGCAGATATAACCGCCATTCTTTCAGGGTAGGTTAAGAAATATACCTTATTCCTGCACATCAAATTACACGACTAAACCTTGAGTACTTAGTCTGTAACAGCACTTATTCCAGTTATGCCTATCCAAAAAATAAGTTCCCTTCGACATCCTCTGTACAATCTCAAGTAACCATGGATACCATTTTTTTCATTTAAAATCCTTTCTCTAATTTAGTCACCGTTGGCATTTACACCCATATCTACGATAGTTATGCGGATATTACCTCCTTGCCTATCCAAAAAATTAGTTCCCTTCGCCATCCTCCGTTCAATCTCAAGTATCCCTGGATACCATTACTTTCATTTGGAAGCCTTTGTTAATTTAGTCACCGTAGACATTTACACCCATATCTTCGACAGTTATGCGGATATCACCTCCATTTTTCCAGAGAAGGCGTAGAGTATTGCTTTTGAGGTCCAGTGCAAGTATCGACGCGTTTTATGAAATACTTCCTCCGTAAATACACTTATTAACATAATGCTAATCTGAAATTTTTGCCTCGTACACTCTTTTGTTAATGTAAGTAAAAATATTTCTTCTCTCGCTTATTTTTCTGTTTCAATGCATCACACTCAATGGTATACACAGTTTTTGATGGTTTTTTATCCCATTCTAGTCGGATGTTTGCAATTTTTTGATTTTGAAGCTTTTAATTACATTGTCACCGGCAAATATTACCAACATATTTTCATAATTATTGGGGATATTACCTCTATGTGTTCAAAGAAGGCGTAGAGTAATGCGGTTGAGGAACAGTGCAAGTTTCGAAGCGTCATATGAAATACTTTCTCCGTAAATGCACTTATTAACATAATGCTAATCTGAAATTTTAGCCTCGTACACTCTTTTGTTAATGTAAGTAAAAATATTTCTTCTCTCGCAGAATTTTCTGTTCCTTTGCATCAAACTCAATGGAATACACAGTTTGTGATGGTTTTTTATTCCATTCGAGTCGGATGTTTGTAATTATTTTATTTTGATGCTTTTAACTACATTGTCACCGGAAACAATTACCAACATATTTTCGAAATTTTCGGGGATATTACCTCCATGCTATTACAGAAGGCGTAGAGTAATGCTGTTGAGGCAGAGAGCAAGTTTTGAAGCGTCATATGAAATACTTTCTCCGTAAATGCACATATTAACATAATGCTAATCTGAAATTTTTGCCTCGTACACTCTTTTGTTAATGTAAGTAAAAATATTTCTTCTCTCGCTTATTTTTCTCTTGCTTTGCATCAAACTCAATGGTATATACATTTTTTGATGGTTTTTTCCCATTCAAGTCGGAGTTTTGCAATTTTTTGATTTTGAAGCTTTTAATTACATTGTCACCGGAAACAATTACCAACATATTTTCATAATTATTGGGGATATTACCTCCATGTTTTCACAGAAGGCGTAGAGTAATGCTGTTGAGGCAGAGTGCAAGTTTATGCATTATGTTAAAAAGTGCATTTACGGAGAAAGTTTTTCATATGACGCTTCGAAACTTGCACTGTTCCTCAACAGCATTACTCTACCCCTTCTGTACACACATGGAGGTAATATCTCCAATTATTATAAAAAAATGTTGGTAATTGTTTCCGGTGACAATGTAATTAAAAGCTTCAAAATCAAAAAATTGCAAACATCCGACTCGAATTGGATAAAAAAACATTAAAAACTGTGTATACCATTGAGTTAGATGCAAAGGAACAGAAAATTCTGCGAGAGAAGAAATATTTTTACTTACATTAACAAAAGAGTGTACGAGGCTAAAATTTCAGATGAGCATTATGTTAAAAAGTGCATTTACGGAGAAAGTATTTCATATGACTCTTCGAAACTTGCACTGTTCCTCAACAGCATTACTCTACCCCTTCTGTACACACATGGAGGTAATATCTCCAATTATTATAAAAATATGTTGGTGATTGTTTCCGGTGACAATTTAATTAAAAGCTTCAAATTCAATAAATTGCAAAACTCCGACTCGAATGGGAAAAAAACTATCAAAAAATGTGAACACCATTGAGTATGATGCATAGGAAAAGAAAAATAAGCGAGAGAAGAAATATATTTACTTACATTAACAAAAGAGTGTACGAGGCTAAAATTTCAGATGAGCATTATGTTAAAAAGTGCATTTACGGAGAAAGTTTTTCATATGACGCTTCGAAACTTGCACTGTTCCTCAACAGCATTACTCTACCCCTTCTGTACACACATGGAGGTAATATCTCTTCTCTCTCATATTTTTCTGTTCCTATTTATTAAACTCAATGGTATACAAATTTTCTGATGGTTTTTTATCCCATTCGATTCAAAGTTTTGCATTTATTTGATTTTGAAGCTTTTAATTACATTGTCACCGGAAAAAATTACCCACGTATTTTCGAATCTTATGCAGATATAACCGCCATTCTTTCAGGGTAGGTTAAGAAATATACCTTATTCCTGCACATCAAATTACACGACTAAACCTTGAGTACTTAGTCTGTAACAGCACTTATTCCAGTTATGCCTATCCAAAAAATAAGTTCCCTTCGACATCCTCTGTACAATCTCAAGTAACCATGGATACCATTTTTTTCATTTAAAATCCTTTCTCTAATTTAGTCACCGTTGGCATTTACACCCATATCTACGATAGTTATGCGGATATTACCTCCTTGCCTATCCAAAAAATTAGTTCCCTTCGCCATCCTCCGTTCAATCTCAAGTATCCCTGGATACCATTACTTTCATTTGGAAGCCTTTGTTAATTTAGTCACCGTAGACATTTACACCCATATCTTCGACAGTTATGCGGATATCACCTCCATTTTTCCAGAGAAGGCGTAGAGTATTGCTTTTGAGGTCCAGTGCAAGTATCGACGCGTTTTATGAAATACTTCCTCCGTAAATACACTTATTAACATAATGCTAATCTGAAATTTTTGCCTCGTACACTCTTTTGTTAATGTAAGTAAAAATATTTCTTCTCTCGCTTATTTTTCTGTTTCAATGCATCACACTCAATGGTATACACAGTTTTTGATGGTTTTTTATCCCATTCTAGTCGGATGTTTGCAATTTTTTGATTTTGAAGCTTTTAATTACATTGTCACCGGCAAATATTACCAACATATTTTCATAATTATTGGGGATATTACCTCTATGTGTTCAAAGAAGGCGTAGAGTAATGCGGTTGAGGAACAGTGCAAGTTTCGAAGCGTCATATGAAATACTTTCTCCGTAAATGCACTTATTAACATAATGCTAATCTGAAATTTTAGCCTCGTACACTCTTTTGTTAATGTAAGTAAAAATATTTCTTCTCTCGCAGAATTTTCTGTTCCTTTGCATCAAACTCAATGGAATACACAGTTTGTGATGGTTTTTTATTCCATTCGAGTCGGATGTTTGTAATTATTTTATTTTGATGCTTTTAACTACATTGTCACCGGAAACAATTACCAACATATTTTCGAAATTTTCGGGGATATTACCTCCATGCTATTACAGAAGGCGTAGAGTAATGCTGTTGAGGCAGAGAGCAAGTTTTGAAGCGTCATATGAAATACTTTCTCCGTAAATGCACATATTAACATAATGCTAATCTGAAATTTTTGCCTCGTACACTCTTTTGTTAATGTAAGTAAAAATATTTCTTCTCTCGCTTATTTTTCTCTTGCTTTGCATCAAACTCAATGGTATATACATTTTTTGATGGTTTTTTCCCATTCAAGTCGGAGTTTTGCAATTTTTTGATTTTGAAGCTTTTAATTACATTGTCACCGGAAACAATTACCAACATATTTTCATAATTATTGGGGATATTACCTCCATGTTTTCACAGAAGGCGTAGAGTAATGCTGTTGAGGCAGAGTGCAAGTTTATGCATTATGTTAAAAAGTGCATTTACGGAGAAAGTTTTTCATATGACGCTTCGAAACTTGCACTGTTCCTCAACAGCATTACTCTACCCCTTCTGTACACACATGGAAGTAATATCTCCAATTATTATAAAAAAATGTTGGTAATTGTTTCCGGTGACAATTTAATTAAAAGCTTCAAATTCAATAAATTGCAAAACTCCGACTCGAATGGGAAAAAAAACCATCAAAAAATGTGAACACCATTGAGTATGATGCATAGGAAAAGAAAAATAAGCGAGAGAAGAAATATTTTTACTTACATTAACAAAAGAGTGTACGAGGCAAAAATTTCAGATTAGCATTATATTCATAAGTGCATTTACGGAAAAAATATATCATATAACGCGTCGAAACTAGCACTGATCCTCAACAGCATTACTCTACGCCTTCTGTGAAATCATGGAGGTAATATCCACGAAAATTCTGAAAATATGTTGGTAATTGTTTCCGGTGACATTGTAATTAAAAGCTTCAAAATCAAAAAATTGCAAAAATCCAACTCGAATGGGATAAAAAACCATCAAAAACTGTGTATACCTTTGAGTTTGATGCGAAGGAACAGAAAATACTGCGAGAGAAGAAATATTTTACTTACATTTACAAAAGAGTGTACGAGACTAAAATTTCAGATTAGCATTATGTTAATAAGTGCATTTACGGAGAAAGTATTTCATATGACGCTTCAAAACGTGCACTCTGCCTCAACAGCATTACTCTACGCCTTCTGTGAAAACATAGAGGTAATATCCCCAATAATTATGAAAATATGTTGGTAATTGTTTCCGTAGACAATGTAATTAAAAGCTTCAAAATCAAAAAATTGAAAAAACTCCGACTTGAATGGGAAAAAAAACCATCGAAAAATGTGTATACCATTGAGTTTGATTCATAGAAACAGAAAAATAAGCGAGAGAAGAAATATTTTTTCTTACATTAACAAAAGAGTGTACGAGACAAAATTTTCAGATTAGCATTATGTTAATATGTGCATTTACAGAGAAAGTATTTCATATAACGCGTCGATACTTGCACTGAACCTCAAAAGCAGTACTCTACGCCTTCTCTGATAAAATGGAGGTGATATCCGCATAACTGTCGAAGATATGGGTGTAAATGTCTACGGTGACTAAATTAGCAAAGGGCTTCCAAATGAAAGAAATGGTATCCATGGATACTTGAGATTGAACGGAGGATGGCGAAGGGAACTAATTTTTTGGATAGGCATGGAGGTAATATCCGCATAACTATCGAAGATATGGGTGTAAATGCCTACGCAGACTAAATTAGAAAAAGGCTTTTAAATGAAAGAAATGGTATCCATGGTTACTTGAGATTGAACAGAGGATGTCGAAGGGAACTTATTTTTTGGATAGGCATAACTGGAATAAGTGCTGTTACAGACTAAGTACTCAAGGTTTAGTCGTGTAATTGGATGTGCAGGAATAAGGTATATTTCTTAACCTACCCTGAAAGAATGGCGGTTACATCTGCTTAAGATTCGAAAATATGTGGGTAATTGTTACCGGAGCCAATATAATGAAAAGCTTCAAAATCAAATAAATGCAAAACTTTGAATCGAATGGGATAAAAAACCATCAGAAAATTTGTATACCATTGAGTTTAATAAATAGGAACAGAAAACTATGCGAGAGAAGAAATATTTTTACTTACATTAACAAAAGAGTGTACGAGGATAAAATTTCAGATTAGCATTATAATAATAAGTGCATTTACGGAAAAAGTATTTCATATAACGCGTCGAAACTTGCACTGATCCTCAACAGCATTACTCTACGCCTTCTGTGAAATCATGGAGGTAATATCCACGAAGATTCCGAAAATATGTTGGTAATTGTTTCCGGTGACAATGTAATTAAAAGCTTCAAAATCAAAAAATTGCAAAAATCCGGATCGAATAGGATAAAAAACCATCAAAAACTGTGTATATCATTGACTTTGATGCGAAGGAACAGAAAATTCTGCGAGAGAAGAAATATTTTTACTTACATTAACTAAAGAGTGTTCGAGGCTAAAATTTCAGATTAGCATTATGTTAATAAGTGCATTTACGGAGAAAGTATTTCATATGACGCTTCAAAACTTGCACTCTGCCTCAACAGCATTACTCTACGCCTTCTGTGAAAACATGGAGGTAATATCCCCAATAATTATGAAATTATGTTGGTAATTGTTTCCGGTGACAATGTAATTAAAAGCTCCAAAATCAAAAAATTGCAAAACTCCGACTTAAATGGGAAAAAAACCATCAAAAAATGTGTATACCATTGAGTTTGATGCAAAGAAAGAGAAAAATAAGCGAGAGAAGAAATATTTTTACTTACATTAACAAAAGAGTGTACGAGGCAAAAATTTCAGATTAGCATTATGTTAATAAGTGCATTTACGGAGAAAGTATTTCATATGACGCTTCAAAACTTGCACTGTTCCTCAACCGCATTACTCTTCGCCTTCTTTGAACACATAGAGGTAATATCCCCAATAATTATGAAAATATGTTGGTAATTTTTGCCGGTGACAATGTAATTAAAAGCTTCAAAATCAAAAAATTGCAAACATCCGACTAGAATGGGATAAAAAACCATCAAAAACTGTGTATACCATTGAGTTTGATGCCAAGGAACAGAAAATTCTGCGAGATAAGAAATATTTTTACTTACATTAACAAAAGAGTGTACGAGGCAAAAATTTCAGATTAGCATTATGTTAATATGTGCATTTACGGAGAAAGTATTTCATATGACGCTTCAAAACTTGCACTCTGCCTCAACAGCATTACTCTACGCCTTCTGTAATAGCATGGAGGTAATATCCCCGAATATTTCGAAAATACGTGGGTAATTGTTTCCGGTGACAATGTAATTAAAAGCTTCAAAATCAAAAAATTGCAAACATCCGACTCGAATTGGATAAAAAAACATCAAAAACTGTGTATACCATTGAGTTAGATGCAAAGGAACAGAAAATTCTGCGAGAGAAGAAATATTTTTACTTAAATTAACAAAAGAGTGTACGAGGCTAAAATTTCAGATGAGCATTATGTTAAAAAGTGCATTTACGGAGAAAGTATTTCATATGACGCTTCGAAACTTGCACTGTTCCTCAACAGCATTACTCTACCCCTTCTGTACACACATGGAGGTAATATCTCCAATTATTATAAAAATATGTTGGTAATTGTTTCCGGTGACAATTTAATTAAAAGCTTCAAATTCAATAAATTGCAAAACTCCGACTCGAATGGGAAAAAAACCATCAAAAAATGTGAACACCATTGAGTATGATGCATAGGAAAAGAAAAATAAGCGAGAGAAGAAATATTTTTACTTACATTAACAAAAGAGTGTACGAGGCTAAAATTTCAGACGAGCATTATGTTAAAAAGTGCATTTACGGAGAAAGTTTTTCATATGACGCTTCGAAACTTGCACTGTTCCTCAACAGCATTACTCTACCCCTTCTGTACACACATGGAGGTAATATCTCCAATTATTATAAAAATATGTTGGTAATTGTTTCCGGTGACAATTTAATTAAAAGCTTCAAATTCAATAAATTGCAAAACTCCGACTCGAATGGGAAAAAAAACCATCAAAAAATGTGAACACCATTGAGTATGATGCATAGGAAAAGAAAAATAAGCGAGAGAAGAAATATTTTTACTTACATTAACAAAAGAGTGTACGAGGCAAAAATTTCTGATTAGCATTATATTAATAAGTGCATTTACGGAAAAAATATATCATATAACGCGTCGAAACTAGCACTGATCCTCAACAGCATTACTCTACGCCTTCTGTGAAATCATGAAGGTAATATCCACGAAAATTCTGAAAATATGTTGGTAATTGTTTCCGGTGACAATGTAATTAAAAGCTTCAAAATCAAAAAATTGCAAAAATCCGACTCGAATGGGATAAAAAACCATCAAAAACTGTGTATACCTTTGAGTTTGATGCGAAGGAACAGAAAATTCTGCGAGAGAAGAAATATTTTACTTACATTTACAAAAGAGTGTACGAGGCTAAAATTTCAGATTAGCATTATGTTAATAAGTGCATTTACTGGGAAAGTATTTCATATGACGCTTCAAAACTTGCACTCTGCCTCAACAGCATTACTCTACGCCTTCTGTGAAAACATAGAGATAATATCACCAATAATTATGAAAATATGTTGGTAATTGTTTCCGTAGACAATGTAATTAAAAGCTTCAAAATCAAAAAATTGAAAAAACTCCGACTTGAATGGGAAAAAAACCATCGAAAAATGTGTATACCATTGAGTTTGATTCATAGAAACTGAAAAATAAGCGAGAGAAGAAATATTTTTTCTTACATTAACAAAAGAGTGTACGAGACAAAATTTTCAGATTAGCATTATGTTAATATGTGCATTTACAGAGAAAGTATTTCATATAACGCGTCGATACTTGCACTGAACCTCAAAAGCAATACTCTACGCCTTCTCTGATAAAATGGAGGTGATATCCGCATAACTGTCGAAGATATGGGTGTAAATGTCTACGTTGACTAAATTAGCAAAGGGCTTCCAAATGAAAGAAATGGTATCCATGGATACTTGAGATTGAACGGAGGATGGCGAAGGGAACTAATTTTTTGGATAGGCAAGGAGGTAATATGCGCATAACTATCGAAGATATGGGTGTAAATGCCTACGGTGACTAAATTAAAAAAAGGCTTTTAAATGAAAGAAATGGTATCCATGGTTACTTGAGATTGAACATAGGATGTCGAAGGGAACTTATTTTTTGGATAGGCATAACTGGAATAAGTGCTGTTACAGACTAAGTACTCAAGGTTTAGTCGTGTAATTGGATGTGCAGGAATAAGGTATATTTCTTAACCTACCCTGAAAGAATGGCGGTTACATCTGCTTAAGATTCGAAAATATGTGGGTAATTGTTACCGGAGCCAATATAATGAAAAGCTTCAAAATCAAATAAATGCAAAACTTTGAATCGAATGGGATAAAAAACCATCAGAAAATTTGTATACCATTGAGTTTAATAAATAGGAACAGAAAAATATGAGAGAGAAGAAATATTTTTACTTACATTAACAAAAGAGTGTACGAGGCTAAAATTTCAGATTAGCATTATAATAATAAGTGCATTTACGGAAAAAGTATTTCATATAACGCGTCGAAACTTGCACTGATCCTCAACAGCATTACTCTACGCCTTCTGTGAAATCATGGAGGTAATATCCACGAAGATTCCGAAAATATGTTGGTAATTGTTTCCGGTGACAATGTAATTAAAAGCTTCAAAATCAAAAAATTGCAAATATCCGGATCGAATAGGATAAAAACCATCAAAAACTGTGTATACCATTGACTTTGATGCGAAGGAACAGAAAATTCTGCGAGAGAAGAAATATTTTTACTTACATTAACAAAAGAGTGTACGAGGCTAAAATTTCAGATTAGCATTATGTTAATAAGTGCATTTACGGAGAAAGTTTTTCATATGACGCTTCAAAACTTGCAGTCTTCCTCAACAGCATTACTCTACGCCTTCTGTGAAAACATGGAGGTAATATCCCCAATAATTATGAAAATATGTTGGTAATTGTTTCCGGTGACAATGTAATTAAAAGCTTCAAAATCAAAAAATTGCAAAACTCCGACTTGAATGGGAAAAAAACCATCAAAAAATGTGTATACCATTGAGTTTGATGCAAAGAAAGAGAAAAATAAGCGAGAGAAGAAATATTTTTACTTACATTAACAAAAGAGTGTACGAGGCAAAAATTTCAGATTAGCATTATGTTAATAAGTGCATTTACGGAGAAAGTATTTCATATGACGCTTCGAAACTTGCACTGTCCCTCAACCGCATTACTCTACGCCTTCTTTGAACACATAGAGGTAATATCCCCAATAATTATGAAAATATGTTGGTAATTTTTGCCGGTGACAATGTAATTAAAAGCTTCAAAATCAAAAAATTGGAAACATCCGACTAGAATGGGATAAAAACCATCAAAAACTGTGTATACCATTGAGTTTGATGCAAAGGAACAGAAAATTCTGCGAGATAAGAAATATTTTTACTTACATTAACAAAAGAGTGTACGAGGCAAAAATTTCAGATTAGCATTATATTAGTAAGTGCATTTACGGAAAAAGAATTTCATATAACACGTCGAAACGTGCACTGATGCTCAACAGTATTACTCTACGCCTTCTGTGAAAACATGGAGGTAATATCCCCAATGAATATGAAAATATGTTGGTAATTGTTTCCGGTGACAATGTAATTAAAAGCTTCAAAATCAAAAAATTGCAAAACTCCGACTTGAATGGGAAAAAACCATCAAAAAATGTATATACCATTGAGTTTGATGCAAAGCAAGAGAAAAATAAGCGAGAGAAGAAATATTTTTACTTACATTAACAAAAGAGTGTATGAGGCAAAAATTTCAGATTAGCATTATGTTAATATGTGCATTTACGGAGAAAGTATTTCATATGACGCTTCAAAACTTGCACTCTGCCTCAACAGCATTACTCTACGCCTTCTGTAATAGCATGGAGGTAATATCCCCGAAAATTTCGAAAATATGTTGGTAATTGTTTCCAGTGACAATGTAGTTAAAAGCATCAAAATAAAATAATTACAAACATCCGACTCGAATGGGATAAAAAACCATCACAAACTGTGTATTCCATTGAGTTTGATGCAAAGGAACAGAAAATTCTGCGAGAGAAGAAATATTTTTACTTACATTAACAAAAGAGTGTACGAGGCTATAATTTCAGATTAGCATTATGTTAATAAGTGCATTTACGGAGAAAGTATTTCATATGACGCTTCGAAACTTGCACTGTTCCTCAACCGCATTACTCTACGCCTTCTTTGAACACATAGAGGTAATATCCCCAATAATTATGAAAATATGTTGGTAATTTTTGCCGGTGACAATGTAATTAAAAGCTTCAAAATCAAAAAATTGCAAACATCCGACTAGAATGGGATAAAAAACCATCAAAAACTGTGTATACCATTGAGTTTGAAGCAAAGGAACAGAAAATTCTGCGAGATAAGAAATATTTTTACTTACATTAACAAAAGAGTGTACGAGGTAAACATTTCAGATTAGCATTATATTAGTAAGTGCATTTACGGAAAAAGTATTTCATATAACACGTCGAAACGTGCACTGATCCTCAACAGTATTACTCTACGCCTTCTGTGAAAACATGGAGGTAATATCCCCAATAATTATGAAAATATGTTGGTAATTGTTTCCGGTGACAATGTAATTAAAAGCTTCAAAATCAAAAAATTGCAAACATCCGACTAGAATGGGATAAAAAACCATCAAAAACTGTGTATACCATTGAGTTTGATGCATTGAAACAGAAAAACAAGCGAGAGAAGAAATATTTTTACTTACATTAACAAAAGAGTGTACGAGGCAAAAATTTCAGATTAGCATTATGTTAATAAGTGTATTTACGGAGGAAGTATTTCATAAAACGCGTCGATACTTGCACTGGACCTCAAAAGCAATACTCTACGCCTTCTCTGGAAAAATGGAGGTGATATCCGCATAACTGTCGAAGATATGGGTGTAAATGTCTACGGTGACTAAATTAGCAAAGGGCTTCCAAATGAAAGTAATGGTATCCAGGGATACTTGAGATTGAACGGAGGATGGCGAACCGAACTAATTTTTTGGATAGGCAAGGAGGTAATATCCGCAAAACTATCGTAGATATGGGTGTAAATGCCTACGGTGACTAAATTAGAGAAAGGATTTTAAATGAAAAAAATGGTATCCATGGTTACTTGAGATTGTACAGAGGATGTCGAAGGGAACTTATTTTTTGGATAGGCATAACTGGAATAAGTGCTGTTACAGACTAAGTACTCAAGGTTTAGTCGTGTAATTTGATGTGCAGGAATAAGGTATATTTCTTAACCTACCCTGAAAGAATGGCGGTTATATCTGCATAAGATTCGAAAATACGTGGGTAATTGTTTCCGGTGACAATGTAATTAAAAGCTTCAAAATCAAAAAATTGCAAACATCCGACACGAATTGGATAAAAAACCATCAAAAACTGTGTATACCATTGAGTTAGATGCAAAGGAACAGAAAATTCTGCGAGAGAAGAAATATTTTTACTTACATTAACAAAAGAGTGTACGAGGCTAAAATTTCAGATGAGCATTATGTTAATAAGTGCATTTACGGAGAAAGTATTTCATATGACGCTTCAAAACTTGCACTCTGCCTCAACAGCATTACTCTACGCCTTCTGTGAAAACATAGAGGTAATATCCCCAATTATTATAAAAATATGTTGGTAATTGTTTCCGGTGACAATTTAATTAAAAGCTTCAAATTCAATAAATTGCAAAACTCCGACTCGAATGGGAAAAAAAACCATCAAAAAATGTGAACACCATTGAGTATGATGCATAGGAAAAGAAAAATAAGCGAGAGAAGAAATATTTTTTCTAACATTAACAAAAGAGTGTACGTGACAAAATTTTCAGATTAGCATTATGTTAATATGTGCATTTACAGAGAAAGTATTTCATATAACGCGTCGATACTTGCACTGAACCTAAAAAGCAATACTCTACGCCTTCTCTGAAAATATGGAGGTGATATCCGCATAACTGTCGAAGATATGGGTGTAAATGTCTACGGTGACTAAATTAGCAAAGGGCTTCCAAATGAAAGAAATGGTATCCATGGATACTTGAGATTGAACGGAGGATGGCGAAGGGAACTAATTTTTTGGATAGGCATGGAGGTAACATCCGCATAACTATCGAAGATATGGGTGTAAATGCCTACGGTGACTAAATTTAAAAAAGGCTTTTAAATATAAGAAATGGTATCCATGGTTACTTGAGATTGAACAGAGGATGTCGAAGGGAACTTATTTTTTGGATAGGCATAACTGGAATAAGTGCTGTTACAGACTAAGTACTCAAGGTTTAGTCGTGTAATTGGATGTGCAGGAATAAGGTATATTTCTTAACCTACCCTGAAAGAATGGCGGTTACATCTGCTTAAGATTCGAAAATATGTGGATAATTCTTACCGGAGCCAATATAATGAAAAGCTTCAATATCAAATAAATGCAAAACTTTGAATCGAATGGGATAAAAAACCAACAGAAAATATGTATACCATTGAGTTTAATAAATAGGAACAGAAATATATGCAAGAGAAGAAATATTTTTACCTTCATTAACAAAAGAGTGTACAAGGCTAAAATTTAAGATTAGCATTATATTAATAAGTGCATTTACGGAAAAAGTGTTTCATATAACGCGTCAAAACGTGCACTGATCCTCAACAGCATTATTGTACGCCTTCTGTGAAAGCATGAAGGTAATATCCCCGAAAATTCTGAAAATATGTTGGTAATTGTTTCCGGTGACAATGTAATTAAAAGCTTCAAAATCAAAAAATTGCTAACATCCGACTCGAATGGGATAAAAAACCATCAAAAACTGTGTAAACCATTGAGTTTGATGCAAAGGAACAGAAAATTCTGCGAGAGAAGAAATATTTTTACTTACATTAACAAAAGAGTGTACGAGGCTAAAATTTCAGATTAGCATTATGTTAATAAGTGCATTAACGGAGAAAGTATTTCATATGACGCTTCGAAACTTGCACAGTTCATCAACAGTATTACTCGACGCCTTCTGTGAAAACATGGAGGTAATATCCACGAAAATTCCGAAAATATGTTGGTAATTGTTTCCGGTGACAATGTAATTAAAAGCTTCAAAATCAAAAAATTGCAAAAATCCGAATCGAATGGGATAAAAAACCATCAAAAACTGTGTATACCATTGACTTTGATGCGAAGGAACAGAAAATTCTGCGAGAGAAGAAATATTTTTACTCACATTAACAAAAGAGTGTACGAGGCAAAAATTTCAAATTAGCATTATGTTAATAAGTGCATTTACGGAGAAAGTATTTCATATAACGCGTCGATACTTGCACTGAACCTCAAAAGCAATACTCTACGCCTTCTATGATAAAATGGAGGTGATATCCGCATAACTGTCGAAGATATGGGTGTAAATGTCTACGGTGACTAAATTAGCAAAGGGCTTCCAAATGAAAGAAATGGTATCCATGGATACTTGAGAATGAACGGAGGATGGCGAAGGGAACTAATTTTTTGGATAGGCATGGAGGTATAATCCGCATAACTATCGAAGATATGGGTGTAAATGCCTACGGTGACTAAATTAGAAAAAGGCTTTTAAATGAAAGAAATGGTATCCATGGTTACTTGAGATTGAACAGAGGATGTCGAAGGGAACTTATTTTTTGGATAGGCATAACTGGAATAAGTGCTGTTACAGACTAAGTACTCAAGGTTTAGTCGTGTAATTGGATGTGCAGGAATAAGGTATATTTCTTAACCTACCCTGAAAGAATGGCGGTTACATCTGCTTAAGATTTGAAAATATGTGGGTAATTCTTACCGGAGCCAATATAATGAAAAGCTTCAAAATCAAATAAATGCAAAACTTTGAATCGAATGGGATAAAAAACCATCAGAAAATTTGTATACCATTGAGTTTAATAAATAGGAACAGAAAACTATGCGAGAGAAGAAATATTTTTACTTACATTAACAAAAGAGTGTACGAGGGTAAAATTTCAGATTAGCATTATAATAATAAGTGCATTTACGGAAAAAGTATTTCATATAACGCGTCGAAACTTGCACTGATCCTCAACAGCATTACTCTACGCCTTCTGTGAAATCATGGAGGTAATATCCACGAAGATTCCGAAAATATGTTGGTAATTGTTTCCGGTGACAATGTAATTAAAAGCTTCAAAATCAAAAAATTGCAAAAATCCGGATCGAATAGGATAAAAAACCATCAAAAACTGTGTATACCATTGACTTTGATGCGAAAGAACAGAAAATTCTGCGAGAGAAGAAATATTTTTACTTACATTAACAAAAGAGTGTACGAGGCTAAAATTTCAGATTAGCATTATGTTAATAAGTGCATTTACGGAGAAAGTATTTCATATGACGCTTCAAAACTTGCACTCTGCCTCAACAGCATTACTCTACGCCTTCTGTGAAAACATGGAGGTAATATCCCCAATAATTATGAAAATATGTTGGTAATTGTTTCCGGTGACAATGTAATTAAAAGCTTTAAAATCAAAACATTGCAAAACTCCGACTTGAATGGGAAAAAAACCATCAAAAAATGTGTATACCATTGAGTTTGATGCAAAGAAAGAGAAAAATAAGCGAGTGAAGAAATATTTTTACTTACATTAACAAAAGAGTGTACGAGGCAAAAATTTCAGATTAGCATTATGTTAATAAGTGCATTTACGGAGAAAGTATTTCATATGACGCTTCGAAACTTGCACTGTTCCTCAACCGCATTACTCTACGCCTTCATTGAACACATAGAGGTAATATCCCCAATAATTATGAAAATATGTTGGTAATTTTTGCCGGTGACAATGTAATTAAAAGCTTCAATATCAAAAAATTGCAAACATCCGACTAGAATGGGATAAAAAACCATCAAAAACTGTGTATACGAGATAAGAAATATTTTTACTTACATTAACAAAAGAGTGTACGAGGGAAAAATTTCAGATTAGCATTATATTAGTAAGTGCATTTACGGAAAAAGTATTTCATATAGCACGTCGAAACGTGCAATGATCCTCAACAGTATTACTCTACGCCTTCTGTGAAAACATGGAGGTAATATCCCCAATAAATATGAAAATATGTTGGTAATTGTTTCCGGTGACAATGTAATTAAAAGCTTCAAAATCAAAAAATTGCAAAACTCCGACTTGAATGGGAAAAAACCATCAAAAAATGTGTATACCATTGAGTTTGATGCAAAGCAAGAGAAAAATAAGCGAGAGAAGAAATATTTTTACTTACATTAACAAAAGAGTGTACGAGGCAAAAATTTCAGATTAGCATTATGTTAATATGTGCATTTACGGAGAAAGTATTTCATATGACGCTTCAAAACTTGCACTCTGCCTCAACAGCATTACTCTACGCCTTCTGTAATAGCATGGAGGTAATATCCCCGAAAATTTCGAAAATATGTTGGTAATTGTTTCCGGTGACAATGTAGTTAAAAGCATCAAAATAAAATAATTACAAACATCCGACTCGAATGGGATAAATATGTTAATAAGTGCATTTGCGGAGAAAGTATTTCATTTAACGCGTCGATACTTGCACTTAACCTCAAAAACAATACTCTACGCCTTCTCTGAAAACATGGAGGCGAGATCCGCATAACTGTCGAAGATATGGGTGTAAATGTCTACGGTGACTAAATAAGCAAAGGGTTTCCAAATGAAAGAAATGGTATCCATGGATACTTGAGATTGAACGGAGGATGGCGAACCGAACTAATTTTTTGGATAGGCATGGAGGTAATATCCGCATAACTATCGAAGATATGGGTGTAAATGCGTACGGTGACTAAATTAGAAAAAGGCTTTTAAATGAAAGAAATGGTATCCATGGTTACTTGAGATTGAACAGAGGATGTCGAAGGGAACTTATTTTTTGGATAGGCATAACTGGAATAAGTGCTGTTACAGACTAAGTACCCAAGATTTAGTCGTGTAATTTGATGTTCAGGAACAAGGTATATTTCTTAACCTACCCTGAAAGTACGGCGGTTATATCTGCATAAGATTCGAAAATATGTGGGTAATTGTTTCCGGTGCCAATATAATGAAAAGCTTCAAAATCAAATGATTGCAAAACTTCGACTCGAATGGGATAAAAAACCATCAAAAAATGTGTATACCATTGAGTTTGATGCTAAGGAACAGAAAATTCTGCGAGAGAAGAAATATTTTTACTTACATTAACAAAAGAGTGTACGAGGCTAAAATTTCAGATTAGCATTATGTTAATAAGTGCATTTACGGAGAAAGTATTTTATATGACGCTTCGAAACTTGCACTGTTCCTCAAAAGCATTACTCTACGCCTTCTGTGAAAACATGGAGGTAATATCCCCAATAATTATGAAAATATGTTGGTTATTGTTTCCGTTGACAATGTAATTAAAAGCTTCAAAATCAAAAAATTGAAAAACTAAGACTCGAATGGGAAAAAAACCATCAAAAAATGTGTATACCATTGAGTTTGATGCATAGGAACAGAAAAATAAACGAGAGAAGAAATATTTTTTTTACATTAACAAAAGAGTGAACGAGGCAAAAATTTCAGAATAGCATTATGTTAATAAATTCATTTACGGAAAAAGTATTTCATTAAACGCGTCGATACTTGCACTGAACCTCAACAGAAATACTTTACGCCTTCTGTGAAAACATGGAGGTAATATCCTCAATAACCATGAAAATATGTTGGTAATTGTTTCCGGTGACAATGTAATTAAAAGCTTCAAAATCAAAAAATTGCAAAACTCCAACTCGAATGGGAAAAAAACCATCAAAAAATGTGTATACCATTGAGTTTGATGCAAAGGAACAGAAAAATTAGAGAGAGAAGAAATATTTTTACTTACATTAACAAAAGAGGGTACGAGGCTAAAATTACAGATTAGCATTATGTTAAGAAGTGCATTTACGGAGAAAGTATTTCATATGACGCTTCGAAACTTGCACTGTTCCTCAACCGCATTACTCTACGCCTTCTTTGAACACATAGAGGTAATATCCTCAATAATTATGAAAATATGTTGGTAATTTTTGCCGGTGACAATGTAATTAAAAGCTTCAAAATCAAAAAATTGCAAACATCCGACTAGAATGTGATAAAAAACCATCAAAAACTGTGTATACCATTGAGTTTGATGCATAGAAACAGAAAAATAAGCGAGAGAAGAAATATTTTTACTTACATTAACAAAAGAGTGTACGAGGCAAAAATTTCAGATTAGCATTATATTAGTAAGTGCATTTACGGAAAAAGTATTTCATATAAAACGTCGAAACGTGCACTGATCCTCAACAGTATTACTCTACGCCTTCTGTGAAAGCATGGAGGTCATATCCCCGAAAATTACGAAAAAATGTTGGTAATTGTTTCCGGTGACAATGTAATTAAAAGCTTCAAAATCAAATAATTGGAAAAATCCGACTCGAAAGGGATAAAAAACAATCAAAAACTGTGTATACCATTAAGTTTGATGCAAAGCAAGAGAAAAATAAGCGAGAGAAGAAATATTTTTACTTACATTAACAAAAGAGTGTACGAGGCTAAAATTTCAGATTAGCATTATGTTAATAAGTGCATTTACGGAGAAAGTATTTTATATGACGCTTCAAAACTTGAACTCTTCCTCAACAGCATTACTTTACGCCTTCTGTGAAAACATGGAGGTAATATCCCTAATAATTATGAAAATATGTTGGTAATTGTTTCCGGTGACAATGTAATTAAAAGCTTCAAAATCAAAAAATTGCAAAACTCCGACTCGAATGAGAAAAAAAAATCAAAAAATGTGTATTCCATTGAGTTTGATGCATAGGAACAGAAAATTCTGCGAGATAAGAAATATTTTTACTTACATCAACAAAAGAGTGTACGAGGCTAAAATTTCAGATTAGCATTATAATAATAAGTGCATTTACGGAAAAAGTATTTCATATAACGCGTCAAAACTTGCAATGATCCTCAACAGCATTACTCTACGCCTTCTGTAATAGCAGGGAGGTAATATCCCCGAACATTCCGACAATATGTTGGTAATTGTTTCCAGTGACAATGTATTTAAAAGCTTCAAAATCAAAAAATTGCAAAAATCCGACTCCAATGGGATGAAAAACCATCAAAAACTGTGTATACGATTGAGTTTGATGCAAAGAAACAGAAAAATAAGCGAGAGAAGAAATATTTTTACTTACATTAACAAAAGAGCGTACGAGGGAAAAATTTCAGATTAGCATTATATTAGTAAGTGCATTTACGGAAAAAGTATTTCATATAGCACGTCGAAACGTGCAATGATCCTCAACAGTATTACTCTACGCCTTCTGTGAAAACATGGAGGTAATATCCCCAATAAATATGAAAATATGTTGGTAATTGTTTCCGGTGACAATGTAATTAAAAGCTTCAAAATCAAAAAATTGCAAAACTCCGACTTGAATGGGAAAAAACCATCAAAAAATGTGTATACCATTGAGTTTGATGCAAAGCAAGAGAAAAATAAGCGAGAGAAGAAATATTTTTACTTACATTAACAAAAGAGTGTACGAGGCAAAAATTTCAGATTAGCATTATGTTAATATGTGCATTTACGGAGAAAGTATTTCATATGACGCTTCAAAACTTGCACTCTGCCTCAACAGCATTACTCTACGCCTTCTGTAATAGCATGGAGGTAATATCCCCGAAAATTTCGAAAATATGTTGGTAATTGTTTCCGGTGACAATGTAGTTAAAAGCATCAAAATAAAATAATTACAAACATCCGACTCGAATGGGATAAATATGTTAATAAGTGCATTTGCGGAGAAAGTATTTCATATAACGCGTCGATACTTGCACTTAACCTCAAAAACAATACTCTACGCCTTCTCTGAAAACATGGAGGCGAGATCCGCATAACTGTCGAAGATATGGGTGTAAATGTCTACGGTGACTAAATAAGCAAAGGGTTTCCAAATGAAAGAAATGGTATCCATGGATACTTGAGATTGAACGGAGGATGGCGAACCGAACTAATTTTTTGGATAGGCATGGAGGTAATATCCGCATAACTATCGAAGATATGGGTGTAAATGCGTACGGTGACTAAATTAGAAAAAGGCTTTTAAATGAAAGAAATGGTATCCATGGTTACTTGAGATTGAACAGAGGATGTCGAAGGGAACTTATTTTTTGGATAGGCATAACTGGAATAAGTGCTGTTACAGACTAAGTACCCAAGATTTAGTCGTGTAATTTGATGTTCAGGAACAAGGTATATTTCTTAACCTACCCTGAAAGTACGGCGGTTATATCTGCATAAGATTCGAAAATATGTGGGTAATTGTTTCCGGTGCCAATATAATGAAAAGCTTCAAAATCAAATGATTGCAAAACTTCGACTCGAATGGGATAAAAAACCATCAAAAAATGTGTATACCATTGAGTTTGATGCTAAGGAACAGAAAATTCTGCGAGAGAAGAAATATTTTTACTTACATTAACAAAAGAGTGTACGAGGCTAAAATTTCAGATTAGCATTATGTTAATAAGTGCATTTACGGAGAAAGTATTTTATATGACGCTTCGAAACTTGCACTGTTCCTCAAAAGCATTACTCTACGCCTTCTGTGAAAACATGGAGGTAATATCCCCAATAATTATGAAAATATGTTGGTTATTGTTTCCGTTGACAATGTAATTAAAAGCTTCAAAATCAAAAAATTGAAAAACTAAGACTCGAATGGGAAAAAAACCATCAAAAAATGTGTATACCATTGAGTTTGATGCATAGGAACAGAAAAATAAACGAGAGAAGAAATATTTTTTTTACATTAACAAAAGAGTGAACGAGGCAAAAATTTCAGAATAGCATTATGTTAATAAATTCATTTACGGAAAAAGTATTTCATTAAACGCGTCGATACTTGCACTGAACCTCAACAGAAATACTTTACGCCTTCTGTGAAAACATGGAGGTAATATCCTCAATAACCATGAAAATATGTTGGTAATTGTTTCCGGTGACAATGTAATTAAAAGCTTCAAAATCAAAAAATTGCAAAACTCCAACTCGAATGGGAAAAAAACCATCAAAAAATGTGTATACCATTGAGTTTGATGCATAGAAACAGAAAAATAAGCGAGAGAAGAAATATTTTTACTTACATTAACAAAAGAGTGTACGAGGCAAAAATTTCAGATTAGCATTATATTAGTAAGTGCATTTACGGAAAAAGTATTTCATATAAAACGTCGAAACGTGCACTGATCCTCAACAGTATTACTCTACGCCTTCTGTGAAAGCATGGAGGTCATATCCCCGAAAATTACGAAAAAATGTTGGTAATTGTTTCCGGTGACAATGTAATTAAAAGCTTCAAAATCAAATAATTGGAAAAATCCGACTCGAAAGGGATAAAAAACAATCAAAAACTGTGTATACCATTAAGTTTGATGCAAAGCAAGAGAAAAATAAGCGAGAGAAGAAATATTTTTACTTACATTAACAAAAGAGTGTACGAGGCTAAAATTTCAGATTAGCATTATGTTAATAAGTGCATTTACGGAGAAAGTATTTTATATGACGCTTCAAAACTTGAACTCTTCCTCAACAGCATTACTTTACGCCTTCTGTGAAAACATGGAGGTAATATCCCTAATAATTATGAAAATATGTTGGTAATTGTTTCCGGTGACAATGTAATTAAAAGCTTCAAAATCAAAAAATTGCAAAACTCCGACTCGAATGAGAAAAAAAAATCAAAAAATGTGTATTCCATTGAGTTTGATGCATAGGAACAGAAAATTCTGCGAGATAAGAAATATTTTTACTTACATCAACAAAAGAGTGTACGAGGCTAAAATTTCAGATTAGCATTATAATAATAAGTGCATTTACGGAAAAAGTATTTCATATAACGCGTCAAAACTTGCAATGATCCTCAACAGCATTACTCTACGCCTTCTGTAATAGCAGGGAGGTAATATCCCCGAACATTCCGACAATATGTTGGTAATTGTTTCCAGTGACAATGTATTTAAAAGCTTCAAAATCAAAAAATTGCAAAAATCCGACTCCAATGGGATGAAAAACCATCAAAAACTGTGTATACGATTGAGTTTGATGCAAAGAAACAGAAAAATAAGCGAGAGAAGAAATATTTTTACTTACATTAACAAAAGAGCGTACGAGGGAAAAATTTCAGATTAGCATTATATTAGTAAGTGCATTTACGGAAAAAGTATTTCATATAGCACGTCGAAACGTGCAATGATCCTCAACAGTATTACTCTACGCCTTCTGTGAAAACATGGAGGTAATATCCCCAATAAATATGAAAATATGTTGGTAATTGTTTCCGGTGACAATGTAATTAAAAGCTTCAAAATCAAAAAATTGCAAAACTCCGACTTGAATGGGAAAAAACCATCAAAAAATGTGTATACCATTGAGTTTGATGCAAAGCAAGAGAAAAATAAGCGAGAGAAGAAATATTTTACTTACATTAACAAAAGAGTGTACGAGGCAAAAATTTCAGATTAGCATTATGTTAATATGTGCATTTACGGAGAAAGTATTTCATATGACGCTTCAAAACTTGCACTCTGCCTCAACAGCATTACTCTACGCCTTCTGTAATAGCATGGAGGTAATATCCCCGAAAATTTCGAAAATATGTTGGTAATTGTTTCCGGTGACAATGTAGTTAAAAGCATCAAAATAAAATAATTACAAACATCCGACTCGAATGGGATAAATATGTTAATAAGTGCATTTGCGGAGAAAGTATTTCATATAACGCGTCGATACTTGCACTTAACCTCAAAAACAATACTCTACGCCTTCTCTGAAAACATGGAGGCGAGATCCGCATAACTGTCGAAGATATGGGTGTAAATGTCTACGGTGACTAAATAAGCAAAGGGTTTCCAAATGAAAGAAATGGTATCCATGGATACTTGAGATTGAACGGAGGATGGCGAACCGAACTAATTTTTTGGATAGGCATGGAGGTAATATCCGCATAACTATCGAAGATATGGGTGTATATGCCTACCGTGATTTAATTAGAAAAAGGCTTGTAAATGAAAGAAATGGTATCCATGGTTACTTGAGATTGAACAGAGGATGTCGAAGGGAACTTATTTTTTGGATAGGCATAACTGGAATAAGTGCTATTACAGACTAAGTACTTAAGATTTAGTCGTGTAATTTGATGTGCAGGAACAAGGAATATTTCTTAACCTACCCTGAAAGTACGGCGGTTATATCTGCATAAGATTCGAAAATATGTGGGTAATTGTTTCCGGTGCCAATATAATGAAAAGCTTCAAAATCAAATGATTGCAAAACTTCGACTCGAATGGGATAAAAAACCATCAAAAAATGTGTATACCATTGAGTTTGATGCTAAGGAACAGAAAATTCTGCGAGAGAAGAAATATTTTTACTTACATTAACAAAAGAGTGTACGAGGCTAAAATTTCAGATTAGCATTATGTTAATAAGTGCATTTACGGAGAAAGTATTTTATATGACGCTTCGAAACTTGCACTGTTCCTCAAAAGCATTACTCTACGCCTTCTGTGAAAACATGGAGGTAATAACCCCAATAATTATGAAAATATGTTGGTTATTGTTTCCGTTGACAATGTAATTAAAAGCTTCAAAATCAAAAAATTGAAAAACTAAGACTCGAATGGGAAAAAAACCATCAAAAAATGTGTATACCATTGAGTTTGATGCATAGGAACAGAAAAATAAACGAGAGAAGAAATATTTTTTTTACATTAACAAAAGAGTGAACGAGGCAAAAATTTCAGAATAGCATTATGTTAATAAATTCATTTACGGAAAAAGTATTTCATTAAACGCGTCGATACTTGCACTGAACCTCAACAGAAATACTTTACGCCTTCTGTGAAAACATGGAGGTAATATCCTCAATAACCATGAAAATATGTTGGTAATTGTTTCCGGTGACAATGTAATTAAAAGCTTCAAAATCAAAAAATTGCAAAACTCCAACTCGAATGGGAAAAAAACCATCAAAAAATGTGTATACCATTGAGTTTGATGCAAAGGAACAGAAAAATTAGAGAGAGAAGAAATATTTTTACTTACATTAACAAAAGAGGGTACGAGGCTAAAATTACAGATTAGCATTATGTTAAGAAGTGCATTTACGGAGAAAGTATTTCATACGACGCTTCGAAACTTGCACTGTTCCTCAACCGCATTACTCTACGCCTTCTTTGAACACATAGAGGTAATATCCTCAATAATTATGAAAATATGTTGGTAATTTTTGCCGGTGACAATGTAATTAAAAGCTTCAAAATCAAAAAATTGCAAACATCCGACTAGAATGTGATAAAAAACCATCAAAAACTGTGTATACCATTGAGTTTGATGCATAGAAACAGAAAAATAAGCGAGAGAAGAAATATTTTTACTTACATTAACAAAAGAGTGTACGAGGCAAAAATTTCAGATTAGCATTATATTAGTAAGTGCATTTACGGAAAAAGTATTTCATATAAAACGTCGAAACGTGCACTGATCCTCAACAGTATTACTCTACGCCTTCTGTGAAAGCATGGAGGTCATATCCCCGAAAATTACGAAAAAATGTTGGTAATTGTTTCCGGTGACAATGTAATTAAAAGCTTCAAAATCAAATAATTGGAAAAATCCGACTCGAAAGGGATAAAAAACAATCAAAAACTGTGTATACCATTGAGTTTGATGCAAAGCAAGAGAAAAATAAGCGAGAGAAGAAATATTTTTACTTACATTAACAAAAGAGTGTACGAGGCTAAAATTTCAGATTAGCATTATGTTAATAAGTGCATTTACGGAGAAAGTATTTTATATGACGCTTCAAAACTTGAACTCTTCCTCAACAGCATTACTTTACGCCTTCTGTGAAAACATGGAGGTAATATCCCTAATAATTATGAAAATATGTTGGTAATTGTTTCCGGTGACAATGTAATTAAAAGCTTCAAAATCAAAAAATTGCAAAACTCCGACTCGAATGAGAAAAAAAAATCAAAAAATGTGTATTCCATTGAGTTTGATGCATAGGAACAGAAAATTCTGCGAGATAAGAAATATTTTTACTTACATCAACAAAAGAGTGTACGAGGCTAAAATTTCAGATTAGCATTATAATAATAAGTGCATTTACGGAAAAAGTATTTCATATAACGCGTCAAAACTTGCAATGATCCTCAACAGCATTACTCTACGCCTTCTGTAATAGCAGGGAGGTAATATCCCCGAACATTCCGACAATATGTTGGTAATTGTTTCCGGTGACAATGTATTTAAAAGCTTCAAAATCAAAAAATTGCAAAAATCCGACTCCAATGGGATGAAAAACCATCAAAAACTGTGTATACGATTGAGTTTGATGCAAAGAAACAGAAAAATAAGCGAGAGAAGAAATATTTTTACTTACATTAACAAAAGAGCGTACGAGGCTAAAATTTCAGATTAGCATTATGTTAATAAGTGCATTTACGGAGAAAGTATTTCATATGACGCTTCGAAACTTGCACTGTTCCTCAACAGCATTACCCTACGCCTTCTGTGAACACATGGAGGTAATATCCCCTATAAATATGAAAATATGTTGGTAATTGTTTCCGGTGACAATGTAATTAAAAGCTTCAAAATCAAAAAATTGCAATACTGCGACTTGAATGGGAAAAAAAAACCATCAAAAAATGTGTATACCATTGAGTTTGATGCATAGGAACAGAAAAATATGCGAGAGAAGAAATATTTTTACTTATAAAGTATTTCATATAACGCGTCGATACTTGCACTTAACCTCAAAAGCAATACTCTACGCCTTCTCTGAAAAAGTGGAGGTGATATCCGCATAACTGTCGAAGATATGGGTGTAAATGTCTACGGTGACTAAATTAGCAAAGGGCTTCCAAATGAAAGAAATGGTATCCATCACCCAGTGTCGACTTTCAAGGGAGCCCGTTCTACGTCGTTTTCGAACGTTGCCCAAGTTGAGACTAGTGGCGGTACTCCGGTTTGTCGATCGAACTACATAAATAAAAAAACACAAATTGAAAGGAAATGAGGGGAAACCACCTCCCCTACCTCCCCTGCTCCGCCCCAAGCTGCTCGGTGAGCGCAGGGAAGGGATCGAAGGGATTAACGTATTTCGACTTGTTTTCGTTGGCGCGCGTTTAGTACGACGGTTATTAGATAAATGTAGAAGAATATTAACGGGAATTATTTAGACTCTCCTTGTTTACGGGAATTCTTATTTAAACGAAGAAGAATCCTGTGTATATAATCTTTGAAGAAGAAGGTGTTGTCAGCTCCTGAGGATATGAGGTTCAAATTACCAGGGACTTGAAAGGTGAGTGACATTTTAAATTTCTTATGTAGCCTCAATCCACGAATTTAGGTGTTTGTCACTTTGCAGTTCGCTCACGATACTTAGTGCATTCCAGGATTTATGTTCTTCTTATATAGGGTTGTACATAGTATGTTTGGCTCGTATTTAGGTACATAGTATGTTTTGGTCGAGGCATTGTTTCATCATTATGGTGTGCGATGTGTAATTTGGTGGTGGTTTTCATAAATAACAACATTAAGCTAAAATGCATTTAAGTTCACGTTATGCCTCAGTAAATAATTATAATTTCCTTGTCTCGAATGATCGCTTCTTCGGGAAGAGGTTGGAATATATGAATCGGTGTTTGTGTTGTAGTGTCCAAAACGAAGCAATTTAATGATGTACCACTAGAAATTATGTACACGCAATGTGATAAGCCTATCACCGCGTTATATAATACGAATTTGTGGCAGAATGACGAATTTAGTTGTTGCTAACCTTGAAGTCTCTCCCGAGACCCAAATTTTCTTGGGAGTTGCTGTATTTAGTGGCTATTAAAATCATCAGAAATTGAAAGGGCAGTACGCTTTAATTTAATTGTTACTCTGACTGCATTCAAAGATTTATTCGTGCCACTGTTGGGTGAGGTGTCATCGAGCGATTTTGCCGAGAGGCTACTGGCTCCGTATCAAAAGTTGTAACTTTTAATACATTGTGTTAAGAAATTGTTTGGGGATGTTTTTGGTGTATGTTTGTACTTCTTGTGTTGTTCATTTGTCTTACTGTGAAAGGTATTAGAATTTAAGTTATACATTCGATGTTTTGACATGCCTTATGCATGGATATTACTTAACACAATCCGGCGAACTTTTGTCAGTTGTGGTGAAATATAGCTTACTGTTATTATTTATCTGCTGCAAGTCTTAAGTCAGTGGAAAAACTTAATATAAGTTCTTGCCAAGTGTCTCGTTCGTCATGGTTGCACTTCCTGATGATATTTTTGTATCTCAAGTACCAAATTGTATAGGTTATCCTTGGGCTATGGCTTTGGTGTTAACATAATGAATTTCAGATATAGTTGTGGCATGCTACTTTGCTAGTATTAATGCATTTGGTGCTTTTTTATTGAGATGACATTATCAACTGAAGATGTTGCCTATGTGTTGAAACCGGTCAAATTAAATAAAATTGTTGTGAAATTTACAGTTTGTATTGGCTCTGTCAATATGGATTTTCACAAAGTTACGCCTGAGAATATAGAGTATGATTCACGCTGTTGATGCAATATGACAATAACACATGACAAAATATAATGTGCTCCTATGAGATGAATATTTATTGCATGTACAATGATGGCGGAGACAACTGATGTCAGATGAAGTATTACTGTATTGATTGCTTTTCAAACTAAAGTTATGATTAAATCTTCTTTTCCCTCTGTTCCAGAATGCTATCATTGGAGAGCCAACAACCATCCTTCTGGAGGCATTGTCAACATTTGGAATGAGCACTGTTGAGAACTAGGGTTCATCTCCTTCAAGATAAGTGAGGGAAAAATTTTACATGGCTGAATTTTTCCTTGGGATTATGTACTCTACTGTACGAAAGTGTGATATTTCTCTTGTCATTCATAAAGAAAGTCTTATTCACTTGGTTTTTCACATTTAAATGACACACGACCTGGGTTCCATTGTATAGTGACATCATCAGGTTCACAAAGTAAATCAAAGATGGCTTCAATAGTAACAAGATGTAGAGGCAAGTGGTCATCAGATAGTGGGGGAGAAAAGGTTATGGGTGGTCTAGAGGAGGGATGAGGATGTACAATTCCCAAGCATGTGTTAGGTTATACCAGTGGGCGGTCTGCTGGTAACTTAAGCTAAAGGACCCTGGAAGAGAGATGAGCATAGTATGACTCCAGAGTACGATGCAAATTGAAGTTGGATTAATACATCATCACATCTCGAAGAAAGATATTTTTCATCATAACCAACAAAATCTTAGCCGGATTGTGTGCCACACCTGTTCTGTATAATATCCACACATACATGGTTTTCACTATAATAAGAACCTTCTAAGTTCTTATTATGTTTAAATCCCACCACAGCAAGGCTCCTATATCGTTTTTTGTTTGCACCATAGTTCTCCCAGATTATTTTTTTTTAAATTCTGTGTATATTGATTAATTTCCCTTGTTTTAATCTGCTGGACACTTTTTTTGTGCAATTCACTCTATAAGAGGCCCTGAATATTGTGGTAATCCACCCATCTTGTGATGGTGGGTAGATTTTTAATTTTTTAACAATATTTTTTGATACTCTTGATGACTAGCTCAATTCACAAGGTACACGACCCAGGGTACTTAGGAATGGGCGCCCATACAGTATTTTCCAGGGGGGGGCCAAGACAGGTTTAAGAAGGGGGGGGTCCGAGGAGCCCTCTCCTGGAAAGTTAAGTAAATTTGAGGTCTCAGGAGTACATTTTTGGAACATCTTAGGTGAATGACAATTTTTAAATTTGTTACTAAAATATACATTTAATCCAGCAAACAATAAAAAACTAACAATAAATTTTTCCTGGGAGACTTGGAGGGGGGGGCGAGGCATGGCCCCCGGTGCCCCCGTGTATGGGCGCCCATGTACTTAGGGCCCTTAAAATAGGCATGAGGGTGGATTCAGTAGGCAGAGACAACATGCTTCTTATTATTAGTTGCCTATAACCCTTTGGGATCTACTTGATCGGTGTTAGAGTAAACTTCCTTCTAAAAAGATCCTTGCATCAATCCCTTCCATGCTTATTATTTGGGTGCTGCTTTAACATATCTGAAACAAATAGACTTGAGCAATTGCTGCCTCGATGGAAACACCAGTTCCCAATTAGTCACCGAAGTTAGGCATTGTTTGTCTCTGCTCGTGTTTGAATGGGTGATCTTCCTAGCTGTCCAAGGGATGTTGCCCCTGTCTTTGAGTGGTAGTTAGTGAGTGTGAAATGACCTTTGTCATCGAAGCTTGTTAGATTAAAATTCTGCTATTGCAAATAGACTTGCAGCTGTGCTGTTCCAAAGCCAGTGATATCTAAAATATCTTAAATTAACATATACTTGACCTTATGCTGGCTTGGGCAATAGACAAGCCCCTCCCCCTACCCTCCTAACAATCACCTCTACCCTCCCCTACTACTGGAAGATCACCAGTCCTTCCTTGTGACTATAATTGGAATATTTGGTTCACTATGCATGTCTGTGTGCTATGATCACGATGAAACCTGATAAATAAATGAGTTTTCACCGGGTAAATAAGACTTTCATTATGTAATAATTGCACTAAGTTATTGTTGTTATCATAAATGTCATCCATTAAATCTTGCTTGATAGTGTATAAACTAACTGCCCCTCTCTATTGTATATTTATGTTAAATTTCATTTTAAAATATGCCAACTCCTTCTGTTTCACTCTTCGTGTGTAACTCGATTTCTAAAGCTGTATTGATACCGTTAAATGAGTTTACTTATAAGATATCATGAGCTGTAGAAAGTTGATGAAATCCATTATTGTTGTACTGTACAATAATCAATGTTTTTATTTTTGCATTAAAAGTGATGTTTTTTGTTAGCTATGCCTTTCATTTCCAAAATGGTTTTAAGTCTATGCTTGGACCATTACCTACCTTCTCTCTCATTCTTCCTCTAATGTTTATTGAGTAATCAGTTAACACAGTGAATATATATTTTGAGTTTCATCATTTCTGAAGCCACTGGTGGCCTTTGTTGTATTTATTGTCATTATCTTCAGTTCAATATGTGCCAAATGTTCAATGATAACTTTGTGTTTATAACTTTAATTTTTGTATTTTACGACCCAGGTTTTGACACTGTGAAGTGTTGAAACCCGGGTTGTTTTTAGTAAAATCCTTAAAATGGTTTTCACAAAGTTACATTAAATTTTCAATGAGTAAATATTAAGGATATAGTCACAGTAGTTAATTTAACACAGAAAGGAGGAAAGTATTGAAGGAGCTTCACCAGGGAAGGGGATGACATGATAGGTATGTATGTATGTAAGTATAATTATTTTACGAGTATCCGTGGAAGTAACTATTCTCTACGCTAAAATATATAATAAAGCACAAATCAAATTTGAACCAGGCGGGCCTACGCGGTAGGTTGCGATGCCAGCGCCATCTAGCGAGGCGTAACAGTACTTTCAAGAACGCACAGCGCTCCATGCGGTGTCGATAGAAGTTACGTGCTCAGTACCAATCCCTAACACCTCCCTCGCGGAACGAAGGGAAGCGATTTAACGTGGAAGTCGACATTTCCTGGTATCCATGGATACTTGAGATTGAACGGAGGATGGCGAAGAGAACTAATTTTTTGGATAGGCATGGAGGTAATATCCGCATAACTATCGAAGATATGGGTGTAAATGCCTACGGTGACTAAATTAGAAAAAGGCTTTTAAACGACAGAAATGGTATCCATGGTTACTTGAGATTGAGCAGAGGATGTCGAAGGGAACTTATTTTTTGGATAGGCATAACTGGAATAAGTGCTGTTACAGACTAAGTACTCAAGGTTTAGTCATGTAATTTGATGTGCAGGCATAAGGTATTTTTTTTAACCTACCCTGAAAGAATGGCGGTTATATCTGCATAAGATTCGAAAATATATGGGTAATTGTTTCTGGTGCCAATATAATGAAAAGCTTCAAAATCAAATAAATGCAAAACTTCGACTCGAATAGGATAAAAAACCATCAGAAAATGAGTATATTATTGAGTTTAATAAATAGGAACAGAAAAATATGCGAGAGAAGAAATATTTTTACTTACATTAACAAAAGAGTGTACGAGGCTAAAATTTAAGATTAGCATTATATTAATAAGTGCATTAACGGAAGAGGTATTTCATATAACGCGTCGAAACTTGCACTGATCCTCAATAGCATTACTCTACGCCTTCTGTAAAATCATGGAGGTAATATCCCCGAAAATTTCGAAAATATGTTGGTAATTGTTTCCGGTGACAATGTAGTTAAAAGCTTAAAAAAAAAATTGCAAACATCAGACTCGAATGGGATAAAAAACCATCAAAAACTATGTATACCATTGAGTTTGATGCAAAGGAACAGAAAATTCTGCGAGAAAAGAAATATTTTTACATACATTAACAAAAGAGTGTACGAGGCTAAAATTTCAGATTAGCATTATGTTAATTAGTGCATTAACGGAGAAAGTTTTTCTAATGACGCTTCGAAACTAGCACAGTTCCTCAACAGCATTACTCTACGCCTTCTATGAAAACATGGAGGTAATATCCCCAATAATTATGAATATATGTTGGTAATTGTTTCCGGTGACAATGTAATTTAAAGCTTCAAAATCAAAAAATTGCAAAACTCCGACTCGAATGGGAAAAAAAACCATCAAAAAATGTGTATACCATTGAGTTTGATGCTGAGGAACAGAAAAATAAACGAGACAAGAAATATTTTTACTTAAATTAAAAAAAGAGTGTACGAGGCAAAAATTACAGATTAGCATTATGTTAATAAGTGCATTTACGGAGAAAGTATTTCATATGACGCTTCGAAACTTGCACTGTTCCTCAACAGCATTACTCTACGCCTTCTTTGAACAAATAGAGGTAATATACCCAATAATTATGAAAATATGTTGGTAGTTGTTTCCGATGACAATGTAATTAAAAGCTTCAAAATGAAAAAATTGCAAACATCCGACTAGAATGGGATAAAAAACCATCAAAAACTGTGTATACCATTGAATTTGATGCAAAGGAACAGAAAATTCTGCGAGATAAGAAATATTTTTACTTACATTAACAAAAGAGTGTACGAGGCTAAAATTTCAGATTATCATTATGTTAATAAGTGCATTTACGGAGAAAGTATTTCATATAACGCGTCAATACTTGCACTGAACCTCAAAAGCAATACTCTACGCCTTCTCTGAAACAATGGAGGTGACATCCGCATAACTGTCGAAGATATGGGTGTAAATGTCTACGGTGACTAAATTAGCAAAGGGCTTCCAAATGAAAGAAATGGTATCCATGGATAATTGAGATTGAACGGAGGATGGCGAACCGAACTAATTTTTTGGATAGGCATGGAGGTAATATCCGTATAACTATCGAAGATATGGGTGTAAATGCCTACGGTGACTAAATTAAAAAAGGCTTCTAAATGAAAGAAATGGTATCCATGGTTACTTGAGATTGAACTGAGGATGTCAAAGGGAACTTATTTTTTGGATAGGCATAACTGGAATAAGTGCTGTTACAGACTAAGTACTCAAGGTTTAGTCGTGTAATTTGATGTGCAGGAATAAGGTATATTTCTTAACCTACCCTGAAAGAATGGCGGTTATATCTGCTTAAGATTCGAAAATATGTGGGTAATTGTTTCCGGAGCCAATATAATGAAAAGCTTCAAAATCAAATAAATGCAAAATTTTGACTCGAATGGGATAAAAAACAATCAGAAATTTTGTATATTATTGAGTTTAATAAATAGGAACAGAAAAATATGCGAGAGAAGAAATATTTTTACCTACATCAACAAAAGAGTGTACGAGGCTAAAATTTCAGATTAGCATTATAATAATAGGTGCATTTACGGAAAAAGTATTTCATATAACGCGTCAATACTTGCATTGATCCTCAACAGCATTACTCTACGCCTTCTGTAAAATCATGGAGGTAATATCCTTAATATTTATGAAAATATGTTGATAATTGTTTCCGGTGACAATGTAATTAAAAGCTTCAAAATCAAAAAATTGCAAAACTCCGACTCGAATGGGAAAAAAAACCATCAAAAACTGTGTATACCATTGAGTTTGATGCATAGAAAAGGAAAAATAAGCGAGAGAAGAAATATTTTTACTTACATTAACAAAAGAGTGTACGAGGCTAAAATTTCAGATTAGCATTATATTAATAAGTGCATTTACAGTAAGTATTTCATATGACGCTTCAAAACTTGCATTCTTCTTCAACAGCATTACTCTACGCCTTCTGTGAAAACATGGAGGTAATATCCTCAATAATTATGAAAATATGTTGGTAATTGTTTCCGGTGACAATGTAATTAAAAGCTTCAAAATCAAAAAATTGCAAAACTCCGACTCGAATGGGAAAAAAAACCATCAAAAAATGTGTATACCATTGAGTTTGATGCTGAGGAACAGAAAAATAAGCGAGAGAAGAAATATTTTTACTTACATTAACAAAAGAGTGTACGAGGCTAAAGTTTCAGATTAGCATTATGTTAATAAGTGCATTTACGGAGAAAGTATTTCATATGACGCTTCGAAACGTGCACTGATCCTCAAAAGCATTACTCTTCGCCTTCTGTGAAAGCATGAAAGGTCATATCCCCGAAAATTACGAAAAAATGTTGGTAATTGTTTCCGGTGACAATGTAATTAAAAGCTTCAAAATCAAATAATTGCAAAAATCCGACTCGAATGGGATAAAAAACCATCAAAAACTGTGTATACCATTGAGTTTGATGCAAAGAAAAAGAAAATTCTGCGAGAGAAGAAATATTTTTACTTACATTAACAAAAGAGTGTACGAGGCTAAAATTTCAGATTAGCATTATGTTCATAAGTGCATTTACGGAGAAAGTATTTCATATGACGCTTCGAAACTTGCACTCTTCCTCAAAAGCATTACTCTACGCCTTCTGTGAAAACATGGAGGTAATATCCACATAATTATGAAAATATGTTGGTAATTTTTTCCGGTGACAATGTAATTAATATCTTCAAAATCAAAAAATTGCAAAACTCCGACTCGAATGAGAAAAAAAACATCAAAAAATGTGTATACCATTGAGTTTGATGCATAGAAAAAGAAAAATATGCGAGAGAAGAAATATTTTTACTTACATTAACAAAAGAGTGTACGAGGCAAAAATTTCAAATTAGCATTATGTTAATAAGTGCATTTACAGAAAAAGTATTTCATATAACGCGTCAATACTTGCACTGAACCTCAAAAGCAATACTCTACGCCTTCTCTGAAACAATGGTGGTGACATCCGCATAACTGTCGAAGATATGGGTGTAAATGTCTACGGTGACTAAATTAGCAAAGGGCTTCCAAATGAAAGAAATGGTATCCATGGATACTTGAGATTGAACGGAGGATGGCGAACCGAACTAATTTTTTGGATAGGCATGGAGGTTATATCCGTATAACTATCGAAGATATGGGTGTAAATGCCTACGGTGACTAAATTAGAAAAAGGCTTTTAAATGAAAGAAATGGTATCCATGGTTACTTGAGATTGAACAGAGGATGTCGAAGGGAACTTATTTTTTGGATAGGCATATTTGGAATAAGTGCTGTTACAGACTAAGTACTCAAGGTTTAGTCGTGTAATTTTATGTGCAGGAATAAGGTATATCTCTTAACCTACCATGAAAGAATGGCGGTTATATCAGCTTAAGATTCGAAAATATGTGGGTAATTGTTTCCGGAGCCAATATAATGAAAAGCTAAAAAATCTAATAAATGCAAAACTCTGACTCGAATGGGATAAAAAACCATCAGAAAATTTGTATACCATTAAGTTTAATAAATAGGAACAGAAAAATATGCGAGAGAAGAAATATTTTTACCTACATCAACAAAAGAGTGTACGAGGATAAAATTTCAGATTAGCATTATAATAATAAGTGCATTTACGGAAAAAGTATTTCATATAACGCGTCAAAACTTGCACTGATCCTCAACAGCATTACTCTACGCCTTCTGCGAAATCATGGAGGTAATATCCCCGAAAATTCCGAAAATATGTTGGTAATTGTTTCCGGTGACAATGTAATTAAAATCTTCAAAATCAAGAATTGCAAAAATCCGACACGAATAGAATAAAAGACCATTAGAAAATTGTGAATACCATTGAGTTTGATGCAAAGGAACCAAAAATTCTGCGAGAGAAGAAATATTTTTACTTACATTAACAAAAGAGTGTACGAGGCTAAAATTTCAGATTAGCATTATGTTAATAAGTGCATTTACGGAGAAAGTATTTCATATGACGCTTCAAAACTTGTACTCTTCCTCAACAGCATTACTCTACGCCTTCTATGAAAACATGGAGGTAATATCTTCAATAATTATGAAAATATGTTGGTAATTGTTTCCGGTGACAATGTAATTACAAGCTTCAAAATCAAAAAATTGCAAACATTCGACTCGAATGGGATAAAAAACCATCAAAAAATGTGTATACCATTGAGTTTGATGCATAGAAACAGAAAAATAAGCGAGAGAAGAAATATTTCTACTTATATTAACAAAAGAGTGTACGAGGAAAAAATTTCAGATTAGCATTATGTTAATAAGTGCATTTACGGAGAAAGTATTTCATATAACGCGTCAATACTTGCACTGAACCTCAAAAGCAATACTCTACGCCTTCTCTGAAACAATGGAGGTGACATCCGCATAACTGTCGAAGATATGGGTGTAAATGTCTACGGTGACTAAATTAGCAAAGGGCTTCCAAATGAAAGAAATGGTATCCATGGATACTTGAGATTGAACGGAGGATGGCGAACCGAACTAATTTTTTGGATAGGCATAACTGGAATAAGTGCTATTACAGACTAAGTACTCAAGATTTAGTCGTGTAATTTGATGTGCAGGAACAAGGTAAATTTCTTAACCTACCATGAAAGAATGGCGGTTACATCTGCTTAAGATTCGAAAATATGTGGGTAATAGTTTCCGGAGCCAATATAATGAAAATCTTCAAAATCAAATAAATGCAAAACTTTGACTCGAATGGGATAAAAAACCATCAGAAAATTTGTATACCAATGAGTTTAATAAATAGGAACAGAAAAATATGCGAGAGAAGAAATATTTTTACCTACATCAACAAAAGAGTGTACGAGGCTAAAATTTCAGATTAGCATTATAATATTAAGTGCATTTACGGAAGAAGTATTTCATATAACGCGTCAAAACTTGCACTGATCCTCAACAGCATAACTCTACGCCTTCTGTGAACACATGGAGGTAATATACCCAATAATTATGAAAATATGTTGGTAATTGTTTCCGGTGACAATGTAATTAAAAGCTTCAAAATCAAAAATATTGCAAAACTCCGACTCGAATGGGAAAAAAAACCATCAAAACATGTGAACACCATTAAGAATGATGCATAGGAAATGAAAATTCTGCGAGAGAAGAAATATTTTTACTTACATTAACAAAAGAGTGTACGAGGCGAAAATTTCAGATTAGCATTAAGTTTATAAGTGCATTTACGGAGAAAGTATTTCATATAACGCGTCGATACTTGTACTGAACCTCAAAAGCAATACTCTACGCCTTCTCTGAAAACATGTAGGTGATATATGCATAACTGTCGAAGATATGGGTGTAAATGACTACGGTGACTAAATTAGCAAAGGGCTTCCAAATGAAAGAAATGGTATCCATGGATACTTGAGATTGAATAGAGGATGGCGAAGGGAACTAATTTTTTGGATAGGCATGGAGGTAATATCCGCATAACTATCGAAGGTATGAGTGTAAATGCCTACGGTGACTATATTAGAAAAAGGCTTTTAAACGACAGAAATGGTATCCATGGTTACTTGAGATTGAACAGAGGATGTCGTAGGGAACTTATTTTTTGGATAGGCATAACTGGAATAAGTGCTGTTACAGACTAAGTACTCATGGTTTAGTCGTGTAATTTGATGTGCATGAATAAGGTATATTTCTGACCTACCCTGAAAGAATGGCAGTTATATCTGCATAAGATTCGAAAATATGTGGGTAATTGTTTATGGTGCCAATATAATGAAAAGCTTCAAAATCAAATAAATGCAAAACTTCGACTCAAATGGGATAAAAAACCATCAGAAAATGTGAACACATGGAGGTAATATCCCCAATAATTATGAAAATATGTTGGTAATTTTTTCCGGTGACAATGTAATTAAAAGCTTCAAAATCAAAAATATTGCAAAACTCCGACTCGAATGGGAAAAAAAACCATCAAAACATGTGAACACCATTAAGAATGATGCATAGGAAATGAAAATTCTGCGAGAGAAGAAATATTTTTACTTACATTAACAAAAGAGTGTACGAGGCGAAAATTTCAGATTAGCATTAAGTTTATAAGTGCATTTACGGAGAAAGTATTTCATATAACGCGTCGATACTTGTACTGAACCTCAAAAGCAATACTCTACGCCTTCTCTGAAAACATGTAGGTGATATATGCATAACTGTCGAAGATATGGGTGTAAATGACTACGGTGACTAAATTAGCAAAGGGCTTCCAAATGAAAGAAATGGTATCCATGGATACTTGAGATTGAATAGAGGATGGCGAAGGGAACTAATTTTTTGGATAGGCATGGAGGTAATATCCGCATAACTATCGAAGGTATGAGTGTAAATGCCTACGGTGACTATATTAGAAAAAGGCTTTTAAACGACAGAAATGGTATCCATGGTTACTTGAGATTGAACAGAGGATGTCGTAGGGAACTTATTTTTTGGATAGGCATAACTGGAATAAGTGCTGTTACAGACTAAGTACTCATGGTTTAGTCGTGTAATTTGATGTGCATGAATAAGGTATATTTCTGACCTACCCTGAAAGAATGGCAGTTATATCTGCATAAGATTCGAAAATATGTGGGTAATTGTTTATGGTGCCAATATAATGAAAAGCTTCAAAATCAAATAAATGCAAAACTTCGACTCAAATGGGATAAAAAACCATCAGAAAATGTGAACACATGGAGGTAATATCCCCAATAATTATGAAAATATGTTGGTAATTTTTTCCGGTGACAATGTAATTAAAAGCTTCAAAATCAAAAATATTGCAAAACTCCGACTCGAATGGGAAAAAAAACCATCAAAACATGTGAACACCATTAAGAATGATGCATAGGAAATGAAAATTCTGCGAGAGAAGAAATATTTTTACTTACATTAACAAAAGAGTGTACGAGGCGAAAATTTCAGATTAGCATTAAGTTTATAAGTGCATTTACGGAGAAAGTATTTCATATAACGCGTCGATACTTGTACTGAACCTCAAAAGCAATACTCTACGCCTTCTCTGAAAACATGTAGGTGATATATGCATAACTGTCGAAGATATGGGTGTAAATGACTACGGTGACTAAATTAGCAAAGGGCTTCCAAATGAAAGAAATGGTATCCATGGATACTTGAGATTGAATAGAGGATGGCGAAGGGAACTAATTTTTTGGATAGGCATGGAGGTAATATCCGCATAACTATCGAAGGTATGAGTGTAAATGCCTACGGTGACTATATTAGAAAAAGGCTTTTAAACGACAGAAATGGTATCCATGGTTACTTGAGATTGAACGGAGGATGTCGTAGGGAACTTATTTTTTGGATAGGCATAACTGGAATAAGTGCTGTTACAGACTAAGTACTCAAGGTTTAGTCGTGTAATTTGATGTGCAGGAACAAGGTAACGTAATTAAAAGCTTCAAATCAAAAAATTGAAAAACCCCGACTCGAATGGGAAAAAAAACCATCAAAAAACGTGTTTACCATTGAGTTTGATGCAAAGGAACAGAAAAAAAAGCGAGAGAAGAAATATTTTTACTTACATTAACAAAAGAGTGTACGAGGCAAAAATTTCAGAATAGCATTATGTTAATAAATTCATTTACGGAAAAGGTATTTCATATAACGCGTCGATACTTGCACTGAGCCTCAACAGCAATACTCTACGCCTTCTGTGAGAACATGGAGGTAATATCCTTAATAAATATGAAAATATGTTGGTAATTGTTTCCGGTGACAATGTAATTAAAAGTTTCAAAATCAAAAAATTGCAAAACTCCAACTCGAATGGGAAAAAAAATCTTCAAAAAATGTGTATACCATTGAGTTTGATGCATAGAAACAGAAAAATATGCGAGAGAAGAAATATTTTTACTTACATTAACAAAAGAGTGTACGAGGCAAAAATGTCAGATTAGCATTATGTTAATAAGTGCATTTACGGAGAAAGTATTTCATATAACGCGTCAATACTTGCACTGAACCTCAAAAGCAATACTCTACGCCTTCTCTGAAACAATGGTGGTGACATCCGCATAACTATCGAAGATATGGGTGTAAATGTCTACGGTGACTAAATTAGCAAAGGGCTTCCAAATGAAAGAAATGGTATCCATGGATACTTGAGATTGAACGGAGGATGGCGAACCAAACTAATTTTTTGGATAGGCATGGAGGTAATATCCGTATAACTATCGAAGATATGGGTGTAAATGCCTACGGTGACTAAATTAGAAAAAGGCTTTTAAATGAAAGAAATGGTATCCATGGTTACTTGAGATTGAACAGAGGATGTCGAAGGGAACTTATTCTTTGGATAGGCATAACTGGAATAAGTGCTGTTACAGACTAAGTACTCAAGGTTTAGTCGTGTAATTTTATGTGCAGGAATAAGGTATATTTCTTAACCTACCATGAAAGAATGGCGGTTATATCTGCTTAAGATTCGAAAATATGTGGGTAATTGTTTCCGGAGCCAATATAATGAAAAGCTTCAAAATAAAATAAATGCAAAACTTTGACTCGAATGGGATAAAAAACCATCAGAAAATGTGTATACCATTGAGTTTAATAAATAGGAATAGAAAAATATGCGAGAGAAGAAATATTTTTACCTACATCAACAAAAGAGTGTACGAGGCTAAAATTTCAGATTAGCATTATAATAATAAGTGCATTTACGGAAAAAGTATTTCATATACCGCGTCAAAACTTGCACTGATCCTCAACAGCATTACTCTACGCCTTCTGCGAAATCATGGAGGTAATATCCCCAAAAATTCCGAAATATGGTGGTAATTGTTTCCGGTGACAATGTAATTAAAAGCTTCAAAATCAAGAATTGCAAAAATCCGACTCGAATGTAATAAAAGACCATTAGAAAATTGTGTATACCATTGAGTTTGATGCAAAGGAACAGAAAATTCTGCGAGAGAAGAAATATTTTTACTTACATTAACAAAAGAGTGTACGAGGCTAAAATTTCAGATTAGCATTATGTTAATAAGTGCATTTACGGAGAAAGTATTTCATTTGACGCTTCAAAACTTGTACTCTTCCTCAACAGCATTACTCTACGCCTTCTATGAAAATATGGAGGTAATATCTTCAATAATTATGAAAATATGTTGGTAATTGTTTCCGGTGACAATGTAATTACAAGCTTCAAAATCAAAACATTGCAAACATTCGACTCGAATGGGATAAAAAACCATCAACAAATGTGTATACCATGGAGTTTGATACATAGAAACAGAAAAATAAGCGAGAGAAGAAATATTTCTACTTACATTAACAAAAGAGTGTACGAGGAAAAAATTTCAGATTAGCATTATGTTAATAAGTGCATTTACGGAGAAAGTATTTCATATAACGCGTCGAAACTTGAACTGATCCTCAACAGCATTACTTTACGCCTTCTGTAATAGCAGGGAGGTAATATCCCCGAACATTCCGAAAATATGATGGTAATTGTTTCCGGTGACAATTTAATTTAAAACTTCACAATCAAAAAATTGCAAAAATCCGACTCCAATTAGATAAAAAACCATCAAAAACTGTGTATACCATTGAGTATGATGCAAAGGAACAGAAAAATTAGCGAGAGAAGAAATATTTTTACTTACATTAACAAAAGAGTGTACGAGGCTAAAATTACAGATTAGCATTATGTTCATAAGTGCATTTACGGAGAAAGTATTTCATATGACGCTTCGAAACTTGCACTGTTCCTCAACAGCATTACTCTATGCCTTCTTTGAACACATAGAGGTAATATACCCAATAATTTTGAAAATATGTTGGTAATTGTTTCCGGTGACAATGTAATCAAAAGCTTCAAAATCAAAAAATTGCAAACCTCCGACTCGAATGGGATAAAAAACCATCAAAAACTGTGTATACTATTGAGTTTGATGCAAAGGAACAGAAAATTCTGCGAGAGAAGAAATATTTTTACTTACATTAACAAAAGAGTGTACGAGGCAAAAATTTCAGATTAGCATTATGTTAATAAGTGCATTTACGGAGAAAGTATTTCATATGACGCTTCGAAACTTGCACTCTTCCTCAAAAGCATTACTCTACGCCTTCTGTGAAAACATGGAGGTAATATCCCCAATAATTATGAAAATATGTTGGTAATTGTTTCCGGTGACAATGTAATTAAAAGCTTCAAAATCAAAAAATTGCAAAACTCCGACTCGAATGAGAAAATAAAACATAAAAAAATGTGTATACCATTGACTTTGATGCATAGAAACAGAAAAATATGCGAGAGAAGAAATATTTTTACTTACATTAACATAAGAGTGCACGAGGCAAAAATTTCAGATTAGCATTATGTTAATAAGTGCATTTACGGAGAAAGTATTTCAAATAACGCGTCAATACTTGCACTGAACCTCAAAAGCAATACTCTACAAATTCTCTGAAACAATGGTGGTGACATCCGCATAACTGTCGAAGATATGGGTGTAAATGTCTACGGTGACCAAATTAGCAAAGGGCTTCCAAATGAAAGAAATGGTATCCATGGATACTTGAGATTGAACGGAGGATGGCGAACCGAACTAATTTTTTGGATAGGCATGGAGGTAATATCCGTATAACTATCGAAGATATGGGTGTAAATGCCTACGGTGACTAAATTAGAAAAAGGCTTTTAAATGAAAGAAATGGTACCCATGGTTACTTGAGATTGAACAGAGGATGTCGAAGGGATTTTTTTTTTTGGATAGGCATAACTGGAATAAGTGCTGTTACAGACTAAGTACTCAAGGTTTAGTCGTGTGATTTTATGTGCAGGAATAAGGTATATTTCTTAACCTACCATGAAAGCATGGCGGTTATATCTGCTTAAGATTCGAAAATATGTGGGTAATTGTTTCCGGAGCCAATATAATGAAAAGCTTCAAAATCAAATAAATGCAAAACTTTGACTCGAATGGGATAAAAAACCATCAGAAAATGTGTATACCATTGAGTTTAATAAATAGGAACAGAAAAATATGCGAGAGAAGAAATATTTTTACCTACATCAACAAAAGAGTGTACGAGGCTAAAATTTCAGATTAGCATTATAATAATAAGTGCATTTACGGAAAAAGTATTTCATATAACGCGTCAAAACTTGCACTGATCCTCAACAGCATTACTCTACGCCTTCTGCGAAATCATGGAGGTAATATCCCCGAAAATTCCGAAGTTATGTTGGTAATTGTTTCCGGTGACAATGTAATTAAAAGCTTCAAAATCAAGAATTGCAAAAAACCGGCTCGAATGGAATAAAAGACCATTAGAAAATTGTGTATACCATTGAGTTTGATGCAAAGGAACAGAAAATTCTGCGAGAGAATAAATATTTTTACTTACATTAACAAAAGAGTGTACGAGGCTAAAATTTCAGATTAGCATTATGTTAATAAGTGCATTTACGGAGAAAGTATTTCATATGACGCTTCAAAACTTGTACTCTTCCTCAACAGCATTACTCTACGCCTTCTATGAAAATATGGAGGTAATATCTTCAATAATTATGAAAATATGTTGGTAATTTTTTCCGGTGACAATGTAATTACAAGCTTCAAAATCAAAAAATTGCAAACATTCGACTCGAATGGGATAAAAAACCATCAACAAATGTGTATACCATGGAGTTTGATGCATAGAAACAGAAAAATAAGCGAGAGAAGAAATATTTCTACTTACATTAACAAAAGAGTGTACGAGGAAAAAATTTCAGATTAGCATTATGTTAATAAGTGCATTTACGGAGAAAGTATTTCATATAACGCGTCAATACTTGCACTGAACCTCAAACGCAATACTCTACGCCTTCTCTGAAACAATGGAGGTGACATCCGCATAACTGTCGAAGATATGGGTGTAAATGTCTACGGTGACTAAATTAGCAAAGGGCTTCCAAATGAAAGAAATGGTATCCATGGCGACTTGAGATTGAACGGAGGATGGCGAACCGAACTAATTTTTTGGATAGGCATAACTGGAATAAGTGCTATTACAGACTAAGTACTCAAGATTTAGTCGTGTAATTTGATGTGCAGGAACAAGGTAAATTTCTTAACCTACCCTGAAAGAATGGCGGTTATATCTGAATAAGATTCGAAAATATGTGGATAATTGTTTCCTGTGCTAATATAATGAAAAGCTTCAAAATCAAATAAATGCAAAACATCGACTCGAATGGGATAAAAAACCATCAAAAAATGTGTATACCATTGAGTTTAATAAATAGGAACAGAAAGATATGCGAGAGAAGAAATATTTTTACTTACATTAACAAAAGAGTGTACGAGGCTAAAATTTAAGATTAGCATTATATTAATAAGTGCATTTACGGAAAAAGTATTTCATATAACGCGTCGAAACGTGCACTGATCCTTAACATCATTACCCTTTGACTTCTGTGAGAGTATGGAAGTAATATCCCCGAAAATTCTGAAAATATGTTGGTAATTGTTTCCGGTGACAATGTAATTAAAAGCTTCAAAATAAAAAAAATTGCAAACATCCGACTCGAATGGGATAAAAAACCATCAAAAACTGTGTATACCATTGAGTTTGATGCAAAGGAACAGAAAATTCTGCGAGATAAGAAATATTTTTACTTACATTAACAAAAGAGTGTACGAGGCTAAAATTTCAGATTATCATTATGTTAATAAGTGCATTTACGGAGAAAGTATTTCATATAACGCGTCAATACTTGCACTGAACCTCAAAAGCAATACTCTACGCCTTCTCTGAAACAATGGTGGTGACATCCGCATAACTGTCGAAGATATGGGTGTAAATGTCTACGGTGACTAAATTAGCAAAGGGCTTCCAAATGAAAGAAATGGTATCCATGGATACTTGAGATTGAACGGAGGATGGCGAACCGAACTAATTTTTTGGATAGGCATGGAGGTAATATCCGTATAACTATCGAAGATATGGGTGTAAATGCCTACGGTGACTAAATTAGAAAAAGGCTTTTAAATGAAAGAAATGGTATCCATGGTTACTTGAGATTGAACAGAGGATGTCGAAGGGAACTTATTTTTTGGATAGGCATAACTGGAATAAGTGCTGTTACAGACTAAGTATTCAAGATTTAGTCGTGTAATTTTAATGTGCAGGAACAAGGTATATCTCTGAACCTACCCTGAAAAAATGGCGGTTATATCTGCATAAGATTCGAAAAAATTGGGTAATTGTTTCCGGTGCCAATATAATAAGAAGCTTCAAAATCAAATAAATGCAAAACTTCTACTCGAATGGGATAAAAAACCATCAGAAAATGTGTATACCATTGAGTTTAATAAATATAAACAGAAAGATATGCGAGAGAAGAAATATTTTTACTTATATTAACAAAAGAGTGTACGAGGCTAACATTTAAGATTAGCATTATAATAATAAGTGCATTTGCGGAAAAAGTATTTCATATAACGCGTTGAAACTTGCAATGATCCTCAATAGCATTACTCTACGCCTTCTGTGAAAGCATGGAGGTAATATCCCCGAAAATTCCGAAAAACTGTTGGTAATTGTTTCCGGTGACAATGTAATTAAAAGCTTCAAAATCGAAATATTGCAAAAATCTCACTCGAATGGGATTAAAAACCATCAAAACTGTGTATACTATTGAGTTTGATGCAAAGAAACAGAAAATTCTGCGAGAGAAGAAATATTTTTACTTACATTAACAAAAGAGTGTACGAGGCTAAAATTTCAGATTAGCATTATATTAATAAGTGCATTTACGGAAAAAGTTTTTCATATAACGCGTCGAAACTTGCACAGTTTCTCAACAGCATTACTCGACGCCTTCTGTGAAAACATGGAGGTAATATCCCCGAACATTCCGAAAATATGTTGGTAATTGTTTCCGGTGACAATGTAATTAAAAGTTTCAAAATCAAAAAATGCAAAACTCCGACTCGAATGGGAAAAAAAACCATCAAAAAATGTGTATACCATTGAGTTTGATGCATAGGAAAAGAAAAATAAACGAGAGAAGAAATATTTTTACTTAAATTAACAAAAGAGTGTACGAGGCAAAAATTTCAGATTATCATTATGTTAATAAGTGCATTTACGGAGATAGTATTTCATATAACTTGTCGATACTTGCACTGAACCTCAATAGCAATAGTCTACGCCTTTTCTGAAAAAAATGAGGTGATATCCGCATAACTGTCGATGATATGGGTGTAAATATCTACGGTGACTAAATTAGCAAAGGCCTTCCAAATGAAAGAAATGATATCAATGGATACTTGAGATTTAACGGAGGATGGCGAACCGAACTAATTTTTTGGATAGGCATGGAGGTAATATCCGCATAACTATCGAAGATATGGGTGTAAATGCCTACGGTGACTAAATTAGAAAAAGGCTTTTAAATGAAAGAAATGGTATCCATGGTTACTTGAGATTGAACAGAGGATGTCGAAGGAACTTATTTTTTGGATAGGCATAACTGGAATAAGTGCTGTTACAGACTAAGTATTCAAAATTTAGTCGTGTAATTTGATGTGCAGGAACAAGGTATATCTCTGAACCTACCCTGAAAAAATGGCGGTTATATCTGCATAAGATTCGAAAAAATTGGGTAATTGTTTCCGGTGCCAATATAATGAAAAGCTTCAAAATCAAATAAATGCAAAACTTCGACTCGAATGGGATAAAAAACCATCAAAAAATGTGTATACCATTGAGTTTAATAAATAGGAAAAAAAAGATATGCGAGAGAAGACATATTTTTACTTACATTAACAAAAGAATGTACGAGGCTAAAATTTAAGATTAGCATTATATTAATAAGTGCATTTACGGGGGAAAGTATTTCATATAACGCGTCGAAACGTGCACTGATCCTAAACAGCATGACTCTACGTCTTCTGTGAAAGCATGGAGGTAATATCCCCGAACATTCCGAAAATATGTTGGTAATTGTTTCCGGTGACAATGTAATTACAAGCTTCAAAACCAAAAAATTGCAAAAATCCGCCTCGAATGGGATCAAAAACCATCAAAAACTGTGTATACCATTGAGTTAGATGCAAAGGAACAGAAAATTCTGCGAGAGAAGAAATATTTTTAATTACATTAACAAAAGAGTGTACGAGGCAAAAATTTCAGATTAGCATTATGTTAATAAGTGCATTTACGGAAAAAATTATTTCATATAACGCGTCGAAACGTGCACTGATCCTCAACAGCCTTACTCTACGCCTTCTGTGAATGCATGGAGGTAATAACTCTAATAACTATGAAAATATGTTGGTAATTGTTTCCGGTGACAATGTAATTAAAAGCTTCAAAATCAAAAAATTGCAAAACTCCGACTCGAATGGGAAAAAAAAACCATCAAAAAATGTGTATACCATTGAGTTTGATGCGTTGGAACAGAAAAATAAGCGAGGAAAGAAATATTTTTACCTACATTAACAAAAGAGTGTACGAGGCAAATATTTCAGATTATCATTATGTAAATAAGTGCATTTACGGAGATAGTATTTCATATAACGCGTCGATACTTGTACTGAACCTCAAAAGCAATACTCTACGCCTTCGCTGAAAAAATGGAGGTGATATCCGCATAACTGTCGAAGATATGGGTGTAAATGTCTACGGTGACTAAATTAGCAAAGGGCTTCCAGATGAAAGAAATGGTATCCATGGATACTTGAGATTGAACGGAGGATGGCGAACCGAACTAATTTTTTGGATAGGCATAGAGGTAATATCTGCATAACTATCGAAGATATGGGTGTATATGCCTACGGTGACTAAATTAGAAAAAGGCTTTTAAATGAAAGAAATGGTATCCATGGTTACTTGAGATTGAACAGAGGATGTCGAAGGAAACTTATTTTATGGATTGGCATAACTGGAATAAGTGCTGTTACAGACTAAGAATTCAAGATTTAGTCGTGTAATTTAAAGTGCAGGAACAGGGTATATCTCTGAACCTACCCTGAAAGAATGGCGGTTATATCTGCATAAGATTCGAAAAAATTGGTTAATTGTTTCCGGTGCCAATATAATAAAAAGCTTCAAAATCAAAAAAATGCAAAACTTCTACTCGAATGGGATAAAAAACCATCAGAAAATGTGAATACCATTGAGTTTAATAAATAGGAACAGAAAGATATGCGAGAGAAGAAATATTTTTACTTACATTAAAAAAAGAGTGTACGAGGCTAAAATTAAAGATTAGCATTATATTATTAAGTGCATTTACGGAAAAAGTATTTCATATAACGCGTCGAAACTTGCAATGATCCTCATTAGCATTACTCTACGCCTTCTGTAAAAGCATTAGGTAATATCCCCGAAAATTCCGAAAAAATGTTGGTAATTGTTTCCGGTGACAATGTAATTAAAAGCTTCAAAATCAAAAAAATGCAAAAATCCCACTCGAATGGAATTAAAAACCATCAAAACTGTGTATACCATTGAGTTTGATGCAAAGAAACAGAAAATTCTGCGAGAGAAGAAATATTTTTACTTACATTAACAAAAGAGTGTACGAGGCTAAAATTTCAGATTAGCATTATATTAATACGTGCATTTACGGAGAACGTTTTTCATATAACGCGTCGAAACTTGCACAGTTCCTCAACAGCATTACTCGACGCCTTCTGTGAAAACATGGAGGTAATATCCCCGAAACTTTCCGAAAATATGTTGGTAATTGTTTCCGGTGACAATGTAATTAAAAGTTTCAAAATCAAAAAATGCAAAACTCCGACTCAAATGGGAAAAAAAACCATCAAAAAATGTGTATACCATTGAGTTTGATGCATAGGAAAAGAAAAATAAACGAGAGAAGAAATATTTTTACTTACATTAACAAAAGAGTGTACGAGGCAAAAATTTCAGATTAGCATTATGTTAATAAGTGCATTTACGGAAAAAGTATTTATATAACGCGACGATACTTGCACTGAACCTCAAAAGCAATACTCTACGCCTTCTCTGAAAAAATGGAGGTGATATCCGCTTAACTGTCGAAGATATGTGTGTAAATGTCTACGGTCACTAAATTAGCAAAGGGCTTCCAAATGAAAGAAATGGTATCCATGGATACTTGAGAGTGAACGGAGGATGGCGAAGGTACTAATTTTTTAGATAGGCATGGAGGTAATATCCGCATAACTATCGAAGATATGGGTGTAAATGCCTACGGTGACTAAATTAGAAAAAGGCTTTTAAATGAAAGAAATGGTATCCATGGTTACTTGAGTTTGAACAGAGGATGTCGAAGAGAACTTATTTTTTGGATAGGCATAACTGGAATAAGTGCTGTTAAAGACTAAGTACTCAAGATTTAGTCGTGTAATTTGATGTGCAGGAACAAGATATATTTCTTAACCTACCCTGAAAGAATGGCGGTTATATCTGCATAAGATTCGAAAATATGTGGGTAATTGTTTCCGGTGCCAATATCATAAAAAGCTTCAAAATCAAATAAATGCAAAACTTCGACTCGAATGGGATAAAAAACCATCAGAAAATGTGTATACCATTGAGTTTGATGCATAGGAAAAAAAAATAAACGAGAGAAGAAATATTTTTACTTACATTAACAAAAGAGTGTACGAGGCAAAAATTTCAGATTAGCATTATATTAATAAGTGCATTAACGGAAAAAGTATTTATATAACGCGTCGATACTTGCACTGAACCTCAAAAGCAATACTCTACGCCTTCTCTGAAAAAATGGAGGTGATATCCGCTTAACTGTCGAAGATATGTGTGTAAATGTCTACGGTGACTAAATTAGCAAAGGGCTTCCAAATGAAAGAAATGGTATCCATGGATACTTGAGAGTGAACGGAGGATGGCGAAGGTACTAATTTTTTAGATAGGCATGGAGGTAATATCCGCATAACTATCGAAGATATGGGTGTAAATGCCTACGGTGACTAAATTAGAAAAAGGCTTTTAAATGAAAGAAATGGTATCCATGGTTACTTGAGATTGAACAGAGGATGTCGAAGGGAACTTATTTTTTTGATAGGCATAACTGGAATAAGTGCTGTTACAGACTAGGTATTCAAGATTTAGTCGTGTAATTTTATGTGCAGGAACAAGGTATATCTCTGAACCTACCCTGAAAGAATGGCGGTTATATCTGCATAAGATTCGAAAAAATTGGGTAATTGTTTCCGGTGCCAATATAATAAAAAGCTTCAAAATCAAATAAATGCAATACTTCTACTCGAATGGGATAAAAAACCATCAGAAAATGTGTATACCATTGAGTTTAATAAATAGGAACAGAAAGATATGCAAGAGAAGAAATATTTTTACTTACATTAGCAAAAGAGTGTACGACGCTAAAATTTAAGATTAGCATTATATTAATAAGTGCATTTACGGAAAAAGTATTTCATATAACGCGTCGAAACTTGCAATGATCCTCAATAGCATTACTCTACGCCTTCTGTGAAAGCATGGAGGTAATATCCCCAAAAATTCCGAAAAAATGTTGGTAATTGTTTCCGGTGACAATGTAATTAAAAGCTTCAAAATCAAAAAATTGCAAAAATCCCAATCGAATGGGATTAAAAACCATCAAAACTGTGTATACCATTGAGTTTGATGCAAAGGAACAGAAAATTCTGCGAGAGAAGAAATATTTTTACTTACATTAGCAAAAGAGTGTACGAGGCTAAAATTTCAGATTAGTATTATGTTAATAAGTGCATTTACGGAGAAAGTATTTTATATGACGCTTTGACACTTGCAGAGTTCCTCAACAGCATTACTCTACGCCTTCGGTGAAAACATTGAGGTAATATCCTCAATAATTATGAAAATATGTTGGTAATTGTTTCCGGTGACAATGTAATTAAAAGTTTCAAAATCAAAAAATTGCAAACATTCGACTCTAATGGGATAAAAAACCATCAAAAACTGTGTATACCATTGAGTTTGATGCAAAGGAACAGAAAATTCTGCGAGAGAAGAAATATTTTTTCTTACATTAACAAAAGAGTGTACAAGGCAAAAATATTAGATTAGAATTATGTTAATAAGTGTATTTACGGAGAAAGTTTTTCATAATACGCGTCGATACTTGCACTGAACCTCAAAAGCAATACTCTACGCCTTCTTTGAAAAAATGGAGGTGATATCCGCTTAACTGTCGAAGATATGGGTGTAAATGTCTACGGTCACTAAATTAGCAAAGGGCTTCCAAATGAAAGAAATGGTATCCATGGATACTTGAGAGTGAACGGAGGATGGCGAAGGTACTAATTTTTTAGATAGGCATGGAGGTAATATCCGCATAACTATCGAAGATATGGGTGTAAATGCCTACGGTGACTAAATTAGAAAAAGGCTTTTAAATGAAAGAAATGGTATCCATGGTTACTTGAGATTGAACAGAGGATGTCGAAGGGAACTTATTTTTTTGATAGGCATAACTGGAATAAGTGCTGTTACAGACTAGGTATTCAAGATTTAGTCGTGTAATTTTATGTGCAGGAACAAGGTATATCTCTGAACCTACCCTGAAAGAATGGCGGTTATATATGCATAAGCTTCGATAAAATTGGGTAATTGTTTCCGGTGCCAATATAATAAAAAGCTTCAAAATCAAATAAATGCAATACTTCTACTCGAATGGGATAAAAAACCATCAGAAAATGTGTATACCATTGAGTTTAATAAATAGGAACAGAAAGATATGCAAGAGAAGAAATATTTTTACTTACATTAGCAAAAGAGTGTACGACGCTAAAATTTAAGATTAGCATTATATTAATAAGTGAATTTACGGAAAAAGTATTTCATATAACGCGTCGAAACTTGCAATGATCCTCAATAGCATTACTCTACGCCTTCTGTGAAAGCATGGAGGTAATATCCCCGAAAATTCCGAAAAAATGTTGGTAATTGTTTCCGGTGACAATGTAATTAAAAGCTTCAAAATCAAAAAATTGCAAAAATCCCACTCGAATGGGATTAAAAACCATCAAAACTGTGTATACCATTGAGTTTGATGCAAAGGAACAGAAAATTCTGCGAGAGAAGAAATATTTTTACTTACATTAACAAAAGAGTGTACGAGGCTAAAATTTCAGATTAGTATTATGTTAATAAGTGCATTTACGGAGAAAGTATTTTATATGACGCTTTGACACTTGCACAGTTCCTCAACAGCATTACTCTACGCCTTCGGTGAAAACATTGAGGTAATATCCTCAATAATTATGAAAATATGTTGGTAATTGTTTCCGGTGACAATGTAATTAAAAGTTTCAAAATCAAAAAATTGCAAACATTCGACTCGAATGGGATAAAAAACCATCAAAAACTGTGTATACCATTGAGTTTGATGCAAAGGAACAGAAAATTCTGCGAGAGAAGAAATATTTTTACTTACATTAACAAAAGAGTGTACAAGGCAAAAATATTAGATTAGAATTATGTTAATAAGTGTATTTACGGAGAAAGTTTTTCATAATACGCGTCGATACTTGCACTGAACCTCAAAAGCAATACTCTACGCCTTCTTTGAAAAAATGGAGGTGATATCCGCTTAACTGTCGAAGATATGGGTGTAAATGTCTACGGTCACTAAATTAGCAAAGGGCTTCCAAATGAAAGAAATGGTATCCATGGATACTTGAGAGTGAACGGAGGATGGCGAAGGTACTAATTTTTTAGATAGGCATGGAGGTAATATCCGCATAACTATCGAAGATATGGGTGTAAATGCCTACGGTGACTAAATTAGAAAAAGGCTTTTAAATGAAAGAAATGGTATCCATGGTTACTTGAGATTGAACAGAGGATGTCGAAGGGAACTTATTTTTTTGATAGGCATAACTGGAATAAGTGCTGTTACAGACTAGGTATTCAAGATTTAGTCGTGTAATTTTATGTGCAGGAACAAGGTATATCTCTGAACCTACCCTGAAAGAATGGCGGTTATATATGCATAAGCTTCGATAAAATTGGGTAATTGTTTCCGGTGCCAATATAATAAAAAGCTTCAAAATCAAATAAATGCAATACTTCTACTCGAATGGGATAAAAAACCATCAGAAAATGTGTATACCATTGAGTTTAATAAATAGGAACAGAAAGATATGCAAGAGAAGAAATATTTTTACTTACATTAGCAAAAGAGTGTACGACGCTAAAATTTAAGATTAGCATTATATTAATAAGTGAATTTACGGAAAAAGTATTTCATATAACGCGTCGAAACTTGCAATGATCCTCAATAGCATTACTCTACGCCTTCTGTGAAAGCATGGAGGTAATATCCCCGAAAATTCCGAAAAAATGTTGGTAATTGTTTCCGGTGACAATGTAATTAAAAGCTTCAAAATCAAAAAATTGCAAAAATCCCACACGAATGGGATTAAAAACCATCAAAACTGTGTATACCATTGAGTTTGATGCAAAGGAACAGAAAATTCTGCGAGAGAAGAAATATTTTTACTTACATTAACAAAAGAGTGTACGAGGCTAAAATTTCAGATTAGTATTATGTTAATAAGTGCATTTACGGAGAAAGTATTTTATATGACGCTTTGACACTTGCACAGTTCCTCAACAGCATTACTCTACGCCTTCGGTGAAAACATTGAGGTAATATCCTCAATAATTATGAAAATATGTTGGTAATTGTTTCCGGTGACAATGTAATTAAAAGTTTCAAAATCAAAAAATTGCAAACATTCGACTCGAATGGGATAAAAAACCATCAAAAACTGTGTATACCATTGAGTTTGATGCAAAGGAACAGACAATTCTGCGAGAGAAGAAATATTTTTACTTACATTAACAAAAGAGTGTACAAGGCAAAAATTTCAGATTAGAATTATGTTAATAAGTGTATTTACGGAGAAAGTTTTTCATAAAACGCGTCGATACTTGTACTGAACCTCAAAAGCAATACTCTACGCCTTCGCTGAAAAAATGGAGGTGATATCCGCATAACTGTCGAATATATGGGTGTAAATGTCTACGGTGACTAAATTAGCAAAGGGCTTCCAAATGAAAGAAATGGTATCCATGGATACTTGAGATTGAACGGAGGATGGCAAACCGAACTAATTTTTTGGATAGGCATAGAGGTAATATCTGCATAACTATCGAAGATATGGGTGTATATGCCTACCGTGATTTAATTAGAAAAAGGCTTGTAAATGAAAGAAATGGTATCCATGGTTACTTGAGATTGAACAGAGGATGTCGAAGGGAACTTATTTTTTGGATAGGCATAACTGGAATAAGTGCTATTACAGACTAAGTACTTAAGATTTAGTCGTGTAATTTGATGTGCAGGAACAAGGAATATTTCTTAACCTACCCTAAAAGATAGGCGGTTATATCTGCATAAGATTCGAAAATATGTGGGTAATTGTTTCCGGTGCCAATATAATGAAAAGCTTCAAAATCAAATAAATGCAAAACTTCGACTCGAATGGGATAAAAAACCATCACAAAATGTGTATACCATTGAGTTTAATAAATAGGAACCGAAAGATATGCGAGAGAAGAAATATTTTTACTTACATTAACAAAAGAGTGTACGAGACTAAAATTTAAGATTAGCATTATATTAATAAGTGCATTTACGGAAAAAGTATTACATATAACGCGTCGAAACGTGCACTGATCCTCAACAGCATTACTCTACGACTTCTGTGAAAGCATGGAAGTAATATCCCCAAAAATTCTGAAAATATGTTGGTAATTGTTTCCGGTGACAATGTAATTAAAAGCTTCAAAATCAAAAAATTGCAAACATCCGACTCGAATGGGATAAAAAACCATCAAAAACTGTGTATACCATTGAGTTTAATAAATAGGAACAGAGAAATATGCGAGAGAAGAAATATTTTTACTTGCATTAACAAAAGAGTGTACGAGGCTAAAATTTAAGATTAGCATTATGTTAATAAGTGCATTTACGGTAAAAGTATTTCATATACTTTGGAAAATATGGAGAAAATATTTATATTAACTCTGCGACGGCCATCGGGATAACTATGTTGCATTTATATGTGCCGTCCCATACGTAGCAATGGGACATATTGGTCCCGTACTAATGGTATATTTGTGTCCCATTGGTACTTACGGAATACAGGTAACAATCGTATACGACTTCTGAGAAAATCGAGGTAATATCAGCATTATTTTGGAAAATATGGAGGAAATAGTTTTAGGTGACAATATTAAAAGCAGCTTAAAAGTAAAAAGAATGCAAGATTCGACACGAATGGGATAAAAAACCATCAGAAAATGTGTATGCCATTATGTTTGATGCATTGGAACAGAAAAATATGCGAGAGAAGAATGTTTACTTACATTTACAAAAGAGTGTACGAGGCAAAAATGTTCAGATTAGTATTATGGTAATAAGTGCATTTACGGAGAAAGTATTTCTTATTACGCGTCGAAACTTGCACTGATCCACAAAACATTACTCTACGCCTTCTGTGAAAACATGTAGGTAATATCTGCATTTTTTTAGAAAATATATAGGGAATAGTTATATTAACTCTTCGACGGCCATCGGGATAACTATGTTGCATTTATATGTGCCGTCCCATAGGTAGCAATGGGACATATTGGTCCCGTACTACTGGTATTTTTGTGTCCCATTGGTACTTACGGGTTACAGGTTAACAATAGTTTACGCCTTCTGAGAAAAAATGGAGGTAATATCAGCATTATTTTGGAAAATATGGAGGAAATAGTTATATTAACTCTTCGACGGCCATCGGTTTAACTATGTTGCGTTTATATGTACCGTCCAATAGGTAGCAATGGGACATATTGGTCCCGTACTACTGGTATATTTGTGTCCCATTGGTACTTACGGGTTACAGGTTAACAATAGTTTACGCCTTCTGAGATAAAATGGAGGTAATATCTGCATTACTTTGGAAAATATGGAGGAAATAGTTATATTAACTCTTCGACGGCCATCGGGATAACTATGTTGCATTTATATGTGCCGTCCCATAGGTAGCAATGGGACATATTGATCCCGTACTACGGGTATATTTGTGTCCCTATGGTACTTACGGGTTACAGGTTAACAATAGTTTACGCCTTCTGAGATAAAATGGAAGTAATATCAGCATTATTTTGGAAAATATGGAGGAAATAGTTTTCGGTGACAATATTAGAAGCAGCTTAAAAGTCAAAATAAATGCAAAAATTCGACTGGAATGGGATAAAAAACCATCAAAAAAAGGTAATACCTACGAGTTTGATGCATAGGAACAGAAAATTCTGCGAGAGAAGAAATATGTTTACTTACATTAACAAAAGTGTGTACGAGGCTAAAATTTCAGATTAGCCTTATGGTAATAAGTGCATTTACAGAGAAAGTATTTTATATAACGCGTCGAAACTTGTACTGATCCTCAAACGCATTACTCAACGCCTTCTGTGAAAACATGTAGGTTATATCCGCAATACTTCCGAAAATATGTTGGTAATTGTTTCCGGTGACAATATAATGAAAAGCTTCAAAATCAAAGAAATGCAAAAACCGACTCTAATGGGATAAAAACCCATAAGAAAATGTGTATACCATTGAGTTTGATGCATATAAACAGAAAAATATGCGAGAGAAGAAATATTTATACATGCATTAACAAAGAGTGAACGAGGCTAAAATATTCAGATTAGCCTTATGGTAATAAATGCATTTACGGAGAAAGTATTTTATATAACGCGTCGAAACTTGTACTGATCCTCAAACGCATTACTCTACGCCTTCTGTGAATCATGTAGGTAATATCCGCAATACTTCCGAAAATATGTGGGTAATTGTTTCCGGTGACAATATAATGAAAAGCTTCAAAATCAAAGAAATGCAAAACTCCGACTCGAATGGGATAAAAAACCATAAGAAAATGTGTATACCATTGAGTTTGATGCATAGGAACAGAAAATTTTGCGAGGGAAGAAATATTTTTACTTACATTAACAAAAGAGAGTACGAGGATAAAATGTTCAGATTAGCATTATGGTAATAAGTGCATTCACGGAGAAAGTATTTCATATGACGCGTCGAAACTAGCACTAATCCACAAAAGCATTACACTACGCCTTCCGTGAAATAATGGAGGTAATATCAGCATAACTGTCGATGATATGGGTGTAAATGCCTACGGTGACTAAATTAGCAAAAGGCTTCTAAATGAAAGAAATGCTATCCATGGTTACTTGAGATTGAACGGAGGATGGCGAAGTGAACTAATTTTTTGGATAGGCATAACTGGAATAAGTGCTGTCCGACTAGGTACTCAAGGTTTAGTCGTGTAATTTGATGTGCAGGAATAAGGTATATTGCTTAACCTACCCTGAAAGAATCGCGGTTATATATGCATAAGATTCGAAAATATGTGGGTAATTGTTTCCGGTGACAATATTATAAAAAGCTTCAAAATCAAAGAAATGCAAAACTTAGACTCGAATGGGATAAAGAACCGTCAGAAATTGTGTATGTTATTGAGTTTAATGCATAGGAACAGAGAATTTGGCGAGAGAAGAAATATTTTTACTTACATTAACAAAAGAGAGTACAAGGCTAAAATGTTCAGATTAGCATTATGGTAATAAGTGCATTTACGGAAAAAGAATTCCATGTAACGCGTTGAAACTTTCACTGATGCACAAAATGTTACTCTACGCCTTCTGTGAAAACATGTAGGTAATATCTGCATTACTTTGGAAAATATGGAGGAAATAGTTATATTAACTCTTCGACGGCCATCGGGATCCTATGTTGCATTTATATGTGCCGTCCCATAGGTAGCAATGGGACATATTGGTCCCGTACTAATGGTATATTTGTGTCCCTTTAGTACTAACGGGTTACCGGTTAACAATCGTTTACGCCTTCTGAGAAAAAATGGAGGTAATATCAGCATTATTTTGGAAAATATCGAGGAAATAGTTTTCGGTGACAATATTAGAAGCAGCTTAAAAGTAAAAAAAATGCAAAAATTCGACTCGAATGGGATAAAAAACCATCAGAAAATGTGTATACCATTGAGTTTGATGCATAAGAAAAGAAAAATCAGCGAGAAAAAATATGTTTACTTACATTAACAAAAGAGTGTACGAGGCTAAAATGTTCAGATTAGCATTATGGTAATAAGTGTATTTACGGAGAAAGTATTTCATATAACGCGTTAAAACTTTCACTGATCGACAACAGTTGTACTCTTTTCGAATTCTGTGGAAACATGGAGGATACTTTCTCCGTGAATGCACTAATTACCATAATGCTAATCTGAACATTTTAGCCTCGTACTCTCTTTTGTTAATGTAAGTAAAAATAACATGGAGTTGAAACTTTCACCGATCGACAACAGTATTACCCTACGCCTTCTGTGAAAACATGGAGGTTATATCCGCAATACTTCTGAAAATTTGTGGGTAATTGTTTCCGGTGACAATATTATAAAATGCTTCAAAATCAAAGAAATGCAAAACTTCGACTCGAATGGGATAAATAACCGTCAGAAAATGTGTATACCATTGAGTTTGATGCATAGGAACAGAAAATTTTGCGAGGGAAGAAATATTTTTACTTACATTAACAAAAGAGAGTACAAGGCTAAAATGTTCAGATTAGCATTATGGTAATAAGTGCATTTACGGAGAAAGAATTTCATATAACGCGTTAAAACTTGCATTGATCCACAAAAGCATTACTCTACGCCTTCTGTGAAAATATTGAGGTAATATACGCATTACTTTGGAAAATATGGAGGAAATAGTTAAATTAACTCTTCGACGGCCATCGGGAAAACTATGTTGCATTTATATGTGCCGTCCCATAGGTAGCAATGGGACATATTTGTCCCGTACCAATGGTATATTTGTGTCCCATTGGTACTTACGGGTTACAGGTTAACAAACGTTTACGCCTTCTGAGAAAAAATGGAGGTAATATCAGCATTATTTTGGAAAATATGGAGGATATAGTTTTCGGTGACAATATTAGAAGCAGCTTAAAAGTAAAAAAAAATGCAAAAATTCGACTCGAATTGGATAAAAAACCATCAGAAAATTGTATGCCATTGAGTTTGATGCATAGGTACAGAATATTTTGCGAGAGAAGAAATATTTTTAATTACATTAACAAATGAGTGAACGAGGCTAAAATGTTCAGATTAGCACTATGATAATAAGTGCATTTACGGAAAAAGTATTTCATTTGCCGCGTGACAATATAATGAAAAGCTTCAAAATCAAAGAAACGCAAAACTCCGACTCAAATGGGATAAAAAACCATTAGAATATGTGTATTCCATTGAGTTTGATGCATAGGAACAGAAAAATATGCGAGAGAAGAAATATTTTTACTTACATTAACAAAAGAGTGTACGAGGCCAAAATTTCAGATTAGCCTTATGGTAATAAGTGCATTTACGGAGAAAGAATATCATATAACGTGTCGAAACTTGTACTGATCCTCAAACGCATTACTCTACGCCTTCTTTGAAAACATGGATTTAATATCCGCAATGCTTCTGAAAATATGTGGGTAATTGTTTCCGGTGACAATATAATGAAAAGCTTCAAAATCAAAGAAATGCAAAACTCCGATTTTGATTCATAGCATCAAGCCGTTTAAGTATTACACTTACTGCTTGCTCATTTCTTCCATCTCGTTGGCTATAATATGTTGCTTCCGCAAAGCTATTTCTTTGTTCCAGTAACGGTGTCACTTGCATTGGAGGCGGCTTATTTCGCTCCACTTTTTGTGCTCCCTGTTTTGCAGTGTTTTTTCTTTGGTTACTGATACGTTGAAGCTGCTTTGCTACCTCACACCCCCTGTAGTTTGCGGGGTGATGTTCTCTACAGTTTACGCATACGGGTGGTTGATCTCGATTGACCGTGCAATCCTGGGTAAGGTGTTTTCCAAGGCATTTTACACACCTTGCTCCCCGATAGCAGTACTTCTGTGTGTGGTTGAATCCCTGGCATCTTTTGCATTGTGGTATTAATTTTGAGGTTTTTCTAAGGGGTTCTATTTTGACTCCCATTTTAAGTATGGATTTAATACTGTAAACTCGTTCTGCTTTCTCGTCTTGGTGAAACGTAAGCATGAAGAGAGGGAGCCCTTTCCTTCTAGTAACCTGCTGTCCTTGATCATTTTCTTTTTTCTCTTTCTTGATTATATTTACATTATCTATTATATTAATTCCCCTCTGCTGTAGGTCATCTATGATATCCTGTCTTTCACAGGTTGGGTGTAGAACTCTAGCCATAACTTTAAGAGGTCTACTGCTTTTGTCCTCATACGTATTCCATTCTTTTTTTCTATGTTCAGTTTGTTCGTCAGTTCCCTATAGGAGTCAGAGTCTGGCATGACTATTTTCCAGACATTATTATTCAATGCGGTTATTTCAATCCGTATTTCCTTTTGTACCTGAAGTCACCAGAGCTCTGACTTCAGCGTAATTTCCCACTCCAACAATGTTGATTGGTGGTGGGGCTGCAGATTGTTTATTTACACTGTTCCTCTTTGTGTTCTGCCCATCATGATTTATCGCTTGGCAGTTGGTGATTTTGGGTTGGTTTGAGGCTTCTTCCTTCGGTGAGGAATCGGCTTTATGCTTCTTACTGGCTCTCTTATTTTCGCTAATAATCCAGTCAGTTTCTCTAGCATGCTCTTCATCATCCGTAGCGTATTCTATAATTGGCTGTGTATTGTGATGGATTTCTGATTCTTCACATCCATCTGCTTTTCCTTCAACCAAGGTTTTTAATTGCTCGTTCTCCTGTGTGAGTCTCTCAACTGTCTGCTTCATCTGCAGCATTTGTTCCTCTATGTCTCTGAGTCTATCTCTTAGCATTTCATTCTCCTGCTCCATTCTTGATGTATTAATTTTTACTGCTGGTGGTGTTCTACTAATTGTTAAGCTCCTTTTACATGGGTCATCTGGATGCGATAGATGGTCCCCCCCAGAATCCGTGGGACCGGCCTCCATAAAGGAGGGTGGATTTTCCAGAAAACCTGGGCTGCCACCTGGGGTAATAATTCCTTTTGTTTTGTCCATCGCATAGATTTGAATTTGCAATTTATACCTTTGCAAGGTTTTATAGCTGCCGCCACACTGGGAACAGACGCAGACCAGGTGGCCGCCTACTATAGGTCAGTCACTCCTGGATTTTGGTGCTAGTTTTGGTCCACCCCGGGTATTTTATTTCCCCGGTGCCCTACTTGAAGTCGAGCGTTTCCCTATCCGCCACCTGGGGCGGAATTCTGTACATGCGACCGACACCTATCGGTGTCGCTAACTCGCCCGACCGACACATGTCGGTCAAGAGCTATTCCGGTGGCACCTTCGACCGATACTCGTCGATAACTTGACCGACAATCGTCGGTCAGCCGGGGTGATCCCACCGACGATTTTGAAGCCCACGGTAGGCCGACCGACACGTATTTCGTCGATTCGCGATTCCTTAAGTGTATCATCTTTAGTGTGAGAAATTTCCTGCACCGAAAGTGCAATAGTTGGGTGCAAGGAGATTGTAATTAGTTGATAAATATTAACTTTCAATCACCTTAAATGAGTGTCGGCGTTTTAACACAACCTTCGTCCCATCATCACAAAAAGGAATAAATCTGCATCTAGATTTTATACATTCTGGAAATAAAATTGAACAAGGATTATATTCTACATCTGAATACATTTTATTTACTTTTTTCTGCACAAATTTAGCAATTAACGGTGACCCACACTCAATCCTATCACTTCTAAGGTCATTTACCATAACTACGCTCAGACAAATATGACATCTTGGTATATATAACTTCAGACATAAATTGATTTGATATTTATTGACACAATTACTATCCTCGAGCCAGTCCCTGGCATTAACGCGCTAACCAACACAACACACTATTAAACACAATGTTCGTCCCATCACGTCGAATACAAATACTTATGTAGCTCACTTTTAGAAGACCATTTACCGCTTGTCAAGGGCTTTCTTGTAGCATACATGAATACCTACCGTGAGATATATTTCTCCAGGCACACACAGCGGCACTCAAATAGAGGAACAATCCATGGTATTGACATCAAGTCGAGTAAATGAAAACACAACTTTTGAGGTGGTAAAATTTACTGAATGAAGGATAGTGAAACAACATAAATTGTATAAGTAGACAACAAATAATCACCCTTTCACTTGGACGTAAACAACCAACCACACTCACAATTTATGGTATTCTACAATAACACAATAATATCTGCCAATGACAAATCCTAATGCCTATTGCTAATTAGTCATTATCTTCCTAAAATATAGACGGATTAATTACTTATTTCTACAAAATCATATTGGACACAACAATGCAAAGAAATTAATAGATGAAACATGGGGTGGCAAAATTCACTGAATGAAGAATAATGATACACTTCACTGTTTATCCATTCACTGGGACGTAGACACTCAATTAAAAGACAAGAACAATTCACCTAGTCACCGTGACTTCAATTCAAATAGATTCCACATCTTAATTTAGTCAAAGGTAGAGACAACGAACTGATTGCTGTTACGTCTTCTCCAACACTCACTACGTATTTGTTACACTTTTAATACTATTCATGTCATAACACATTATTTAAAGAGATCAAATCAACAAATTTACGCATAAATATCACCACTTTGACACACAATCCATCGTAGCACATAAATAACGCTTGTAATCACTGGCATGCCATAATGTAACACTCACAGCCAAAACACACGCAAAACCTTCGTTTATCTATTATCACAAAAAATGACGCTGTTGTTTCTTGCACATTGAAACATAATGATGCTAACTTTATTTAAAACTTGAAATTAAATGCTCCAATGGGATAATCGCCACAGTTTAAAACCGAAAAAGACGTGCGATAGAAACTATCTTCCAAAATTACGTTGCACAGCATTCAAGACCACTATTCACATTTGAAGTCCAAGAATAGTATGTTTTAAATGATTTGTATTTAAAAAATTATATCACCCTGCGATACTTCTTCAAATATCATGAAAATTAAAAACTAAAACAACCTGTCCAAATAATCGTCGCTCGAACGTAAACAAACAGCAATTCGCCGGAAAGCGCCGTGTTCTTACGCCGTGTCCATAGTAATCATCCGCACCTTAGACAAAAGAAAATAGTCCTTTTTAGGAGTTCGATTAAAATACTTTTATATAGGATGTAATGCACATCGGTCGACTTAAATAGCATGCTCATCTTTTTGTGAACTTATAAATAAATAATAATCTCTGTTCTTTTGCAAAACTTCAATACGAAATATTTAGCCTCTCGCGCAGATGCCAGTTTCCGACCGACAACTGCATGACGTCAGCAAATCGTCGCTTGCATCGACAGGTGTCGGTATGTCTCTTGTAGAGAATTGCTCGGCTGTCGGTGCAAGCGACAATCGTCGGTCGCGACCGACACCGTCAGTCGTCGGTCGACATGTACAGAATTCCGCCCCTGGGGAGGCGCCCGATGGGGGACTAGCAAACCCCACACGGGGAATACTTGAATGATGAAACTTAAGTTTAGTTGGCTTGAATTCCTGAACCGTCGTAAGGTACTTGATAAATATAAGATCATGTTACGACAGAAATGGCATGGGATGCTGTCCAAATTCTTTAATTTTATTTTCATCACCAACGATGACAAGATGTGTTACTCTTAGTGACGTTATGTGTTGACTTGAAGGGAGTTATAAATAAATTGCAACGATGAATCATATCTTTTAGGTAATTACAGTCGGTAGAATTTTTTAACACATCAATAATCAAGTCTCCGCACACTATGATATTTTTGTAGCAGGGGATAAGGTTAAAAAGAGTAGGTTCAAAATTTACAGATAAATGGCCTGCTTTTGGTGGTCGATATACTACACAGAAAAGAAGTTTGCCACCGATGCAGGCTATTTCAAGAAACATATATTCGGGTTTGTACAGAGTCCCATCACTGCTTGCAGAGCATTATGAAGTGGAGACTCCAATGCACATAAATACACACTCCCCCACCAATTCTACCGGTTCTGTCATGACGTATGAGAGAGAGAGTACTCATTCAGTTTGATTGACTCACAAGGAATGTTTACATGAAGCAAAGTTTCAGTTACTCCGATGTGTGTGTGTGTGTGTGTGATCAGATAGGCAAGTAAAGAATTCACAAAAGTCATCAAAATGACCAAACAGAGATTGAGCATTGACGTGGCACACATTCAATGTCTCCGAGGTTATTTTAGCTGCCATCAATAATTATTGAAGTTATACTTCTTTGCGCCCGTTGGAGACTTTTGGGATGGGATGTTGGTCGAGAAACCGCGTCACGCTCTTTTTGGGTGAGAAAAATCCACAATTGTACTCATTGATACGAATTCCTGGGTATTTCTAATCGAGCTAAAAGGATGAAATTTTCAGGGAAGGGTTCAAATTTGGTGTCGAGTCAGGAAAAAATCGAAAATCCCAATATTTTTCATTGGTTTCGAGTCCAGATAGGATTTTGTTTTTTAATGGGTTTAAATGGGAAAAACGAATAATTTACGTGTAATTTTCATTCATTCATTAAAATATGAAATAATTTAGATACAAGTTTCACTCTTTGACTGAAATGAGGCCAAAAGATCAATGCATTTACTTCTTGCAACCGATGTTTCTCTATCGATCGATAAATTGAAATATTTGAAGTTTAAACGCAAAATTAATGCAAATTTCGATCTTTTTTCATTTTCGTTGCTAAGCAATTTTTTCATTGTTCCCGAGACTTCCAGTACCTTATACGCGTGCTATAAAGATTAAACTTAAAGGAATATAACATTCTCCATGCGTATTTCAATCGCTTTTAACGATATTATGCCTTAGAAATATACTTTTTACAATGTTTTATAATTATATACATAAACTGTTTCGTAGCTTTGACACTCCTCCATTTGCTCATGCCTACGAAATCCGTTGGGATCGCTCCAGATTCCTCCATTTTGCTTCTGAAACACTCTTCACACCTTATTCCGGGTTTCCCTCTCTCTGTTTTTCCAGGAAACATTAATCCTTGCACCTACTTTCTGAAATGTACCTCGAAACTCCATTCTACAAGTCAAAACCATGTAAAATGATAATGTTCTATGATGCATTATCTCTTGGATTTTGAAATTATGAATTTAAGTACTACGCCATGTGTTTAATATGTAAATTATAATAATTGAGATCAGCAAAAATAAAATGAAATGTGAAAATCCATAGCATTTACTTAGCTCATATTGATTGAATTTCATACTGCCAAATAACTGTAATCATGTTTAATTACAAATATTTACTTCAAAATTGCTCAATGGCATGAAAATAAAAGGAAAAATATAGCAATTACTAAGAAGAACAAAGTACATATGTCATGGTACCATTCGTTTTATGCTATTATCTCATTATTATATTCTTAGGTCAAAAATTGACCCAGCTAAAATAATTTCCAAAAGAAGTAAGACCTTATTGCATTCGTTTTTAATGATTTACAATGTACTATCATACACTTTTCCCCTTTTGCTTGCAAACTGCAAGCACCCATTTACTCGTTTTGTACGTTCGAACTTTGAAAAGAAGTTTTGTTTAAAATAACAATATATCGAAGAGAAATATATTGAATAATAGAGAAAAAATGTCTTTTATTTCATTTATATACCCTGTCTGCCTGTGTGTGTGAGCGGGTGTGTACGACCGGCCAAAGAAGTATAACTTCCACCGTCTGGTCCGACGCAGACCACGTTTTTCCCTTTCAGAACTACACACATTATCCACTTCCATAATCACAATACTGTCACCACGTTGAGAACAATAACACAATAATATTAAGAACGTACCACAGAATTCTGTGCACCACACGCATAAGAGTGTCCACCCTTATGAAGACAGAGATTGTACTGCATAAATATATATAAGTTTACATCATTTCTACATAATTTGGATGCCACTCCGTACAGAAGAAAAAATGAAAGGAATATACTACAATGCCATTTTATCAATTATATAATATTGGTTACAACTTGACCAGAACTATAATAAAGATAGTTTAAACAATAGAACATTTCCCATGCTATATCACTAAAATCGTCTTCGACTCGGATAAGATACCTTTTTGAACCGTCGCATCCTCTTTCCTTGCATAAAATTTACCACCTGCGGATCCATGCATATTTAATTTGTTTAGATTTTTTTCATTTCTCGAGCACAAGCATATAGTTTCCGATTCAACAGTGTGAACCTCTCGTTAACATAAATAGGTTGAAAAACGGGATCCTGTACCATGCAATATCGAGGGCGGATAGATCCCGTTTGACTATACGAGAGGTTAATTAGACCCGATGTATATTGGGTATATTTATTGCCACCCCTTTCCTCCCCTACTCTGAAGCTAATTGCTTCTCCTGGAAGTGCATTATGCATACGTTTGCTGCATTTATTTTATGCATTTGTTGCATATGAGCTAAATAAAATGTTCATACTATACCTTGATGTTATGTAACTATTGACAAGTTAAGGTGTAAGTGACAAGTGTAAACACTGACAAATCAAATATGATCCCCTATGTGAGGTCACTCAATAAGATCATGCACAACAGCCTGCTACTGTGATTTTATGGTGACCAAAAATTAAGATCTGATGGTGTTTAGCCACCACCTTATGATTAAATAATTGGACTTAAAAATATAAACTTCCTCAACAAAGAGAAACAAATCAAGGAAATATAATAAATAAGGAAAAATCAAGAGTCAATCATGTATATTTTTGACAAATAATACAAAAAATATTGCTTTCAAGGACAAAGATGATTAAAATATAGACTAAAATAATTCTAAAAATATAGTTGTATTTATAGCCCAACTCTTTATCACGCAGTAGCGTTCTCATTTTCATACAGAGCCTTTCTTCCTTCACTGATGCCATTTAAGTTTAATGATTTTGGAAATTTGATTCCCCATTGATTCGATCAACATTTAACTACAATCCATTCTGGAAGAATAATAACTTCTAGGCTTCTATTTCTTCCGTCGACCCTAAAACACAATAAATATGCATTAGGCCACGGTCAAAAATAGTGAAGACACTTTACATGTATTAACTCATACACATGAACAATCTAAATTTCAAATATGTTTTTCCCAGTAATCACACCATGTTAACTGCATTGGGAAAGATACACTTTCAATTTACTATGCTTGCGATGTGATTACGTGGACTCTTTCCACTCACTCGCAGTGCTGGGCTCACAAACGGGAAATCATTGGAAATGTATTGATTAAAGAATTAGCAGAGCTGACGATGACATTGAACTGGTGTTAAAGACGAATTCAAAACCAAGCAGGCAAAATTTCTCGAGGAAATAAAAAAGAAAAAGGGGGACCATTATTAAAAATAAAAATGGACACCATGAACCATTCTTCGTTCGTTAGCACTGCCCACAACACAATTGGCACCGTGTGGTATGTCCATGGTATCGTGCCACTAATGCACTCGCCACGTTCATTCTCCTTTACATTTTTCCTTCTTGTGGATCTGGGTTCTCCGATATATGTACAGTAGATCCCCGCTTCACGACATCAATTCGTTCCGAAGGACCTTTCATAGAGTGTATTTCCGGACCAATATATTACCGGACATAACTAATTGTTTTCCAATAGACCAGTTAATTAGGCAAATTATGCTTAAGAGAATGGATGATAAATTATACAAATAAACAAATACAGCCATTACAATAATACGATGGAAAGCGTGTCGACTTCTCAGGAACGATAGTGCGCGTATCTCCCGTCCCCTTAGTTTATCAGCGACCAAGAATCTTTTTCCAAGTAAATGATTACATACACATGCATAAATTAGGGCTTAAAGTCAGTCCTGTTAGGATAGTAACTTTATGTATATCACTAGCAGTCTGTAAAACTGTCCGGCATGGGAAATGGCTCCCTTGACCCTAGCTCGGGAAGGTGGGCGTAGGGAATGAAGGACGCAGGACGGGGAATCAGCTGACTGCGACCTGCAAGCACCCGGCGCGACTTTATGTGTTGGGCGCGCGGAAGTAGCCCCCGCTAAAATATTTTATTCATGGAAAACGGTTGCACATACGTAAAAATGGAGTGAATTTTGACCCTAAAGCACTGTAACTTGGGGCGTTACTCCTAGAAATTGTTTATTTTCTCCATTGGAGAAAACTGAACGTCACTACATTTATGCCTCTTAAGCGACCTATAAATGTTTACTAATCGAGCCGAACTTTTTAGGGTATCCGTTCTTTACCCCATAGCATTATATGAGAGGTTGACATTAAAAATCCGATAAAAAATAAGCCACACCCTAATGGTAATTTTAAATGATCAATTAAGAATAGCAGTAAGAACTTCGGTTTCACCATAACCTATCCATGTGCGACAAGATTTCGGCAAAGAAACCAATAGCACACTAACATTGACATTGGAGTTAATGTTTTTCTATTCGATCAAATATTTAATAGCATAGGGCGATAAATACTACGACCCCAGAAAAAAGAAATAGATGGAAAAGCGCCAGGGCCCCAAAGTGAACCCTCCAAAGATTGTAAACTATTGGTAATCTTAAATTTTGCAAATTGTATGCACACACACACACATATGCAAGTTGCAAAAAGCCATGATTAGGTGTAAGAGCGCAAATTATGAATGGGGCCCCCAACCGATCCATAATACTACTTAAGTGGATAGACTGATAAACCGATGTTCTTGAAATTCCACATGTACATAGGTACATGATAACTTTGGGAAGGATATAGAACATATATGAAATTCCCCATGGGCCCCCAAGTGGGTCCCCCGGGAGTAGCAGAATTGAATTGTATACCTGACTTTTGTACACTGTTGGAGATATTTATGTGCTTCGCCTTTGAAGCCATGATAAGACCTTAGACCTCATAAGCAAGAATCAGGCTCTGATACGCAAATTTAAAATGCTCTATACTGAAGGCTGGGTCCATCCCATAAAACTACAAATCATGTCAAGCTTTCCGGGTGAAGCGTGGTACTTCGGTTAGACTAAATACATTCTATGGGAATTGTTTCTTTGAACGCTATATATACTTCCACACCCCGTTACGGATTCAAACGAATTTTGACTCACATGTTCCTAAGGACCCGGTAGGCTATAATAGAACTAGGCCCTTTGACTCCATAATGGGCCCTTCCACGGTTTTAGATTCTCGCTGTATGTACTCGATTTATGCACATTGCTTAATATATATATATGTGCACAGACCAGTAATTAGTAGATTAACTTGGTAATTAGTGAATATAATTATTGATTCATGTACTGTCATCGAGATTAAAGATGTAGGTATGCAAAATTTGGGAAAGATTGAACAACGGGAAGGGGTTCAAAAATTGGGTAATAGATATGCCATTAAACTCAAGAAGCAAGTTAATATGAGACCAATAAAAAACATCCAAAACGAACTTAACTTTTTGTCTCTCTTCAATCCAAAGGTAAAAAAGTGTTCCGACGTTAGCCGCAACGAATGTATCTCGGCCTTAACTGGGGAATTACAATACCTCGTTTGGTAACGATGAGTTATGGTTAGAGAGATGGTTGTCGCTAGCTACCGACGATTTTACTGATGCAAGCCGTTAGAAAGTCCGTAAAAAAGTCGTTTATTCGAAATTTGGGCACGCTGCATAAAGAATATATGCTTGAACGATTAAAGGAGCTTCTTTTGATGGAAATTCCAGATTGTGTCATAAATCCATTTAGATGATTTCTCTTCATGGCCCCTTATAATTTAATTATTTTCTTTTAGGAGATATGCATCTATTGATTTTTATATTATTTTATTTCTCTTTACTACTATTTATTACTATATACTATTTATTAATTTCTCTTTAATTCAGAATGAACTGTCCCTGAGCCCTTAAGTAGCATGTATAAAAATGCGAAACGTAGGTATAGAGAAATAAAATGATTTACAAATTAATAGACCAAGGTATATCTCCTGAAAGAAGAAAAAAATAATATATCCATTTTTAGATACCATACGGTAGGTAGTCCATCGATACCAGCTTAAGAATTGACCCCCAGGTTAAATTGTCAGCATAACAGAGGTACAACCAGATTCCAGAGGGGGAACTTTTCACCCTAACCTCTCAATGTAAGATAAATGACTGCTACATAATATATGCATTTTAAATTTCACATTGAGAGGTTATCTTAAACCTAAGCAACAAGTTCATTTTCTTATTCTTCCCGTTGAAATGAAATAAATCCCACCTTATATTGGTTGATATTTTCCATATTATAACACTTGTCCTACCTTTAACTCAAACAAGCTACAACTACGCAGGTAAGTGTCCAATACTCCTGGGGAATGAAGTTAAGCTTAGAGGCCCCACCTTTACGGCTAAGAGGAAGTACACACAAGGAACATTCACGAAGTTTTACCGCTCGATTCGGTTCATACTTGGCACATTATTGAATGAAGCATTTAAGATTTTATTAATGTTAAAGCATTTTTACTCTCTGAGGAATCAACAACATCTCAACAGCCAAAAATGAAACGCAATTCACGGGATAAGCTACTACTAATATCAACCACGAAAATATTATTGTAAGAAAATTGAATTTGAAATCATTTCATTGAATTAGGGTAAAGTTCCTTTCGAACTTCAAACAGCACGGACATGGATAAATGCTCGACTCGTCTTTCCCAGTCTCCCCTCATTGAGTGTGCCATCTCACCACGAGTTAGAGAACCCTATTAGAAACTCCTATTGACACTTCTACAGTCAAGTCAACGACCCGACACTCAATTGTTACAGAATGTTCTGAATTACCCCACTTGAAGGTGATCACCAGCCTTGTAGTCTCTTCCACATAATAATCATAAAAGTACGACACGAATGGAAACAAGTCAAAGTAAAATTGAGGATTGATTATTTCTCAACTTACCCGCCTTCTTCCAACCCGGGACAGCTTGTTGTCTTGAAGATGAGACAGCGTAGACATGTCCGCTCCCTTGACAGACCCTCCCCCTGAATGGACAGCGAAGAGATGGAGAGAAAACTAGGCATCATTCCATACAAAGGCATAATAGTTTGAGTAAGAGGAATAACTTCACAACCTTCATAAAATACAAGAATCAGAATGTTTACACTTAAAACAAAGATGCAGGAAAGATGTTACACAATGCGTGGTAAACATACTTTACAGCACAATAAGAAAATCACTTTTGAAAACAGCACACGCCATGACTGAAAGCACTATCTAAAATTTAAATGCATAAAATGTATAATTAAAGAGAGAAGAAACTTCAAATAGTATTTATCCAAACTGTTTTATTGAGACGACCGACCCAGGTTTCGACGGATAACCGTCATTTTTAAGGCTGAAACCATTTGTTTAATTCATAAAATTTATGGCTGTCTCACATCTGACACCAATTAGATTTTTAATGATTATGACATGCCACCATGCAGTTGGAGACGACCAAGCCTGATATCGTTTTCCTCGACCAACCTCACACGCTCCATATTCGAGATTGAGTTCCGGCAGAATGGAACATGGATGCAACAGAGGTGGAAAAACGGACTAAATATAAAAACCTGCTTTTTGAACTTCGGCAAATATACCCTATTTATTCTTATCACCTGACCTCTTGTAGGGTAAGGGGGGGATTCCCCCCCCCCCACCCTGCAAGAGGTCCCACGGGGGTCCCAGAGGTCAAAGGGGGGAATTCCCCCCGGTGGACCCACCGCTGGTCACAGTACTCATTGTAAGCAGGGATATCCACGTCACAGATTACAGGCTGAATACCTGCCAAGGAGGCACACATCCTCTATTATTTATAACAAAAATTGCCAAATAAAATTAATTCAAAATAATGAGACAGACCTCAAAAAGCTTTGAAAAACATACCAATTTCAGTATTTTTTTAAAGCATCCAATATTTCCAAGAAATTATAATAACACCTTGATGTTTGAATTTTTATGCTCTTAAATCATATTTCTGCACTGAGGTATTCAATGTCTTTAGTCCATAACTGCTAATGTACTTTTGTAATTATATACTACCTGACAAACTCTGTGCTGTATTGCAACCTTTCGGGGAACAAATATGTTATTTGAATAACAAAACGTGAACAACTTATAGGTAGGAATAAAATTCAATAGTCACTGTCTAGTTCATGTAATGCCTAGCAGGAGTGATTTAAGGAATCCAAGTGTGAACCTGTTTGTTGTTCAGCAGATGAATAACTTGCTCAAATACTATATTGTGAGCATATTTTCTTCTATGTGATACCTCTTCAATGCTCTGAAATATATTTCTCGGAACTAATGTTTACTTTCATGTCATAAAAGCTGAGCTGGTAGAGTTACATCTGTATTACTTCATTTATCACTCGAAGGAAAAAACTCAAGTTCAGGAAATTATTTATGGTGAAGGTGCACCCAACTGGCTTAACAGTAAAATAAATCATGAAAAGGGAAATTAAGTATTTACTATTTATTGAAGGTGTTAGGCGATCCATTCGGAGAGTATTTCAATTGTCAGAAATTATTTTTGATAAAAGCTAATCGCATTTGTAAAGCATAAAACAACATAGATATTTTCTTTTTCTTGCTATACATTCACCAACATATTACTTTAAAAAGCTTTTCATTACGATGCGTCCATGCAATTATACCTTTGAAATCATTGCAAAGCTATAGCTGCTCCTCATAACAACGGTTACTGATGAAGTTATTGGTGGCGGCCGATACATTATGGAATTCCATTGTAGGTAAAGGATAAATTACTTTGCACTATTCCACTGAAGAAATTTGATTTATTGAGTCGACATGTTTCACTGCACTGCAGCATCATGAGTTCTGATGATACTGCAGTGCAGTGAAACATGTCGACTCAATAAATCATATTTCTCCAGTGAAATTGTGCAAAGTATTTAATCTTTTTCCTCGAACGGTTGCTGACTAAATAAGTGAGAAAGCGATTGTGATTGGCTCGGGCATCCAGATTTTGCCCAAGCTCATGCTTCATGAAGATCGCATCGCTGGAATAAGAAAATATCCACACAAATCAACTTATGTTTTTAATTAGAAAACCGTGGCTCAAATAAGATCAACTTCAGCCATAAGGTATTCTTCATAATGGTGGTCTCCAGTCACGACTCAAGATCTAAATATGAATATGGGCTCAAAGGTTTGGAAAAGAAATTTCCCCACAACCAGTATGCCTTGATCCCTCTCAGCCCCCAGACAGTTGATAGGATGTATCCTTGTGGACAATAACTTCCTAGAATCTCACCTATGCCTTATGAGCGACACCCTTGGTGGACCATAGTGGCTCACTACACTTAATTCTTATAAAAAAAGCTAAATTCTATGGGAGCAATGTATACATTACCTCTACCGACTCCATCATCCTCCACATCCTCAGCAACCGAGGGCTTCATCATTAAGCGGCGACGCTTGTTACGAAGGACGGGGGGCGAAGCCCTGTCAGGGCACAATTGCCTGAGGTCGAACTCCATGGGCGACGGAGTCCGCTCGTGGTCACTCGGCTCATACTTGGCTCCAAGGTTTGGAGAAAACTGACATACGATAAGGGAATTGCACAGGTGCGTTGGGGGAGGACTACCAGCAACTGACTTATCATTAGGAGAGCCAATCCCGTCGCAATTCAATTCAGGAGGGGAGGAATTCTCTTCCTCCAATTTGGAAGGAGGTGGAGACGGGAAACTGTCCAGAGACGAATTCCCATAAACACTATCTGCCCTCCTATAGACCCTAGATGGAGTGACAGCAGTGACATCAGTCCTACTTTGCTCGGGGCTGATTTGTGAAGGAATCAAAGTCCCAGACGGTCCAGGCCTACCGGGTGAAGAAAGCTGCCTTTGGATATGAAGTGATGACTTCTGCCCTGATGGTCTGAAGGGACTGCTTCCAGAAACTTCAAACATGTCGAAGGATGATTGTAAATTGCTCTCTTGTTCCACACCAACTTGCTCAAGAGGTATGACACATATCTCTGGTGAGGACGACAGCTCATCTGAGAACTTAAGAGGCCTTTGCCCTTTAATTTCACTGGATTCTTGCTCCTCCACCTTGGGAGTCTTCGAATAAGAACAGGATGGGCCCTGAAAATAACATGAATTAAAAGTGAGCATAACAGGGTCCCTTTAGGGACCAAAACAAAAAAACTTTTCCATCATGAAACACATATTCTTTGCAATCCAGTTTTGACCATGTCCTTAAAACTAATTCAGGATAGACCTCACAGTGAATCTGAATGAAACACGAGAAAGGAATGAATTTCTCCATCAAAACAAATTAGGTCTGATGAAACACTATCAGTTTTACCTTTTAACCATACCACTTTCAGATCAAAGCTTAATTCAACATTTAGAAAAAGTATTTTAGAAGTAATAAATATTGCTTAAATGTTTGTTACTAGCCTGTGACTACATAATATTCTTTTCATAAAGGCACGGTTTACTCAAACTGCTCAAAGATATCTATAAATAGAGCAATAAAATACAAGGATAGTCATTAGTGATGGGTCGGTTCCAATTTGTTTGTTCCAATTCCAGTTTGTTACTTAGCTTCGGTTTTCATTTCCGCTTCTTCGTTCTGGATATCAGATATCAGATAAAGCAAGCTTTTCTCATTTTTAGATGGCAAGATAAGATAGACTTTTTTGTTTCAATAGATAACATAGATATCTAGAAAAAATATAGTTAACTCTACAACATTATACACATAAAATATTAAATGTGTAACAACATGGTACTTGAGACAATGCCATATCAAACAAATGAATTAAGAGAATATTTGCACATTCCTATAAAATGATGATGTCCTTGATCCTCACTTGGTTCATTAAGACAAGTGTTTCCCAAACTTTTTCCAGCCACCTAACCTATACTCAACGCTCTCCAACCGTAAGCTCTAAAATTATCATCAGAATCACAGACCACATGACGAAGACAGGATTATTATAAAATAAAATTAAAAACATTTACGACTACAGTAGATCCCTGCTTTAGGATTTTAATCCGTTCCACATTCGTAATGTGAATTCCGTCGGAAAGTGAACCAGCATATTGCCAGATGAGGGATCGGTTTAACTACATTAATGCCAGAGCATTCAGAGACATACAATACGGTAAAGATGAGACATTTGCTGGAATCAAATTATTTAAACTACTATTTAACCAATATTTAAGTGCCATACAAGATTTAGATATGGTAAATTATCAACACATCGATTTCCTTGCATGAATACGCAAGATATACCACCTCACCCCCGTACTAACTGTCTAACTGCGAGCCAATCTCAGCGGCTTAATATTTAATTGCATTTTCAAGCAATGGGAAGAGAACGTGGACCAGAAATCATTCAACTCTCATTATACCCCTGCTCACTACTCGGCGTCGGCATTTAGGCATCTTTCTTTTAGTCTCATGCCGTCATATCTACATCGCAATTTCTTCAAGGATACGTGAAGAAACACGTAAGTAGCAAGTAGCGTTTCGAGCTTATTCAAATTATTAAGAGCACAAAATTAGGCAGTGAATTACAGAAAGAGGATACGTATGAGTGAGAAATAGCTTATGATAATGCAAAGATGACATATGGAGGAATAGTCAGATACTTCTCCATGAATAATACGTTACGTGCGCATCGCTGTTGCCACTCGTCTGTCTTCTGCTTCCTAAGATCTTCCTCCGCCTTATGACAAGACACGCAAAGAGTATCCCTTGGAGATTGAATAGCCAAATAACAACAGAGATAGCAGCAGAGGGGAGAACCTTCACTCAAAGCCCTCTCGGAATAGCTGACTTGACTCTTCGGGGCTGGGAGAGTTATTGGGGGTTGGTTGCTTACAGTAGGGACCCACAACCTTCTTAGAGGCATCCATACATTGAGTACAAGAACACGAAACACCTAGGAAGAACACTGAGGATATAAGTGAAGGTTTCTCGTTTTTCACACTGGGTAAGATTATTTAAATGGATCAATGTTTCGATGGTTGACTCAGCCATCGTCATCAGGATAATGAGTCGAACGAGGATGCGGGAGCCGTTACGCGTTCTTTGAATTTTGTCAATTACTAGGTGCCAAGTCCTACTTAAGTTGAAGCCATTGTCTCTATTGATGTTATTTTGATCCATCTCTATCAATATCGCTTCTTTCGTTATTCTTTCCCAATATTTGGACGCCCGGGAAAGTAGTGTGGAATTTGGGAAATCGACACGATGCCCATGGTCAAGGCTATGCTCTGCTAATGCAGACTTTTCCGGTTGGAAAAGCCTAATACTTCTTTCATGCTCTTTCATTCTTTTCTCTCTCTCCTCTCTTTCACTTTTTCATCTGAGGGCCTTCCTACTATACGCTTCATAAATCCTAGTTTCTTCAAGGCTATGCCGCATATGTTTCATATATGTGTGTGTTCTCTACGATAGGTCTGAAGTTGAGGCAATTCCCAGATTTGTTACTTCGTCTAACGTGTTTTTGTTTATTCCACCTACAGCGTAGATATGGCGTTGGTGAGATGACTTCCGCAAGAAGTGTACTGCAGTGCGTTTACTTCAGATTTAGTTCAAGCCCCCAGTCCTGGCACCACGCCCTTACGTTGTTTAGGTCCGACAATGGAACTACTAAGTCCACACCTTTGCCAATTTCATGGTAGGTGACTGTGACGTCTGCTAATAATCTAAGTGTACTGCTAACACGAGAACTTAGGTCATTTATATAAATAATTAATAAAAGGGGGCCGATCACGCTTCCTTGTGGGACGCCGTATACCATATCAGAGCTGATGCAGTCAATAACTACGTTTTGCTTAGGATCACTTAGAAAGTATCCAATTCACTATTTTTTTTGCTCTCGGACGATTCTGGTGGTCCGTATGCCCTGGCAATCCCAATCATTGGCTTTTCATCCTGTTTCTCAAGGGCCGAAACACCAGGATTTGACAGAAACACCCAAGCCCTGGGCATGCAAAAAAAACAACCCACGCGGGACTCGAACCCGCACAATAGTAATTTGAATATAAGTTTTCTCTGAAGAACCATGTCGAATGCTTTCTTGAAATCAAGGAATAACGCATCAACTTGCTTTTTCGATTCAACCTGATTTCAGAATGCCCTGAAGGAAGAGCACAACCTGTGCTTCGTAAGGTCTATCCTTTCGGAAGCAGTCCTCACTGCCGTGTAAGAAGATTTGATTGTCCAAGAAGATCATTATATTGCGAACAATAATGAGTTTGTGGATCTTGCATAAAAGCGATGTAAAAGATATAGGCAAGTGATTTCCTGGATAATATGGGTTTCCTTAGGATAATGACTGGCTAAATATGATTTCTAGAAATGGTGCGATCTGTGACTAGCAGCGAGGCCTTCTTTGCTTTCTCCCCCATTAGTATTTCCTTCCTGTCTCCTCCTGACACCCGAACTCCTCATATCTACATCCTTACTAAAATCAACAAACCTAAACACCCGGGCCGACCAATTTTCTCTTTTGCAGTTTTGTTGTTATTTCCGGTAATTTTATACAAAATATTTCATTTGAAATTTTTGTTTTGGTTCTGATTATAGCTTTGACAAGCAAAAGAAAACGGAGTTAACCGACAGAGGAATAAATAGTTCATTTTTTTAGAAGAGAGTGATGAAGAAAGTGGTTCCAGCAATGAATACAACAATACTGATGTCAGTGACAGTGAGACAATAGGAGGGAGAAGATGTCCTGGAGGAGGAATAGATAACAAATCAATCTGGTTACCCCAAATTTTTTAGTGCTAATGAAGAAGTGAGAGAGAAGTTCGAGTTTGAAGGTAAGACTGGACTCGAAAATTAAGGATAGGGAGAGCATTCTAGTGTTATGAACTATTTGTGAAACCAGATTATGGAATTTATTTCAGCAAACGAGATAGCGTAGCAACTCATTTATTTTCAAAAGTATTCAGTGAAATGAGATTTCACCTTTTGCTAAATTTTCTAAATTTTGCGGATAACAGCACGTTCAATGCAAATTTAGCGATAGGAAAATTTTCAAAATAGACCCAGTTTTGCAATTTTTGAGAGATAAATTTGCAATCGTTTACTCTACTGACCAGGATATTGGTCGTAGATGAACCTCTACTTATGTGGAAAGGTCGTTTTTCCTGGAAACAGTATATACTCTCAATGCAGAATAAATATGGTGTAAAAGTTTTTGTTGTATGCGAAAGTAATTCTGGCTATATATGGAATTTTCAAATCTGCACGGGGAAGCACCCTATGTACAGTGAGAGATATAAAGCGGAGAATATTAGTGCCTGTATCATTTTCGACTTAGAAGATGCCCTTTTGGGAAAGGGACATACTTTGTACCTAGATAATTGGTACACTAGCTCTAGGTTGGTGGACAAACTAGTTGAAAGTAAAACTGACGTAGTCGGAACAATGGTTTCCAGCAGAAAGGAGTTTCCCCAATCCGTGAAATTTGCAAAACTGAAGAAAGGAGAAATATCGGTGGCATTTCGCGGTAAGATCATAAATGGGAAGGACAAAAGAGATGTGACAGTGGTGAGTACATTCCATGATAATGATATGCGTGAAGTAGAGAAAAGAGGGACAATAGTGGTAAAATCAGTTTTAGTGCAGGGCTATAACAAAAACATGGGTTGGGTTAGCAGGAGTGACGGCCTTATCCATAATAATTCATGCAATAAACTTATAAAATAGTTTTCAATTTTATATTTTTGCATTTCAATTGCCTGGGAAGCTTAGTGAAATGCACATGTTTTTCTTCAATTTTACGTGGATAATCCTTCCTTAGATGTATTTTTTTTAGTGCGATTCTTTTGTTTGATTAGAGATTAGTGCTTGTGTTCATTGCATGATTTACTGTAACCCTTGTACATTCTAACAATGTGTACTGTGACACGCTGGGTGTGATGGGCAGAGGAGGAAGGGAAGTTTAGTAGGGAGTGAATGGTGACGTCAACCTGCAGTCGAGGCTGTTGCCACCCGCCAGGCGTCCGGGAAGGGGAATATGCAGGTTGGGTTCCTCCTCTGTGTTTGTGCAGGAGAAAGTGGAGGTTCCATTGTTTTCCCGGCAATTCAACAAATATTTCACAACAAATAGTATTTTTTCATGACTTTTTTCATAAAAATATTTTTTCAACACCTACTGTACCACTATTTTCAAAAATATAGCATAGAGTAAAATCTCTTGGTGATAAATTATAAATAAACAATTTTTAATTGTTATTAATTTTTTAAATTAATAAATACTCTCTTTAATCATAATAAATCTTCATTGATGTCTTTACCTATTCCATACATTCCATTTTGAAATTCCTACAAATTCCTGCATATTATCGTTAAATATGATAAAATTGAAAATTAGCCAGCAACAATTTATGGCATTACTAAAATGTTACTCCTTCAAACTATATTAATCATTATTAGTTTATCAAATATGAACTATACAAGTTAATATACAATGGATTTACATCATATTGTCGAAGATTCTATCATTTTACATATATTTACATATTTTTAATAATTTATATTAATAATTTTTGTAATTCATTAATATTAATTATTTAATTACTTCATTTTTGTTCAATAATCGGTCAAAAAATTGGCTAAATTTTATGAACTAGAAATTATTTTGACCGCTTAAAACTTCCCATTAAAAAAAGGTAAAAATACGCCTCGATTCTAAATTAAATACCCACCACGGGTAGGAAACCGAGAATTTAAATACCCAGATGAGTGGTTAAAGACCTACATTTCCTCCCCTAATGAATTCTCCTATCTCCTTTACCTCCCACACCTCCTCTTCCCTAGTAACCTTCCTTGATGTCGACATCTCTTTCTACAACCACCAATGATTCACTATTTCAGTCCAATTAAAAACTACCAACAAGCAGCAATACCTCCGCTATAATAAGAGCCACACCTCCCACAAAAAAGATTCCTTCCCCACCCGCTCTCCATCAACGGGTTTGCAACTTTTTGTGCAGTGAAGAAAGCGATGACTAACAAGGCGTTCAAGGTTGGGTGTATAATTTTCTGGATCTCAAAACTTCCGTTTGAAAATAAAAAAAGGAGAATTTTTGGGCACAACAGTAAAAGAAGCAAGCAAAATGAACGGCGTTGCATAAGTCAGATTTGATAATGACGCATTACGACGGTGTGCGCTTCCGCCAAATTTATAAGGGGGAAGGTTACGTCACCATTAACATAATTATGATCTCCAATTATGTATGCATACATGAAATAATGCTTTTCAACACAAATTATGAACACTGCTGAAGAAAAACCATACGGTGCCCGGAAATGATTATTTGGTGGCAGGATATTAAATGATTAATTGAACCGTAAATTAGCACAAGAACTCGCACAATCAGGGCTCGAATATTCCTTGAAAATTTTGAAAAATAATCGAATACAGTTCACATCACTATTCCAATTCCTAAATCCTGTATGTAAAAAAAGACAAAACATATTTGTTCAAAAATGAATAATATTTAGAATAAAACAGAAAAAAAGGTTCAATTTAATATATACTGAGTAGACAAAGGCATAGATTCACTTACATCTTTCCTTGGTGACTCTTTCCCTTGGTTCTTTTTCTTTATTGCTTCAACCAATGCAGCAAAACAATTTTTATTTTCATTCACTGAAAATCAAATACAACGATTACTGAAGCACTCACAACAATAATGCAAAAAGACACAAGTATCCATTTAAATCTATATGTGTGGCGTGTAATGTGTATATGGATTACAGTGAGTATGTATAGATGTACGAGGCATGTCCGGAAAGTAAGTACCGTTTCGTTCTACCGCCGCCGCAACGCTAGTGTCGCAGTTCCGCGCATGATTACTCGTCTCTATGGTTCATTGTCTTTCGACTGACGCAATTACAGCCGGATTGTGTTTTGTTTACATTTGTTAGTGATCGTTTATAATGTTTAAAACAATAGCTGATCCCGCTGACTGTGAAGTGCGTTCTGTAATACGGTTTTCGAATGCAAAGAATGTTAAGCCAGCTGAAATTCATCGTCAACTTGTACAGATTTAATTAACCGGACCATTAATGCAGTACGACACTGTGAAACATTGAGAAAACTTAGGCGCGCGATTCAAAACAAAAGGGGTGGAATGCTCAGTCAAGGCATTGTGTTGCTTCATGACAACGCACGACCCCATTCTGCTGGTGTCACTCAAGACCTTATTCAGTAATTCGGTTGGGAGTAGTTCGATCACCCGCCATATAGCCCCGATCTCGCACCTTCTGACTATCATTTATTCTTGAATTTGAAGCGTGATTTTGGAGGAAGGCGCTTTGACAGCGATGACAATGCAAAGAACGGTGTTCAGCAATGGCTGTCTTCCCTGGTGGCATCTTTCTATGAAGAGGGCATAGAAAAGTTGGTTTCCCATTGTGACAAATGTCTAAACAATGGTGGCAACTATGTAGAGAAATAGTGTAAGATATGCTCTTTCATGTAAAAATAAATCTTGCCTTGAAAAAAACCTTTTATTAGTTTATTTCCCAAACGGTACTTACTTTCCGGACAAGCCTCGTATATGTGTATGTACATGCATGTGTATGTATGTTCATGTATATGTATATATGTATATGTGTACATGTATGCATGTGTACGTAGATATATAATAAATATTTAGTACAAACAGAGGGTGAAAGAAAGAGGATAGGAAACACATAAAATGTAATGGCACAATGGTGTGAAGATGGACCGATGGCTGATTCCAAATGAAAAAAATTCAACTAGGCCGGGAGTCGAACCACGGACCTTTCGATGTCGCGTTGAATGCACAGACCACCATGCTACCTGGTCTACTAAGAAAACACTGGAATCTGTAGGGTTATATACGAAAGAAAACCCCCAGGAGTAGCCCCTACAGTTCGCCGAGAGATGGCGACAGGGCTGTTACACCCACCGGCAGAGAAGGAATGAATACAAGATTGACTCAGGCACACAGACAGTGGTAAAGATTCAGAGCAAGCATTTCGGGGCACGCAGAGCCCAAGAAGTAGAAATGAGCCATTGCGGCCATAAAATCATTCATTCACACAAACCACTCACAGGCGTAAATAATAAATATTTCGTTCAAACAGAGGGTGAAAGAAAGAGGATAGTGTAACATTTAGAAATCCCAGCCATAATGCATATTTCGACAAGGAATATTTTAAAAGCAACCACGTGCCTGTAGAGAATTCTATTTTTAGATTCTGCATTGCTAGGGTTGAGAGGTAGCTACAATTACGCTGCGGTGACCACGACAGCTCGTGATCCAAGTAAAACCAACCAATAGCCGATAGCAATAAACACTATTGTTTAAATTCTGAACACCTGCGGACGAAGGGAAACGAGGGGAAATTCCTTCGAGAACATTCCAATAGAAAGGGGACAATCGGAGGGGGGAAACTAGTATTATATGAGAACTACAGGAGAGCAAAAACTTACAATATTGCTTCTGAGCGATTTCAATTGCTTTAATATCGGACTTCTTATCGACTGTCAGCCACTGAAATAAAAAAATTAAAATTAAAACGATAGAAACAAGTGCCACAGCAGAAAAATATAAATAATGTGAAAAAAGTAAAAATAGTACATACTTTCATAACATCAACTTTGCCAGTAAATATATCCTACAATTACTATTGCTTATTTACAGGTGAAAAACGGCTCACACGTATCGATATTTGCTTAATTGTCCATCAAATAGAGATATAAAATACGAGTTGAATATGAGAATGAACGAGAAAGCAGGCTAAATTCAATTTCCACCGACTGTAGGCATGATTCGTTAAACTAACCGTCACTATATATAGACCTCGATTTTGTGCATTTAGCATTTACGTAACTCGCGATTTTGCACTATGACATTCAGGTCTGGTCAGAAAACACAAGCGGCCATATTCATAGACTGCAGCTAAAGCGCGCTAGTAAGACGACTATCATAGTCGGCTATTAAGAGCGTAATTTAGTCGTATACTAAAAAGTATTCATGGATCCTATTCAGTAAGCCACTAGGGGCTACTAACTTAGATTACTACCATCACCACTATCGTACCGGAGTATATAATTTTAAGTAGCGGCCGCCCTGAAAACAAATTGGCAGCGCTTGGTAATGGCAACACTGTTACTGGATTCTGCGTACGTGAATTCATATGAAATGCATTAATAATGTTCAATTTAAGTACATCAATAACTTCCAATTAAAGTAATTAATAAAAGGCCATCGTTATATTACATAATGAATAACTATATACTTAGTCCATAGCCTAAGAAAATCTTCGTGGCTACTTTCCTTTGGAATATGTTTTTAATTGTGTTTTAATGCTTAATCCCACGAATGAAACACATTTCGCTCTATATCTCTTTTATATTATAAATCACAACCAAATATAAATTAGCATACCTACTTAAGATATATAAATACAATCGATAGCCTATGGGAGCGTCTCTGCAATGCTTAGTTATTCTGATTAGGATGCTTTCTATGATATCTCGAATAAGGTTTCTTTTGGATGATAAGTGTCGGAGTTAACATTATTTATTCGATTCGTAAATGGATGAGGAAAAACATGATTGACAACGGATGGCCAAGAAAAAGTACCAATATCAGTTAGTATTTGAAAATGTATCATACATTATTATTCAATCTACAATAAAGTTTACAATGAAATCTACAATGAAATCTACAACGAATCCTGTAAAATGCCTCAATTTGCACATTTTATAGTACTGACATAGAAACACCTACCTATTTTCTACAAAATGTTATTGCTATTGCAAATAAAAATGTGGAATTAAACGCTATTTACTAACTTTATTTTTATGTATACTGTATTACACCACGAACTTGCACCGATACTGATTAAAATACTCAATTGGCCACACAGCACACTTACTGCATCAAAATATAATTAACTGCATGCAATTGAACCAAATAAAAGTATCGGTTATATTCAAACATGTAAAGAGCTTGCTTAAAGGTTATCACCGTTCCGTTAATAATAAAACCACATCTAATAATAATAACACCACATACAATTGCTTTAAGGTATTCACCGTTCCGTTAGTAATAAAACACAACCACTCCATACAAGAGTAATTTTAGCCACAAGTAAATGGTTAACAACTCATTTGACTGAAAATGAAACAAATTTTGCATTCACAGACTTGTGCTTCACTATTAAAACAACAAATGACCTTGCATATGGTACAGCATATGCTGAAGATAGTACAAAGACAGCATGGTACAGCAATGTCACGATTTAATCAGGATATTTGTCTCTTCACTAATCATTTCTGTTGGGTTATATTGGGCATTTTCCCCGCCTACGACAATTCGTATGTGTTTTGTCGGTGTTTCCCCCTATCGCCATTTGAGGCGAGTGTACAAGTGTGTCGTCGAGTCGGCAGTAGTCTGGCGGTGTCGAGGCTGGGGTGGTGTACGTTGGACGGTGTGTACCACCTCGTCGTTGTGTACGTAGGTTCAATCAACGTGCACGCAACGTTGACGTCAGCTATGATTTAAACTATACTTTATCTATAATTATACCACAGTGGTTGGCAAACTGCGGTTCTTTGGGTTCGTGCACGTGGACATTTTCTTCACGTATAAATATATACTTAATGTTTTGAATAATTTATTTTACTGGTTGTTTGTCTGCTTGTGAACGAGAATGTGAAAACACGTGTGGGAATTGGAAAAAAGTCTTGTTTATTCTCAGCAGTATTGCATTTATATTCATACTATGTGGCAATATAGGTTTCAATTAATTGATGCCTGATAACTGTTATTGTGACTGGATGGTGTTTCCACAAACTAACACGTAGTTGCCATTTAAAAATTAGTTCTCGAAGTTACATTAATCCACGGGAGTGACCATGTATATATGACATTCAAGACGCGAGTTTTTAATTTCGGGTGCGAGGATATGCGCTTAGAGCCGTATGGTTGGACTGTGCACTGTTCACATGACTGCTATTTGGCCTGCGCCTAGCGGTCGAGGGAACGTGTGAGGTTCTGATTTGTGGTGGGACAAGTGCAGCATGCCTGGTGTGGAATCACCCCGTGCCACACACCCTAGTGATGGCTTGCACGGTACATCGTAGATGTAGATATATAATAATACGAGATAGATACAATGTCGTCTGGTAGATACAAGGTAGGATAATACAATGTACTAAAACATGCCATCGCGTGATAGTAACATATATAGTATTTAAAATGTACACTCCTTTCTTGTATTTAAAGAGGGCAGAGAAGAGTCAGTGGAGAGGGCATCCCTTCCGACTCTCGCCACCACCCCTCTCAAAAGATGTCCGCATTCTATTTTATGTTGAACACATTGCTTAACATCCCACTCTCCCCAAACAGTTTTGCCAAGGAACTCAACACAGTGAAAACCATCACAGTGAATAATGGATATAGTGAAGCTGTGATTCGGAAAAAGCTCAATAAAAAACGCTCCATCAGAGCACAAAAACTGTTATACGGGTCATCATTCTGCAAAGACGAAAAGAAACACTGGTACAAACTTTTTTATCACAGGAAATTAACCCAAAAAGTTGCCAACCTCTTTCTCAAGGCAGCAGTAGCAGCAGAATAGGACTGAGCGTAGCGTATTTTTTGACGTCTTCTCAGCTTCTGCTGCTTGACGTTGATTGGATGTGGTGTTTAAAAGGGCGGGATAACGAGTCGGGTGCTGTGATTGGTTCAGGAGTTATCTTATGTTGTCTATTGCGAATTTTGGTCTGTTGCATTTGAAAATAGGGATTTTTTCGTATTTCCATATGTTGTCTATTTTTTTGATTTTCAAGGTTGCCGATTGATGTGGAAAAAGATTTAGCTATGGAGTTGAGGAATGACGAGATGGTACGAATTTGGTACGAATGTTGAGGTTATTTTGGATGTATTCGTTGCTTGGATACTAGGGGGCACTAGCGATGGTTCTAATTATTTTCTTCTGCATTATTTGTAAATTACATATTCAGTTGCGTCTTTGTTGCCGTAGCCCAGGCAGGATATCCGTAACAGAGATGGGGTGGATCATGGATTTTTAAATAATTAGTTTTGTGTCTATTCCAAGGAGACTATGGCGTTTGATGAGTGGTTAGATAGATCCGTTCGCGCAGTGGGCTTTTTATCTGGCAATGTCGGTATGGGCCTTACAGGAGAGTTTTGAGTCAAGGTGGACTCCGAGGAATATGACTGACTGTTTCTTGGTTAATTGTTGATTATTTAGGGTGATGGATCTTGTCATGGGTTTCCTGTTACTTCTGGTGAAGACGATGAATTCACTTTTGGTGGTATTTATGGATAGTTTCCAATTCTTCAACCAGACTGCGATGAGGTCGATGTGTTCCTGGATCGTAGATGCAGCGTAGTTAGGGTTGAAGGATTCTGCCAGGATAGCTGTGTCGTCAGTGTAGAGGTAGGGTTTGAGTTTTTGGGTGGGGGGAAGGTCGTTGATAAAGAGGTTAAAGAGGAAAGGAGAGAGAATTGAACCCTGTGGAACGCCTGAGGAGATGGGATGAGAGGGGGAGGAAGAGAGATTTACTTGAACGAAAAAGGAGCGGTTTGAGAGGAATGATTGAATAATTTTGGTGAGGTAGGCGGGTATTGGGAGTGAGGTAATTTTGTGAATAAGGCCTGAGTGCCATACTCGATCAAAGGCATTTTCCAGATCCAGGAACACACTAGTGATGGGTCGGTCGTGATTGATCGAATCCCGAGATAAAGTTCTCTTAAAAGATTGTTCGATGAACTGGATCTCTCCAATGACCGAGGAGTTCATCTTTCCCTTTTCACGATAGGAATGATTGTATGACATCAAATATCGATCACGAGAAGTAAGACCGGACAAAAATAATGAGACAAATACAGATATGACTCTGAGGAGGCAACATTTATTGAAATAAGTGTAATAAAAAACTATACACTACATCTACGAGATATCGTGCAAGCCACCACTAGGGTGTGTGGCACGGGGTGATTCTACACCAGGCATGCAGCACTCGTCCCAGCACAAACGGGCAGAATATATTTAGTAAATCCATTAACAAACACAAAGTACCCATGGACTGGAAAATTGCACATGTCACTCCCATATTCAAAAGCGGTGATAAGGAACAGCCATCGAACTACAGACCGATATCTCTCACATCTATCTCTTGCAAAAACCTTGAACATATAATTGTAAGTTCAGTTATGAGACACCTCGATATGCAGAACTTGTTCACAAAAACGCAACACGGATTCAGAAAGGGAAGATCTTGCAAAACTCAATTAGCAGTTTTTCAATTTTTGCAATTTTTCTTGACTTTAAAAAGGCATTTGATAAAGTTTCCCACAGTAAGCTAATCATGAAGTTAAAATCCTACGGTTTAGTCGACGACGTAATTTCCTGGATTTGAGAATTCTTAAGCATTCGCGTTCAAAGGGTCGTATTAGATGGCGCTATCTCTAATAAAGTAAAAGTCACATCGAGTGTCCTACAGGGAAGTGTCATAGGACCACTTCTGTACCTTTTGTACATAAGCACCATCGGTGAAACAGTTGACAGAAAGCTTAGATTATTTGCAGATGACGCAGTGGTGTATAGAGAAATTCGTAACTTTAATGATAAGGAAGCACTAACTAAGGACCTCGAGGTAATACAGGAGTGGTGCGATGCGTGGCAGCTGGAATTAAACCTGAAAAAATGCATTGTCATGAATTTTTGGAAACGGAAAAACGCTTCTCGTAACAGCTATTGCATAAACAACAGCAAATTAGAGACTGTAGAATCGGTTAAATACCTCGGACTTAAACTGACTAATGATCTCTCGTGGAGTAAACATATTCGAGAAATTACTGGTCAAGCTAATCGTAAATTGGGATTTGTTAAAAGAGTACTAGTCAAGTGCGACGATAAAGTTAGGGAAATCAGCTAATTCTCCCTGGTTAGACCCCACTTGGAATATGCTGCCAGTATTTGGGATCCTTATGAGATAGGCTTGGAAACTGAGTTAGAACAAGTGCAGCAAAGATCAGCAAGATACGTTAAAGGCCGTTATGATAATCTCATTAGTGGAACTGACCTTTTGCAGAAACTGGGATGGGAAACGCTTTCAGACCGTCGATTAAAATTTAGACACAATCTATTATGTAAATTTCAAACCGGCCTATTCTCTGACGACGTTGATAATATTTTACGAAATCTGACATACTACGGTAGATCAGATCATGAGAATAAAATTAGGGAACTAGACTGCAAAATGAACAGATTTAAAATGTCTTTTTTCCCACGAACGATAAGGGACCACAACAGCTGCCAATGAGACTTTTATCTAGGTTTGTCGTTAGGTAGTGTAGCTCTTAGTAGTAGTAGTACTCCTAATACTTGAATCCTTATCTGTTACCCAGAACTAGCAGCACGCCGTGTATGTTTTCTACATAAGTCTTGAGTCTTTGTCCATTTGTGTAGTTGCAAAATAGATGTATTTTAACGGTCCCTCTCCATTGTGATAATATATGTAGTGTAGTGCATGCTTGAAGGTTTCGTCTCGTGACAAGCATTAGCGATTTATGATAATGCATAATTAGTCGTAGTTACACTAACTTTAGGGTATAGTGTAACACATGTTGGTGAATACTCACCCCCTGCCACACACCCTAGAGGTGGCTTACAGGGTATTTTGTAGATGTAGATGTTCCCAGAGAACTACGAGGGATGAAAAAAACGGATAACAGTGAATCGTAGGCCTTCATGAGATCTAAAAAAACTGGCCAACAGATTCGAGATCCGACTTCTAGTTTAGAAGCTACAGTCAAAAAACCACGAGTTCAAGAAAAGCCTACTTTGACACAATGTTACCAGATAACTAAAAGGAATGGAAAAGAACGAATAAAGTTGTAGGCCTGAATGAGATCTAAAAAAAAACCACCCAACATATTCGAGATCCAACTTCTAGTTTAGAAGCTACAGTCGAAAAACGGCAAATTTCACAAACATCCGAATTTGGCGCCATGTTACCAGCCAAACCATTGGTTAAGTCCAGGTTTTTACTATTTACTTGCAAAGGGCATGTCAAGGCGCAAGCCCATGTTAAGTTTCAGAAACATTTGACAGTTTTACCAAAATTCGACTTTGGCACCATGTCTATACCCGAGTACTATAAGAGTTAGAAAAAAACAAAAAGCATGAAGTTGTAGGTCACGATGAGATCTAAATCCTCAGGGAAAATAGATTTCAAATCAGAATCCTAGTTTAGGAGCTATAGTAAAAAAACCACAAAAAAATGGAATCTCTTCACTTCGTCAGATTTCAGATCCGACCCACCGTTCAAAAGATATGAAGCAAGAACTGAAATTCTACTTTTCGAAAAGTCCAAAAATCCACCATTTTTATTTTTTTTGGGTCACTTCCGGTTAAAAACTCCATTATTTCGGGATTTTTCCTCCAATGAATTCTCTTAAGGTCCGTGAAAAATTGCAGGCTCCTAGCTCGTCTGGAAGTGGCCGGGAATTTGTATACGTGAGTGAGTCACACATGCGGCTGTATAGTATTAGGAATCACGAATGGCCAGCGAGAGCAGCGTTTGTTACCGTTTTCTATCAATCACGACTTTCCTGAGAGATCATTAATCGTAGGCAACTTGAACAGATTACTAGCTGGAAAATCAATCAATCATGACCTTACACTCACGATCGAATCACAAGTGGGAGTGATAGGCGTGACCGGGATCTCCAAAAGACTGACTTTGCCCATCACTAGAACACACTGATGGTGTATTTTCGAATGTTAAAGTTGAATATGATATTTTCCACCATACACAGTATTTGGTGGTTGGTGGAGTACTTTTTCCGGAAGCCGATCTGTTCGTCACAGATTAGGTTATGGTTGGAGGGTTCGATTTACAAGCGGTTGAGTATGGTTCTTTCTAAGATTTTTGAAACGGAGGATAGGAGGCTGATTGGTCAGTAGCTGTCTGGGTTTGATGGAGGTTTTTCAGGTTTTGGAAGGACGATAATTTTTGCAGTTTTCCAGGAATTTGGAAAGTAGGAGTGGGAAAGGCAGACGTTTAAGAGGTTTTGAAGGAATGTAAGGAAAATTTTGGGGAGGGATTTGACCAGTTTGTTGGAGAAGTTATCGGGACCGGGAGCTTTTTTGAGTGGTAGGTTTCAGATTATGGATTGCAATTATTGAGGTGTGATGAGAGGGAAGGGAGGGGAAGGGCAGTAAGAAATGGTGGTGCAGGAGTCAGAGCAAATTGGTTCTAAGGTAGAGGTAAGAGAGTTTTGAAAAGTAGTTACACGTTTTGTGGCGAACAGGTCAGCTTTTTCGCTGTCCCTGTAGGCTGCTGAGGTGGTGGTGATGAGGGCCGGATGTGGAGTGCGGCGTTTGCGAGGCATTTTGCGAGGTCCCATACCGAATTGCCTTTGTGAGTCAGTTGTTTGACTTTCTCGTCTCACGGCACGTTTTTATCTTGGTGGATTCTGGTATGTTTCCATAGGGTTTTTGCTGCGTTCCTTCTATTGACGAGTTTGATGATGGTTGGCGGGAGAGCTGGACTGTCGGTAGCGAATGGTTTGGGTGGTAGAGTGGCTGAACGGAGGGATGAATCCAGGTGTTTGGTCAAGGCTGCTACTGCTTCGTCAATGTCTTTGGAAGATTTACTGGTGCTTGGATCGGGGAGAGAGATGGATTCTGAGATGGTGATAAATTTCTGCCAGTTAATTGACTTGCGAGGCGGGAGGAGTGGAAGGGAGAGGGGAATGTCAGTCCTGAGCGGGTGGTGGTCCGAGGCTTGGATGTGGGAAAGGGTGCGTGGAATGAAATGCATGGGAAGGTGAGAGAAAATGACAAGGTCGAGGATGTCTGGTTTGTGGAGGGGGTTTGAAGGATTGTGGGTTGGGAAGAGTAGAGCTATGATTTGGAAAGTGGATTTAATTTCTGTATTTCTAAGTTGTGCTCCTCTTTGGTTTGTGGTGGTATTGCATCCCCAGGTGAAGTGCTTGCTGTTTAAGTCTCCTGCGATGATTGATGAGTAGGTGGTGAAGGATGATAGGGCGAGAAGATCAGTTGTATTCCAGTTTTTACCGGGGGGGGGGGGGGGGGGTAGATACGCTGACAAGAGCTGCAGGTTTCCAATGGCGGTTTGAATGCGGATTCCTGTGATTTCGAGTTTGGCGGTGACTGGGGGTGGGAGCGGTTATGAGATTAAGTTATTTTTTAGCTAGAATGAGAACGTGACCACCTTTGAGAGTGGAGTGGTCTAGTAGGAAAGAGGAATAGTTTCGGATGGAGAAGCGGTTTTGCAGTTTCAGCCAGGTTTCTTGCAGGAGGATGATGTCAGCTTTGGTGTCGTGAAGGATTTGATGGAGTTCCTCCTCTCCATTTTAATCTCTATCGCTTCCTTTGTCAAGCGATCCCAACATTTTTCTGAGCGCCAGAGAACTCTCGTATCGTCCCATTTAATGCGATGGTCCAGACTGAGGCTATGTTCAACCACCGCTGATTTCTCAGGCTGTCCAAGTCGAAAATGTCTTCGGTGTTCCTTCAGTCAAGTGGAAATCATTCGACCAGTCACTCCCACATTGACCTCGCCACATTCACAGGGTATTTTATATTTATTTTTTTTATTTTACGGCAAATTTCCTTTGCTTTCAAGAGGCCCTCTAATATTTCAAGGATTTTGGATTTAGAGGATGAACACACTAAACCGACAGCCAGAGCCATTTTACCATATGTTTCCACGATATTTGGAAAAATTTCGAGGGTTTTGAAGAGGTATAATATCGACACCATTCACAGACCAATGGCCAATTTAAGGGATTGTCTCGTGAGAGCGAAGGACCCAGTGGGCCTCATGACTCAGGGAGTCTATAAAATACCCTGTGAATGTGGCGAGGTCTATGTGTGAGAGACTGGTCGAACGATTTCCACTCGAGTGAAGGAACACCGAAAACATTTACGACTCAGACAGCTGGAGAAGTCAGCGGTGGTTGAACATAGCCTCAGTCTGGGCCATCACATTAAATGGGACTATACAAGGGTTCTCTGGCGCTCAGAAAAATTTTTGGATCGCTTGACAAAGGAAGCAATAGAGATTAAAATGGAGAGGAGGAACGTAAACCGGGATTCGGGCTATACCATCAGCAGCTCGTGGAATAGGATCCTAAAAAGAATGCAGGTTGACAAGAGCAAGGCCAACGGTCAAATTTCAACGGTCAACGGTCCTCTGGCTCAACAATCGGGACACGACCAATCCCCCAACGTCCGTATAAAACCAATGGACAGTTTAGTTACATGACATTAGCCTTGAGGATGGGTAACGAGTCAGTACCCAAAACGTCGGCAGCATTTCATTCACTCACCCGGTATAGAGCCAGAGAAGAGTTCATCACTGCAATTCGCTGGGAAAGCGTGAAATCTTACATCTTTTCGCCCTTATACATTTTTTATACAATGCAAAGAAAGTTAATTAACAAAGCAATTAATATGAAAAATACAAAGATGATTTAAACAAAAGATAAACAAACAAATCACCAAATTACAAAAAGATGTGTCACCACACCACTCACTGCACACTTTCTTCTCTCCTAAACACCCACATTTCAAACACCAGCATCCTCATATTTCTACCTCAAATGTTCATGTTTCTGCAACACTCAGTCCTACACTCCATATTAGACTCTTGGCCTGGTTTTCATCATATTCCTACTAAGTTTGGTGCCATAAATTTTCTCCTATTTGTGAATGCATCCTTTGCTAATGCTATTCTCCTAATATATTCACTATTATGTCAATTATCCTCCAGTGTAGTAACAAGGTAATAAAGGTGTGTTACCTGCTCTAGTTTGTGCCTTCCTATTTTTAAGGCCAGCCTCTATTTATTTGCCAATAAAACATCATTTCCTGAGTTTTCTTATGATTGACTCCCTATTTCCACACTGATTTTATAAAGCATGCACCAATTCATTGCAGAAATAAAGCATTTAAAAAAATATATTGAAACTTCAGCTTAAAATATTTCTAATAGCTCCTTAAGGTTGCGAACTATCCTGATACAACAATTGGTAACAGATGTTTACATAGTGCAGGGCCCACCAGTCCAATGAAACCTCAAATAGGTCTCCAGAAGTCCAAAGACTATTGCACACAGAGATAAGGCCCAAATGTATTTTACAGTTAAGATTTAAGCATTCTAAGTTTTACCAATCCTCACGTATATCCCCTAAGTCATCACTACAAACACATAGAAAAATATTTCATACATCCCCCAATTAGAACTTTAATTAAGCTATACAAAAAAGAAATATCCAACAAAAACACTTACAGTATTTGTGAGGGCTAATGTGTTGCCAACATTATTCTTCTCAAGTTTTTCTTCATTGGAGACTTGGTCCACAATTTCAGAGACAGGACGAGGACCCAATGAATCACATTCAGAGTTGTACAGCACAATGAACCTGAACCAAGGAAATATAGTATATGTCTTCAATGACTAACATTCTAAAAACAAAATAGAGCATGAAATATACCTTTGATGACGATTCACCAGAGTTTTCCTGTCGCCCAATGTGCTGAGTCCTAGTTCTTTCAATTTTTTTCTTAAATCTTTTTCCTGTAACAGAGGATAGACTAGCTTTGGCAATGGCTTTCGGCGATCAACCTCAGTAAATACTCTGAAAAACAAGAAATCAACATTTTTAATCCACAAGGTCTATATGAAAGCACTCAGCTACAAACACTGGATCTTTTCAAGTGAAAGGAGAAGTATGTTATATTCATCTGAAAAAGTGACAGTGAAAAGGAAAAATGTGAGGATATGGAAAAATTCCAAACACAGGGAAAACTACTACCAATGGCTGAAGAGGTGGATAGTGGAGGGTAGAATTTTGGCCAAGAGGGGAAGGAGAGAAGAGAGAGAACTTTCTAAGCTGAGAAGGCGGACAGAAGGTATGAAGTGTTTGAATTACCCTTTGCCATCTGTATGAATTTTACGGCTAAACCATCAAATTAGTCAACACTGGTCTCGCCAAATAGTGATAAATTTGCTATTGGCACTTATGGCGGAACCCCAATGTAGAATTATGCAATGTTACTACACTGTAGCGTGGGCATAAAAGTTATGAAGATAACATTCAGTTCATTGAGAAAAAGGTCAGCCAAAGGACTGCATTGTGCAATGGAAAAATAGGATTGAAGTTGATTTAAAATTTTAAGTCCCACTATAATAAATTTCCAAAAGTGTAATTTATAAAATACTAAAATGGTAAAGCAAATATATTTGGTTTACAAAAAAAAATTGCCACAGAGAAAGTTCAAACCAGAGTAGTACCACAGTCAGGGGCGGCTCCAGCCAGGGGGCGCGGGGGGCGCGCGCCCCCCCCTGGGCGGTGACTGACGGAATTTTTTTGCTGCTTGCAATCTCCTCTTAGGGCAGGCGCGCACTAGCGCGACCACGACCTGTGGCACACGACCAGTTTTAGCATTGCAACTAATGGAGCGACGCGCACTAGGCCAAGTCCGACTCGTTGGTCGGACCCGAGTCGTCCGACCAAAATTTTTGAATTTGGTCGTTCCCGACTCAGCGGTCGTTGCGGCCAGAAATTACACACATTCGTATGGCGCGCCGCGCACTGACTCCGACTTCACTCCGACCCGACCATACGAACTGAGCAAGTGGACGGTGAATGTGTTTTGCTATCATGGGTGTGGTCGTGGTCGTGCTCTGGTCGGAAGGTGTACGACAGAGATCTGTCGTGGTCGTGACCGTGTTCGTGGCCGCGCTAGTGCGCGCCTGCCCTTACCTATGCCAGGAAAGGCGAGAATGAAATGATGGCTCGTAACCCATTGTGCTACAAAGTATCAATTTGTGAAGCGACGCGCGTGTGGCCGAAGTCACCCCATTCCACGGTACATACATTCTTCCTTCCTATAGCCAGAAAGAGTTTTTCTCGAAGTTGAGATGTTCCGAATAATTTGTTTCACTATCGGCAGGTGAGTTTATTTTCTTTGTAGAAAATTTCTGCAACTATATATTCCTTAGATGAGCTTGCCAGATCTATGATTCGAATTTGAAAGTCTGCAACTCCGACAACAGATTCATCGATCGTTTCCACTCGTGCGCACGGTCAAGCAGCACAAAGGTGGAGCGCAGGTATCTGTTTTGCTGGCCTTCTGTTTGAAGTTGGATCTCTGTACAATTACGAGCAAAAATTGTTGAAGATTTCCTCTGACGACACATTCTAAAGTTGAAGATAAAACTTTCTCTCTGAAACGGTTGGAGTAATTCATCAATCACACGTGAGCTTGGACAGTTGCATTCGTGTTGGGGTTGTATTCTTTTTTTATGTCATCAAACTGATTTCTCTTTCTTTGTGTACGTGTAGATCTAAATTTATTTGCATAGATATGCAAAATGGATAGGTGGCTAATAAGGAAGAAGCCTCGGCTAGAAAATGATTCAAAGGAACAAAATTCGACATCTCTTCCCGCGACTTCGAAAGACGTGAATCATTCGGAAGTGGTGTTTGACCCTGATGGAGCTGAATGTTCTCCACCCGTGACATGCACCGGACTGCAACTATCTACGAGCAACAACGAACAAGCGTCATCGAGTTCTCTGGAGGTAAGGTTTTGTAAAAAAAGTGCGGTATCACGGGAAAAAGTCAGCAAAAACTGGGGAACGTATGTGCTCCGGAGTAAAAATTGTTTTACAGTAGCCTCTTTCTTCGCAGTGCGAAAGTCATAAACAAAAATAAATTATTCTGAATAAAACTCAACGATTTAAGGAGGTCCCAAATCCTTTTGTTATTAGAGAGAGATAGCTAAATTCGGGAATCTATTTACTTCTGAAATATACATGGGATGGAAAACGCTTTCAGTTTTTGATGTAGTTTGAACATTTCAACTTTATTGGATCTAATTTTTTTGGAGGAAGATTGGAGTTCATTACCGTTATATCTCAATAATTTCACAGAATTCGCATTCATTTTAGCATGAAATCTTACAATCTTCGAGTAAAAATGTTTTGGTTGGTTATCCCACGTTATTATCTATTGCTTGCGCTATTTATCTTTTGATAACTAGTATCTACATATACATATACTATACAATATACTATACAACCGCTTGTGTAACTCACTCACGTATACAAATTCTAGGCCACTTCCAGTTCAGCTAGAGTATTGAAATTTGGCACACTTGTAGCTCATATCGTGTAACCTACGGGAAAAGTCGGAAAACTCTACTTTTTTTAATTTTAAACCCTCCAAAACGGAAAATATCTTGCGTCGCTGGGCTTTTTGCACGGCGCAATATTTACGTATTTCACCCATTAAAACTATTACATTTCAACCGCTTTAATTTTTTCTTAATTATGATGTAGAAAAAGTGTACTATCTTATGCTTTCAATAGTTTTACATAGAAGTATCCGATTAATGATTATTTCCGCCATTTTAACGATTTTCCGAACGTTGAATTCAACATCCATTGTTTACGTGTACTGGCTGAATAAATCAGCACCTAATAACAAGTAATAAATAATAAGAACGAGGACGACCAAGTTCCATCAGATTCTTACTTTTCCTCAATCTGATTTTCTTGTATTCCTCATTCCATCGAGGTATTTTGATGCAGTGAGCGAAAAACTTCCATTATTTGTTGTAACTCATCCCGCACGAAAACTTTTATTTTCGTTTAAGAGAAGAAGCATTGAAAAAATATGTTTGTGAAATTTTTACAAGTTGTTAATAAGATATTCTTCCACAGGGCAATAGAAATTCATCTGATGGTTCCATAAGTATACCGAAGTATGACGTTGGCCTTTACATCAAAATCATGGAAAAACTAGATGATTTTACCAGATATAACCTATTGAATAATCCATGGACTCCTCCACCTGGATACAATTTTCCGGTTTCCTTGCATGCAAAACGACATGGAGAACAAGAGCGTAGTGAACGCAGATCTGTCCAAGTTAGTCATTTCACAAACTATCCTTGGTTAGTCTTCTCTGAAGAAAAACAGGGTCTGTTTTGCAAGTTCTGTGCGGTCTTTTGCTATTCTAAGCAGAGTGGAGGACAAAAAACCGTACCCTTAAAAAAATTAGTCACCGAGCCTTTACAAAAATATGCAAAACTTTCTGGAAAAGATGGAGATTTGGAAAAACATCGTGCAAACAAATATCACCGGGATGCGGATAAAGATGGCAATGCATTTTTGAAGGCTTACAAAAATCCAGAACACAGCATAATTAATCTAATAAGCGAAGAGAGGAAGAAACAGATCATGAGTAATCGTGCCCGGCTAGTCCCAATAATTAAAACAATAATGTTCCATGTTCCGCTGAGAGGTCACAGTGATGATGGGAGTTTGCTCGAAGATTCTGAAGATCTTCTTCACAATGATGGAAATTTCAGAGCTTCATTAAGATTTAGGATTGACAGCGGAGATGTGGATTTAGAAAATCACCTAAAAACGTGCAAGGGGAACGCGACCTATATTGGCAAAAATACTGCCAATGAATTGATTACTTGTTGCGGGCAAGAAATTTTGAGTTGTTCAAGAACGTGTTCATGCAGCCAGATATTTCTCTGTCATTTTTGATGAAGCAACAGATATGTCGCACACATCTCAGTTGACTGTTTGTTTACGATATGTGTACGATGGACAAATACATGAAGATTTCGTAGGTTTTCTGGATTTGCACCACCATAATTATTCTGGGGTTGAAGAAGAACCAAAGATTACCGGCAAAATTTTAGGACAATCTGTTTTATTTCTACTTAAACAGATGAATTTAGATACAAAATATTGCATAGGTGTTGGTTGTGATGGTTGTTCTGTTAATATATCAGAGAGTAGAGGCGCGGTGTCCGAAATACAGACAGAAGCGATTTACAGTCTCTTATGTAGTTGCAAGAACCATGCTCTCAATTTAGCCATATCTAGGAGCTCTAAAGTTCAGAGTGTGAGGAATGCTTTTGGCGTAATTAATGAAGTCGTCTCCTTTTTTAAAGCATCAAGTAAACGTAATAAAACCATTGTTGATATCTTAGGTCATCAAATGACAGGTAACTGTGAGACTAGATGGGTAGAAAGGCATAAAGCTATTGTAACTTTTAGAGACGACTTACCTGATATTGCCAAAGCTCTCGAAAAAGTGTCAAAGTGGGATGATTATAAAACGGCAACTAAAGGAAAATGTTTATTGTTATCAATTTGTAATTGTGAATTCATTTTAACTGTATATAGTCTGAGTGATGTTTTGAGTGCAACTTATATTTTAAGCAGATATTTGCAAAATGAGACTGTAGATGTTTTTCAAGCTAAAAAAAAAGTTTACCAAACTTTTGAAGTACTATAAGGATAAGCGGTTGAACTCTTATAAAATTTTCTCTGGAATTTTTGCAAAGGCTAAGAAAATTATGGAGGAAATGGACATTCCAATCCACATTCCACGTGCAGCCAATCGACAAAAGAATCGAGCAAATTACCCGGCTACCAATGATGAAGATGATATAATCGCGTATTGGGAAAAAATCATCTATATTCCCATCTTAGATTACGTAAATACGGATATCAAGGACAGATTTGGTGGAGAGTCAATAGAGTGCTTCAAGTTGAATACACTAATCCCAGCTGTTTTCATGGAAATAAAAAATTCGGACTCGTTAGAAAGCATGCTTGAAAAAATATGTGATAAATATGCACCGTTATTGAAAAAAAATAAAAGTACAATGTTAACGGAATTAGATAATGAGATAACTTTTTTGAAAAAAAAGTCCGGAATTTAATGACATGAAATCAATGAAAACTGCCATGGAACTTTACATGAAATGTGATGAAAATGATTACCCTCTGTTGAAAATCTTGTATCAAATTTTGGTGACCCTACCCATTTCTGCTGCTACGGCTGAACGGAGCTTTTCAGATTTGAGAAGACTGAAAACTTGGCTCAGAACAAGGATGAATGAAGATCGATTGACTGGGTTGGCGTTGTTATATATTCACAGAAACATAAATATTAATACTGACAATGTAATCAATCGGTTTGCTAGTCAAAAGACTAGAAGATGTGAATTCTTATTATGATGCATAAAATTTTATCGTAATTTTATTTCTAAAATGTTTTATGGTCCTTTTACTTCTAAAATTTAATGTAAGTTCATGTTAAAAAACCATGTTACTCTATGGTTCCTGCAGAAATCTAGCTTTCTTATTCTTTAAATATATCTTGCTATATACATCAGAAAATTTGTGTGTGCACATGAATGTATTTATAAATACCTGATAATAATCTCTATAATAACTTCTCAAAAATATTTTCCAAGATATTCAAATGAAATGCGGCAAATGATTTTACTGTCGACTTCAGTTGTATTTTCTTCTTGATCAATCATACAGTAGTTCCTGAAATCCTAAAGTTAAATACTTATGGGTAAGATTGGAATTGAATATATTGAAGTGAAAACTTCATTTCGCCCGCTAAGCACTTTTGTCAAGGGGTATAAAATGCGAACTCGCATCACGTACCGTAGACTACCCTCTATTTATAAATGTTACGCTTATGCCTGCTTTTTCTCTCTCAATTTTTGATCTACAGCGATGGGGTTTGCTGCATTTGGTGTGGATTCTCTGTTTTCATGATTTGATCATAATTGAAAGTGCATAAATAATACATGAGTCGTAAATTATATTCACAATTTTCCCATAAGATTGCACGGCGTGTTTTTTTATTTTCTCGCCCTATTTCCCTCACCTCTCCATCGAAATCTACGATTCGAACGTCTATTCAAAGCTTGTGTCTCCCGCTTGGAACGAAAAAATATACAGATCGTTTGAAATTCCATACGTAAATCGGAAATTACTTTTACAACTTTTTCCATAAAATAACATGGGCTTTTGCAATTTTCTCGGTGTATCGCTTTTTTAATTCGCTCATTAAAACCAAACAATATTTACCAATTGCTTCATTTTTTCTCAACTATAATGCCGAAACTCCTATCTTATTTTGACGCTTGTATGCCACATCATCTGGTTAATGGTTATTTTTTATCTTTGAACGAAATTCGTAGTACTTTTAATGCTACTTCCATTGTTGTCCGAGAGTCGTTCCCAATGTAAACACGAACGTCTCATCACCCTCGTCACAATCACGATTTGACGTGTATATATATATATATATATATATATATATATATATATATATATATATATATATATATAGAGAGAGAGTGGGGGAGGGGGGAGGGGTAAGCAGCCCGTCGCGCCCCCCCCCTCAAGGAAATCCTAGAGCCGCCCCTGACCACAGTCCATACAGTCGTATCGAGCAATGCAATTTTCCCTATACAGACTTGCAGGGGGCAGTCTACATAATAATAATACTGTATTCACAAAGAGACAAAATACGGTTGTATAGGTTTCGTCATAACATAATGATTAAAGTAATATACCATCATCATGAATAAACTTTGTGATTGAAAAATAACATTTCTGTTGCAGAAACTTTTTCATCTTCAACATGAATCTTATCATAGAGTCAATACCCTTCAAATATAATGGAACTTAATTGAAAATTTTGGTTCCGATAGCCAATGGAATTCTGGCAGACAACCTTAACTTACGAAGTGTAATATGTGGAGCCCCTTGTGGAATAGGTGTGGACACTTATTCATAGTACATACACGATAGATTTTATATACATGGACAAATGATATATGTACAAACAAGGAATAGTTAATATATTTAATTTAAGGAACAAGGGTTTGAACATTAAAGAACAATGCACGGTTTATTATATGAGAATACGTGATCCCTAAATATTTCATTTACTTAGAAACATGCGAGTATTTTCTGTTTAACTGTAGCTCCTCATCTGAGGAATTTGTCCAATGTATCCTCTGCTACATTCTCTTCACCCTCGTCGCGTGAACAAAGTCGGCAGAGACATCTAATAATGATAATGGGCTTCCTTTGTTGCCCTCTTGCATAAAGTAGCATCGTAATCCGTTAATGAACTTCCTGGTATCCTGAGAAGTCACTCGGCTATGCTCAGGTACGTCCCCATCTCCATCACTATCCTCACCTTGCTGCCTGGATAAATGGTTTCGACAATATCATCTTCACTGTTTTCCCTTGTGCCATATAGCAGTTCACACTGTAGTCGATATTATCGAATTTCCCATGGTTCCTTACTTGGTGTGGTTCCGAGATAAATCCACTTTCACTTTCAGGTGCTTCTGGAATTTCTGCGTTGGAATGTTTAAAACCACAATGAAGAAAACAATTTTGAATCGTTTTACAGGTGACCTCTCGCCAGCTTTCAGCCAGAAACATTATCGCCTGCACTATGTTCACCTTTGAATTAGCTTCCTTGGCAGTGGATAATGATGTCAGAAGGTTATCTTCTATAGATTCTAGAATATAATCTACAAATTTCCAACTGTAAAACGTTTGTAAATTTTTTATGATCCCCATACCCATTGGTTGCAGCAAAGATGCTGTGTTGGGGGGCAGAAATTCGAACTGAATGTATTTTAAATCACTTGAACAAATAGGATTTGCCATACAATAGAGTATTTGCACACTTTTGGGAAGTGACATCTAAAAAATCTATCGATACTTCAGACACTAAATTTTCATTCTGACGCTCGAGAGGCTTTTCGTTAATTTTTTATTACCTAATAAAATCTAATAAATTATTATTGCGCCGAAACACTGGTCTGCCATGTTTTGTAGGCTCTGACGTCATCTCCCATACTCGACCATTTGTTGATTTGGAGATTGTGTGACTGTGTAGTCTTAGCGTGCGGACGAAACTTTAGCTATTAATTAGCAAATATTGAAATAACTTCGAAAAGGTAAATACTATTTCACTCTCAACGCACAGCTAGGCTATTTCGCTTCTGCTAATATGTGAGATGACGTCACACTACGAAGAACCGGGGGGCGTTTAGACCTAGGTTGGGCGTTTAGACCTAGGCAATTTCGATGCTAAAACAATGCATATTAAAAGCTATTTATTAAATTAATTAGTTGGAATTATACCTTGGTATTTCGTACGTGGCATTTCGAAACCAAACACTACTCTCTATAATAAATTTCAACAAAATACCTCACTTACGCAAATACTCTATTAACAAGAATTAGAAGAATGTTTCTTGATTTTGAGCTAATTTCGTATCCCAATCGCTCAACCATTGCGTAAAGAGGCCCGCAGCCATCCATGCCTTGGATTGGCGTGGTTAGATTGTTAGATTGTTATTGGGGGGGCCTTCGTCAGAAGCCCGGGCACATAGACCTTTCTTGGTCCATTGTGCCAATCCCATGCCTGTCTGCCACTTGCAAACAGGGGACAAGAGCACCACGGTAGAGGTATGGAGGGTTGGCCTCCCCCTGCCTCACCCCAGTACCAGGTATGGAGGGTGTCCTCCCTCTAACTCTCCCGGTCTGGGTATATCTCCCACCGGCCTCCCAGTGGTCTGGAGGGAGTATCGCCTCTCCATCCACGCCTGGTGCAGGTATGGAGGAGGGTCACCCATCCAACCACTGTCCGGGCCCAACGTTGCTTAACTTCGGTGTTCTGATGGGAACCGGTGTTTCAACATGGCTAGGCCCTTGCCCCGATTGGCGTGGTACTCCACCGGTAAACTGTTCATTCTAAATCCTTTAAAGCATCGAGGCTTAGCACTTTTTGCAATAACCAGAAGTTTTTTTGTCAGTTCCCAAAACATTTGCACAGCACAAAACAGTGAAGCGATCCATCAGTTTTTTTGGAGCCCGTTAGTTCTACATAAATGTAGCAAAGAGAGCCATTTGGTGTAGCACGGTAATAAGTCCTGTTTCATCGGCGTTGTAAATGTCATCCACACAAAACTTCTGGAGTAACGAGGGCAATTTGTTCGATTTCCACTCCTCTGCACTCACAATATCGGCACTATTTTTTTTCTCCATGAGTTCTCATGAATTTTATCTTAAGAATAAGTGCAAACGCAAATTTATAAAATGCATAATTTGTTGTTAACTAAGAAAATATTTAAACATTATCTAGTCCTACAGTTTGTCGCAAATCGAAAAATTAAAGTTAATTCAAGACATTCTTGAAAATTTTCTTTGATCCATAATCTGTAACAATATTATTATTTGAGCATGTTAATAATTTCGATTAGTGTTCTGTTGCCAAACTGGGTGGGGCGCTGACCGGCTGCCATTCCCACAGAAGCAAGGCCGTTGAGCACTAGGGTACATCGAAAAAACATTTATTTTGAATTTCGATTTGAAATTTTGGGAAAAGGTGCGATTCTAGCCATAGATACACCAAATACAATATTTTCAAAAAATATTAATATTTAGGGGTCTCACCCTCCCTCCCATTGGTGCAGTGGAGGGGAGAAAGTGACCATTTCCTTAATTAGTTAGTAGCATGGGCATCCAACGGAAATTCAAAATTATTTTCTACTTGCTTAACAGCGCCACCTATAGGTGGGGCGCGACCCGAAACTTTATTAAGTAATACTTTCAAACAATAATGTTAATAGTTTCTTGATTGAATTATTTAAATCCATTTCGTGAGCATTAAGGCATTAAAATTTTGTTTTAAAATTATTATTCCAAACCATCTATGCCCGCCATGGCCCTTCTGCCTCGCCACCTCCAACCTCGCCAAATCATATGTTGCACGCGGGCTTGGAATGCAATTGGCTGACTTGCAATACTACCCTTTACTTCTCCCAGATTTGCATTTCAGTTCGACCGATGGTTAATTATAACCATCGCAGGAATAGTACTACCGGTAAAGGTGAGTTAGCGTCCAGTCTGGGAGAAAATTAATTTCACCTGCTTCCCGATCACCTTATACCACCTATTTCACTTATATTGCTACGCTACATATGCGCATTTATACTAACCTTTCATTTGCTTCATAAATCCTTTTTCTTTCGTAAACTATTCACTTAAACCTGTGATGTGAATCAATTTCTCGACGCCATGTTGGAAATACTGACGTTTTCCTCCTAGTTCCCCCAGACGACGCAGCGGTCGAGCAGTTTCTTCATTTTCTATATTCACCACCCATGATTTTTCCCGCCTTCAACTTAAAACTATTCCCGCTTTTCGATGGCTTTATCACACTCAAGAGGGACGGGTATCCTCTCGGAGCTACCCTATAATCTTTGAAGGTACCTCATTCCACTTCCTCCATACGGAAAATTCATCACCAACTCTCCTCTCGCCATAATTTTACGCAAAGCAATCACCATTGGGGTGGGTTGTATAATCACCAACGGGGCGGCCCGCAGATTGTTGGTGGTTGGTTTAAAAGGGTATTCGTGAAAATAAAACGTAACTATCCGCCAAATAACCTATCTTTCCGTTCGGAAATGGCCTTTTTGAGGTCGCGTACCGTCCCACCCTAGTACCCCTGTTCCACTCCTCAGACCCGCAACGTTATTAGGTATGTGATCTTTCAGACGTGAAATTAGTCCGTATCCCTCTACCGGGACTTCAGAAAATCTCGCAATATGGCGTCAAAATATCACCAAAAATACGCGAATTTGGTCATTTTCAACATTTATTTTCTCAAAAACTAAGAATCTCACGACTTTCTTTCTTACATTTATGAAATGCGCAATCCTTTCACTTTCCTTTCACATTTCTCTGATACCCTTCACTTTTCTATGTTTCTCACAAAAAATTTTCTCCCAGACTGGACCCTAACTCTTCTTTACCGTACTACCGACCAATCGTCTCCTAACCTAAGTCAGACATAATGAAAAACTTCAAAAATACCCCTGTGACAGCATACATTCTACAAGAGAGCGGTGGACTAGTGGTAACGTGCAGGATTCATGATCGCAGGGTCTGAGGTTCGATTCCCTGCCGTGGAAGATATTTTTTTTATTTTTTAAATAGTTTTTTCTTTTATATCATTAGAAATTGTGTTTCCATCGTCGTTAATGCCATTTAAAATATTTTCACGATACTCCCATTATAAATATTTTCACATTTTAGTAAACCACTTTCATCAAAAGTTCTTTACTCAGCATTTGTCAGTACTCATTTCAACAATAGTTTTCAGTGTTCCTATGTAGTCTGATTTTGATGTTTAAGTAAAAATTAAAATTTTACAGTGATAACTTGCTTTGTATTGTGGTATTCACCACATTTACCATTCGTAGTACTTAAGGAAATTTGTATCGAAATCGAAATTGCGCAAATCGAAAAATCGAAATTGCGCAAATCGAAAAATCGAATTGCGCGCCGCGACTGGAGCTGCCACCTAAATGTGAGGCATGAAACATTATTGACGTCACATGCTTTTGCAATGAAAAATAACATTAGAGTTGGACACCCATGGTTAGTACAGTTAGACTGAGGTCATACCTATAGCTCGTCAAACTCAGCACAAAACCAAACATGGGACATTTTTGGGGGAATTCCCTCCCAGAAAGGGTTGACGGACTTATTATTCTATATAAAACACAGAGGCTGGAGAAGTGGGTGAACGAACAACCCAACCCTTCTGTGGTATCATTTCTTTTTGGAAACACCCAGCAGCGAGGGACAGCTTGTACCTCAAAGGGCTTAGCGCTACGGTTAAAACCCCAATGCAGGAGAAGTGAGTTAACTAACCAACCACCCCTTTCATTGCATTTCATTTTTGGAACTTCCCAAATGGAGAGGCCCTGCCCACTGGGGTCTTAAGAGAAAAAAGTCGTGCGTAGGGGTTGGAAGGGAGATAACGGACAGAATTTATAACCTTTCCTTAAGGAAATATTCCTTGTTAAGACTAAGGAGTTTTTTCAAGGAATATTTGCTTACGTCATTCACAAACATTGTGTCTTCGGGCTTGCGATAAACTTGTTTTTCTTAGCGTACTCGCCTCGGGAGACCTGGGACGCTAGGCTAGTGGCATACATGGGTGTTAATGAGTTTGAATCATTGCAGCCGTGAACAGCGGTTTGAAGGGGTGCAAGGAATTGCATTGCACTGCATTCTTCAAATTTTAGGAGATTCACTAACTGAGTGTAGCTAGTTTTATGGCACTCTGTACCACTATGTTCTCCTTGACTACAGTTACCAAGCTCTTGATACTGGGCCATTATAAAGGCATCAGCCTAAATGATAAATCAAAATATGACAAATGATTGTTAATTGAGACAGATAGAACAAATTGTGTCAAAATATTTTCCTTAAGGTTTACATACCTGGTTTCTAGGGATGGACAAAAATATTAACCACAAAACTTATTGGAAAAAAACTTGATGTTCACACTGCCGAAGTTGGAGGGCAACTGGGGTAGAAAAAGGACAAACAATACCTACCTCCTGAGAGAAAAACTTCTTTGTATAAATAGTTAAAGTGGCAGGGCTTATTCAGTTCATTTTCACTTTCTGTTCAATGAAATCCGTTCAGGTCTAAAAGATGTGGTTACAATGATTTCAATGTAATCTGATATTTTTCTCAGCTCCACTATAAAGTTAAAAAGTATCATTTCTTCAAAGAAAATACTGCTACAAGTTAATGTCTAGTCCTCATTAGAGTAAAGCCTGGTCAAGGATAAACAATGTATCTTCTCCACACATTATTATTATAAGTTGTGCAACATTAATCAAATAAAACACATTAGTGAAGTTTTTGTCTATACAAAATGGAGAAAGTTAACTTGTATTGACATGCATCCTGAATTTTGATGGTTTCTGTAAAGCAACAATCAAGTTACCCCCTGCAATGATGGGTAAGTGCTAAGAATTCCTTAAAATATTCTATTTAAAAAATATATATATTTTTCTTATCGGGAGATAAACAACCTGCACATAAAAAATGTTTTAATTTTTGCACTTGTTATGTTCTAGATTCATGTCATAAACATTTGCTTAGACATAGAAAACAGTTAACACAAGCATTTCATCACACTTGAAGGAAGACCCAACACTGACTACCAGAGTCGTGAAAAGACATTTTTTTGTACATAAAATTTTTTTTAACAACAAAGCAAGCAAAAAGCCATGAATTTTATTTTTACAGGTGGTGGGTCATACCTTAAGGAATATTAGAAAAAATAATTCAGCTGGATTCACATATTGCCTCAGGTCAAAATTTGATGTTTTATAGAACCATGTTTTTGACGCAAAATTTTCATAAATCTTATGAAACATATGAGTTTAGAGAATTTTCAATATCCCTTAGGATATTTTTCAATTAGTATTTGGAATCCTTATGACTTCTATAGTAACCCTGCAAATTTTCATAAGAATTGGATGAAAAGTATGGCTGAGACAAATTATTTCCCTCTGGAGGTACAAGTGCCTCTTGAGACCGCATTCATTGAAAAACTGCAGTTTCACCCAAACTTCAAATGGTCGTGAAAAAAAAACTAGTAGAGATAGCCAAGAAATATTTTACACTGTTTCATTCCTACATGGAAGGATGAAAATTGCCAAGTTTCATCAAAATCCGAGTCGGTGGGTGTCATGCCTGGATGAACTGACAAGGAATGACCCTGCTCCTAATTGTATTGTTCGGCAATCCAAAAACATTTTGAAAGAAAAAGGATTTATGGAAGGTCCAAAACCAGGGAAATGTTTACCAATAGAAACTGTCAAAACTGTACATTCATTTTACGAAAACGATGAAGTTAGCCGGGCAATGCCAGGTATTAAAGATTGTGTGACGGTTACAGAACCAAATGGAAGTATAACAAAAATATCGAAAAGACTTATTTTGTGTAACCTTAAAGAAGCTTACAAACATTTTCAAGACAAGTTTCCTAACATAAAAATAGGTTTCTTTAAATTTGCTGAGTTGAGACCAAAACATTGTGTATTAGCAATTGACATAGAGTGGAACACACTCCATTTGTATTTGCACAACTCACCAAAACATAAAATTAATTATAGAAAATGCCAAACTAAATACAGTAACAAATGGCAACTTAAGCAATTACAAGCAATGCATTGCAAAAATGCTTTGCAACCCATCATCAATTGATTGCAACATGGGAAATTGTGAATATTGCCCCGGAGAAACTGTAAAAAGTAAAATTTTACAAGACTCTTTTGAGGAAAATTTAATTGAACGAGTTCAATTCCACCAGTGGGTGTCAGTTGATCGCTGTAACCTGGAAATTTTACAGAAAACTTAAGAAGAATTTATGGATTTATTCTGTAGTAAGATGTCCACTTTGATTTGGCATGACTTCATTGCCAAGCAACAAAGAGCATTCATTAATTCCACAAAAGAAAATCTTAATGAATCAGAATTTGTTGTTGCATGTGATTTTTCAGAAAATTATAGTATAGTTCTACAGGATGAAGCTCAGAATTACCACTGGAGAAGTCAACAGGTTACTATACATCCTTTTGTTATATAGGTACCTATTACAAACAGGAAGACAAAATTTGAACATGTGAGCTTTGTCATTGTTTCTGATTGCCTAGAGCACAATACAATAGCTGTTTACACCTTTCAAAAGAAGCTAATTTCATATCTAACAAATAAATTTCAAAAGCTTCCAAAGAAGAGTTACCTACTATTTTTCAGATGGTTCTGCCGCTCAATATAAAAATAAGAAAAACTTTCTGAACCTTTGCCTTCATGAGGAAGACTTCAACATAAAAGTTGAGTGGCATTTTTCAGCCACAGCACATGGGAAAGGGCCTTGCGATGGAGTAGGGGGTTCCGTTAAGATACTGGTAGCTCTTGCAAGTTTGCAAAGGCCATACCACAACCAGATCCAAACCCCAAGAGATCTATTTGAGTGGGCAGTAGATAACATAACAAAAAATTATTTTGCCTATTCCACTCAAGAAGATTACGCTGCTTCAGAAATGTTCTTAAAAAGTTGGCTTGAAGAAGCGTTAAAAATCAAAGGAACACAGTAATTTCATGCATTCATTCCCAAAACTAAATCGAAAATATTAGTGAAACACTTTTCAGATGATGTGCAGGGTTGGGAGAGGGAGGTAACCACATCACCGGACAAATTGAAGTTGCAAGACATATCAGGCTATGTCACCACTGTGTATGACAAATGCTGGTGGCTTGGGTACATTTTAGAAAAAAATGAAGAACTTGATGAAGTGAAAGTAACTTTTCTTCATCCATGTGGACCAGCTACATCATTCTCCTATCCTACACAGGCGGATGTCTTGTGGGTGTCAGTTGTGGATGTTCTCACATAATTAAATCAGTTTACTACGACTGGGAGAACATAAACTCTTGTTGAAGGTGATGCAAGCCAAACCCAATTGGCTTTTACAAAATGTAATCAGTGAAAGTCCAAGATAGATTTTTGGAAAGCTGTTTTCAACTCAAAACTTAATTTTTCCTCAGGTTAGTTAGTGTTCATTTTTTTATAAATAGTTGTTTAAAATGATCGCTAGTACCTTTTGTTTTACATTTAGCTAAAAATACGTAGATATGTATTATTCAAAAACAAGCATCATGTATTTATTTTTTTGTATTCAATAGTTCTGATCCAAGCATCACTTTTTCATACCTTATTTAGATTTGTAGTTTTAGGTCCCATGTTCAATATTTTTGTTTTACCAATATATTAGGCTGTTAGTTTAAATTGCATAAAATTAAAGTAAGTAATTAACTTAATTTAAATATAGAATATGCTGATTGGTTTTGTTTTAAGAAGATGATATTATGATATTTCTATTATTTTTTTAGTTACCTGTCTGTATATTTTAATTAAATTCCTATTTGTTAAAGGTAGGTTTGGTAAAATGGGGCTATTAGTGAAAAATAAGAGTGAGAAATAATTTTTTTAAACAATGAATCCATCATCATCCCATATTTATATTTTGCCATGTGATTTACAACAGTACTTACTTTGTATGTATTCATGGAAAAAATTTGAAAATTTTAAATTATGTACTTTTTGGAAAAAATTAAATCTAAGTTTTAATTTGTATTTTGAAAAAATATTTTAAATTAGAGCCTATGCTGTGTTGTATATCACTGGAAAGAGCATGACAAATTCTGCAAAATGACATCTTTCCCAGCTCTCTAGCTCAATTAGGACAGCTCCTAGAGCGATAAAATAACAATCCGTTCACGCATTTTTGGCCAGTTTTTGAAAATTTTACATAGCCATATTTCATGAACGGTTTTAGATAAAAAATTGAAATTTGGTATTTTGCTTAGTCTCAGCACCCACTATGTGTATAACCAAATTTTAGTAAAATATACAATGGTAAGGTTAAATTGGGTGTGTTGATTTGACACAGAATGGCTCATGACTGCATTATGTCCGATGAGTACTCATCTAAATTATGTCAAAGAAAATCGTGAAATGGCAGAGAAGAAAATTATAAATAGCCTAAAACTAAAAATATGAATGGTATAGGAATAATAAAAATATGGAAGTAAATGAAGTTAAGGTATTTGTATAAATGCTAATAAAGTTTTTCCAAAACCTGTCATTTTATTTTACTTTCACGCCCTCCCCTTATTTCAAATCCTGGGTTCGCCTATGTTTAGGCTCTACCAAAGTTGCTACCTTGCTGCCCATAGCACCTATCTTCAGAAATAACTGTGATGTAAGGCCAAACTGGAATTAGAAAATGAGGGGATTGCCTGTCCATGCTAATAAGTGTAAATGTCAAAGTCGTGAATTAGAATGTGGTCACATTGGATGAAAAAGTTAAATTTATCTTTCCTTTGCAGGTGAAAGGGTCGACTTACATCTGGTGATGAAGATTGCTATTTTTTCATGTCATGATTATGCACCATTTGATTTTGAGTTTCTATGAGTAATTCAACTGTTTTCACTTGAAAAAAGATGCATATTGTCTCTTACATAAATTATCTATTTAGTTACTTCAGGTTAAGTAAGCAATCATTAAACTCAAATAGTAAGTAATTACTGTTTTTGAATTCTGAGTAACTACGCAAAGGCTACTGTTTTTAGCACAATTAATACATAATGTTAGACAGCTGAATTATAAACGACATATAGAGGTATGCATTGAAGTATACGGCAGTAATTATCACAAACAATATAAGGACGTTAGGTAATATGTATGTCCTAGACGACTTTTGAAGCAAAAATACATGGAAACTAGCTGTAATACAGCACTATAAAATATTTCCATACATAATGCATTGCGGTAATTCTGCTGTATTTAATTCTCATTACAGTTTGCTGTCTAAGTGATTAATTACCGAAAAATCGAGGGGAGAAATTCCCTAACTGCACCAGAATCAACAAGACATCCCCCAATTTTCAAGGTGTTGGCAATTTCAGGTAATTTTTCTGGGATATCAAACGGATTGATTAAAATCCTTTTTCCAGCTTTTCAACCGTCGCAGTAAGACAATAATAAGACACCGATATCGAATGAAAATACTACCTATGAAATGTTTACACCTTCAATGAAATACTTGCATGCATGAACATCTTTAAAGAGTAAAGCCCATACCTTTCTGTTGGAATTTCTTTAGACTTGGCCAGACAATGATCAAGGTGTAAGTTAATATTCCTTTCTGGGATATCAACATTACAGACCGGACAGGGTACTAGTTTAACTGGCTCTGCAGTTACCGGAACAGATTTCTTAGGCTTCCTCCTTGGAGTAAACATATCCGGCACAGAAATTCTTATATTAGAGGCCGGAGCTTCGGTTACGTGAGGGGTGTTGTCACTGATTTCTTTCTTCTTTTGAGGAGGAGTATTATCCGAATCGATCTCAATCTTTCCCCCAAGGAAATTTCCACTATTTTTTTGAAATCGATCAAAAGTCAGGTCTTCAATTTTTTCACAAACTTTTTCATATAGCACAATAAACTGGTCTACTAATCTGTTATTGCGGAGTTGGGGCTCGGCGGCTTCTTTAAAACAAGTTGGACACTGAGATTTGTACTGCATAAACTTGCGTATACAGTACGAACAATCTGCGAATACGGAATAAGAGATACCAGTAAATATATAATTACTAATGCATTAGGAAACATGCGGGAAGAACAGCATGAAAAGCTTTTGTTTTTACTTACAATTGTGAGAGCATGATGTAATCAGTGTGTTTTTCAGGTAATCGTAACATATCCCACACCTAAGCAAGTTGTCTATTTCCTGTAGTACATTAATCATATATAAATAAAGTATGTAACACTACGACAGACGGCCAACAATAATCCAAACCATTTCAAAACCAACCTTTAACTCAGGTATCAACTTTGATGAGCCAGACATGGCCATTAGCATATCAAATATTTACAAACGGAATTCACGATGGCAACATCTAGCCTCATAACACGAGATGGCAGTTCCTCACACGTCTGATTTTACGCGTAACTTCTCGAATTTCACACAAGTTCGTACACACTCTACACATTGGTACACGGGAGAATCCTGAGTCGCCGAAGTATTTGCCTTATTTATCCAGTCCATATCCAGTCATAAAGGCGGGAATGACAACTTATCATTTTTCATTTGTCTGCAGCGCCGCCAATTCAAATTGATTTCAATTCACGATAGACACCTACTACAGATTACAGCATACAAAGCATAAGGTATTGCCATTTACTGACAGGTCTTTCAACAATCTCGTGTACTATATTCTTGAAATTCTGATTAAGACTAGAAGTATTTCTAAAAACAAACAACAATCATAATGAAATAAGGGGGGAAGGTGGGGCAGAACGGGGTAATTATTTTCAAAATGGATTTTTAGGTACAAAAAATTTAACCCATTCGAAACAGCGGAGTGTTTGCATAAATGAGGAATTGCTATGAAATCCATTCTATATCGTAAATTGTGTTTCCATAATAATATATTTAAATTACCAGCTCTAAATCTTGCCTAGTTTGTTTAATAATCACGATTTATTGAGCATTGTTTTCGCAACGATATATTTACGACGACACCTATCATATGTATTTATGCTACTTGACGACACCTATCATATGTATTTATGCTAAAGGTGAATAAAGAATATTATTATTATTATTTACGCCCAGCCATTGGCTCGTTGCGTAGTGACGTAATCCCCCTTGCAGCAGACGGGTGAGACTGTGTTATAGCGTGTTGAGGATGTATGAAGTGGAAATATACGAAATATTCCGACTGGACTGATTCAAAATAGGGAATCATTACGTTTGTAAAGTTAACAGGTATAATCGAGGCTTGATCCAACTATAAACTATGGTTGTTGCATCAACTATCCAGTAATGACTTGGCAGAATGCGGATAATTTTGGGTGAATAGTAAAGAGGGGAATTGTCATTCAGTAATTCATTAGAATTTTCTACCAATTGGTAAAGCAATTAATATAGTAAAAGTTAGAAAAAATTACCAAAGTTTTAAAAGGCGTAACTGTAAAAGTATATTGTTTCTTATGTTATTCTTAATTTGATCGACGGCATGTGTATAGTACATCTTGTGCCAGGGTAAGGGAAACCGTTTGATGTTTATTATTTTGACATGCGAATTTGTACTCCATGCAGCTGCATGGAGTACAAATTCGCATGTCAAAATAATAAACGTAGTTAGGTTATCTTAAACTGCAAACTACATATATTATTGGAACTCATAATTATTCAATTCAATCACCAAATATCCAATGCCGATCGCTTTTGTAGCAGTTATAAATTTCCTCGAAGGCCAGTATTAACTTTTATAATGGGGTATATTTTCAGCGGTAAATTCATCGCCTAGCAGGTCGGAAGTTCTAAGGTTATCGTCTCTATAGAGAATAACCTTGAAAAAATTTATTCCAATTTTTTATGAACATTGTGGCGCTCGACAATATGATCGTGTATTGAGTACAATATAAGTATAAGTAACCCTCTTCATTTTATAATATCAATCTTGATTATTTGAAACTTTTTTACAATCGATACGTGTATTCACGAAAATGTCAGTCTCGTTCATCACCACGCTAATCTCAATGGGTGTTTTCTCTTGCTGTCAATGTTTCTCCAAAATTATTATTGATAGTTGTTGAAAATGCTTTAATCTGAAATCATTAAACTAAAAATCTGAAAAAATAAGAAATTTTCACCTCAAATCTTGGTTATCTTGGCACATTTTCAGCTGGTATTAACAAATAGCGAAGCAAAACCCAATCTACGAATATGCTCTTAGTTTATAATATAGCGTGCATCTTAAATGGTGTTGACTACCGGGTGCTTTACTATGTACTATTTTTTTGTGCATGGTGGCACAGTCTAAACTTACTGCGCAAAACTTGACAGTGGCAGGCTTCACTTCGTATAAGTTATTTTTGTTTGTAGTCATGATTAAGTAAAATACTAAGTACCTACAAATTTTGTAGAAAAGTATAAAGTATCTTACTTAATCATAAATGGAAATATACTGAGTTAAGTTTAGATTGTGCACACGGGTTTTTAGCTGTCTAAAATGTTGCGTCTGACGGTTTGGTGGCCGAAAAATATTGCCATCACTGAAATGAAAAAACATTTGGAAAATATTTTAAACATATGAAAACATGGATGAAATTATTTTATAATTCCCGTATTTTAAACAATGATATGAGTTTCTAGATACGGCAACCCCGAGTTGATCATGTATGAGCAAATGAGTTTAGCGTACGTGAGTCTAAATAGTCAAAATATCGGTTATGGTGATGGAGACGCGGTCAAGTCATCGCCTAGCAGTTCGGAGATCACGAGAGATCCGAGGGGGTACTTTTTCTCACTTTTTAGTTTGTATAACTATCCATAGATTTTAACGCGCCAATGTCCTGTGTGCTGTGCTCTTTTTGTTTTGTTGTTTTTTACAGGATTGATGAAATTGAATGAGCGCTGCGCAGGCATAACAAACAAAATAATAGCACAGTCTAAATCGCTTAGGCTTAATAGGCTTAAAAATAGGCTTAAATCGCTTACATTATCGTTCAATTCATTAAACTCTGGTCCTTCTTTATCGTATTAATTATGCCATGGGTATAATTTGGTACCTGCATGGTGTACTTCGGCACCCTATAGCCTATTGCGCAAAATATTCACCGTTCAAGGCGGAAAAGAACCAGAACGAATGTAAACAAACCCGGTAGCGACTGCCGAGTCAGGGGGATGACGTCACAACAGTCGCAATATGGCCGCGGTCTGTTTGTGCGCAAGGCTAAAATTGTGATTTTAAATCTCTTATTATTTAAAAAGTAGGCAATGTGCAACAGCTAAATTTTGGATTTAGGGTTTTTATGTTCAAAGTTAACATTTGTCGTTGTTTCCTAAATTTGTGCAAATACTCCATTCTCTCCTATGCATGTCTACTGAACTGAGTTCCAAGATACTCTTCCTTCCTTTCTGTACGGACCATTTTTTTACGGCATCTGCGGAGAAAATTCTCGCAGGTATACAAGCTCAGCTCCTACCCTTTTCGACCCCTCCTAGCGGGGGGGTCGAAATTCTCGCCATTATCTCGGACTCCGGGGGCAGTTATGCTCAATCCGTCGCAGGTTTACAACCTTCCCAGCAGAATGGGTTCGCGGTCAACTAATTGTTAATTTATTGGTCTAACTACATGTATATTTGTCGCATGCTCTCAAATTGTAGACCTTGAAATGGATTCCTCATTTTTGACTGTGCATTTACAAATTTTAAACGACATACTATCATCACTATTAACGCGTTTTATTGCATTGCATTGCAATCCGCGAATTTATTGCATAAACCTATTCCAATGCAAAACATCTTGACACACATCTTGAAATCAACATATCAGTTAATATTGATGGTAGAATTACGCTGAACAATTTCAACCTCGTGTTGCAAGTGTTTTCCCTTCAGCTCGCTGAAGAGGACCACTTTGTGGTCGAAATACACGTATCTGAAGTTCACCCTCATTCCCTGTTTGTTGTTTCTGTTCTCTTTGACCACGCTCTTTTCGAGCTGTTCTCCCAGAAATTTTGGGCCCTACTATATGTGTGAGTGAGTGTTTTGTGTTCTTGCGTGTGCGGTTGTGTTAATAACTTGGCAGCATTAGTAGAGTCACTTCAGCTCTGCGAAGGATCCTTAGCGGGTTCCCATTAGCCTTACAAAGGATTCCATTTGGGTTGTGTGTGTGTCTGTGGTGGTCCCTGGCGAGGAAATAACTTTCCCGTAAACTACCACAGGAGGGTATTCTGGAGGAGAGGCTGTGGTTGGTCCCTGTTGCGGAGTCCCCATTCCCGCAAACCAACACAGTAAGTGTTTGATTTTTGACGAGTGGTGCATATATTTTACGGCCATTGGAGAAATTTCTTATCTGGTTAAGAAAATCTACTGTCGCATATTTCCAATGTTCGTAGCGAAAGGGTTAAATCAGGCACAATTTAGGTTAAAACCGTATTATTAGAATGTTAACATTATAAAAATTACATCATATCAAGATTTTATTGCTTAGCTTGTGAATGTTTTATAAAAGTACGAAAAAAACAAATTTCCCCGTTTCGCCCCACTGTTTGGGGTGCGTGGGTGTGACGGAGAAAGAAGGGTGATATCTTGTTTAGATAGGCCTTCATCTGGGTCTTTATTTTGAAGAAAGGAGATTATTTCATCCAAAAATTCAGGTTTAGGGTCATGGGACACAGGCTGATAAGAGGAAGTGTCAGAAAGTTGCCGGTTGTCTTCAACGAGGTAGTCAGAAGAGTTGGGGATGACTACTGTGGAGCCTTTTTCAGAAGGAGTGATGGCAATATCTGGATTTAGAGTGAGTTTTCTGAGGGCCGAGATTTCCGAAGGAGATAGATTGGGTTTTGGTTTAAGGGAGTTGAAGAAAGATGGCTCAGAGAGTTTTGAAAGGAGAAGGTTGGTGAAGATTTCAAGAGGATGGTTGGAGAGAAGTGGTTTCGGCTCGTGTGAAGAAGGAGGTTTAAATTTGGCGAGAACGGTGTGAGGAGGGGAGGTGGGAGACGGAAGAGTGGGCCGCGTTTCCCAAAAAAATTTCCATTTGAGCCATCGGCAAAAAAGAAGGGCGTCAGAGAGGATTTTAACAGGGTTTATTTTAGGGGTAGGGGAAAAACTTGTTAAATATTGGCGGTGGTATTGATATTAACATTTATCCCGACTGACACGGATTCACAGAGAACAAAGTTAGATCAGACATGTGCACATCAGACATCTCTGAGACATCTCAGAGACGTCCACGAGACGTCTCATGTGATGTCTCAGAACGTCTCAGAGACCATTTTTTTGGACATAGTGACATCTCAGAGAAGTCTCAGAGATGTCTCAATCGGTCACATGAAAGTCTCTGAGACATCAGATGTGATATTCGAGACATCTCAGAGATATATCTGAGAGGTATTTCTGCTATGTGGGAGGGTTGTTAAGAAGAGATAATTGTTCAGGGGAAAGAGGAGTGGAGGAGAGGTTTGCTGCCTCCCACCAATAGCATTTCTCAGCACAATATCTCTTTCTGTGCCACCTACTTCCCTGGTGTTGACTCTCTTAGACGCATTATTAAAAACCTCTACCCTATCCTTTCAGACAACCTAACCACTTCAAAAATATTTCCCCAATGTTCCTCTCTCAGCTTCAGATACCCCCCAAATCTATCTGCCATTTTTAAAATCACCAAACCCCTGTCCAAATCACTCAAACCCACCAAATCCCGTGAAACCGCCCGCCCCTGAGAATGGCCCCCTCTTACGCCTCTAGCTTCCTCGGGAGATGGGAGAAAATTATTTTATATTCATCCCCCCTCAAGCCCCTCATTTGGCTCCGATATATTGATGATATATTTATCATTTGGACCCGTGGAAGCTCAGCTCTTCAAGATTTTACTCAGATGATTCACTTACATTCAACCCCTTCTTTCATTCACTGCTCCTCCACTTCTTCAATCACTTTCTTCGATGTAGATATTAATTTGAAAAACAGAAAAATCAGCACATCCATCCACAAAAAAAACCACCAACCTTCTGCAGTACTTGCATTGGGACACCTGTCATCCCGAACACTGCAAATGCTCTCTCCCATTCTCTTTGACACGTCGAGGTCGCCGAATCTGTTCTGAAAATTCTTACTTATTTCGATACTTGGAAGACCTGGAAAAAGCTTTCGTGAGTCGTGGCTATCCTCCCTCCTTGGTGAGAGAACAACTCATTAAGGCGACCGAACCCTCTCCGAGACCGCGCTCCGAGCCTCAACCGGAGGATAATATATCCATTGACGAGTCGATTATCTTAGCGACTACCTTTCATCCAGGTCTTGATGCTGCACTGAAAAGCCTTCAGAAGTCAGAACACTCCATTCTCTCCTCTTCCCTCTCAACTTCCTCCCTTATACAAAGACCCGGGGCAAGGGCCCAGCCACATTAACACACCGGTTCCCGTAAGATCACCGATGTTAAGCAATGTTGGGTCCGAACAGAGGTTGGATGGGTGACCACACATACCTTTACCGTGGCCCTCTTGTCCCCTGTCTGCATGTGGCAGACAGGCATGGGGTTGGCACAATGGAGCAAGAAGGTCGTAAGTGCCCGGGCTCCTGTCGAAGGTACCCCCTTCAAACATTCTATCTATCAATACAAAGACCTCCCATGCTCTCCTTCCGTCACCCTCTTAATCTCCAAAATAGTCTCTGGATCCGTGAGATCTGTCAAACTTCACTTGCAAGTAGTGTTACCAATCTCTCTCCTATTGGTTCTCACCCTTACAACAAGCCCCGTTGCCTCACTTGCCCAATCAACACCTCTTCCCGTTTATTCACTACTCCGGTGACATATGTCACACATCAAATACCTGACACCAATAACAGAGCTCCGCCACTGGGAGCTGTCATATATCTCTATTTTAAAATCAACCTGCCCGCCCAGACTCAACCTTCGCTAGCTTCCTACCTTCCCATTCCCCCTCCCACTCCACCCCCTCACAATTCCCTCCAACCAATCCCCCTTTCCCAACAAACGACCCCGTACCAAGACAAACCCTGTACTCACAACTCCAGTGTGACACTCCTTAGTAGTGAATCTCCTCCAGCTGAAGAAGGATCCTTAGCCAGAAAGCTACCCTAAGCAGTGGACACCGGTGTCGTCATGGATCATCTGCCAGTGAGTGTCCACTGATTTACTTTCCTATCCTTCCCCAACCTCAACGCCTTGTTGCTAGCATATACTTTTATATTTACTTCCTAATCTTTATATATATATATATATTTTTTTTTTTCTTGCACTTCATTTTTTTTACATGTTTTTATAGCATTCACCTCCAGCAGTTAACAACGCTGGAGAAATCAAGTACAAAAACATGATGAAATAAAATTTCTCTATACAAATTTGTACTTACATGTCAGCAAAATATACCATCAATTGGCTTGGAGCACTGCTAATCCGACCTCCCAGAGTACTCCAGAAACGGAACTCCGAATAGGAAATCATTGGAGCTAAGCAAAATCAGACAAATTCGTCTGAATCCAGGAATCGGATATCAGTAGTTACTTTTCTCTTTTATGACATTTTGGTGGGATGTGGTTCATTCACATTTCACATACCCACCCGGATCCAGCATCGTATTTCACGCTAAACACACACATCTCTAAAAGTGACGTTCGTAAGCTAGAAATCGTAGAACACGCAGAGAAAAACAACACACCAGCTAACAATAAGACATTTCACAGAGGAACGAACGCCCAAGGAGAAGTGAGCCTGTGAACATTCGTGGATTTTCCCACCCAGGGACGAGTTGAAGGGGTTACACGGGTGGGAACAGGGCACTTGTCTCGTTTTTTCCTGCCTTGACTTTCAAGCTTGCCATGTCAGTGTCAAGGTAAAAGGCATGCCTAAATGCTTATTCATTCATTCATTCACAGCATCTTCAAAGTTAATAAATTTTGAACTACACGACAGCTTCCCAAGTCGACAGCTTAACAACAAAAGAAAGGATTCTGCAAATTTTGCTCTTTTGCAAAACCCAAGCTTCGATGTGTCAGTGATTCAGACCGAAGGTGACTGAAGTCGAGCGGAGAGATCCACGAGGCGTACGGGACCGGCCCTCTCTGTGAATAATCAACAGAGGCTCGAGAGGACTTTATTTTGAAACCACTTTATTTTCAAACCACTCGACGCGGCTCTAGAATTTTGCCGTTAGGGTGGTTTGGAAATTAAACGAGAGTGGGACGCGCTAACCAAAAAACGTTGAAATAACGTTTTCCTAATGTTAGTAGGTTGGTGGGATAGAGACATAAGAAGGGAGATAGAGACATAAGAAGGGAGATAGATTCAAACAGACAGGTTCATGATGTCCACTTCATCTATTACATAACATTCCTAGCATGATGAGACTGACATGTGAGGGCACGAAAACCTCCCCTTTCTCTCTCCTCCTCTATTTGTGGAAGGTGAACTAATATCTCATGCCTTACACTCTTGCACATTTAACCCTTAAGCTGCTGCAGGTAGAGCGCATGTCGTCCACCCTGTGCAGGAAATATCTATTCGGACGGAGCCTGTCCCTCCTTCCCATGGGCCAAGGCCGGGCAGTTATATGACCCATGTAATCCCCTCCCGACCATTTTCTCGGGATTCCAGGGGGTGGGCACTGGAACTTGTTGAGGGATCCGTGGGACTTTGAACACATTTTGAAAATTTGTTTATAGGCGTAATTGTTAAAAATAAATATGACAATATTTTTTTCTAGCAATTTTCTGTTTAGTTTGACACCAAACACCAAAGAAATCCGTTGATAATTGAGCTGGGCGCGAGTATAAGACAACTAACTTTTGAGACGACCATAGCCCATTGAGCGATCAATCGGGAGAAAGGGTCATGCCTCATTGCGGTGGTATGCGATCCCTAAAGAGCGTGGGAAGGGAATGGTTTGGGTAAAAAGGGTGGATTTCCAAATGTCCACCACTGGAAAGACAGAGTTCGGGTCATAAAAATATGAACGGGCTGAGGGAGCAGGTAGACAGAGAGGGTCAAACGTACAAGAACGTATTTCTCGCATTTGCCGGTACACATGTACATGTACGTTTCCCACAGCCTAAGGGTTAAGGTAAAAGAAAAAGACATGCAGTATTAAAATTTTATAGGCATAGCATTTTTATTAATTGGCTTCAAGTAATGTCACTGATATTTTAATTATACATAACTGTGGCACTATGTACAAAGTAAAAGGTATTCACACAGAAACATTGTATTTTCACGAATTTAAATACAACAGAAAGAAATATTTGTAACTACATATACAGTCAGCTTAAGTAAACAATTTTTGGAGTTTCTCTCCAATCTGACTTTATTTTCTTACAATTCATAAGAAAATACGTAGATAAATGGAGACTGCACATTCACTAAATGCATGCTTTTCTCACAAAATTGATAGAGTAAATTTGCCATAGGTATAGCCACACTTTTTACAACTACATTAGGTATACTTCGAGCATGTAACAATGACTCTCTGTAATTCCTTAAATTAATTTGGCCTTGAATACTATAAACAATTAGGGAATCTTCCATTTTCTGCATATTTTTGAGAATATTACAGTTATGGAAAAGCAGAGTTAAAACTATGTCACCTGATATTGACACGTTCGCTTGAGCCCAGAGAACATGAGTTGATTAGTTGAAACACAGGGGATATGCTAAGTAGCAACACATATTTACTTCATCATGGCACAGTTATAGGAATAAATACATAAAATCAATTGACAAAGACAAGATTTTCTTAGCATGCAAGGAAATAAAAGTTTTAAATTGGTCTGATAATGTACCCAGTCTGAAAGGTAGTGAAGTTTTGATGACTGGCCTAACTATTTCTCTCTGGAGGTGTTTTTTAATTTCTTACAACATTAAAACACTTTAAATACAACAATATTAAACCAGCATGCTCAGCATTTGTACAAAATGCATAAAAATTTCTCACCAACGACTAATTGGACAGTCTCATTGTAAGACATGATAAAAAATAAATGAGGAGAAAATAAATCCATTCACTCAAACATTTCACTGATAGTATGAACAAATTGTAAAAACCAAGGAACCCCAGAACAATATACTTAAGGTAAGGGTACCTGGGGATGATTGGACATTAAGTATGGGCATTTAAATCTCCTTATAGAAAAACAAACAATCTTACCTCCTAATTTTGGTTATGATCAGTAAAGCAGACAATATTATTGAATGTAGCAGAGATGAGGTGCATTACTCAAACCATACCAAAGTCAGTATGTAAGGTTAAGTCATAATTAGTGCCAATGTTTGGTGACATCACTATATCTGCACTCTCCCCTTTACGAGCTGCAGCAGCCATATTCACTTCCACAAGCGTGTCAATGCTGTTTGCACTCAGGCCTTGAAGTATCCTCTGAGCAGCCAGGGACTTGAACTCCATCAATGTGACTCCATTTTCAAATGGACCAGTACTGACCGAAGTGTCCGATGACCCTCCAACACTCTCTTCACTCGGTGATTTGTCTCCATTACTAAGTCCATTGCCATTGATTTCCACCACCCTCATATCTTTATCATCATTTTGTTTCTTCTCATCAAAAGATGTTGTGTGATTCATCTTCCCTTGGCTGTTATTTATAGTTACCACTGGTGAGCGAGTGCCTTGTTTCGGACTCACATCGCCCCTCGCTGGACTGCGTGCCACTGGACTCTCGGATGGTTTCTTATCAGTCACCGCCTCGGGTACCCTTGTTACCATTCCATCCCCCATGTTATTCAGCACCAAGAGGTGGTGCCCATCTCCCTCGAGTCGAACTACGGACTTAACAGGTGATTGAGATACCAGGCCTGCCAGGCCACCAACTGGCTTCATAACCTGCCTTGCTTCAACCGAGACCTCTGTCCGGCTCTTCATACTACCACCAGAGCTCCCATTCACCATTTCCTTATCCCCAGGTGATGTGACCGAGGTTGAAGTGGTCATTGTTGTGGTCGCAGTGGTACCAAAGCGACTCGAGTATTTTGGGATGGGTGCATTTGAAGGTATGGCGGTCCCGTTGACTGATAGGGAGTAGTTAGATCCTGGGGATGTTCTGCTCGAGACTTGAAGGGTGACAACTGATCCCTTGCCCACAGATGGTTGAGCTGGAGATGCAAGTTTTGAGGTCACGTGCATTTTCTCAGCCCCTTGGCTACCACTGCTCCCACCTGACATAGATGAGACCAGCGTTGCGGTTTTTGAGGAGAGTGGAGAAGTGGTCCCATTCACTTTAGGGGTCCAATATCCCTCTCTGGAGTTGCGAGGGGACCTGGAGAGGGAGGTGACTGTCGAGGGGGCACGCGACGAAGGGGATGGAATGGAAGTCGAGGCAAGGGATCGCCGAGAGGACGTGGTGATGATGGAGGATGATGAGTTAGGAGCACGAGGGCTGATCTGTGGTGCGAGAGGTATTGCAGACCCTTTGTCTGTCTGCGAGGGCAGAGAGCCACCTGAGCGGTGACGGTTTCGAGAGCGTGGCAGAGTCGAAGCCCGATGGGAGGACGATGGTGGAGGGTGGGGCACTTGTTCTGAAGCCGGGATCCTCTGCGACAAAGATGGGAGGCTGCCTTGCGAACGTGCCAATTTTGACCTAACCTGAAAAATTAAAGATGTGCATTATGGAACAACTCAAATGATGAATCAACATGTAGCATATATTTAACCATAGTTGTGAAAGATGCGCCAGCATTCTATTTATGACTTTTCAGACAACAATTCATTTATAACTGTAAAATGAAAAGCATAGAATGTGGAAATTCGACACCCTTTGCTGCCAACTTACTGAAGTTAGCACTACTTTATCTTACATTTGCTTTTTTTTTAACCCTCGACCTGTCATGGGTGGCCCTACTCGGAGGAATCATCAACTCTCCCACCAGTTCAGCTCCAGTAGACATCAACGTTGGGCAAGCTCTTTCACCACAATAAAATGTTAGTCACATAAAGAAAAGAAGCAGCAATAGTGATGGGTTTTAGTATAATCATAGATGCAAAAGTATTTGAACATCCAATGAGCACTCTCACGTCATGGGCTTTTCATCTCATGCCTAAATATCAGAAATTCATAAGTCTAGTATATGGTAGGCGTAGAAAGCGTTTACCAGTGATCAGGCTAGATTGGGCTACCCCTTTTGGTCAATGGGGCAGATTTTCATAAAGAGTAAAACATTTCCAAGGGCCAAATATTTTTTGGGAATGAAACACTTTCCCATACTTTAATAAATTCTTAATACACTAGGTTTTAAAAGGCGCCCACTTATTCGATGGAGATATCAAAATTAAATGACACTTGATATCATGAGTTTACTCCTAACACTAAAAAATTATATTCTTTCCGTTTATTTCCCACATTGCGTGTGAATTGACAATTATCGTAGAGCAGTGGTCCTTGCGTTGAAGGGTTGGGCTCCTCGATAAACACTTCCACTTGGCGGGAATTTCTCGAGCGAGAGAGAGCAACGTACAGTTGTCAGGGATGGGCATTCGTCTTCATGAATCACGAATCATGATTCGCGAATCACAAACTGTGATTCGGATCATTGTTTTAAATGATTCGTGATCCGTGATTCGATTCTTTTTTTTTAGTTGAGGTGATTCGTGAGCCGAATTTTTGTGATGCAGCTCACGATTCACTGACGAATCACGAATTAATATCACTGATTTCACTGCAAGAAACGTACATCATTCTTTCACCGACAGTTACCATGTAAGTATAAGTCAGAAGTGCAACAATATGGTTAATGCAAACTTCAATAGTATATTTTACACTATATTACGTACAGTGTATATGTATATCATAGGTAGCTGCATGTTGGTATAAGGACTTGAAGGTAACCCAACTCACAGCATGTTTTGCATGCTTACTTAGCTATATTTATTTTTTTAATAGTGAAGTTTAGACTAATAAATTCAACAGATTCAGGCGAGATATCGTGGAAGTTCTTCATAATGTAAGAGAAACAATTGCACTTTTCCACAAATTGGTTTATTGCGTACAACGCGTTTCGGCTCACAGAGCCATCATCAGGTACAAGTCTTGTACCTGATGATGGCTCTGTGAGCCGAAACGCGTTGTACGCAATAAACCAATTTGTGGAAAAGTGCAATTGTTTCTCTTACATTAAGTTTAGACTAGTATATTATTACTAATCCTTTTTCATGCATGATATGTAGTGCATATTTGGTGAGAATTCACACTTTGCCACGCACCTTTAGGGTGGCTTGCAGGGTATCATGTAGGATTATAAGAACTGGTAATTTATTATATTCAGTTAATCCACACTGTATCTACACAAGTGTTAATTAACAGGCGAAAAAATTGGTATAGGTTCCCAAATATGGGAGCAATGTTTAGAATGTGACCATTACTTAGTGTTTTTGTCATTCTGCAATAACTTCGTGATTCGTGAACCGCACGAATCATTAGAGTTGGGTCGATCAGTCACGAGTCGTTCAAATGAACGAGTCACTGAGGTGAGTGTGATGACTCGACTCAATAGGTCTGGGAGAAACAACTCTTTAGTGAACGTTTGGGCCGGCTGAGCTGCTGAGTGCAGCGCTGACTCATAAAGGAGAGAGTCGCAGAGTCCCCATGATTCTCAAAGATTCCAAGGACAAGCTGACTCGAAAGACTCAAAGGACTCACACACCCAAAGCACCACAAAGGACACACTGACTCGGAGACGTGATGGCGGGACTGACTGAATTGCTGACTCGAAAGACTCAAAGGACTACCACACCCAAAGGACCACAAAGGACATACTGACTCGGAGACGTGACGGCGGGACTGACTGAATTGCTGACTCAAAAGACTCTTCACTATTTATTGAATCCCAGTGACTCATTGAGTGGCAAGACTTACTATTCATTAATGACTGTCAAAAGAAGAGTCTTACCATAAGATCAGCAACTTTGCTAGATTTGAGGAGTAAATTAAGTCCTTATATCAGCATCACGTAAATGATATGATGACTTTTAACTTAAATCATTGGTTCATTAAAAAGCTCTTAGTTATTGCTGGAAATCCACCGTTTTAGACACTATTAGCAGTTCGGAAACTCCAATTTTACCCTCACATGAATATTGTAGGCAGTTATTATTTTACAAATTAACAATACAGATATAGGTGGTATCCGGTAAATGTCTTTTGCATTTATTAACACAGTTTACAAAGAGTTAAACACATATCGGTATCATAATCAGTTAATTGGAAGTAGATGACCAATAAAATATGATACAACAATTATTTTACATAGATAAAACTTGTAGCTAATAATATGTATTTTAAAATGCAATTACTCTAAACTAAACTACTTCATAACCAAAAAATATATATTTAGCCTTCCCATTATGATTTAAGAAAATCATCATTGATAGTTTGTTTGGGCCCAGTCTACTTCTTTTTTCAGTAAGAAACTGGCCTCCCTTCGAAAAAACATGCTCACAACTCACTGAAGTGGCCATCACACACAACCTTCTTTTCATTAGTGTATAGAGCCTAGGAAAGACCTGTTTCCTGCTCCTCCACCAAACAAGTGGGTCAGAGGTCCTCTCCAAGTATTCCTCCTGTAAGTACTTGTCCACCTCCACAAATGCTGCAGATGTTGGAGTTCCTTTCTTTTGGGGTAATGGGATTTATTGCATAAGGCATGGTAGGCTGCCTTATAGCTTGTATCTTTGGAGAAAGCGTATTCTTTGAATCATGGATCCAGTAAACATGCTTCTCTCAGTATGGGATTAAACTCAACATCTTTAAATCTCTTCTGGTGTCTCTCCAGCATTTTCTCAACCATTACATTTACTTCACGTGACTCATCATTCAAATAAGGGGGGGAGCAAGGGTTTTGAGTGGGCAGAGGAGGGATAGACTTAAGAAACGGTGGTTGCAGGGGTTAGGGGCAGGGTGGTGACGGATGCAAGGGTTATGTGAGGACCCGGGTGGCGGGAGAGAGAGGGGAGATGTTTAAATATCAAGTGCATTGCCCACGCCTGGGCTCTGGAGGAGGCATCTTTCATGCTCCCTGGCGCCAGACTGGTCAAGCGCTTAAAACAAGAGCACTCTTGTTTAAAGCGTTCCACTAGTCTGGCCGATTTACACCGAAGTCCATCCCGGCATTCTATACTCTAGCTTGTGGACGCCAGACTGTTCGAGAACTTCCTTCTGGTCTTTCTAGTAGTTTTTAATTTATACATACTTTAATGCTCTCACTAGGGTGTTTCGGGGAGTATATATTTGCGTGTAATGCCTTAGTGCCCACATAGCAGAGAATGTCTCTGAGACGTCTCTCACAAGTCTCAAATGTCTCAGATATCGAATACGTCTCAAAGACGTCTCTGAGACGTCTCCGAGAGATCACTATGAGACGATAAAATTTTTATTTACTCTCAGATTCCTGTATATACCCTTATTCTTCAATCCTGTACATATGTAAATACTTTTTAAATGAAAAAGAGAACGATTTATTAGACACGAAAAATTGACTTTGAGTGATGTCTCAGAGACGTCTCTGAGAGGTCTCATGCAAAATATCACGATAAAATTTTTATTTACCCTCAGATTCCTGTATATACCCTTATTCTTCAATCCTGTACATTTGTAAATACTTTTTACATGAAAAAGAGGGTACAATTTATTAAAAACGAAAAATTGACTCGAGTGATGTCTCAGAGACATCTCTGAGAGGTCTCATGCAAAATATCACGCAAAATATAATTTAAAAAATAAAAAATATGCCCTGATTACCCAGATTAATCTTCACATCTAATTTTAACAATTGACTAGTCAAAATATATTAGGGTTGCACTTCAGAATATCCGGATACACATGGTCTGTACATAGAAGGCACTATTTTATATCCATAGCGTGGAGGTTTACCGCGTAGCTGTCGTGTGATGGGACCTTCAGTGCTCCAACCTTAGTTTGCTCTTCTCTTAAAGGCAATTTTCATTTTTTTTTCTCAAATTCCATCTATCACCTTCATTTCATCACTCATTATCATCAATTACTCATTGATTTCACCGATAGAGAGATTTAAATCCTGTCCAGAACACTGCCAAAAATGGTGTTTCGTGTCTGAGATGAGCTTCGTCCGCTGGTCAGCGAGTCCAACCATCCTGAGTTTCTTGCAAGGTGAGTGAATTTCTTAATATTATTATTATGATTTAAGCTTAACTGTATGTGCTTTCTGTAGAGCCTTAAGAATGCAAATCATATTTCCAGAAGGGTCACATGGCGATTTCCATGCCATTATTTTTTACGGCATCCCATTGCGGCATGGTCGACATAGTAGGTACCAAGATGGCTATCATATGAGATCGTTGTGAGGACACCAGCCTCAAGTTAGGTACGTATTTAATTGTGGAAAATAATATAGTTCAATATAATGCATAGGGGCAAAGCCCATTTTCAAGTACGTAAATTACGCACCTGTTTGTACCTATTTTAAAATTTTAAACTAGTAGTGAAAATTACAAGTTAAAAACGAAAAAAAAAAAAAAAACAGCAAATAACCTATCCAATTGATAAGTGGGCAGTTTGGCATGTGCCAGCTGTCATTGTCCCAGCTTTCTGACGAGATCCTAACATACCCATATGTTCTATTATATTTCTGAGTAAAGTTTTAATATTTCTTCTTATGAGTGAATTTCTTCGGAGTTTCTATTGGAGTACCTCTCAATAGCCTGAAAAATAGCTCAGCAGACATTTTACTTGGTAATATTACAATTTTTGTTATCTTTCCAGGGCAGTCGTGGATAAATGCGCAAGGGAGGCTGCTAAAGAAGACTAATGTCAATTATATGTTCATCTCCATGATAGTGTTATTACAAAAATAAATTTATTGACAGTCATTCAACATCTTGATTGAATGACCTCAGAGACATCACATTGAGATCCATTTGAGTCCTCTCAGAGACCTCTCAGTGATGTCTCTGAGACTACGACAAAAGCGGACATAGAGCTGTCTCAGAGACATCTCAGTGTAGTCTCTGAGAGGTCACGGAATGTCTCAGAGACATCACATGTGGTCTCTGAGATCCATTTGAGTCCTCTCAGAGACCTCTCAGTGATGTCTCTGAGACTATGACAAAAGCAGACATAGTGCTTTCTCAGAGACATCTCAGAGTAGTCTCTGAGAGGTCACGGAATGTCTCTGAGAGATTCAATGAGACATTTGAGACATCTCTGAGACATCTCAGAGATGTGTTTCTGCTATGTGGGTGTGAGAGAAGGATTTCTGGTGGGTTACTCTTCCCTCCCCGCCGACAGGCTCTTTGAAAGAGCAAGCAATATAGTATATCATATGTAATTACTGTTATTTAAAGGTACTGTTACTAGTAAATCATATGGGATGGCTGTTTTAAATAGTGTTATAGGCCCTTAGATTCAGAAAAGTGAACATATAGAGTTGGTATTATAGAAGCCACCATTAATTTAAAAGGCAAAGACTTATGATCAGTGAATAACAACAAGAAGTTAATTAGTGTTAAAGTAGTAAGTAATTTTGTACATTTTATGATTTTGGCATTTAAATTCTCGGCTTTATTATTTTGATTTGACTGCACTATTTGTACAATGCTTGACCTAGAGTGTGTCTTTCGTAAGAAGGAATAACATAACCGCACAGTTAGAGATATCAACAAGATTATTGTTTTTTTCCTCTGTCATTGTGCATAAAGGTGATTTAAAGATCTGATTCTGGGTATAGTGGCCTTGGTCACATTAACCAAAGATAATTAGTTTGCCCGTTTATTCTATAAATCTTTAAAGCCATCATTACTCATTCACAATTCAGCTTTACTGTTTTTGTAAGCCTCGTCATTTATGTACCCCGCAGTACTCCAAAAAAGATTCTAAAAACTCACTCAAGTGAACGAGTCATTGAAGTGACGTGATTCAAATGACTCGAGTCAACAAAAAGAATCATTTGGCCCACCTCTATGAATCATATTAAAAGGAAAAATCACATGTTTCATGATTCGAGATTTGAATCAAATTTCCAGTAGTGAATCGTGATTTGTGTCATCTGTGAATCTAATTTCCTTCAAAGAATCGTGATTCGAATCGATATTAGCTGATTCATGCCCAACCCTGACAGTTGTACGTGTGAGAATACTGCTGTTTAGAGTCAAAATCCAATGTGGTCATACAACTGACCCTTCAACTTGTTGATTGTAGTCGCATATTATGCCGGAATCACTGGAAATTGTTTTTGCTGCAAGATGAAAGGGAGCGTGGCCTCAGTCGGAGCCAAATCAGAAATGATTCTCGCTTTCATGAAATTTCTTGCAAGCAGTTGAATATCGGTATTTTAAAATTTAAGTGACTGTGGCTTACAGCGTTCCTGAGTCAGTGAGTGAGTGACAAGGGCTTTTCTTATATTGATAAGTATTTTCCTATATTAGGAAAAGATGAATAAATGTAATTTATAATGAAAGATTGAGTTATTTCTAGAAGATGATGTCCATTGAGTTTCAAAAGGAAGAAGAAATAAATAAAACTGATGCACAGTGTTACAAGATTCCATCCAACTTCACATCCAAAATACGTATACAATGAAGCACCCGTTATCCACATATGGAGAGATTCGGTTGAAAAATACACCAACTAAATTCTAACAGTAATTCTGTAACTTTGATCATTTAACATGAGCCATAAGTGTCTTGGGAGTAAGTTCCCATTTAAAGCCCATGCTGCAGTCACTAAGTAAATACATATTTCTACTGTTGGAATCATGCAATTATTGACAAATTTGGAGCTAAAAACTCAAATTGTAGGCAAAAAAGAAGCATAAACAAAAATCGAATGCAAGAACTAAAAACTTAAATCTTTCAGCCATCCGATACTAAAAATCCCAAGCCTGTATCATGACTGAAAGTATGTAATTTTAAAAAGAAAAAGAAGAAACCTCAGCACAGAATCTAAAGCTTTTATAATGGGAGAAAAAGTTAACGACTCTGGGGTAAAATATAACCCGTGGCTATTGGAATCATCTGGTTAAAGAAGCGTTTGAAATCTGGTTAGAAGAGAAAAACTTCAACAGGGACTCTGGTTTCCAACTGAGTAATGCTTGGAAAGCGGTACTGAGGAACATCAGGGAAAAAAGGAGGTAAAACGGCAAGCAGATTCCCACCTTAAGAGGAACCTGAACCCTGCGAGAGTAGTTTATAAGGATGACTACATGATGAGAATGACACTCAATGGCCCTGATGACAATGCACCAGTTGGGCATCGAAATGTCGGCCATAATGGTGAGTTTAACCCGGTTGGAAACTCGAAGAATTCATTCATCAACTACACCAGGAAAGCACCAGATCATAAAAAAACTAACACTTTGAATTTTTCTTTGTCTTCAAGGCTATGGAGGGCCTATAGCAGTTTTTGAAGCCCTGGGGCCTTTCTTATTAGGCCGATGTCCTACCTAGTGGTAACATTTATGTATGTGAGAAAAAACTTTTTGAAACACAGTTTAATACTATTCTACCCTTTTATACTTCAGCTCTCCTCTTCAGAGACTTAATCAGCAAACATAAAAACTGGGGATGTGTAATGTATGTGCTCCTCGCATGTGTTTTGTTCAGTGCATTCCTGTACTCGGATGTTTTCCCGCCAATGACAATAAAGCGAGGACACTTGAGGCGTCACTTGTCAACCAGCACCCGTTGTGTCAAGCCATTACAAATTGGCGACGAGGATGCCGAATTTAATGGAAAAGTTTGTGTTGGGGGTAGACGACTGGGAGTCGTATGAGGAAAGACTACAAGAATATTTTGTAGTGCTGGACTTGGGAAACGAGGCTTCCGATGAAGCAAAGAAGAAAGCAATATTATTGTCGTCTGTAGGCAAGGAGATGTACGAGGTCATCCAAAATTTGTGCGAACCGAAGAAGCCCACGGAGTGCACGTTAGCGGATATCAAGAAAAAATTATGTACCTACTTCAGCCCGCAAAGATCGGTGATTGTGGAAAGGCATAAGTTTAACCAGCGTGTGCAAAGAAGTGAGGAAACTGTGTCGGAGTTTGCCGCTGGCTTACGGGAACGTTCGCGGTATTGCAAGTATGGTGCTTTCCTTGATCAGGCTTTGCGAGATCAATTAGTTTTAGGCCTGAAAGACAAAACCATTGTGCAGGCTCTTTACTTGGAGAGTGAGGACCTGGTGTTCGAAAAGGCGGTGGAAATTGCCGCGGCAAGGGAAAAAGCATCCCAAAATGTGGCCGCTTGCGCAATGGTGTCAGCAGCGGGTACGAGTGATGCGGTTGGCATCCATTTTGTGGACGACGGAGCTATGAGAGACGCCGACGCTGTGAGGTACGTACTGCCAGGAGAAGGTACCGAGGCGGAGGTCTACAGGGTGAGGGGAGCAGAAGGCCGGAGCATGGGAAGGCAGCAGCGAAGAGGAGGACCGAATCCACATTCATTGCGGGGACCGGTTCGTGAGGAAAAGTGCAACTGTTGCGGATTTGGAGGACACACTAAGGCTACCTGCAGATTCCGGTCGTATAGATGTGATATCTGTAGAAAAGTAGGACATCTCAAGGCAACGTGTAAGGAAGGTATGAGAAAAATATCTTTGTCGTACCAGGCGGTATCGGAGGATTCCGGGGTTTCTAATGCCATGATTGATGAGTTTGATCTTTGTTTGTTTAATGTAAGAAGTTCAAAGGTGGAAGACCCTGGGCCGTGGATAGCAGAAGTTAGAGTTGACTCCAAGTTAGTGAAAATGGAAATAGATACGGGTTCCGCCATATCAGCTGTGGCGGAAAGCGACTACATTAGGAATTTAATCATATCCCGTTAATTACAACTCCAGTTAGGCTGCGGTCATATTCCAATACTTTGATTGAGCCAAGGGGGGTCATAAATGTTTTGGTACATTACAATGGAAGTTCTCTGAATCTACCATTGTTTGTGGTAAGGAATGGGGGCCCACCATTGTTGGGTAGGGATTGGTTTAGAGCCTTAAATTTTCCACAGCCGGTAAATGCGATAACTGTAGAGGCTCCTGGTGAAATCAAAAATATCTTTTTGGAATTCAAGGAACTATGGGAAGGTGATTTGGGGCTGTTCAAGGGAAGTACGGCGGCGCTGCGTTTGAAGAATGGAGCAAAGCCAGTATTTTGCTCTCCACAAGCCTTGGCATTTGCTCTTAGGGGTAAGGTTGATGCGGAGGTTGATAGGCTTTTAGAGTTGGGCATCATCTACCCTGTAGATTTTAGTGATTGGGCTACTCCTATTGTGCCAGTGATGAAAAATAACGGTGGTATCAGGATATGTGGGGACTACAAAATCACTTTGAACCCTAATTTAGACATTGAGAGATATCCACTTCCAAGAGTAGAGGAATTGTTTCTTAAGTTGCAAGGGGGGCAGACATTTTCGGTTATTGATTTGTCCCAAGCCTTCCAACAAATTGCCTTGAATGAAGAGTCTCAGAGGTTGTGTACAATTAACACTCATCGGGGACTTTTCAGGTATTCCCGACTACCATTTGGGGTTTCCTCGGCACCGGCAATCTTTCAAAAGGTGATGGACCAAGTTGTGCAAGCTATGTCCAGGGTGGCTTGTTTTCAAGATGACATAATTGTAACGGGGAGGGACAACAGGGAACATTGTGCAAATCTACGGGCTCTCTTTGAGAGACTAAGAAAGTTAGGGTTTAAGGTCAATAAAGAGAAGTGTAAGTAGATGCGCGAGTCAGTCACATTCTTGGGGCATCAGATTGATGGGAAGGGATTGCACGCTACAAAGGAGAAAGTTGAAGCAATTGTTAATTCAGCCATGCCGAAAGATATCTTTATATACCTCTCAATTAAGGGATTTTCTGGGGCTAGTGGAGTATTACTCAAAGTTTTTACCAGGATTAGCCTCAACTTTAGCCCCTTTGCATGAGTTGTTACGGAAGGATGTGAAATGGGTGTGGTCTAAGGGGTACCAGTCTGCCTTTGAAGAAGTAAAAATGGAAATAACATCCAATCGCGTGTTAGCCCATTATGATCCCACTACGTCTGTCATCCTGGAGTGCGATGCTTCTCCCTATGGTCTTGGCAGTGTTTTACTGCACCAGTATCCCAATGGGGAGGAAAGGCCAATTGCCTTTGCTTCCAGGTCTTTAAGTAAAGCTGAGAAAAATTACTCCCAAATTGATAAGGAAGCTTTGGCCATTCTATTTGGGGTTAAAAAATTTCATCAGTATCTCTATGGCAGAAATTTTGTCCTAAGAACTGACCATAAACCTCTCATCCACATTTTGGGAGGGAAGAAGGGAATCCCTCAAATGGCAGCCAACAGGTTGCAACGCTGGGCGGTAATTTTGCAGGGGTACGATTACAACATTCATCACGTCAAGGCAGTGAATAACAAAGTAGCAGATGGTCTCTCACGTTTACCATTGGAATGGGAGGGGGAGAGGATAGAAGAGCTATCATATTTAGAGATTGGGGAAAAGGAGTTCCTACCGATAACAGCTCAGACCATAAGCAAAGCAGCAAGGGCAGATAAGGTGGTTGGACGAGTGATTGATTACTGTTTGTTGGGGTGGCCAAGGGAGGTAAAGGCGGAGTTTAAGCCATACTGGGAGAAACAAAACCAACTGACAGTTGAACAGGGATGCTTAATGTGGGGGAATAGAGTAGTGATCCCAGAGGATCTGCAGCCTAAGATTCTGGCAGAGCTGCATTCAGGACATTTGGGCATAGTTAAGTTAAAATCCCTTGCAAGGTCATATGTGTGGTGGCCCAAACTAAATGAGGACTTAGAAAATTTGGTCAAGTCTTGCGAGTCTTGTTTGATTAACAAGCCGTCACCTAATAGGGCTCATATTAAAAGTTGGGCTTGGCCCGAAAGGCTGTGGCAAAGACTTCACGTTGATTTGGCTGGGCCTTTCATGAAAAAGTTATTCCTGGTAGTAATCGATAGCCACACTAAGTGGCCTGAGGTAAAAACCATTAGCAATGGCTCAACAGAGGAAATTACCTCACATTTGTGGGTTTTGTTCTCCACCTTTGGTCTTCTTGAACAAGTTGTTACTGATAATGGTTCCCCGTTTACTAGCAGTGAGTTCAAATGGTTCTGTGACATGAATGGCATTAAGCATACATTTTCTCCTCCGTACCACCCGGCTACGAATGGTGCGGCTGAAAATTTGGTGAAGGTTTTCAAGAACAAGATGAAAACATTGATAAACTCAGGGGTTCCCCTGCATATCGCCTTACCTCGTTTTCTCTTTGATTGCCGTATAAACCCACATTCAACCACTGGGGAGGCACCCAGTTTGTTGATGTTTGGTAGACTTCCCCGGTCACGGATTTCAATGGTAAAACCTTCTACAAGAGAAGTGGTCAGTGCCTCACAAAGAGCTCAAGAGAGATCTGGCAGAGGTGCACCACTGAGAAGTTTTGGCAAAGGAGACAGTGTTATGGTGAAAATTTACCCTCAGGGACAAGCGAAGTGGGTCAAGGGGACAATTTCAGACATGTTAGGGTCTAGGAATTTTAATGTATTAATTGAGGGTGGTCATATTATTCACATGCATGTGGACCAACTGAGACTCAGAGGAACAGCAGAAGAGGGACATCAAGCAAAAAAAGGTCAACAGGGGGAAGTAGTCCACAGGGATAGGGAAGACGAGGACTCTGAGAGACATGGGTTTTGGAACATTCCTAAAAATGCACCAGGAAAAAGGACAAGTGTGGCAGGTCAATCGGACTCTGAGAGACATGACTCGGAGAGGCCTGGGTTTTGGAACATTCCTAAAACTGCACCAGGTAAAAGGACAAATGTGGCAGGTCAATCAGTTCCGTTTCCAGCCACAGTGGATGAGGACAGAACTGATGCTGCAGAGAGGCCTCAGAGAAGATATCCAGCAAGGCAGAGAAAAGAAGTAGAGAGGCTAAATTTATGAGAGTGGGAAGTGTGGACTGATAAAAGCATTTTGGGTAATTTGAGTGGGTGTATATGCTAATTTAGACTCCACTTCATGGTTTTGTGTTAAATTTAGGCTCAATTTAATTGTTTAGTGTTCATTATATTTAAAGATCCAGTACTTGGGGAGGAGTGTAATGTATGTGCTCCTCGCATGTGTTTTGTTCAGTATATGCTAATTTAGACTCAATTTCACTGTTTTGTGTTCATTATATTTGAAGATCCAGTACTTGGGGAGGAGTGTAATGTATGTGCTCCTCGCATGTGTTTTGTTCAGTGCATTCCTGTACTCGGATGTTTTCCCGCCAATGACAATAAAGCGAGGACGCTTGAGGCGTCACTTGTCAACCAGCACCCGTTGTGTCAAGTCATTACAGGATGCAGAAACACCAACACCCAAGGCCGAATTTAACATAAATATATCATTAAACAAAACAGTCAACTCCCAACACACGTAGACAAATGGTTCTAGTGACATACTCGACCTTTCACAAATTGTAAGCCTTAATGCACCCACTAGCTCCTCCAGCAGGGTACTTTACTCGAGCTATTCCGATCATTTCCCTATCTTCACCACTTTTGATCTTAACCACCCCCCCCCCTAATTCCCTCTTAATCCTATTTACCACCGTAACTGGCCGCTCTATCAAGACATTTTCCGTTATTAACTAAATTTTCAGCTGCCCAAATTAACCTTTGAACCCAATCCCGCTTCCATTGATCAGGCCATCAATGCTAAAAACCTAAGAATCACAAATTTCCTAACCTGTTTCTCTCACTCAAAACACAAACCCCCAGAACGAATCGCAACTCACCTTCCAAATCATATCCGTGAGTTAATGACTAAAAGAAACATCCCGATGCGAATTCTCACATAGCCATAACTCCAATCTAAAAACTGTAATAAACATCCTAAACCGTGAAATAAAAACCCAGTACAAGAACTCCGCCACAAGCAACGGAAAAACAATTCGGAAATGTCTAAACTCAAGTGAATTCAATCTGGAAATTGACCCGCCACCTTTGTAATACAAAAACACACTCCCCACTTCTCCAGCACAACAATTGCTTCTACTCCTCCCCAAAAGATAGGGCTAACCTCTAAATGTTCTAAGCGAGAGAATTCAAACAAACCTCATTCAGGCAAACTGCGATACTGCCTAAGATCTAGAAGTAACTAACACCATTACCTCCTTCCATTCTCCTTCATTTTAACCCAACCTCTGCATTAAAAAAGAACTTCAGGCAATTATCCATTCTCTTCCGAGCGACAAAGCACCTGGCCCTCATCAAATTCCCCAAAAATCATCAAACTATTACCCCCCGAACCCCTCCCTTCCCTCCCGCAACTTCTCAACTCATGCATATACCTCAATTATTTCCCCACTCTCTGGATAACGGTAAAATGATCGTTATCTGAAAACCCAACAAAAACTTCACTGACCCCAATAATCACTGCCCCATTTCGCTAACATGCTGCTCCACTAAAATCTGTGAGAGACTCCTCACAAAAAAATTACAATTTTCCCCACCTCTCCAGATCCCCGAACAGGCTGGATTCACTCCTCCACTGACCAACATTATGGGATGCTCACAACTGCATCTTTTCTATATGTTGACAAGGTATTTGATAAAATATTGCATCAAGGTCTAATACATACACTAATAACCTATAATTTTCCTTCCTACCTCATTAAAATTATCTACTCCTTCCTACAAATCCTACGATTTTCTGTAATTTACGAAAATCACAACTCCTCCTGCTTTCCTATTCTTGCTGGCGTACCACGAGTCTGGCCAGCAAACAGCTTAGGATAATTCCTCTAACTCTTTTAAATCTTTCCTGGATTAATGTAATGCAAACACTAATGAATCTATGCTCCACGATGGAAAACTCTAATTAAGGTTTTTTAATCTTTAGGAGAAAGTATTTGTCTTAAATATCATGATTGTTCTCAAATATAACTATTTTGGCCCCTCAATACGACTAAAAATATTGGTAGTGAAGGCTGCTCGTGTGCTCCACCGGGTAATCTCCTCCATGGCTGCCGGCGTTTCGGGGTACGAGTCGTACTCCATCCTCAGGGCTGAACGTCGTGTCTCAGAAAGTGGCCGCCTTATATAGCGGTGCCGAGGCCTCAAGTTCCCTCTGATTGGTCCTTGGTTTTAGCCAATCGGATTCTTCACAGGATGGGTTTCCAGGTGTTGCTGAGGGAGTAACCGCCATCTCTATTGATGTTATTGTCCACTAGCCGGATCTCTATGGCCTCCTTCGTAATCCTTTCCCAGTATTTCTTCTCTTGAGAGATGATCTTCACATCTTTCCAATGGATAGAATGGTTTTCGTTGATGCTGTGTTCGGCCACCGCAGATTTTTCAGGTTGACATATCCTGAAATGCCTTAGATGTTCCTTAATTCTCGTGGTAATTGTCCTACCAGTTTCTCCCAAGTAAACATCTCCACATTCACAGGGAATCTGGTATATTCCGAGAGTCGCGAGGCCACAGGGGTCCTTCGCTCTAACTAGTTGGTCCCTAAGCTTGGTACATGGCCGAAAGAAGGATTCAATTCCGTGTCTCTTCAAAATTCTGGAGATTTTGACTCAAAATATTCATTTCATTATGGGATGCGCGAGTCGCAAATGATCCAAATCATCGACGCACCCAAAAAACTTAAATTTACTACTGCTATGGCTCCAATGTGCTTTTACTAATCCAATAATCCAGCTATGAATGTGAGAATAATGAAATATACCGCTCCGTCTTGGCCCTGTCTCCTATAATACAACAAGGAACGGGTTTGTAGACAAATCTCTGAGCAAGACACTTTTAGAATCGTTATATCCGCAAAGTTATTGAACTCTTCAAAAAAGACAAGTATTTCTCCACACAAACAGCGGCCGGTCAGAATACTCACTAAGGTATTTTAATTACATTTGGATTTTTAAAATCATTGTTTAAACAAATGCTGCAATAAGAACAAAAATATTACAAATACAGAAAAAATAACTTCAAATTCGAAATTACTGGATCAAAGCCGAAGGGATCAACCTTTACATCAACTATGTAAGCAATAATAGCAGCGGTATTAATTTTGGGCAGCTTTTTTCCATTTGGGACCATTGTGCGGCGTGCGTAGTACTTCAACACCTGAAAATGGAATGCTCCAATGCAGTATCACCGGTGACTTAATTTCGCACAGATTATTTCAACTATCGGTTCAAGCAACGGTAAACGCCATTGAGTCCTATTTAATTCGTAATTTAATAGCTAAGGATAAGTATGAGACGTTGACTACATTTAACTGGTTTGATCTCTAGTGGTTAGAGATATTGGGGTGTTGAAAGGCTCGTAAGAATAAATGTCCAGATTTGGAAATAATGGGAAAATGTTTTCTCAGTACCGATGCCAGTTCCTACAAAAGATTTTCACAGACACTGATCGTTTTGGCCATCGTACCGGAAGTTTGCCTAACCTGAACTTGCAAGTGGATGCAACTAGGTCCAAAACACAAAAATGTTGCTTAGGTACCTACGCATTTAAAGTCTCAAAAGATATAATCACGAACATTTTATTCTCAACCTTATTTTTTTGAAGCCATAAAAGCATTATTTTTATACATTAGTTTTGATGGTTTCATTGCGTTAAAGTTATACAATCGTTTAGTTTCATTCTCATATTTAAATTAAGTGTTGATGATATCACCAATAGCCGATCACTGTCCGATGAGAGACTAGTGAATCACTGTCTGACTGCCTGCCTGACGAGTGTCGGGTGTACTCTCCCATAGCGTCTCCACTGTGCCATTATATAGGAAAGGTGAAACTAGGATGTTTTCGACAAAATGACAAGGGTGGGAGGGGAAGAAGAGGAAGGTTAGCCGTTCTCGAAAGGGAAAGGCACAGTTCCTGAGGTATAGTTTGACATAGCTGGCTATCCTGAGACGTCACACAACAACACATTTATGCATATTTTGGGAAATGGAATTCTTCCATTTCCGGATAATTACAATTGTTATCGTAAAGTTCTAGTCATGTGAAGATTGTGAATTGATATTTTATCTTTCAAGTCATAGTGGGAACAAAACAAGAATGCACAAAAACTAGTTCTCTTTTTAAATAAACATTGATTTTTTTCTGATCAAACGAGACGAGACCCGAGATCTAGACGAGACCGACCTTCATGATATGAGACCCGAGACCAGATAACGAGACAGAGCCCCTAGCCTCGTCTCGTGGCAACGCTGCTGCTCCCATAATTCAGTTCATGGAGCATATTCTCTTTCCTTACTTTTACCTTTTACTCAACATCCTCCCCTACGTTGGCATTCAGCATCCCCTTGCTCATCTTTATTTCCTGCTCCAACCTACCACTCTGCTTCCTCCCTATCTTCTCCAGCACACACTATATATTTAATCAACTAATAAATACACAGAGTAACCCTTGAAGATATTCAGTTAGCCAGATCTGGCCCATGAGTTGCCTATCACGCTATTGTATAGCACATATAACTAAATAATTTACTTTCTGTTTTTAACAACTTTTTGAGTACCTATATTTCAAGTAGGTTGGTGTGGCCCAAGAAAATTTTAAACTGCCCCTTAAAACTTGAAAGGTTTAACTACCTTGCCTAAAATTCTGCAAAAGTTTTCATGGGAATAAGGAAGCCTGGATAGCATAGTGATCTGTGCAATCCCCAGGCAAGTCAAAGGTCCATGGTTTGATTCCCAATCGAGGTGGATTTTTCCTTACGACAATTTCTATGAATTATGAAATTTGATAAAGTCTATGCATTGAGGACATTTGATTGAATCAATTTGTAACCACTCATTGTCTCTTAACACTTTCGCCATGAATACTCGTCACGGGTTGCCAACGTATGCGTATGAGTCATCATGGTGTTCACTTGTACCACAACCTTCACCGCATACAGGAAAATATACCGTTGAAGCAAATGGGTTAATACAACATCATATATGTATATTATTACAGAAAGGTCTTTTTCTGTCATTCCGTATATGCTCCGTTAATACTGCACCTACAGTGATAAATGAGGTACCATTTTAAACGTTGCATCACCGCCTTCTGACAAAAAATACAATCTCAATATCAAATTTCACTATTTACCCATTAATTTGACTTAAAAGTTTCGATTTTACCATGTCGATTCCATCGTGACCAAATTTTCGATAAGACAGTTGTACGTAGCATTTTCTAGAGTTCGCACTTTCCGTGATATTTATGTTTGTGTTAAAGAAACTCATAACCAAAAAGTTACAGACGACAACATTGTTACCTCCAATATTGTCTTTAAAGAAGTTTTGTAAATTGCGTGCCATTATTCAGTAACAGACATCATGATTGTTCCTACTGGTACCAAACTCTCTTGCCTGTATTGTATTCATATGTTTTGTATATTTTTGCAAGAAAACAAGTATAAAGAAAGTACTTTATGATACACCTTCTTCTCTATAACCCAATTACACCGTTTCCTTAACATACTTATTCCCTGATAGCGCGAAAGTGCAAAATTTTCACACGGGTTACCTAGTAACCTCATATTGCACGAAAGCTGAGTTCATAACCCTGTGGAATTGAGTAGAAACAAGATTCTACATATCCAATATGATAGCACCTGAGGATGATCAATCACAATGGCGATACCCGAATGAATATTACTTACAACAGGAGAAGGAGGTGAGCTTGCCGATGTTGGGCCGGGACTCCTCGTTTGAGTAGCGACTGAATGGAGGTGTGCGACGGAGGGGTTGAACCACTCAGCTGGAGGGAACTGTGCTGAGAATGTGGGCAGGAGTGGGCTTCCCAAGGCGTTGCTGCTGTGACTGCCGACGCCATCTACATTTCTCTTGTGCTTCCATGACAGACTACCTGTTCTTCGAAACAGCCTAGACAAGAGGGAGCCTTTTTCTGAAACAAAAAAAAACCTTTTTATGATGCCCCTTGTACAATTTATTTGTGATGTTTGTCCGTACTCAAATATATTATTATAAAAAAATATTATAATTTCATGCGTTGCCTCCAATTAAGGTAATCTGAGACATAAGAGGAATGAAATATTTGATCTGAAGAATGAATAGTGAATTTTGAAGGCTATTTCTGGAAGAAACGGCATTCTTGAAGCAGGAAGACGTGTGGCAGGAATGGAGTGGAAGAGATTGATTATATAGTAATACATCGTGACTTACTGTGGCTCGATGTCACCGCGGCTTGTGAATCGGAGAGTGGGGAGGGTGAGGTGGAGGAGGAGGACGAAGTGGTGGAGGATGAGCAAGAGGAGTAGGAGAGGGAGGCGCAGGATGAGGGGTAGAGGCGCAGGGAGGCGGAGCGTCGGTGGCGCGACTGTCCGGTGGCCGAGGAGGGGGAAGGGGATGGCGAGCCATGGCCAACCAGGGAAGAGGCAGAGGTAGCACGGCGCTTGGAGCCGAAAAATCTCAACGAGTTGGACCTCGGGCGTCCTGGACTTCCATTCCACCTGCTGGCAGCTGCTGGCTTGCGTCCATACAATACTTTGTCGTTTGGATTACCTGCAAGTAGAAGAAGTGGCTCTTGTAGCTTAAGCAGAAATGCTTCTCAATGTAAAAGAAAATGTCATAAAATGCAGCCACTAATGTAGAACTCATGCTCATGTATTAATATTAACAATAGTTTTATTGATATGTAGACCAAGAGTAATAAGGACACATTTTTGTAATAATCACTATACATAGTAACTATTATATATATGAAACATATACGAGATAGATACAAATGATACATACATACAAACATGATGATTAACGTTTAAAAGGAAAACAAGTGCTTTAGTGTATTGTTCCTAAAATCACAAAGATTCTTTTCCAATAATAACTTTATAAGTTTTTCATTGAAGCAGATTTGTATTTTATGGATTAGGGGGGCTTATTAAAATGCCCAGCAACCACAACAGCTGATACAAGGACTACAACAAAAAAGTGTACCAGAAAAAAGAAGAGGAAGGTATCGGTAAAAATAGGGACTTGGAATATTATGTCGAAGATGCAGGCAGGGAAAATATTTAACAGGAGATCGAGAAAGAGAAAAGAAAAGATGAGAGTCAGTATGGGGTTAGGTATGATATTGAAGGAAAAATTGGGGAGGTGAGTGGTACGCATGGAACAGTTGAGGGACAGAATTCTGATGATTGATATAAAGAAAACCCGAATAATTTCATAGTGGTCAAGGTGAACATGCCTACGATTGTTGTGCTAAACCATTTATGTATTTTGACGAAGAGTTCAGTTTCAACAATAAATAGTTGGAATGGATATTTCTAGATTTATAATGAGTACTATTGAATCATTTATCGATGGTCAGGGGAGTACAATGCATAAGATAATTTATTTTGGTCAAATGAGTTCAAGTGTAGTAAGGTGCAAAGCTTTTCAGCAAACATTGTATCACGCTTCGTCTTGATATTCCCAATGAGAAGTGAAATCAGCTGTCAACACACAAATAAAATTTCAGAGAGATATATATTGAGCTACCTAGTACCTCGGCTGCTGCATTCATTTGAATTTGGCAACATTTGACAAATAAATGAATACGTATGTTTCAGATGAACTTCAACTTTTATTTACATATTAACCATTCCTATGAAATGCCTACAGCTAACACAACTCTACTCCAATTAACAAAATTATTTCAAAACATACCACAACAAGAGGGTCAATACTTTTTTCCTGGTTGCCCAGGTCTATTTTAACCAAGTATGTTACACGTGGTTCCAGCACCTATGAATCATATTCTTTTCAGGCAATTAAATTGAGAACAATCAAGCGATAGTTACACCTGTGGCCAATTAATAGAACTTTTACCTGAATATAACATGGCATTATATTATTAGAAGACATTGAATGAGGTAAAATTGGTGAGTAAAATTTGAAAAATTGATATAGCCAACAGGCACAACTTGATGACATATAGAGATAAAACTTAGGCTCTCCACATGAGCACCAGAATTATTAAAACTTTTATATAAAAAAAGTCCATAGCATTTTGACCAGGCGCTTGGATTACGTCACCATTTAAAGAGAAAAGGCAATCATTATTCCATAAAAATGATTGCCATGGCATCAGCCAATCCCAGAAATCTGTTCATTTAACTAGGAAATTTAAAAAAAACATTAGTTTTCAGTGAGTAATTTTCAACGGAAGGGGGGAGGAAGGTAGGGGGAGAGGGGAGTTGGGGGTTGGAGGGGAGACTATAGTGACTACAACTATATTGAATTTGACTACCACTCCCTCATACTAAACCCCTCTTACCGAGAACCCAAAGCGTGACACCACCTTACTCCCCCCAACGTAAATTTCTTCCCCCGCCTACATGACGAACGGCACAGGGATAACCTAATCACCATGCTTTTATGTTGACCCACATACTTCCATTTCCACACCCCTTCATTCCACCTCAATACCGGTAAATCTTAACCCCTCCAACCCCCATCTCCCCCTACCTTCCTTCCCCCCTCCCCCCTTCCGTTGAAAATTATGTATAAATACCAACCACAAACTGGAAATCAAACATTGTACCACAGGATGGCTTAGCACAAAAAGCCAAAACACGTGTAGTGAATCTAAAATAAAAGTGAACAGTACGATATCAATTACTTTCATTATTGATATCGGCGTTAGAATAGGAAACTGTCATATAAACTCTAACATTAAAAGTATGCCTCAATGTGAAGCATTAATCTGCCATTGTAGACTTCCAAGGATATTAATTATGACTCTCCAAAAAAATATCATGTCCATTCACTCAAAACACCTTCGCCCTCCTCTCCTCAGCCCACTGTGCGTCGCGTCGCCTCGAAGGTTTATTCTTTTTCCTTTGAGTCTCCCCGTTCTTTGAGATCGCCCCGAGCATCCAAAGAGAAAAGACGTCGTGCACTCCGAGCTTCTACTCTTATTGACCTTCAACAGCGCTATACACAGCCATAGTCTGGTATTAGTCAGAATCTAGCCATGCAGCCTGCAGCAAAAATTGTACCTCCAGGTGCGCCATCCATATATCCCAGGTGCGCATGCCCCTGGAAGTGCCGTGACCCACCCAGAAACACCCTCAGTGAAAAATTGAAAGAACTTTGGATCATATCTCGACGAAAGTGCTGCCTATCGATGGGGCCTGCAACTTCATACGACAAACCCTTCGCCAGATCCGCGCTATCCCATCTAGATTCGGAGATACTCGCGAAAAGTTGGTTGGCCAAGAAGGGGCTCACTCTTTCAGCGGAGGTGGTCACACCTGAATCACTGACTATAAAGGCCGTTTCACACGGTGAATGATCTTGCGCATGATCATTCGAATGATCATTCGCATGACGTTAATGCCTCGTGTAATACGGAAAATTCGGTGAATTCTTGGTCATGCGCATGATCATGCGATCAAAATTAGAACATGTTCTATTTTTGCTCGCATGATCCCGTGAATGATCGCATGATACGAGCGCACGACGTCCATCTTGTTTGTTTTGATATTGAATTTACCTCACTTCGCTAATGCTAAATCATAGTAACATATAATGAAGGAAAGGAAAGCCACAACAATGTATTTGGAAATAAATAACTCTGTTGGCAGGATGCAATGCACACGCTTTGGTAGACGTGGAATGGTCATTTGGTTAACACTATCTATTTAACTATTACGTGTCCTGAGGAAAAAACCGTGAAGTTTGGGGTTTGGATATATATATTCATGATTCAATAATTGACACCGATATGTCTTGGAGCCGAGACCAAGTGGAAAGCCTGATAGCTATGGTAAGGGTAAGCTATGGTAACCTCACCTTTACAATCCGAAGAACCCACAGTACAAAAATAAATATGTTCGGCAGAAGGAGATGGAGGAAATTGCCGCAGGATTATGTGAAATAAGGTGAGTGTGACGATAAATGATAATGACTGTTCTTTTTTAAAATAAAGCTATGTGAACCAGGGATAGTGTGTGAAAATGTGGATACTACAAATATTTCATAAACTAGGCGTCGTACGGTAGCTAATTCAATGTTCGAAATTTTAAAGGTTACTGAATATCAATGTTCTTAAAGTATATTAGTACTCTAAGAACCTTGCTTGAATGGTAAGTATAGTGTTACCTCACGCAGGTGATTATGAAATTTTCTGATCCGAAAGTAAGGCAGATAACATGAGGTAAATCTTTCTTGAATCCAGTGCAATTGACCAATGGAAGTACGAGGTGGGATAATTATCTATCTAAACCATTCGTGCATGATTCGTGAGATTGACACATTATTATAGGAAAACACGATTATGTGTGGTGTTTATTAAGTCTGTTTGGTTACAGAAGTTACATTAACCATTATACATTTGAACGTTTAAGTTAATTATATTGTCTTCAATGCAGGGTAACCACTTACTTTTGGTTAGCGTAACTAACGAACTCACGATTACACAGGACAGGTGCACACTTTATTTCATACACATACTGTTACAACCGTTACAGCGACTTCAAACAAAAGAACATTGAAAACATAATAGGCGCCAACTTGAGCCTGTCGCAGACAAGTGAACGGTTGATTCCTCAATGTTGGGATCACAAGAAAACCAAATACAACAACACTTCCCCTTGATTCCACACATTGGGGAATACCTCAACAGTCCAAACAAAAAAAACTTTCTTAGTTCACTTAGCAATACATTTCACTTAATTTGTCACAATAAAGATTTTAGGGCATTCATCAACCACAGTCCATAGTCCAATTGCCCAATAGAATAATTTAATACTTTCAAAACACAATCATATAGACATTAGTCCTACCATTGTACACAGTTCCTGAGTCTTCCTTGCACTAAGTCCTTTAGTTAACAAGTCTGCAATATTAAGGTGAGAGGGAACATACTCAAGCTGAATTAAACCCTTTAACACAACGTCCTTAATATAATGATATCTTATGTCAATAGCCTTAGATCTATGATCAATTAAATCATCTTTGGCCAGGGTAATAGCAGGTATATTGTCAGCCTTGACACAGGGGATCTCACACATAAATTTAAGATTCATCTCCTCAAGGATGTTACCCAGCCATAAAGCCTCCCTAGTGGTCAGAGCAAGGGCAATATATTCAGATTCTTGGGTGGAATTTGCAACTACAGTTTGTTTCTTACATTGCCAGTGAATAGGGCCACCAGCTAGCATTACAACAGTCCCAGAGAAAGATTTGCGGTCAATCTTATTTCCCGCAAAATCAGCATCACTGAAAATTTGGGCCTGCATGTTATTTTTCTGATAAACAATGGCATAATCAATAGTCCCTTTAACATATCTAAACAGGTGTTTTACAGCTGACCAGTGGGTTTTCATTGGATGAGAACAAAACTGACTCAGATATGATACAGCAAATGATATATCAGGGCGAGTGCCATTGGCAACGTACAAGAGCATGCCTATGCCCTTCCTGTAATCACTCTCATTGACAACAGCATCAGGCTCATCAAGCCCTTTCGTAACACTAGCACTGAGAGGACACGATACACATTTTGCATCAGACATTCCAAATTCACATAACATTTGCTCTATATATTTCGATTGATCAATGGATACAGAATGACAACTCATTTTTCTGACTCTTAAGGACAATAAATTACTTATGCTCCCAAGGCATCTGATCTCTACATGCTTAGACAGATTTTCCTTGAACCAGTTGATATTTGCTTGATCAGCACTCCATATAGCTATGTCATCAACATACAAAGCAGCATATATCTTACGTTTAGAGCTGAGGAATAAGCAAGGATCACCATAAGTGGGGTTGAATCCCATTGACAAGAATATTCCCTTCATTTTGGAATACCATTCCCTGCCTGACTGTTTCAAACCATAAAGACACTTGTTTAATTTACACACAAAGTCACCTTTGTCACTCACTTTTAGACCCTTGGGTCGTTCCAAATAGATAGTCTCTGGTAATTTGCTGTTCACATAGGCTGATACCACATCAACATGTTCCCCCAAAAGATTTTGTTCAACAGATACAGCAAGCATTAGTCTGATGGTTTTACGTTTTACTACTGGGCTGTATGTTTCAAAGTAGTCAAGTCCACGTACCTGTGAGAAACCTTGGGCAACAAGTCTAGCCTTAAACCTGTGTGGATTACCATCATTTCTGGTTTTTACACGGAATTTCCACGTTGAGCCGATCACCTTCTTGTCGAGGGGTCTTGGTACGATGTCCCAGGTTCCCATCTCTTCCAACTTGGTACGCTCCTCCTCCATGGCAGCTACCCAACTGTCACGGTGGTGACTCAGCATCGCTTCCTCCACGGACGTGGGCTCGTACGGGTCATCTTCTTCTGACAGTGTCACCAGGGCTGAGTGGCACTCAGAGCAGCCACATGTGGTAGGCTTGTGCAACCTACCGGAACGCCTTGGGATGACAGCTATCTCTTCAACTGCAATGGGCACAGCATCATCATCTGGCAGGTGGATGTTTTCGGCATAGTCTAATCGTTGAGTGTCAGGTAGTTCAGGTGTTGGGTCCTGAAATTCCAATCCGTCACTCTTCACCGGTCCATCCGCAAAATCTTCGTCACTTTCTTCGAACGTGAATATGTTATTCGATGGATTCCCGTGCCTTCCCTGATCGGTTGACTGCATCTCCTTGAGTGGGAATGTGCTTTCATGGAACACTACATCTCGCCTCACGATGGCACGCTTCCTTGATGTGCTCCAGAGTCTGTAGCCTCCCTTTGTGCCCTCTTCATAGCCGAGCATGATACATTCCTCAGTCTTGCTATCGAGCTTTCTCCGATTCTCCACAATGGCCTGTGCTCTGCAGCCAAATGGTTTGATTTTGATCAGGTCTTTCATGACAATCTCGCATCCTCGCGTCAGAACAATGGGTATTTCGTTCCCAATAGTACGTACGGCATGGGCATCTATTTCTTATGTATGCAGCCATATTTAGCGCTTCTGCCCACATATCTTTGGTAGCTCCAGATTCGATGATCATACATCTTGCCATTTCCATGAGGGTTCGGTTCTGCCACTCACTCCTGCCATTTTGCTGTGGCGAGTGAGGTACAGTCTTCTGGTGAATTATACCATTTTCCGTCAGGTACCCTTCAAATTCATCAGAACAGTATTCCGACCTCCTCTATCCGACCTTAGTTTCATTATCTTCTCACCGGTCATTTGTTCCATCATGGTCTTGTATTCCTTAAACTTTATGAGAGCCTCACTCTTGCTTTTCATGGTTTTCACAACAGTATACCGGGAGAAATCATCAGTGAATACGATTGCATATAGTGATCCACCCTTGGATGGTGGGTCGAATTTCCCCATGACATCGGTGTCAACAAGTTCAAGGGGTTTGGATGCACGGGCACTCGTTGCAATAAATGGCTTCCTTTGTAATTTTCCTTGAACGCATATGTCGCACGCTTCCATTTCTTTTTGTTTGAGTTCAGCAAGTGGTGGAATTTTCTCCAATGCTTGGGCATGGACATGGCCAAGGCGTCGATGCCACACTTCCTTGGTTGTCTCTACACTCAAAGCCAAAGATGAGTTAGTCAGCCTTTGCATAGGATGATCACCGCTACAGAGTTCATACATCTTTCCAGCTTTCTTGGCTTCGAAGATCAATTCACCATTCAGTGAGCCTACAGCAACTTGATCTCCAAACGTGACAACAACTCCTTTTTCAGTTAACTGGGGGACAGAAATCAGATGGCAATACAGTCCGGGTACATACTTGACATTCTGAAAACACAATTTCTTGCCTTCTCCATCTTTCATCCTCGCATACAGGTTTACAGCCCCTTTCCCTTTAATGGGTAGTTTCACGCCATTTCCTATTTTAACTCTTCCCCTCACCCCCAATAAGTGTTTGAATGCATTGGCATCATGGCACATATGGTCAGTCGCTCCCGAGTCCAGGTACCACTTGTCTTCTTGCATCTGGTGTCGTGTCGAGTCGGATAACAGTAGGATGGCATTCTCTTCGTCTGAATCCTCACTACATGCAACATACGTCTTTGACTCACACTCACGGCGTTGCTTCAGCCTGGTCTCCTTGAACTCAGTCCATACAGGGCAGTCACGGGCAGCATGACCTGGTTTATCACATGAGAAGCACTTGAAGTTGGGTGGGGTGCCCCTTGTCATGTCCCTTCCCCTGGCCTTAAACTTATTTCCTTTCTTGTGCCAGTGTGCCGGCGGCGGTTCCTTAGATTCCTTTGAAGCATTCAGGGCAACCGAATCGTAGTTCTTCATTCTGCTGTTCCTCTCCATCCTCCTTTCTTCAAGCATTAATTTTGCTTTCACCATGGATGACATAATCTTATCTTCGCTGTCCTCCAGGGATCGTATGAGGCCTTCATATTGCGGTATGGGGAGTCCGAGTAGCAGGAAGTACGCGAAAGATTGGTCGCTAAATATGACACCGCCTTTACGTACCTTTTGCATAGTCTCTTGCATTTTACTGACATACTCTTGCATCGGCATGCCTGGTTCTTTCGTCGTAGTAGTTAACTCACGCAAATGCACGACTGTGTGCAACATGCTATACGTACCGCACATTTCTTCGAGTGTGGACCATATCTCCTTGGCAAAAACTGATTCCCCGACATCATGTAACATCGAATCATGCACGGAATTATAAAGCACGGCTCTGGCCCGGCGATTAATTCTGGATTGTTCCTGGTTTAGCATCCCCAACGCTTCTTCCTGATATACATTATTGTGCACAGCGTCTCCGAAACCCGGGTCTATCGCCGTCCAACAGTTTTTGTCTATCATTTGTGCCTCTATCCTCTTGCTCCATGCATAGTAGTTTGAACCATCTGCCTTTAATATAGCACGTCTGAATTCCATTCTTTCGTCGTGGTCTGCCATCTTGCTTGGGCCGTAATTTACTTACTTATTACGGTAATGTGCTTCACACGTAACTTAATTTCACTTTCCTAGTAATCTTTAGTGTTCGCTAGTGTCCCTGGGCCCGTAACCTATTGTCTTCAATGCAGGGTAACCACTTACTTTTGGTTAGCGTAACTAACGAACACACGATTACACAGGACAGGTGCACACTTTATTTCATACACATACTGTTACAACTGTTACAGCGACTTCAAACAAAAGAACATCGAAAACATAATAGGTGCCAACTTGAGCCTGTCGCAGACAAGTGAACGGTTGATTCCTCAATGTTGGGATCACAAGAAAACCAAATACAACAACAAATTAGGTAAACACCGAGCTGTCGAATTCTTCCAATACTTCTCATTTTCATGGCTGTCATGATTCATGTCACCTCTGCGCAGCAGAAATTACTCCTCTCATCGTCGTGTCAGAATTTTCATAGTCCTGCCTGGTGAGACGTAAAATTAAGTTGAACTTTTTCTCCGACATTCTTAAAAAATTTCTATACGCCTTGCGGTCTTCCTGCAGCAGTTCGTTTTCAACCATGTTGAGTACCCCTTGACCACTATTCCTTCTCTCTATCCATGGTCTTGTCCATAATCTTCTTTTTCTTCTACCAGCTCTCCCATCGTTATTCAAAATTTTGGCTGCAGCCATTATAATACATACTTCAGCAGCGGCCGCTAAAATTGACTCATTACGGTCCATCTGTGATTCATGTAAACAACAATCAAAACAAACACTCACAATCAGTCTGTCGATACAGCTGTGTTGGTCGGAAATCTCCCGTAATCGATACATACAATCGATAGATCTACCACTGCACATTCAGTCTGCGCAGAAAATTCACGGAATTAATTCACCGTGTAAAACGGTAAATTTTCTGGTCATCATTGAAATTAATTCGCGAATTAATGCTCGAATGATCATGCGCAAGATCATTCACCGTGTAAAACAGCCTTAAGAACTCCCTCCTCCCATCCTTTTACCCTAGGCAATAACGACATTCGTACACCACTTACTATATACCCTTTAAAGTGGGCAGCCGAAATACATGCACAGTATATTATGAGAAAAGCAGAGAAGAAAGTATATTTTTCTGCTCAAACGTATCCCGTCCCAATGAAGCTCCCGAGCAAACCACACAGAGTGGCAGTAGCAGGGAGTGAAACATCACGAGCTGAAACAGGGTGGCGACGCGGAAAGTACTGCGGGAGTCAGCCATATTTGCCGAAAAATAGACTTGGTTTGTTTATGCTAGAGACCTTATATCCATGTTATGGCCACTCAGTTGAATGGGTCAGTTTCCTTCGCCAGGACTCCACCAGTCACCATTGAATTTTTTCCGGAGATCAGTGTCAATGCATAGCGGGTGCAAAGACCAAAAGGTTCTCCTACGCAAAGGAACCAGCAACAAAATAATCTGCAATAAAGCATCGCAATTTCCTTAAAAATCTCAGGCTTAATGGAAATGGAATGGCGTGCAACATACGAGGGCTGTTTTTTAAGTAAGGGCCGTTGGCGCGTATAGTTCCGTAATTTGCGCAGATACCGCAACAAGCCGCCACACCACTTACCGGCATCCTTTGCCTGTAGCTGACGTGTACGCATCGCTGTGCTTGTTTATAATGTTTAAGATTATTGAATCGCCTGCCGCATGTGAGATACGGTCAGTGATACGTTTTTTGACTGCGAGAAACCTATCAGCTGTAGACATTCATTGTCAGTTAACAGAAGTTTATGGCTCAAATGCAATGAGCGAAGGTAAAGTGCGGAAATGGGTTAGAGAGTTTAAAAATGGCCGTAAAAATGTCCATGACGAAAAACGCTCAGGCCGGCCATCTGTGATCACTGATGATTTGGTGGCTGTAGTCGAAACAAAGATTCGTGAGGACAGAAGGTTCACAATGTCCACTCTTTCTTTGGAATTTCCCCAAGTTTCAAGATCGGTTTTGTACAAAATTGTGTCTGAAAACCTAAACTTCAAAAAAATTGTGTTCTCGGTGGGTACCCAGACTCCTCACAGCGGACCACAAAGGGAAGAGATTTGACAGTTCATTGGACTTTTTGAGTCGTTACGAGGAAGAAGGGGATGACATGTTGAGTCAAATTGTTACTGGAGATGAGACATGGTTATCCCATAGCACCCCCGAATCCAAGCAACAATCGATCGAATGGCGACACACAACCTCACCCGTCAAGGTCAAAACCAAACAAACGCTGTCAAAGCACAAGATTATGGCAACTGTGTTCTAGGACCGGCGTGGTGTTTTGCTAGTGGACTTTATGCCAGGAGGAACGACAATCAACTTCGATGCCTACTGAGCAACTCTAAAGAAGCTCCGAAGAGCAATTCAAAACAAAAGGTGCGGCATGCTGTCAAAAGGAGTTTTGCTCCTCCACGATAACGCTAGGCCTCACACCTCTCAAAGGACTCGGGACTTGATTCATTCTTTTGGCTGGGAAGTTTTGGACCATGCACCATACAGCCCCGACCTTGCTCCTAGCGATTTCCACCTTTTCCGGTACCTCAAACACCATCTTGGCGGGCAGCACTTCAATGACGACGATGAAGTGAAAGCGGCCGTGAATTCTTGGCTGTCAGAGCAGGCGGCCGAATTCTTTGAAGAGGGTTTTCAAAACTTAGTTGTAAGGTATGACAAGCGTTTAAATAAACAAGGCAACTTTGTAGAAAATTAGGTAAAAGTATGTACAATCCAAAAATAAAAGTTTTTTACAAAAATATTTTTCTTTTGTTAAAAAAAAAACGGCCCTTACTTAAAAAACAACCCTCGTAATATGTTATGGGTCATTCCACCTCAATTCAACAAACATTTGTCCCTTAGGGTCTCAGATTTTTATAAAAATTGGTGTATGGGTACAATATCAACTCAAACTGAATACCCTCAAACCGTTTTGGGTAAAAAAAGTTTTGAGCAAATTATGCATATTTTAATTTTTTCGCATTTTTAGCAAAAATCCGAGCCTTACATCATATTATCACTTATATCTCCGCATGTAATTGTCATACAGCAATGATTAATAGCTCTTATTAAAGCCTAATCTTTATTGAATCGAGGTATGGAGGATTGGCCTCCCCCTGCCTCACCCCAGTACCAGGTATAGAGGATGTCCTCCCTCCAACCGGCCCGGTCTGGGTATATCTCCCTCCGGCCTCCCGGTATAGGTATGGAGGGAGTATCATCTCTCCATCCATGCCTGGTCGAGGTATGGAGGAGGGTCACCCATCCAACCACCGTCTGGGCCCAACGTTGCTTAACTTCGGTGTTCTGATGGGAACCAGTGTTTCAACGTGGCTAGGCCCTTGCCCTAATTCATACCTTAATATGTATATTAAATTTTCTGATGAGTAAAAAGAAGCTTCTATATCTTTTATGTCAGTTACTCAGACCAGGAATCCAGATAAAAGATTTCTAAGTACCACAGAGTTTGGCTACTTTAGGGAAATGCTCCTTACAAGCAATAGAGGATACGAAGAGCACAAGGCAGCACTCATATGGAGATGAGAAAAATGGGTATAGTGGTGTCGCAAGACTGATGTCATGGCTTAGGTTTTACGTTACATGTTTCAGCCTCCTCCAGAAGTCACCAGGAAACATTCACAGGCAAACTGCAACACACAGATCTACTCTCACCTCCGCAAATGACATCGGCCAGGTTCGTCTGCACTGCCTGGTGCGTTATGTGTCCCTCGCGCACCGTCTCCATCTCGCCGTGCACCTTGGCCATTGCCTCATCCATTGACATGAGCATGCTTCGTGTTGACGGTGTGGGTGTAGGGCCGTTGAGGCTCGTCTCGGGACACGACAGGGGCACTAGCAGGCGGTGGTGACACCTGGAGGCCGATGATGCAATCGAGCTGGCTGAAGAGGGTGGAGCAGCGGAGGGGCGAGAGCGTTTTGAAGTGAGGTGGGTCTGAGCAGAGGCGGTGGAGGGGCAATCGGGCATCACTATGCCCACGGTCGACCGCCTTTTGCTTTCGGGTGTAACCACAAAGTATCCATTGACGGTTTGGTACACCTGAGGGAAGACAAGAATGAAGAAAAGATTGATTAAAATAATGAATAACTTCTATTTTTATCCAGTGGCTCTATAAAGATAAGAAAAATGAGTGATGTTAAAAGTGGTAACCATAAAAAAATAGTGAAATTTACACCTCACATACAAAATGGAAAATAATTTAAATCACATTATACATGCTAAATGAAATCCCTCAATAAATTATTTTATATCATGGAAACAGAGTTGAGATAAATGTGATTTTAACTAATACTAACAAGAATTGGATGTATGATGTTTAATTTCAGCAGGAAAATAATTCTTTATTTAGATTCCTTAATAAAAGACCATTTTTAGGAAAAGAAGTGGAGTATAATGACAAATCGAGTAATCATGTTATCGAGTGAGGCTATCATGTACCTGTTGTAAGTTATGAAATAAGATTGCTAATCTTGTATTAAGACATTGAACACATTTTTATTGTCACACATGGTAACTAACACAAAGTCAACAACAAAGTACATAAACATGTAAATGGGGAACAAAAGAGCAACTAATAACTGTTTTTGTTTACAAACTCTCAACACTCCCCCTTAAACATTAAACAGTCCCAACAGGTGAACACATTTTTCATGTTTGGCTTTGGGTACACCTTTAGTTAGAACATCAGCCACCATATCACCAGTTGACAAATACCGCAAATTAATTCTTTTGGAATCAATCATTTCACGGATGAAATGATAATGAATATCAATGTGTTTCGTCCTGCCATGATACACGTCATGAAGGGCTAAATGTTTGGCACTTTGATTGTCATTAAAAAGTGTTGGACACTGATTACAGTCAAATACCTCAGATAGAACTGAATTTAAGTACAAAGCTTCTTTAGACGCTTCTGTTAGTCCTATGTATTCTGACTCTGTACTTGATAAAGCTACACATCATTGTTTCACACTAGACCATGACACAGCAGTACCTCCTAATGTAAACACATATCCAGTGTAAGAATGTCTATCCATTTCACATGCACCCCAATCAGCATCAACATAACCAGTCAGACCTTGCTTGGTTTTGCCATACACTAAGCACAAATCTTTATTATCTCTAAGAGATTTGAACTCTTCATCCATTGCATCTCTCCACTTACTACCATCTGATCTAGAAAGTGCATCTTCAATCGAAATGGAAATCGAAATCGAAATGGATGGTTGGATTCACACAGTTCTGTATGATACATCTGAAAATCAGAATATACCTTTTGATATCGTTTCCTTGTGGGATATCTAATCTGTTTTACCTCATTCTCCCCTTCAGGATGAACCAAAGGATCAGTATCTAAACTTTTATCAAGAGATGGATCATCATTTGGTTCTGCATGAATTGCAGCACGTTCATTATTTTCACTGCCATTGCCATGTATATTATCATCTGCAATTGGGAAAACAGGAGTAACAAGTTCATCCAAACAAAAAAACATCATCAGGCACATCATGGTATGATTCCCTTGAATTAAACTTATTGTTTACATCCTCAAGAAAAAACACATCACGAGCTTTAATAACTTTGCCAGATGCAACATTAAACACTCGATAGCCTTTGGAATTTTCACAATATCCTAGCATAATATGCTCCTGACTTTTGGGATCAAGCTTTTTCCTACACTCATCCTTCACGTGAACTAATGCTTTGCATCCAAATACACGCAAGTGACTAAGATCAGGTCTCTGGCCTGACCATGCTTCCTCTGGGGTAACATCCCTAACACTAGCATGAGGTGAACGATTTTTTAAGTAAACAGCTGTATTACATGTCTCAGCCCAAAATTTCTTCGGAAGATTTGCGTCCACTAGCATAGTTCTAGCCTTTTCCAATATTGATCTATTTGTTCGTTCAGCTACACCGTTTTGATCTGGAGTTCTGGGTATAGTGGTTTGATGCCTAATGCCATGTTTTACAAGAAACTCGGACATACCAGCATTAACAAATTCACCACCATTATCAGACCTCAACGTTTTGACGGTTTTTCCGCTTTGATTTTCTACGAACGCTACAAATTCTACAAATTTATCTCTTACTTCATCCTTACTTTTAAGGAAATATGGAAAAATCTTTCTTGAGTAGTCGTCTACAAAAATCAATAGATATTTACAGCCACTAAGAGACAACTCCTCCATTGGCCCACATACATCCGCATGTACTAGCTGAAGCACTTCTGTTGCACGCTTCCCTCGTCTACGACTAATTTGCTTACACTGTTTGCCTTTTATGCAAGCCTCACAAGGCTGGCTAAATGTGCCATTAAATTGAATACCAGTTACCATTGTCTTAATACTGTTGAGACCCTTACAGCCAATATGGCCTAGACGTCTATGCCACAGTCCAGGAGAATTAACAGAAAATTCATTCACAGGCTGGTACAAAGTAATGTTGCAACCTTCAAAATTACCAGGAATGTCACCATTTATAAATTTAGATTGTGGCTCCAAGCATGCAATAGAAGCTGCACTGCTCAAATTTGTTTTGACTTCACTAACAGTCGCACTCTCATGTACTTCGTCAAGTTTGTACAGACCATTGATTAAAAAACCTGTAATTCTGACCTCACCTTCAACATAGAAATCATTTTCATGATATATAGTGCAACCATTTTTAGAGAAGATTGAAATGAGCCCCTTTTCAGCTAACTTTGAAATGGACAATAAATTTGCTGTCAAATCTGGTATGTACATCACATTACTTAAAGTTTTAACACCATCGGCAACATTTAGTTTACAAGTTCCTATACCTTTCACATGCGACAATGTATTATTTGCAACTGCCACTGGTATATCTGTAACATTTTCAACATAATCAACAAACATATTACCATTTTTTGCCATATGGTTAGTACAACCAGAGTCCATTACCCAACCTGACCTTGGAACTCCAGCACTGAAAGCTGCAGAAAAAAGTCCATCTATCGCAGGTTTTCTCTTGAAAGTACAATCGCCTGGCTTCTTCCTGGGTTCCCACTCTTGGTTTTGCTGCTTCTTCTCATCGGCTCTCTTCTTGGCAAAGCAATCAGCCTTTTTGTGCCCAACTTTGTGGCAAAAGCCACACTTGTAGTCTGGTTTCTGGTGTCGAGGAAAAACTGGCCCCTGCTGTCCCTTATGTACGGCCAAGGCTGCATCGCTGGTAGTCTGAATGGCTCGTCTGCTCTCCTCCGCGAGTATTCTGGACTTCACGAAATCAACAGTGAGTTCTTTGCCGGAATGATCTAAGGCCATCATTGGCTCATACATTGGAGTCAATTTTGTCAGCATCATAGCTCCAACTAGTTCACCTGGCAATTCCAAACCCATGTCTTTTAATTTCTGAGACGTGCTGACTATGTCGGTAACATATTCCGACATGCTACCATAGCTGGAAAGTTTCATGTCCATTAATTTATTGAGATGACTCAGCCTCCCAACAGATCCCTTAGACTCAAAAAGTTCTTTTAAATTATTCCAGGCCTCTTTTCCAGTTTTCACTTCTGAGACATGAACGTAGAGGGATGGATCAATGAGGAGACATATCTTCGAAAGGGCAATTTCACTCTTTTCACTATCAAAGACCTTTTCATCAACACTATTTGTGACGTAGTCCCATAACCTCTCTTGTATTAAATACATTCGAGTAGCGAAGCACCATGTTTTATAATCTTCTGGACCTTTAAGCTTTTTGATCTGGAACGACGAAGCGAATGCTTGACTTTGCATTTTAAAATGTTATTGTGAAATGTGCTCGGCTAATGAAATCACACTTTACACCTTACGCACTTATTTTCAGTAAAACAAAGTTCACAATCTTAATTAACTACACGCATTCTGGGTCCATGACCTGTTGTAAGTTATGAAATAAGATTGCTAATCTTGTATTAAGACATTGAACACATTTTTATTGTCACACATGGTAACTAACACAAAGTCAACAACAAAGTACATAAACATGTAAATGGGGAACAAAAGAGCAACTAATAACTGTTTTTGTTTACAAACTCTCAACAGTACCTTCCTAGTGTTTTGTATGTATTGACAAGTATACCTATTTGAAATGGCCCAGATAGACATGGCCACTGACAACCAATAGTCATCACTCACTCCTCACCATGCATGCACACCACAATTATTTTTCACCAAAGCTAACAGAGCATAAAAGATAATAGGTAACGCTTAAAATGGACAATGGTTTGAAGATGCAATGATGGCCCCTTCCAATTTGACTTGACTAGAAATCAAACCACAAATCAAGCATATTTTACATCTTGGCCAGTTGTATTGAGTAGAAGGATTTGTGGAGTGGATTACTGATTTCACAAGAGGTTTGGTAGTTACATATTAATAAATATGAAAGGATTCGTTGTCTCGGGCGTGACTTCATGGAATCGACTTAACATAATGAAAAGTAAAGAAAACTTTGATGATGACGTACCAGATGTTGACATGCCACGTCAAAACCTAGGTCATACATTAAATATTTATGTGGAATTACAAAGTTTTCTTTACTTTTCATTAAATATGAAAGGGATGGGGGGGGGGGTTCTAAGTATGGTGAGATATTTGGGGAAAACATAAGCACTGATTGTCTTGCTCGAAAAGATAGAAAGTAGGTTTTTGAGGAAATGCTTAATGGACAGAATAACAGGGAAGCCCTTCCTTTGTACTACAACCTTGACACGGTGGAAGGACTAGCACGTTTCAATGACCCCTAAAGCTGGACTGGTAGGAGCAATTCCTATTGCTCCCGGTAGGGCCACCCATGCCAGATAGGTCGAAGGGTAGGAGCCAGACGAAAGGTAGTCCCATGATGGTTTCACATTAAAAATACCATTGAGTGGCGTGGGAATACCTCTCAACTATCAGTCACCAAACTAGGAGGGAGCAATATTGCGCCAGGCTGTCTATGGTTGGGAGAAGTGCAACAATGTTGCAATGCTGAGGGCAATAAATATTGAAGGTCAGTGAAGAAAGGAAGGGAGGAGAGGGGAGAAATGGAGTGTGGGGAGGGGAACTGGAAGGGGTAGTCAGGGTAACAATGTAGCGCCAGGTTAGCTATGGATGGGAAAAGTTTAAAGTGGGGAGGAGTTCTTGAAGAGGGAGAAATACAACAGTGTTGCAATGCAGAGGAAATTTTATAGTTGTAACAATAGAAGGTGGGGGCAGAGGTAATGTATGGGAATAATGCAATAAATTGATTCCGGGTGGGGAAAAGGCTTTACAATACCAAATACACAATTGGGTATTTTCCACATATTTCAAACTATCGATATTCTGATTCTTTTACTTAAACTTATTACATTGGCTAAAAGTTTTATTATCAAATTGAACGAATTTTGTTTTTAAAAGCTAAAGAAAGTCGAAGGTTATGAATGCTCCCGAGCACACTTCGAAAACCACTGAATGATCTGCGACGTCATTTTTGCTGTTTATATTTAGACCCAGGCGTTTCCCTATGCTTACGGTGGAAATAAGTGCAGCGAAATTAGTTTTGGACGTTTTCCTATTTATTGATGTGCCTTAACATGGCATCTAGGGGATATAGATGTTATTTTATGCCACAATCTACAAATACATCGGAGAAAACACCAAACAAGAAACTTATTCTGCTTCCAAACAACGACAGGAGAAAGAAACTCTGGTTTTGAGTGGCACGCCGGGATTTTGTCCGGAGCAAAGCAAAATTTTATTTTTGTGAAGACTATTTTAATGTGTGTTTCAACTTATTACAAATATATTGACCACATTTAAAAAATAAACATTTCCAAATAAATTTATGCCTACAAATACAATTTGGTGTTATGTTGATATATTACTAAGATACTGTTTGTTTACTGTTGTATGGTACGCGACTGGTATGAACTTTGAGAAAGAAAGAAGAAGTATCGTAATGATTAAGAGTGTACTGAAAAAACGATTAATAAAGTTCATATTAATAACTAAAAGTGGTTTAATTTAAACAAGCTAGCAACTTTCACCATAGGTTTCATCAAAATTAATCATACAGCCTAAAGTTTAAAAATATTGAAATCGCTAGTTATAGAAAATGTTAATTTTGGTTTCATGCAATTGCCAAAAATTCTAACGGACATGAAATTCAGAAATGCCATTATTCACAAGGGCTAAATTTACCATGGCTATATTACTTAAAATATGGTAGTATGGTATTATAAATATTTTATGAGAAAACATTAAAGTAGTCGCAATAGTGTAAATTGAAATACCTTTAAGTCATATACACCATATACATAATCATATATACATCAAATACATAATTATATGCACCAAAAATGATAAACAACAGTAATGACGATTTTACAAGCAAACTTTATAATTAGATTTTTTAGACTTTAGCTCCACAAATTTTGGCAGCATTAAATCGCTCGTCCTCTTTCATAAAAATGCCTACCATAAACATACCCACTTTGGGTAAATTATCGGTTGCGGCTTTAATAAAACCATTGCAAGCCATAGTCTTTGTTTTCAATGAAAATTCTTTAAATATACGATCTCTTCTACTGTTCTTCACTTTCTCCCTATTTAAAACTATTTTCGCTCCGAAGGCTTGTTTGAGTAAATGTAACATACAAAGATCCGTATTACTAAATTTAAAATTTTGGAAAATACCCAATTGACAATGCACTATTTCTCAGCTGTGTGAAGTATCAGCGGGAAGGGCATTGAGGATGGAAAGAAAAAAGCACAAGTCAAAGTGGAGTCGGTGTTTGGAGGTGTGTCTGGGGACAGGGAAGTGGGAAGGGGAAAAACTTAAAAGTTGGAGGGATTTAGAATTTTCTGCATGCTAACTTATATATGAATCCCCAAGGGTTACCTACGAAATTATTTTGGTTAAATATTTGCCAAGGTTTTTCTTTGTTTGATTTTATTTCTTTTTAATATTCCTATACTTCTGCATCATCATTTTGGGCTGAAGAAGTACAACTGACATCAAGCGCAGAGGTGCCTAAGCTAAGATAATTGTCATGATGAACTGCAAAGTTCACAGAATATATCACTACAAACGATGATACAGTGCCTAAGTGAAATAATCATGTTGAGCATGACACCCTACCCAAGCAGCAGACGATATCCATCGGATATCTAAATAAGGTTGATATATCCAAAAGACGTTGTTATTACACGATGGATATTTTGACAACGTTACATAGATATCCATTTGCAACATCCACGATTAGTTGTAAAAATAGCGTTACATAAATATCCTATTTGTAACATCCACGATGAGTTGTAAAAATAACGTTACATAGACATCCTATTTGCAACATCCACGATGAGTTGTAAAAATAACGTTACATAACGATATCCAAGTTGTAATATCCGTGATATTCTTAATTGACATTAAATAGATAGTCCATACATATTAAACTGATAAAGATAAATAAAATATAATTATTATTTTAAAATTTAAAATATGTAATAATTTTCAAAAATATGATATTTCATTAAAATGAATCCTGTATATCACGTTGCAAACAATCAATATATCTTCCTTCCTCTTTATCACCTTTACCATCAATTCAAGAAGTGGCACTTAGGTATATCCTTAAAAAATTTTTATTCCAAACAGTATCCCTGGCGAAAATGTTCCGCTTCCTCGACCGGTCACAGTAGCATGGACGAAACGTACGGAAGCGGTGCTTTCCGCTATCCGATAAGGAGATTCAAGAAGAATCAAGCTACCCAAAAACGACAGTTACTGGTTGATACCATATAAATCGAGGTAATATTACCTCGATTTATGGCCCGTAGGCTGTGGGTCTGCAAAGTGCGCCCCTGGCAGCCGCCCGCCTGGCCAGCCCCTAGCTACAACGCTGAAGCTAACGTGCGGGAATTGGAAAAATCTTGTTTATTCGCAGTAATATTGCATTTATATGCATACTATGTGGCAATATAGGATAACAGTTATCTGGCATTAAAAATGACTACATATATACATCTTTCTCAACACCGTTCATTCAGCAATAGATGCGAGATTGGGTGCGATGAGTCATAGGGTCGATAATCATGCGATACTGGTAGCATATCGTTAGGTAGATACGTGGTAATACAAAATGTCTAACTACATCATGCCATTGCTCAATAGCACATTCAAAATGAATAATGGTAGAACATCTTTTTTTATTTTGAGAGAGCAGCGAAGGCAGTGGAGAGGTATTACGATATTCCGGCTCGTGAACGTTAAGCACAATAACCATAATAAGCACACCCATTATCTACTCATTAGATGTTGTGAAGATATCTAAGAGATGTTATAATATGGACCTCGATGTCCACTGTTGGACATCGCTGCAACGTTGTTTGGTGGGTCCTTTGGATATTTGACAGATATCCATAACAATGTTAATTAGATTAACATGGATATTGCACGGATATCATATATTAACGACGACAACGTTGTCTGGATGTTGTAGGGATATCGATTGCTGCTTGGATATGGAATGGAAAAATGTACTATTAGAAAATCAGGCCAGAAAAGATTAGCAGCTTTCGAAACGTGGCATTGGAGACGGATGCTGGAGATCAAATGGACAGATAAATTAAAAAATGAAGAAATATAGAGACGATAAGAAGAGGAAAGGGCCATATAGATAAATATACAGAAAAGAAGAACCAGATGGTTTGGGCATACACTATGGCACAATGGGTTTGTATATAACAGAAGGAAAAGTTCAGAGAGGGAGGTCAAGGCATAAATATATAGACCAAATAAATAGAAAAGTACATAAGATGAACTGCCAGGGAGTATTGAGGACTAGCATTAGACAGGGAAGGACGAATGACTGCAGACGATCAATTTTAGAACTGAACGAACAATGATGATGATTCACTCTCATCCTTTAAAGACTCACTGTGATAATTAGTAATGGGAGTTAACATGCACGAAACTGATAGTCTTTTTAAGTGAATTCCGTATAATCTCCCCTACTGTATCATTGCAATCCAGGCCATTTTGAGATCAGTTAATGTACTATGACAAGACTGAGAATTTTACAGTCCTGTTGCAGAACAGCATTACAGCCACTGTAACAGGCCATTTCCAGACCAGTTTAACCCTTTCTGTTTAGACCACTTCCAGACCAGATTCCCCCTTAATGTTCCAAACCAGACTGGTCTGTTTCAATTTATTCCTAGTTACAGAACAGCTTCATATCTCTAAACTCACCCAAGCTCCAGACAAGTTTCAGTGTAGTTACAGGCCAAAAGGTTTTATCAGGGTAGAAAATATTGCATTTTCCAAGAAACATTTTATGCGCAGACATGACTCGCTATGACAATACTCATTATATTCTACTGAGATGCCACATTACGGGCAGATTATACTTGAACTTTTGTATAATTCCTTCAAGGGCATATAGTTTTCCTTCTATTACAATGTGATGTTTCCAGTTCATTTGTCACTTTGAACAATTTAGTATTTAAAGAAAAGTAGGTACAAAAGTGTACCTAAGTTATCTTACGCAGAGGGAAGCAAAATTACATGTTTCATTAAAAAGAGTAGATTTAAATTCCAGCAGAGGAATCTAGCGAAGGTTTCTATTTTTTAGACATATAGAAGATATGCAGCATGAATGATGATTTAAATAAATGAATATTTTCTACCATGTTGGTATAGATACAAGGCAAATGGGTAACATTGTGTTTTAGACACAAAGTTTTCAGAGTAAATTATATGATCAAATCATAATACAACAATAATATCCTAAAAAAATGAATGAACACATATTCAAACACCATACAAGTTCTACTCCCGGGAAGACTTCCATGAACTAACCTTCCCATCAACCATAAGAGCAGCAAGGGCATCATATATTACGGACTCTGAGGGTGACTTGATTCCCGGAAAGTGGATGCCAAGAGCTGCTCTCACTGCAGGCAATGATGCAGCCTCACCCGCAGATGTTAACTCCAGCACAACCCAGCAGAGGGCTTCTGGCAAAGGGGTGAAGCTTCCCCGGAAAATGGGAGCCATTGCAAGTTCTTCCATGTCACCTATGAAACAAAAACACAAAACTGTATGCTAAATTTGCACTGTTATTATGCAACTGAATAACACAGCTAGTGAGTAAGGACCAACAATTTCCCATTTGCAATAAGGTAAATTTTGACGTGAATTCCAGTTTTTACATGAATAATGCACATTATGATGTTTATGAATATTATACGATTTTAAAATATTTTTTGTAATTTTGCACCTTGATGAGTATGTGAATTAACTGTGATGATGAATCATCAGATGGCAGTGACAGATGCCACAACCTAATGTATCAGCTTTTAGATTTGTAAATTGTCCGACAATATATATATATATGTAACTTATTGAAAAATCACTCAAGCGAAATACTACATAGCAGCAATACCTACATTACAACAGCTCCCATCCCTCCCATACTACAAGATCCCTTCCCTATTCTCTCTCTCTCTCTCCACACGAGGCCACCGCATATGCAATAACCCTAATTCCCTTGATAAATTCCTTTCCTCTTTACACCAATCCCTTCTCCGACGAGGATATTCTTAGACTCTTCATAACAAACGCATTCTTAAAAAACCCTTTCCTCCTAAACCAACCCAAAATAAAGATAATTACAACCTCTCCCTCTGTGCTACCTACTTCCCAGGCATCTATGCCCTCAAAAGAATCCTTAAAAACCTTTTCCTACTCCTCGCTGACAATCTTACCACCAAAAACATATTCCCCAAATGTCCCTCCCTCATATTCAGGCGCCCCCCCAACCTCTCCAGCATCCTAAAAACCACCAAACCGCTGTCTAAACCCACCATCAGCTCCAAAACCCCACCCAACCCCTGCCATCGCGCGAGATGCAAAACGTGCTTTTTCCTTATCACCGACCCCCTCCCCGCTTAATTCCTCTCCCACCCACTTCCTTCTGTCACCTTTCCGTCGTGCACTTCCCTTAACGATGTCTACATCCTCCTGTGCAACTTATGCGATTCCTACTACATTGGACTCACTACTAACGCCCTCAGTGTTAGATTAACCGGCCACCGTGCCAGTTGCGAGCCGTCCTCGTCTAATGCCTCCTTCCCCGTCCCGATCCATGCTTCCTCCCACAACCTCAGTTTTGATAAATGCTTCCGAGTAGGCATCTTGGCTTCCCTCCCTCCCTCTGCCTCTCCCCTTCAATTAAAGACATTAGAGATGGCATGTATCTGGCTTTTTACAGTCTACAATCCCCCCGGTTTAAATCGAGCTCACTGGCCCCCTCCAGTCCCTTCTCCTCTTCTTCCCCTCCACACCCCTCTCTCCTCCTCTGCCCCCCTCGCACCCCTACCCCTCTTCTCCACCTCTTTACCCCTTTATCCCCCTCATTTTCCTCCTACCTCACCCTAACTATTACCCCCTGCCTCCCCACCAGTATGTTACCTTCCTCCTGTGAGGGAGGGAGGCCGGTAAGGGGAAGTTTGATGGTAAGCCCGTTGGGAAAGATGCCAAGGGATAAGCAAGAGGAGAGAAACTCGGAGTCGCACATGTATTGTGCCAATTTAGAAGAAAGTTTTTATGGTGTGCAACCAAGAGATGACAGGATCGTTGGAAGGCATGCTGGAAGGGAGGTTTAACTAAGTAGTTGGAGAGTGAAATGGCGTGAAGAAGGATATGAGATAAGATAACACAGTGGTGAGGGAGGGATAGGACACTGAGAAAGAAGGGAACGACTCACAGGACAGGAACCACAGGAACACAGGACAGGAACCGAAGACACAGTTCGTGGAAAGAAGAACACATAGTGAGATTGCTGGACGCAACGATATATAACTTCTTGAAAGATCATTCGAGCGATAATAATATAATATGCCAAGAAGGTGGCCTCTTTCCCCTCCTTCCCCTATTATGCCTTCCTCTCCCCGCTCTTCTTCCTTCCCCTCCTTCCACTCTTACGCCGTCCTCCCCCTCACTTTCCCCTCCTTCCCCCCTCACACCTTCGTCTCCCCCTCATTCCCCTTCCACACCTCAATCTCTGTCCCTTTCCTCATTCTTACTCTCTACCTCGAGAAAGATGGATACTCCATCGAAATATTGGAAGTTTTTATTTTGCGTCTTTTGCTTGTTTCTATATTTTTTCCATTCCTTCCATTTTTTCCATTTTTTGCTTGTTTCTATTCCACCCTCTTGGAATATTATATTTATATATATAATATTTTGGTCAAACAGATGATGACAGAAAGAGGATGGGAAATAAAATACAAGACAGGATAACACATAAAATGGGACAATACAATGGTGATGTAAAGATGGAATGATGGCCGATTCCAAGTAAAAAAATTTGACTAGGTTGGGAATCGAGCCATGGACCTTTCAATGTCGCACTGAATGCTCAGAACACCGAGCTACCTAGTCTTATAAGAAACATTGGAATTGGCAGGGGGTTTATATGAGCCAAACATCCCCAAGAGTAGCCCATAAATGTCACCGAGAGATGGCGCAGGGCAGTTTCACTCACCGGCAGAGAAGGAATTGCATACACAGAAGAGGAAAGGAAAGCTTGACTCAGGCACACAGGCAGTGGTAAAGATACAGAACAGGCGATTGGGGGCACGCAGAGCCCAAGAAGTAGAAATGAGCCATTCCGGCCATACAATACGACACATTTTTCATCAACAGTTCAAACCGGGATCGGCTCAGCTGTAGTGCAAGAAAAAAGTAATACATTCTCGGCTGTAGTGCAAGAAAAAAGTGAAATCCCCGCTCCATTGGTGCTCCAAACATCGTCTCCCGTCGTGGAACCACCTCTGCCTGAACACCGTGTCGACGATGTCAACCATCATTCGGACGATAACGGCGGTTGGAAGACAACGAAGAACAAGAGGTCAAAAAAACATAAGCTCGTCATGGGCACTAGTTCTCCTTCCGACGAAAATTCCAAATTTCTAGGTGTCCCGAAACGGCTGCTCTTATACATCGGTCGGGTTGAACTACAAACAACCGCAAGTGATATTGAAAATTATCTGTGTAAAAAATACCCCAAAGAAGAGTTCATCTGTGAGAGTGTCCGATCAGGGAAGCATTTCAGCTCGTTTAAGGTCAGTGTGCCATCAAACTTACGCGAAGTCTTACTAAATAAGGCAACCTGGCCCGAAAACATTGTGGTGGGAAAATTTTTTCCTCCTCGCGAAGTTCCTATCAGTTCTAGTGGTGGTTCGTTTGTTAATCAACTCACAGCTCCATCAGCTGTGAAACCAGCTTGTGCGGCAGTTATTCCCCCGAATATAAGTGTCTGTGCCTCCTCTTCGAGTACAAGTGACAAAGTGACTGATGACAAAACGTCTACAAGCAAGGTTGCCGCTGTACATCGAGGGACACTAGTAAATAGCTCTTACAGTACCAGGTCGAAATAGAAGTGACTAGACTTTGATAGTCGTGGTTTTGTACATTTCTTGTACTTAAATATTCAATCTGTCAGAAATAAGATTACTGAACTTGAAGTTTTTATACAAGAAAAAATGTGTGATGTTCTTCTGTTGACGGAGCACTGGCTTCTCAATGACGAAATTCAGTGTTATGCCATAAATGGCATGAAATTAGTGTCATCATTTTGTAGATCCCACAGTAAAGGTGGAGGTGTTGCCATTTATGTGAAATCCTCGATGTCAGTATCACCTATTACAATTAACAATAATATTGAAAAGGTATCTGAATGTGCTGCTGCAATACTTCGGCATGAAAACTTTCATCTGGGTATTTTAGTCATCTACAGATCTCCGAGTGCTTGTATTAATACTTTTATGACCGAACTTAGTGATACCATTCAAAACGTGTTCAATGGTAAAACTGACAGAATAATACTATTTGGTGATTTTAATACTGACTTATTTGGTAATTCTGCACGATGTGATGACTTAATTGCTCTTTTCCATTCTTTTGGTTTAGGCATCATTAATTGTAATCCAACAAGAGTAACTTCTCAGTCTTCTACCCTCATTGATCTTGTAGTGACTGACATTTCAACCAGCAATATCTCTTGTGAGACTATTTCTCACCTGCTTTCTGATCATTGTGCACTCAACATTGGGCTGAAACTGGTTGAACCAAATCCCAATGCAACGAACTATGTCTCTAAAAGGCTTTATAATTCTATGAACATTGAGGAATTCTTAGTATGTCTGGCAGCAGAAACTTGGGTCATCAATGAAAATTCTAGTGATGTTGACACTTGTTTTTCCTCCTTTTTAAATAAGTTTATTGTGATATTTAACCCTTCCGTGACTGTGCCTTGAAAACTTACGCGAACGGCTATGTGGGGTATTTCAGTTACCCCATTTATAATTTGTAAAAAAATGTTGTTTTTTAGTCTTTCTTGTTATTCACTATCATAGTTCTTTTTTAGTGATATAATTGCATGTTTTGTTAAATTTTTCTATACATTGTAGGTTACATTTAGGTTTTTTCGTCGGTATTGTGTGAAATAGCTGAAATATTTCATATTTTGTTATTGTAATTGCACCATGATTAACATACGAGTACATAAGATGGCAACATGTAGAATTTTGGCGTTATTGAATTCACAACATTATTAACTTTATTGTATTCAACTTCCATCCCGGCATTCAAAACAAGATTCAAGTTATTTTTCTTCACTATGAGAGCTGCAAACTGCTTTGTTACATCCAGTACAATGCACCTTAGTCTTTTTATCCTCTTTTCTCGGACAAAAATAGCAATGCTTTGATCTACTTGGGGTGCTGTTTTGCGTGCCATTGTTTCTGTCACACTCTTATAAGTATTTTTCTTTCAAAAATATATGTATTGCATTTTTGAAGGCAAATGATAATTATGAGATAATTGCTTTCTTTGGAGAACATTATTTTGAGAGAGTTCGACTGACAATTCCCTAAGGAAAAACCTTCTACTTTGATCATTAGCTTTCCAAGTGGGATGTTTCTTTGTCCAAATTATCAAGGAAAATTAATGCAGCCATATCTATAATTTCCATGAATATTCTAAATGGCCATCTTCTTGTGCTACGGACACATGCATTTTCCCGCGTCATTTTATCCCCATTATCAACTGCCCCTTTGGTTTGGTTATTATCAACTGCCCCTTATTATCTCTGGTTTAAAATTATTTTTTGGACCTGCTTTTTCAGAGTCATTGTGTTGGGTTGATAAAAGAATGACGGCCTTTCCTTTTTTTAGGGAAATAGGAAACCATAGTGATATTATTTGTAAACCAAAATAAACTTGAAAACATTTCCCTAGATGGATGCGGGAGAAATTCAACAGGAATTTCCGTTTTGTTTGCCCTAAGTGTACCAGTGATTGTAACTTTATTTTCAAATAGTTATTGATCTAGTGGAATGAAAGTAAAGAAATTATCACATGTAACCCCACGCCACGTAAGTCCCATAGTAGGGTCGCACTAAGTCATTTACAACCCGTTGTCCTTGATTTTTCTCTTTCCAGTTTCCAACCTTACCGGCGTAAACTTGAGAAGAAAGAATATCAGACGTTTCCGAATCAGCGCGTACCCAGATCTTGATTCCATAACAACCCGGTTTACTTTTTATGTAGACATTGAATGGACATTTACCCCTGAAATTGGCAAGCCGTTCATCCATCGTGATGTTAGAGCACGGCATACAACATTTAATGCAATTCGCCACAAATTGGTCGTAAATTGACCTGATTGCTTCAAATTTATCATTTGAATTCTTCATTCTAGCTACCCTTGTGCCCCTGTCGTTGAATCGAAAATTTTGGAATTGGTAGGACTTTAAATGTATCGCGGGACATCACTGCAGTGTATAAAGGTTCTCTAAGAAGTTCATCTTCTGACCACATTTCAGTTAAATGGAGATTTCTTACACGGTTTTTTCCTGCAGCAATCAATAAAGCCACGAAAGCATACATTTCACTCAGTCGCTTCTTCCCATGGCTTTTCTTGTCCGGGTTGGTTTATGTTCTTCTTAGCTTGGGTGATATGGCCCTCACGATTCGTACAGGTACATATCTCCGGGATCATTTCTTCATCCAAAAAGAGTTGGAAATCCTCTCTCAGCGATGTAATGTTTTCATTGAAATATATGCATATTTGGTAAATTTAATTATCTTTCTGACAATAATTATGGGTAAATTTTTTTAGTAATCCATTTCATTGTCCTCAAAAACAGGCACACATATTGAAGCAATGCGACTGCTGTCCCGGACTGTATTCCGACTAATAACATTCAGTAAAAAATCAACACCCAAATTCTCTATGGCAAAAAGTGACAAAAATGAAATGTGAAAACTTGAATCCACAGAAGCTATTGTATTGTTTTAATTTTACTAATTGTACGCATAATAACATTTCTTTACAAATCTGTGCTGCGTAAGTCCACTCGGGGATGTTACAATATTGTGTATTCTCCGTCTCCTGGAAACTGGAGGATTAGTGTTCCACTGAAATCCTGACCTGGACCTGTAAGCACCCTGGCTACAAGAGTTACCAGTAGCGATTTCTCTCGGCAACTCGCAATGAAGTTCATCCTCGAAGTCTTCTACTTCCTCTGCTTCATCTTCGGTTTCCGATTCCTCTTCACTCACATCGAAATCCTCGTCACTTTCCTCCAAAATCCTACGCACTTCAGCCTCTCCGTAGAGCCTCCTTTTCATTCTGAAAGCGAGTAAGTGCCGAACACTCACAGAACTATATTGTTGGATTGCAGGCGAGGGCACGGTCTTATATAACTTCTCCTAGGACGGTAAAATTTGTTTGAGTTGCCTATACGTATTGTATCGGCTAATTTTGCAACACTTTTCAGAATGTTCACTTTGTATATGTATTAGGGGTGAATGTAAACTCATCTAAAAAATACTCCCCCGAAATTGATCCAAGAAAAAAGTTTCTTTACCCAGGAAGTCTCAATGACATTGAATGAATAAGTCGCCGCAGAATAATTATGTAATTCCAGTCATAAGATATAGAGGATAACTTTTCAATGATGACTGCCGACTTCTAAAAATAAATATCAATTTCACCAGAGGTGAGGCGTGGTAACGTGATAGTAGACAGCAACTTCCCCAAATGTACGAAGCTACATTGTACACCGTGGTGAAGGACTGAGCTGTATTTTTGATAAACATAGTAGCGTTAAGTTTAAAAATCTGATTTGTGGAATTATAAAATATATTTTAATGCAATGAATGAGACGTTAACTGAAGAAAAGAATTCTGGGGTAAATGAATTACCCCACACAGGCAACGAGTCTCACAAACTATGACTTCCCGAGAACAGCTGTGCGGGGTACCTCAGTTACCCCACCTAACAAAATTACAGTTTTCAGAAACAATTTGTATCTAAAAAAATTTCAATCGTCACCAAAGGAACGACAAAGTGGTTGTGCTCAAATACAAGAAATATAGAAAGAAAAAAATTTAAAATATAAAAGTTATACAACATTAACATAAGTTGGGGTAACTAACTTACCCCGCACAGTCACGGAAGGGTTAACCATGCATTCCCATTCAAACATATTACTTCTAGGCATAACAATAGGAATATCAAATTTTCTCTGGACCTAGTGAATATGGGTGCTGATGTGAGACGCCTTCATAATGAGTGGAAATATCGTGACCCCTCACTTCATGACGCTTATGTCAAACTCCTTAAAGAATACAAATTTAAAATTAATGAATTTAAAAAAAATTACTTTAGTCAACGTATCCTTAGATCTAATAACCACAGCAAAGCTGCATGGCATGCAATCAAGCAACAAACAAGTAACGTCGTGAAAAAAAGTATTCCTTCACTCATCAATTTCAAAAATATTACAGTATTGGAGCCGCTGGAAATTGCCAATCGCTTCAATGAACAGTTTTGCCAATCAGTGAACTCCACTGCATCTCCAACTTTCACTTCGATAAGTTATCCTAGCTCTATATTTCTTGCTCCCTCAGATCCTATTGAAGTTGAGAATGTCATTCGTACGTTTGACAATAAGTGGTCTGTGGGTTTGGATGGAATACCTATGCCAATTGTCAAACTCGCTGCAAAAATTATATCTCAGTCTCTCAGTGATATCTTCAATCTTTCCCTCGTGAATGGACACTTTCCTACAGCTCTCAAAACATCTTTAATATTGCCAATCCACAAAAAAGGGTCTCATAGTGATTCTGAAAATTACAGACCCATTGCCATTCTTTCTGTGTTTTCCAAGGTCTTTGAAAAGCTATTTTATAGCCGTATTTTTAACTACTTAAACAGGTTTAACCTCATACACCCTTCCCAACATGGATTCATAAAAGGAAAGTCAACCATAACTGCTGCCTTTCATCTTGTAAATAAGATAATTTGGGGACTTTCTAATAAAAAAGAGACCATTGGAATTTTTTTTGACTTGTCAAAAGCATTTGATACCATAGACCACAACATACTTCATTCTAAACTCATTAAAATTGGGTTCAATGGCAATGCCTTATCTTGGATCAAGTCTTATCTTTCAAATCGCAAACAAATGGTGCAAGTAGACCTCAAGCACAAATCAAATGTTTGTACTTTTAGATCCGATGTAGTTTTAACCAATTGTGGCGTACCACTAGGCTCCATATTAGGACCCCTATTATTCATTATTTTCATTAATGATCTCCATGATAACCTACTTAACAGTGAAGTTATCTTATATGCGGATGATACATCCACACTGAACATAGGTGACAATTTTCTAGAAGCTAGCAGTGCTGCCAGTCATACCTTAACAACTATGTCCAAATGGTGTACGTCAAATAACCTGCTTCTAAATGAAAACAAGACATGTTTTCTTCATTTCCATAATAAAATAAATCCTCCAACTCTAAGCCCTCTTCTCAGAACAGACTCTAATACATCAATACTACACTGTGACACTACCAAATTTCTTGGATTATATCTTAACGTGAATCTTGATTGGCAACCACATATCACTGGAATAATCAAAAAAATTACTACTGGGATCTACATGATTAGGAAACTTGCTCCAACTACCTCCACACAGACTCTGAGTCTTATCTACTATGCCAAAATTCATTCCTATTTAGCCTACGGAATTGTCTTCTGGGGAAATGCTAGTGCAGCTACCAAGGCATTTTCTATGCAAAAGAGGGCTGTTAAATCAATGTTACGGGTTTCAATAAGGACACCAGGAAGACCACTATTCAGGAAACTCATGATACTCACTCTGCCATGTATTTATATCCTGAACTGTTTCATGTTTGTCAGAAGCAATCGACACCTTTTTATGCCCAATTCTGCTATACATGGGCATGTGACACTAGGGTGGCCCAAAAAAAACTTTTTTTTGAAAGTTTGTGGGGCGACTGCATTTTATGGTGCAATTTCATGTATAAACGACCTACAAAAAAATTCGGCTCGATTGCACAATATTTGACCCTGCCAAAACGCGTTTAAACATTTTCGGCTCGGATGTAGGAAATTTTGCCTACTTTACAGGGTCTATTTTACGTTTTCTCCTGTATTCTACTCCATATATTGTTGTTAAAAAGAATAAATACATTCCTTGTTGATAAAAATTATTATTTCAAATGAGTTATTTTATTATTAATTTGTTAAAAATAGTTTACATAAAATTTACATGTACCTAGACCTTTTCTTTTACATATTTATCAAACATTCTTCTATGCTTCTGCACCACTAGTAGCAAATGCTGTCTCTCACGTTCATTACAGGTAAGATTTTTCTTTAACAGATAATGTTTGATAAGGGACACACCCCTTTCGGCGGTGTCATTGACGAATTTAATATGTTTTACAACATTAAAGCCTTTCAGGTACCTTTCATCGCAAAGCGAATCTTCAGGGTCTCTTGATAAAAAGCCTTGATCAATGCCCGTAATGTCGAAGAAACGTCGAGAATTAGAGGAAACGAAATCGCTCAATTCCAAATCCTTAATTCCACGATTGGGAGGAAGTTGCGATCGAATTGCAGTGAGTACTAGTTCAAGTATATGGTGTCTGCAAGCAAGCTCCAGCAGCTCTTTCCCCAGCTTTTGCTGTATATGAACACAGGCTCCATTTACTCGTCCACTATTCACGGTTGTGGTGTCGAAGACGAGGCCTATCACTCGCTCCTGAAGTTCCCAACTTGTCAAATATTCAACCACTGCAGTAGCTTCCTGAATATCAGTGCCCCTTTTCAATTCCAGAACGCCAAGAAGCTGCTCAACCACTTCTCCAGATACCAAAATTGGCAACCGATCAGCATTGTCTTCTGCATCTAAAAGAATGAATGAAACCGCAATAAATGGTCTGATGTGCCTACAGACTATGCAAGATATTAAAAATAAATAATGGAAAGGACAAATAAATTACGATAAATACCTTCACTGCTGGGCAGTAGCTTTCCATCAAAACAGTCACCAACGAGCCAAACATTTGTATTCCTCCTAGTGATACGCCTTTAACTCTTCTCAGCCATTTCGCAGTAAAATCACACAAATTCCTAGAGAAATAACTCAGAGACACACGGTTTCACCTCTGAAAACATGAACTGCTTTCACGAATGCTACCGCTTGCCTTTTCACGGGAGTCTTCAGGGGCGGGAGAGTTGCGCAATAATATAGCCGTGATCATGAAGTCCCGTTGCTGTCTTGCATCGTTGTAAAACAATGATGCCGTCTTGCAATATTGTTCAAATGAAGCATTGACTGAGTTTACTTTTGCCACCAAACGATAACCGTTCCGCTTTGAACGCTTTCTTGATTACCTTTTTATCCAATTAATACGAGAACAAGCGAAATCTATCATGCCGTAGAAGGCTTTTTGTCAAGAGACCCAGAAGATTGGCTTTGCGATCAAAGGTACCTGAAAGGTACCTGTTGTTTTGTAGCGTCCGTGTACATTAAGTCCTGGTACACATGTCCAGTGGCATTTAGTGTGCCAGCACGTGATCTCGAACTTCTGAAAACGCTGGCCAGTATCAAAGAGAAACACTAGCAAACAATATTCAAAATATTTTGCAACCATTTGTGGTATTTATCAGAAACATTAGTTTGCTTATCTTTGTTTGATCCTAATGTGTCATTGTCTTGTAAGAGGGCGATGGTCAGCTCTTTTTTAGAAAGAAGTGCTGGATGTTTGCAGCCCTCGATCGCAACTTCCTCCCAATCGTGGAATTAAGGATTTGGAATTGAGCGATTTCGTTTCCTCTAATTCTCGACGTTTCTTCGACATTACGGGCATTGATCAAGGCTTTTTATCAAGAGACCCTGAAGATTCGCTTTGCGATGAAAGGTACCTGAAAGGCTTTAATGTTGTAAAACATATTAAATTCGTCAATGACACCGCCGAAAGGGGTGTGTCCCTTATCAAACATTATCTGTTAAAGAAAAATCTTACCTGTAATGAACGTGAGAGACAGCATTTGCTACTAGTGGTGCAGAAGCATAGAAGAATGTTTGATAAATATGTAAAAGAAAAGGTCTAGGTACATGTAAATTTTATGTAAACCATTTTTAACAAATTAATAATAAAATAACTCATTTGAAATAATAATTTTTATCAACAAGGAATGTATTTATTCTTTTTAACAACAATATATGGAGTAGAATACAGGAGAAAACGTAAAATAGACCCTGTAAAGTAGGCAAAATTTCCTACATCCGAGCCGAAAATGTTTAAACGCGTTTTGGCAGGGTCAAATATTGTGCAATCGAGCCGAATTTTTTTGTAGGTCGTTTATACATGAAATTGCACCATAAAATGCAGTCGCCCCACAAACTTTCAAAAAAAAGTTTTTTTTGGGTCACCCTAATGTGACACGTGGTAGAGAAAACGTTCATTTGGCTAATCAGCCACTAAACATAAGCAGGAAAGGTCCTCATCATTCAGCCTCAATGATTTACAGTAAGATTCCTACTTCAATTAAATGTTTAGCAAGCCAAAACGTCTTTAAATATAAATTGAAAGAACTGCTTATTTATAAATGCTACTACAGTGTAGAATTTTTGAGTGATCAATTTTTGTAGAGTGTACATTACTGCTCGTTTCTTCTTTTGTATGTATTTTTATATGTAATTTTTTTTGTATGTAATTTTTTGTATGACTAAGTCCTATGTTGTACTTGTATAACCGACAGGACATTAAAGATTATTATTATTATTTTCGACTTGTCACACTTTCTCAGCTAGTATTACACCAACTGGAAAATTTTCACCTATCCTAAAGGTGGATTAGGATTAGGCTCGGAAGTTCAGGAAGAGAATTCACCCTATCCTACTGTGTCCGAATTTTCTTGGCTTAGGAATCTCCTCACGATTTGGCAAGTTTGGAAATATATAAAATAGACCCTAAAATACGGGAACTTTTAACTGAAATGATGAAAACCTGGAGAACAAATCTTCACCTCAAAAACCAGAAGGTTTCTTCTATTAAAATCCGTAGAGGAATATTTCAGGGCGATTCACTATCACCACTATGGTTTTGTTTAGCAATAAACCCACTGTCAACGTTGCTTAAAAAATATAAAATTGGGTATAAATTAAATCGTAGAAATGATACAAGAATCAATCATTTAATGTTCATGGACGATCTGAAACTCTATGCAGAGTCCAAGGAAAAACTCCAAGAACTCACCAAAACCACTAAAATGTTCAGTGAGGACATTGGTATGAAATTTGGACTGGATAAATGTGCTGTAATGCACTTACGTAAGGGAGAACCCCAAATATCCGAGGAACGTATAGAGGACATAGAGACACTTCCTATGGACGGTACATACAAGTACCTAGGCTTTCATCAAAACCATCGGTTGGACCACACTTCATTAAAGAAAACTCTAACAGACGCATATAAAAGACGAGCCATTATTATTATTATTATTACAACCATTCATTTATTATTTATGCCTGTGAGCGGTGCTGGTGATGCAAGAGGAGGGAGGAGGGTGAGGGAGAGAGGGGATGGAGGCATTGGGAGGAGGGGGTGAGGTAAGCTTCATTAACTTTATTACAGTACAGTGCAGTGCATGTCTGCGAAAACTCACCCCCTGCCACACAATCTTGAGGTGGCTGAAGGTTATTGTGAAGATGAACTGAGGGTGAGATGCCGGTGGCATCAGCTGTACCCTGCCCTCCAATAAAAGAGTTCTTCGACAGCTAGAAAAAGCAAAAGAGGAGGTGAGGGGGAGACTGACCGATGGATGCTATGGAGTGGTCGGCAGGCGGCTTCAGCACGTTCCGAGCCCACGCGTTGCGGATCCTGTCGAGGCACGCATCACCATGGGAAGGGGACGCCACCAGCAGGACGCCTGGGTGCACGTAGCCACGGAACTCCAGCCCACGTACCGCCTCTCGCAGTGCCGGGTTCCAGAAGCACTTGAGGTTCGCCTCCAGGAAGCTCTGCGAAAGAACAAAAAAAAAGAAATAGAATCGCGTTCTTCAAAAGTGTATGTACGATACGCGTTCAGGTTCTAATGTCACCTGATTTTCTTATGGGGACTGGGTGTAGATAGAGGCATGCATCTGAGCTTAAAATACATGGTCTATTTTTTTCTCGGTTAGGAAGAGATGGCAACTCCTTACAGCGCACAGGGTTGTTGTAACTGATGCTAGAGGCTAAAAGTGTTTTCAATACTTAATTTGGTGACGTTAAGCTAGTTTGAGTGAAAAATCACTTCACCTAGAATTTGATGAATTTGGCTTCCAATAGCCGTAAACAATTGGCACTACTCGTCAGAGATCACTAACCTTGCAGTGTTGGTTTGCCATGTTGGGACTTCCACAGCAGAGACCAACCCCAGCCTCTCCTTTTGGTATTCTGGTGGAGAGGCTGTGGTTGGTCTCTGCTGTGGAAGTCCCAACACGGCAAACCAACACAGCAAGGTTAGTGATCTCTGACGAGTAGTGCCAATTGTTTACGGCTATTGGAGACTCCCTTTAATCTTTGTATTTGTCTAGCCGTAAGAGCTCACCCCATCATTGTAAGGAATTTGGCTTTATTTTAAAGGAAAATTCTTATCTTTGCCATGATATCAAAATATCAATCCCTTGCCAAACTACTCTTCGAGCAATTTGCCTATAAATATAAGCTGTTTTACATGGAATAGATGACGGCTGTGCGCTCCAGAGGGAGAATATTAAACGAATTAGGAATTTATAACTCCTAAATTTCGTCAAAAAACTAACGGTGGGTAGATTGCATGTTTTCTCAACTATTTATAAAAATTATCTATTACTCACTGCAGTAATTTTTACAGAATTGCAAAAAACCTACTGTTTTGAAGGGTTTTCAGCCGAAGGGTGGGAAAAAAATGAGTCGAGTTAGAGACTTATGTAGCTTTATTTATTTAATTACTGAGATTTTTGTCATGTATAACTATTTCTTTGCGCCATTAAGAGGTACTACAATATTTACGCCATACTTCTTACAGACGCTGAAATAAAAAAAATAAAATTTGAACATGGTCTCCATTATGACTAGGGAACTATCTCGCTCAAACCACCTTAAGTCCAAATAAGCCACAAGATTCGATTTCTTCACTTGTGTAGTGTTAAACCAATCAAAATTTACCATCAACAGAGTGAGACATGAAGTAATGACGTAAAACTGCGCTTTCAAGGGTGCGTCAGCTCAGAGAAGTCTATGTGTCCAGTGACAATCAACCAGAGCACCATACCAAATGAAAAAACACTATGGTGGCGTGAAGATGATGACCGATGCAAAGGGGAAAAAATTCAACAAGATCAGGAATCGAACCACGGACCTTCCGATATCGCGCCGGATGCACCATTAGGGTATTCCCGATGATTTTTTTCGGAACGCCGCCCATTGGGAAAAAGTACCTTTTGAATCCCAGATTACGGAGATATATAATATTTTCCGATCAAAAAATATTTACCGGGGCGCCAGGGCCTGAAATTTAAAGAGCAGGAAATTAATACTGTTTGGCGGGTTGCCTGAATTATTCGTGCCCTACTAGATCTCTCTAGGAGCACCCGTAGTGCCATGTGTGGACGAGGATGAGCCTGAAGGTAAGTGTGATTCAAACCTTGGTTATTTCAATACATATGGGCTGAAAACAACAAATAAAATGTCGAATTTTCACGATTTTGGCAAGTTTTGTGGAATGTGTGGCACGTTGCCACTCATTAGGCATAAGCAGGAGCATGGAAATATTTTTGGAATAACTATGTCGTACAGGCTCAGGCGTGTCTATATGTACGAAAAGCTTGATTGTTTATTATTCAAGATGCCGAAGGTGAAACCGATGAAAGTTAAATGTGACATCGCGTGTGCTCCAAGTGAACTCATTGGACTTCAGCTTTCGACTGAACTCGATGTGCTGAAGTTTTATCTCCATGTCCACAACAAATCGAAGGAAGGGACTGCGCCTGTAAATCCAACCCATTTTGAGGTTAGGAGGGAGGTTGTCGCTCGTATTCTGGAGGCGTGGCAGTCCGCTTCGATACCAACTGTCTCCGTGAGAGTGATTGAGAAGTCCGTCGAAAAACTGACAGCTAAGTGCAAGAGAATGAAGAAAAATAGTGGTAAGGCAAGTAAGTTGAGTGCAAGTGGTTGACGGGTATGGAAGAATGAACAAAGGCTTATACAGACAAATATTTCGTTGAATGCTGCTTCCTTTCCATTCTGGCATTCCCTGTACCATATATAGGAATCACCAGATAGAATTGGCGGATAGGAGTGAAAGAAAAACGCCATAGTTAATAATGTTAATTAAATCGCTCTATTAAAAAAATGCACATAAGAACGCAGGCGCAAGAATGCGTGAGCACGCATAGACCCATACCCTAATTCAAAATATCCAAATTTCCCCTTTCCCTAACTTGCTTTCCCCTTCCATTTGCATTTCAACGAGTACCCTCTCGCCTAGTTAATATAGAAAGCATCTTATCTCCCGCCTAAATATATATTTAAAAGCGGACCAACTCCAATAATAACAATAAATAAGACTCCGGTTGCCCCTGTACCGAAAGAAACCCCAAAGGCTGTGCTGGCAGCTCCCCTCACCTGGAACAATAGGTATCCGCTGTCGTACATCCAGAACTCGGACACCTCGCTGGGGTCGTCCTGCGGGTCATCGGCGGGCAGGGTTTGGGGGCAGGAGTCGGACCCTCCCTTCCGCCTCCGACGCAGCTGGATGGCGAGGCAGCGGCGGAGCAGAAGGAGGCGCCGGGGGGCGGGGGAGATGGCGGGGGCGGAGAGGGCCGCCCCCGGGTCCGGACGGCGCATCAGGGAACCCATCGCCAGCCGGCTCAGTCAGTCAGCCGACATTCTCCCCCGGCGACGTCCTGAGGGAAAAGAGGAATTGTACATCAAGTGTCCATCCCATTCCATCGCAGGGGCGATTGCGGGGAAGGGATCAAGGGAAGGAAAGACGACGATTGATATACCTTTCAGGGCACCGGTGGAGGGAAGTGACGGGAGGGGAAAAGAGCATGCGGAGTACTGTGGTTCCCATCAAGAGGAATTTGGGAAAGGGTTAGAGATGAATTCAAGGTTACACACAGGTTGGGGGGCAAGGGCCTAGCCACGTTGAAACACCAGTTCCCGTCAGAACACCGAAGTTCAGCAACGTTGGGCCCGGACGGTGGTTGGATGGGCGACCCTCCTCCATACCTCGATCAGGTGTGGATGGAGAGGCGATACTCCCTCCAGACCACCGGGAGACCGGAGGGAGATATACCCAGACCGGGAAGGTTAGAGGAAGGACACCCTCTATACCTGTACTGGTGAGGGTGAAGGCCACTCTTCCATGGTGCTATTGACCCCTGTCTGCAAGTGGCAGGCAAGCATGGGGTTGGCACAATGGACCAAGAAAGGTGTAGGTGCCCGGGCTCCTGTCGAAGGCCCCCCCGACAAACAATCAACAATCAATCAACACACACGTGGGCAAAAGTATTACCTAAATGTTTACAGCGGCGAGTGGCACATTTTATCCAGCCTTGCATTTGGGGCCCCGATAGGGAACTAGAGCCCGTGGAGAGATCGAGGGAGGCAAAGGCAACTGAAGAGGGCGGAGATCGCGAGGATATGCGCGACCAGGAGATATTTACAAAGTCATTGAAAGCGACCACATCCTGCAATTTCACCTTTAAAGTTTTACGTGATCATTGCACACTCCCACTATGTGATAAGTGAGTAAGTTTATTACTCCATACACAAAATACATTTCAATAGCAAATTTTGAGTAACTTTAGGGAGCCTTGAAGGAGAACCTGTTTTAAGGCTACCATCAAAAAATAACAGGTTATGCTTACACTTAAAAATACATATAGCTCATGTAGTGTGGCCTAGACAATTACTTAATAATGTGAGTGCGTACCTTAAGAAGCTACTTACTAACAGTTAATGGAGTTTTTTATAAAACATTACTTCAACATTTCCTCCTCATTCTCTTTGGCTCGAAGCCAAGACTGTACATTTTCGATAATATTTTTACGCATATTACATTACATTATCAGTAGGAGAACCAAAGCTGGTGGAGCCAAATAATGGTGCGATGGTGCCCACCCATAAGTCGGAAAAAAGGAAAAATTCACACGCCTTCACCGGGACTCACGCCGAGTGCTATAGCCAGATAAGCTACTGTGGCGTACCAGGGATTATTGCGGGTTTTAAAGGAGCTCGGCTTTCTTTAAAAGAAGCTGGATGCTAGATTTGACTGCTCCCAGGCATTGCGTGTCTGGCAGTCGCGGATATCTAGCTCCTTTAAGACCCACAAAAATCCACACTGGAGGAGGATAGCACTCTATAGCTTAACAGGCTAAAGCTATCGGCACGACATCTAGGAATTCGGGTTTGAGTTCTGTAAAGGGGGTTGATTTTTTCTCAATGGAATTTCCGACTAATAAATAGAATAACTTTTATTTGGAACCTGGGATCCCATGTCCCCTAGGTTCAGGTGGATACATAACACATATGAATTTAATTGCAAAAATACAAATACATACAAAAATAAAGATAAAGGCCTCGAAGGGCATCTAAACAAATATTGAATACAAAAATAAACCAAAAAACACATCAAACGACAATATATCAATTGAAAACAGGTGTAAAAGTTAACAACTAAATTAAGTGAAACGTTTCTTTCAGATCGAATAATAAAAAGTAAAATACATGTTTCACAAAATAAGACTCGATTCAATGACTGATCATTATTTAAATAATACAAATCAGTTTATAAACAGAAAAATGTAACAGATATTATGAGAAAGACGGGGTGGGGTTACGAAGGTAGCGGATTAATTTTGTCTGGAATAAGTTCACCTATGATGTTTGACGAATACCATGGGGGAGAGAATTCCATAGTCTAACTGCTTACACCGAGAAGGAGTTGTGGAGTAGAGTTGATCTATGGGTTGGGATATAAAGAGCATCAGGGGGGCTGCCTGCCCCTCCTCTCCTTTCTTCTCTCCTTACCCACATCTGCATCCTGTACTCTCTCCAGTTCAGTAGAAGACAGCAGAATACTGTCGAAAATTAAACCGTTCGTGTGAGTTTCTTTTGTTTGTGCCTCTATGTTTTTTACTTGTCACGCCTGTGACTCCTTATTGGATATATTTTCACCACGTGTGAATTTCCTTGATTGTTTTCCTTGATTGTATCTTTATTTATATAAAAGTCAATGTATGTATGTGGGTATGTGGTGGGTAGTTTGTCACCGATAGATAACAAACACTGTAGGGTTCAATTAACCGAAACCCCATTTTTTCAGGGTTAAGGGTGTGATCCTTAGTAATATATAAAAATGTAATGGTCTTTGTCTGTCTGTTGCTCCATCACGCAAAAACTACTGGACCGATTGAGCTGAAATTTGGCATGTAGGTAGAAAAAATGTCTGGTTGTAATATATGCTATTTTAAAAAGCCCTTAGGGCCCCCAAAAGCCCACGAGGGTCACCCCTGGTGGTCCATGCTAAGCATTGGGTTCGGTGCAGTGGTTTCATTTTTTACATTTTAAAAGTACTTTCACTCAAGATATAGGGCTGGAATTTTTTTTATCGGATGGCTGAATAAATATTATTTCTAATTTTATCAATCGATTTCCTTCTACGCTCTGTATTTGTCTAAAATTCATGTTTTCAGTTGAAAAATCTCACATTTTTATCTGAAATCAACAATAACATATTTCCTTGACAACCATAGATTTGATTTTCATAAAATATTTACGCCCAAATCAAATAATTACGCTATTCGTAATTTATTTTATTTACATAATAGTACGTAGAAAGAAAATCCGTATAAGAAGAGCCCAGAGTCCCAAGGGCCCCAAGATAGATCGCTTCGGGGGGTAATCGATAAATTCAATGCATATTTACTACAAGTATACTCTTCAACGTCTATTCTCAAAGCCGCTCTCATAGGGGCACTGCATGTATATGAGAGAACACCTACGTAGTAAACGATAGACACAAAGAAATTAAATACAATACACAATGAAATGTGCAAGAATATTTACGTGCAGCAAAAAGCAATGGTAATAATGCCTCTGTTGCTACAACAAACACGGCGTTGTTTACTATCGTTTAATACTCAGATGTATTACACGTAGTGAAACCGTCTGCCTCTTATTACGATTGCGAACTGTTTTTTAGGCCAATTCCCACATCATTAACGTCACGAGTTATTTATATGTTTAAAAGTGCTAAAGTGCAGTTAACTTAGGTACTTTCCCTCAATCATCGAGTTTTCTATTCCAGACTCTCACTTGCCGCTGTGTTTCCGTTCATTGGACTTAAAAATATATCCATCATAATGCCTTATAGAAAAAAGAGTAAACTTTCGAAAAAAATCTTCTAAAGCAAAATGAATGTCTTATTTGCGAGAAAATGAGCCCTTGAAAGAAAAACGACAAAGGATAGACTTGGATGGTCAAAGACATGCCCACCAGCGATCTCATGAGAATCTCCCCGTGATGTTTCTCGGGTTACGCTAAGATCCGCACAAATGTCATCCTGACCCAACATACGGAGTTTCGAACGTTCAATCTGTTTTAAGATGGCGGAAATTATAATGACGTCACTACATGCTTCTTACCCGACAGAAGAACGGAACTTCTGCGCAATTAACGACATCCGTGCATGAAAATCGACAAGTGCACTAAGAATCACCATAAATTTTTTATTTAGCAACAGAAACCAATGATTATGGCTATGCCTAAGGCGCAGTCCGGGTGATGGAGGATTCATTGGTCAAATAAACATGGCTTCTGCTGCCATTACTCCTCTTGACGTTATCAACTGCTGGATTGTACCCTTCTATCCAATCCTGATTAAGATAGCGCACATATCAACGTTGAATAGTGCAACTGAATTAAGTCATGGAATGCAAATATAATATGTATGTACACAAGGGAAGCGATCAAGCTGTTAATCACTCATAAGACGGCTCAAGAGAAACGTAGGGACGAGGTGACCATCTATCAACCTTTGCTATTTAAGTAGTATTGAGTCTGCATGGCCGATTTTTGGGTTTCCCGTGCATGAAAGTGGACCAATAGTCACTCATCTCTCCGTGCACCTGGAAAACGGTCAGCGTGTCTACTACAACGAACACAACATAAAAGATAGGCTACGAACTCCTCGAATGACCACGCATACAGTTTTTATTCAGGCTTTGCGGTTTTCTTTAAAATAAGTTTAACTTTTTTCACGCCCGTTGAATTTCAACGGGTAGCTTCCGCTCGTGTATATATATATATATATATATATATATATATATATATATATATATATATATATATATATATATATATATATATATATATATATATATAATACACCAGTGTCACTAGCTGTGACGCACTTAATAAAATAAAACACTTAGAAAGAACACTCACACGAGAAAAGTTTTTTCCGGAGCTTTCGAAGCCAAAGGCTTCTTTCTCAACGAGAAGATGTCGACTCACATCGACATCTTCTCGTTGAGTCGACTTCTTCTCGTTGAGAAAGAAGCCTTTGGCTTCGAAAGCTCCGGAAAAAACTTTTCTCGTGTGAGTGTTCTTTCTAAGTGTTTTATTTTATTAAGTGCGTCACAGCTAGTGACACTGGTGTATTATTATATTGTGCTACGCGCATCTTTTCCTAAGAAACTGTGTATATATATATATATATATATATATATATATATATATATATATATATATATATATATATATATATATATATATATATATATATATATATATATATATATATATATATATATACATACATATACATACACACACACACTTCGTAGGTTTGCGTCCGTGCAAAAGGTGGTCGTCATGTTTCTGCAAGCGGATTGGTGGCTGAAAAGATGCATATGTAATTTGTTTCTTGAGCTTAACCTTAAATCCTGCGCGCTGACAGGTGGTTCCTTGTCGTTCACGCAACTTCAATGAGTGTTCAGGAAGCTATTTGGAAAATGGATCTGGCTCTACTCGCTGCATCCACGCCACTCACTCTCTTAAGGATACCCTTGGGAAGTGCTGCCCTACGCGACGAGGATTAGGGAGGGCGTGTCGCGCACCTCCCCCGCCAACCCTTCCCCTTCGCTCCCAGAATAGAGTCTCGTGCCACGTGCCTCCGCCACGACGCTCATCATGTCCTATCTATGTCCTACGACATGTCTCTCTCTCTCTCCAATTCAATAATTGGGTACCTCGTGGTAATTTTACCTCTGTCGACAGTAAATGACCGGGAAAGATATTACAAGTGGCGATCTTCGCGGCACATTTGGGATAAAATCCCCAACTGTTCACATAAACTCGAGTGGGGTAATCATTTAAAAACGCAGACATAGTAATTGGAACAGGTAGAGGGGGATAGCAGAGGAGACATAAGCGATTGCGGATTTTTTCCACCACGTTAGAAAATCTATCGCCGTGATCGAACGGATAGGACTGTCGGCGGCGGCGTATTGTTAACAGTAGAGTTAAGCCACACTTGAATTGCACCGCACACACATTAGACGACAGTTAAATAGAGAGCGTTTGGTTTACTAATGAACGACAAAACAAATATGAATATATGTTCATTTTACAGACCACCAGATTAAAAAAAGAAATGGTGTGCCATTTAAAAACTCAAATATCAACATTTACCTCGAGGGATAACAAAAGCGTGATAATTATCGGTGGAGATTTCAACCTCCCCTCGATAAATTGGGAAACCTATAGTGCAAAAGCAATTTCACGGAAGCGTGATACAAGTGAGGCCTTAATGCATATTTAAACCACTATCTAACCCAAGGAGTAGAGGAACCTACGAAAGGAAGTAAATTATTAGTCCTTATCGCTGTCAGTCTCCCTTCAATGATTAAACACGTCGATATCCTCGAAGGCATATGTGATCATAAAGTAATTTTTGTGACATTAAAAACAACAGTTGAGTCCAAAGTAAAACCAAAACGTAAAGTCTACTTCTTTGAAAAATGTGATTTCATTAAATTTGGAGAGACGCTAGGGATTTCATTCGCGGCATTTTTAGGCACTACAAAAGAGAAAAGCATCTTGGAGATATTTTTTGGAAAATCTACGCAAAGGATTGGATGAATATATTCCACACAAACTCAAATGTTAGAGTAAAGAACCTCGTAGGTATCTAATCGCGAAGTAAGGGTGGAGCTCAGGAGACAGAGGCAATTGCACAACTTATTTTAAAACCCTATACAGTTAGGTAACAAAACTACGGAAGTCACGGAGTGAGAAATTTACGTTGCTCAACGCTCAAAAACAGAAAATAATCCGTACTACTCAATGAAATTTCAAGAATAAAATACTAGGTGAATTAATAGATGAAAACCCCAAGTCATACTGGTCTTACGCGAGAGAGCTTCAGCGCAAATCTTTAACAGTGGAGTCTTTAATGGATAAAAACGGCAAAGTAGTCACCAACAGTATCGACAAAGCCAACATATTAAGCTAATACTTCGAATGTGTATACACGATGGATAAAATTACACATGATTCAGACATTCCTGTTATTAATGAGCCGATGGCTGACATCATCATTCAACGTGATGGAATAACCAAACAACTACGTTCGATTAAACGTGACAAAAGTGTCCAGCACGACGTGTGCTCAAGTAGTTAGCTCCACAAATCGCACCACTCCTACGAATCATAATTAGCAATTGTCATTATTCGAAGGCAAAGTACCCAAGGACGGGAAAATAGCCAAAGTCACACCAATATTTTAAAATGTAAAGAGACATGACCCAGGAAATTACCGGCCTATATAACGCTTTTATGCAAGATTATCGTACGCATTACTTTTAGCAATGTGGTCATCTGGTGTAGGGACAATCGAAACTTCTTACACCGCTGTCAGCACGGCTTTCGGAAGGGTAGATCTTGCGAAACACAGCTTGCACTCTTCCTCAATGACATCCTAAAATTAGGTGAATCAAAAAAAACAAGTTGACGCCTTATTCCTTGATATCAAGAAAGCATTCGACATATTCCTCACAAAAAACTTACATATATTGAAATTAAAATCATGCGCGCTAAACAAAAAAATAGTGAATTTGATACGTGACTTTCTAAGTGATCGCAAGTAAAAATTAGTCATTGACGGTATTGCAAACTTAGAAGTTTTTATCCATCATCAGACCTAAACAACGTTAGCTCGTGGTGCCAGGAGATGAGGCTTGATATAAAGCTTAGTAAATGCACTGCAGTACACTTCTTGCGGAGGTCAACACACCAACTCCACGTCTACACTGTGGGTAAGGTAAACATAAAGTCGTCAGACGAAGTAAAATTTCTGGGAATTACCTTTAACTTCAAACCTATCCTAGAGTACAAACATATTAAACATATGCTGCACAGCCTTAAAGAAACTAGGATTTATCAAGTAGGAAGGTCCTCGGATGAAAAAGTGAAAGAGAGAGGTGCTACTTCGCACTCTGGTTTAGGCCACACCTCGAATACGCCGCGAGCATTTGGCACCCCGGACAGAAATGTTTGATTTGAAAAAAAGAGAATGAGTGTGCTTAGGACCACACGGGAGAAGTGTAAACTTCTATGGCGATGTTCTGATAAATATAACATATTAAAAAAATCCACCACTAAGAATCGATCCTAGGGCCTTCGGTACTCGGGACGAAGACTCTATCCACTACGCCATCGCACACTGCTAGTGATGAAGCGTTCTCTTGAGTTTGAGACATTCGCGTCATCCTAAGCGTGACGTGAGAGAAAAAGAGCGTGACACGCCCAGAATCCGATTTACTGCCTGCAGAATTTTCTGTGCGTGGTGCGTCTATAGAAGTTTACACTTCAATAAGTAAAATACAAGTTAAAGCCGTATGCTTCGTTCAGCAACGAGCAACTGCAACGAGCGCACAAAGAGTGTTCCACTGTTTTTAGAGGGATTAGTTTTGCGAACCACCAGAGACTCAGAGGATACACGCTTGGCTTAGATTGCTTTAGAAATTCCGAACAGGTGTGTTTCAGTGTGACACAGTGAATAGTATCGTTTATAGACGCCGCACTACATCTCTAGGTCGAACAGGACAGATAAAATGAGAAGAATATATTGCGGAACAGGTAAATACAAAAATTCCTTCTTCCCACGCACAATAAGTGACCATTATAAAAACTGAGATCCACTGAAAACACTCCCGAAATACAGTTCTGATTTTCGCCAACCTATAACATTTTCCAACCATACCTTTACGCGGCCCTAACACCCCCTGCTACACCCCCGTGCTGTGGCTCCCAGGGTAGTATATAGATACTGGCGGACAAGAGAATGACATCCACATAATAGCAAACCTGATTAACATCTGCTCCCTCAACTATTCCGTATCCATTCTACGTTCTAAAAACCCACTCCCAACTCTGGTCCGAAATAACTCGAAACTCGAAAACAAGATTGCATTGGAGAATATTTTTTCAGTCATAGAAATAAATAAATAATGAACCACTGTCTCCAAAGTTATAGTTAGCTTTGGAAAAATAGACGTGGTGCATTGACCCACGTGAACAATTTGTTTCTCTAGTTGTATTTCAATGTGTAACAAGACGTAGATATTACCTGTGTCGACTTAATAGCCTCTCCAGTATTTCCGACGGATGATGGTGGCTTCAGAGCAGAGACTGGTTGATTTAAAAAATGATGAAATTCTGCCATATCTGCTTTTTCTCGTTGGAGAGCTACGCTTTCTGTGACTCCTAAATACATGAGTATCAGCATCTTATTTCCGAACTCTAACAAGAAAAACATAATTTATGTCCTTTAAATCAGTAATCTTAAAGTCTCTGATAAAAATTATTAAAATTGTATTTAAGTTTTCTTAAGTTTTAACTCTTCAAGTAATCACTTTAATGCCGATTGAAATAGTTCAACAGAAAGAAAATGTCTTTGCCATTTCTTTGCCTCAGCCACCGAAATGACATTTGAAAAATCATGGTGAAGTCTCGCGGTGGAGTTATCTTTAGCCTCGGTTGGAGGAAAGGATTTCCAGACAGCGGCTGAGCAATGCCTATTAGTTTTGATGTGCCGGCATAATTCTGAGTGTCAATATCTGGGAAAAAATTACATTGAGTATAACACACTGACAAACTACCGAATATATTAACATTTTTATGACAAATTGACAACTGTTATCTAAATAACCACGGAGACAACAAAAATGTAAAAAATTGTTTTAAATCATGTGCCATTAAACATACGACCCTGGAAAAATATAATTTATTTTGGTTATAAAATACTCATCTCAACATCTACGAGGTACCGTTCCCCTTTCCTAATCCCCCTTCCTTTGGCTCAGGGTATAAATGTGTGAGCCTCGTCGTTTAGTAACCTCTTGAATATGACGGTATTACATTGAACCGGTTGAGGATAGATAATGAACCGTGTGGAAAATTACAAAGTTATTTCATTCCAAACCATGTATTCCGTAAGCTTCCAACTTAACGAGTAACTTCGAATGAGGGACTTTATCGAAAGCATTTTTGAAATCTAGAAATATTGCGTCTATTTGGACATTCTTTTCTCCCGAGGAAAGAATGTCGTGAAGAAAGAGGGACAACTGGGTTTCGCAAGACCTGCATTTCCGGAATCCGTACTGATTTTGCGTTAAAAAGTTTTGACTATCCAAATACCCCATAATCGAACTGACGATTATGTGTTCCAATACCTTGCACGAGATAGACGTAAGGGAAATCGGTCTATAGTTACTGGGCTCTTCCTTATCGCCACTTTTAAATATTGGTGTAACGTTCGCGATTTTCCAATCGTAAGGAACACGATGTTGTGTTAGAGATTTTTCAAATATTATTTTCAGGTACGGTGTAATTTCTGATGCTAATACTTTATAAACTCGATAGGGAATTTGATCGGGACCGGGTGATTTCTTTGAATTAATAGATGGAGAATGGATGACTTTTTATTCCACGTCTAGTATTATTAATAGACTGCATAGGGTGCTCATACAGCCTCGGTATTGTGGTGGTGTTATTTGGAGAGCATGTTGTATAGACGCTTTGAAAAAAGGTGTTGAGGATATTTGCTTTATCTAATTTGTTGTTCGCTCTTTCTTCTAGATTGTTCTTTAGTGACGTTACTGTTGATTTGCAGCCTTGAACCTTTCTCACGTACGACCAAAATCCCTTTGGGTTATCCTCATAATATTCGCCCAGTATTTTATTTTTGAATTCCGTTTATGCTTTTTGAAAGGCCGCCTTGGCTGATTTTTTTGCTTTCTTGTATTTTTCGCGTAACTTCTTATACTCTTCTTTAGGGAGATCCTGATGTGCGTTCTTAATTTTTGCGTGCCAGATTCGTTGTCGCTTGAGAGATTTCCGGACGTCCGCATTTTATCACCTAGGTTCAGTATTGACTTTTTTAAGTTTACTTGCTATTGCGCTAGTTATGGCTAGTCGTGTGACGTAACGAAAAGTATTCCATGTATAGTCAGTATAACGGTTTTCACTAATATCACTGAATTTTTTATATGATGTTAATAGTTCTCGTTTTAAACCTTCATCGTACACTTTCAACGGTATGTGGCTAAAATTATTAGAGAACAACTTTAAATTAAAGACTTTTCCTTGAAAATTTATTAAACGCTTTAATCTCAGTATATCGCATCATTAATTAGTGCAGGTTGGGAATTCTGGAGGAGGTACAAAAATTTTCTTTTCTCGAGACTTCCACGTGAAAGATTTTTTATTGAAGCATGTTCCGGGTCCATACTCACCGATAACTACCTGAAAAAGCCTATCAGAACCGACAGTATCCTTAAGTATTTGAATTGGAAGAAATATAATTCACAATTCCGAGCGTGTTGCGTACACCTCCACAGTGGATTCTACTAAGTTCCCATTCCGTGCCCTCGCTGAAGAATTGCAATGTGAACCATCGGCGTGGAAATGAAAGGCAACGCCAGAGATGAGACCTTGAGAATAGCGTCTACTAATTCACAACGACTTTAAAGCCGGGTTTACACGTCGAAGTTGACTGCTATGAGAGTTGCTCGATCACGATATATCGCTACTATCATCAACACTCAGGTGTCCCAAGAGTCCCTGTAGCGACTCAAAACTCTGGTCGAAATCCTGGGAAGAATCATGGGAAAACAGTTGAATCAGGGAAAGCGTGGAGGGATCACGATTTCACCGTCTGCAAAAAATATTAAAGAATAAATATTTAAATACGACCGATATGGTTCACAGTGATTAGACGTTGCATGCGTAGCATAAAGAGAGGATGGATTTTATTTGGGTAGGTTCCCTTATTCAAGTATATCGCTAATAATATGAAATGAAGGACATTTTGTCTCGTCTATAATACTGTTTGTTGTTTCACTGCCTGCCCAAGGCATCGTCTTACGAAGACATTATTAAGGCCTTAATTTTTATTTTACATATTATTATCATTTCTAATTTCGCTTGTCAACCAAGGTTTCAACTCATGAAGTCAATAGCAATGCCTTGAAAATGACAAGCGTTGAGGGATCGTTGGAAGGATGGTTGAGGGGATTAGGACTGTCAGCATTCAACATTTTTAAGTGCTTATCTATATTTAACTACGACCTATCGTTAATGATTAGATGTCGCCTTCGTTTTTCAAAGGGAGGATATAATAATATTTGGGACGTGGACCCCTTAATCAAGTATACATGGTTGATAATTTACAATGGCGTGTATAGAACGAGATTAAGTGTTGAAAAACACAATTGTGATGATAATAATGATGCTTTCTTGGGTAAAAAGTAGCTAATTGGAACGCAGGTAGGTTATGACGGCTGAAATAACCGTAGTAGAATGTTTGTAATGGAAACGGGGCCTAAGTGCATACTGTACGTTCACGGCGGATAATAGTGAAAATGGTGGCTTTGATTCAGCAGGCGAAGGGAGTTGCATAATTTAGCGATACTTCATGAACAAATCCTTTTTTCGGAAACTCTGGAAGCTAAGAGAAATGATAACGACAACATAAGATTGCCCAAGGAATGTCTATGAAAAAATACTTCCAAATCTGAAATGGCTGCGTTCCTCGCACTGATATTTTTGTACGAGTCCGACCTCAAATTCCAAAGGCATTCATGGTGTCTGTACCTCTCAATAAATGTCAATGTTTCTCCCTTCGACAACGTTATCCTTACCAGCTTTTTATAATTGCCGGTCTCTGCCATGTTTTTTCTTTCGATGGTTGTGATACACGTTGATGCACTGCGTCCAAAATAGAAAAGATTCTACTTCGTTGATAGCTCGAATTCAGGGTCGATCTCGTTTGACCTAGTCCCCTATCGACTCTTACTCGCATAGCAGTTCGTGTTCACACGTGCGAGTCGAGCTTAACAGTCGACTGTCATAGCAGTCAACTTCGACGTGTAAACCCAGCTTTAGCAGCGTAACTCGACTTGGCGTAGCCTGGAGTTGAGCTCAGCTCAACATTCTCTTAATTCCAGCCAATAGCATGGCATGCTCTACTATCGATAGTCGGGTAGCCATCGATTGCTACTCTCGATATCTCCTCGAGCAGCCATATTGAAAACGTGATTTTGTTGTGAAGTCGTATGTGGATACGTTTAAGCGAAAATGGATGCGGATAAGTTGATCGAGTCAGTGCGAAATAACCCTCACATGTTCAACAAACCTTATTCAATTTTAATACTTCTATAGTTCAACTCACTATTTACAATTAATACTTCACATATCAACTGAGCTGTTTCGGGGGAGCTTACTACAACTCTCGAAACTCATACTATCGATAGGGCTCATCAATCGATTATAAGATCGAATTTGGCAGTCGTGGGTTGTGATTGGTTAGAAATTTCGCGCACTGGTCCGCCTTTGACGAGAGAATAAGTCAAGTTACGACAAGTTAAGTTGTTGTGAACGAGCCTTTTACCCCAACTTATAAACCATAAAAGTTTCCACCCCAAGAATGACATTTTAACAGCCACTTCAGCTACCGAATGGAGGACTCCCACCGAACGAATGTCCGTGTACCCCCACTCCCCCTCCCCAACCCCCCCCCCCCTCCCCCAACAGCGGGGTCGCACCACGTGCTGAAGAAGAAAAGGCACTATAAATACGAGAGGACGGAAGCGCATAGCTATTTATGGGGACATCGTCCGGAGGAAATTATCAAAGTACCCGTGTCACGCATCGGTCGTGGCTCATGAAGAGCGGGAATGGTTCCTTATTTCGTACCATTCCGAACGGCCCGTCGGAAATAGAAGAGAAAGAAGGAGCTCTCATCCGCTTCCAAATTAAATTTCTAAGCGCGTCTCATCGAATGCCTTAAATAGTAACTAAATTAAAGACGGTTTTACGCATGGGATTAGGAAGTATTACGGTAGAAGCGATCACAGGAATAAGATAAAAGAAATAGACTGCAGAGCCGATAGATTTAAAATGTCATTTTTCCCACGTACAATAAGGGATCATAATAGTTGCGATAGATCAATCATATGAAACTCCCACCCTCAATAGGTAGAGTAGAATCTTCAATTGTGCTTAATAACACAACATCATTACCTACACTTCACACCGCTTGATATGTCAGGCATTATTTTATTTTGTTCTCTGCATGAAGTAGTATTTCGTATCGTTCATAAATTAATAGTATTAGTAATATTAACCACTAGATGTGTCTATAGCATTGCTCTGCATGTTTGTATGTTCTTTTACGTAGCACTCTCCCAGTTTCTAGTTTGACTGCACACTGTTCTCCTGACTGCTTTTTGGTCTGCGCTTAGCGGCCGGGGGAGCGTGCGAGGTCCCGTTTTGTGCTGGGACGGGTGCTGCACGCCTGGTGTGGAATCACCCCGTGCCACACACCCTAGTACCACACCTTGCACTGCACTTCGTAGATGTAGATTAAGTAGCGAGTGCAGCGATAATTGCAACCGTACCGCCACTTGCAGGACATCGTTCTGTTTACACTCTACATCCTGCTTATCCGCAAACAAAATAATAGAGAAACTAAAAATGGCGTAACTATCCAGTATAAACTCGATCAAAATTTTTGAATTCTTTTATTCATATTTTAAGTGTATGCAGTAAACGAAATGCTAAAACATCCCATTGCGCAGCTGTTCGAATATCCTGCCCCTGGTTCATTATAAAATCCTAGATGACGCGTACTAAAAAACGACCAAGACCGACGGGCGATATTCTGCTATGAATTGAAAAAATTAAAATAGACCCTCCGGATTATACTACAATTGTATACTTCCACAATAATGTCTATACAATGGCAAAAAAAAATTACTGTGCAATTTCCACAATACAGTTACGCGTGACAATAATTAATTACATTATTAAATGCAACAAAATTTGTAGAAATGTAATTTTGTTTTTATGGCAAAAATTTCCAAAAAACAATCGTTCTCATATTCTTATCTTATCCAAAATATATAATACGCTAGCCAACCATTTAAAAAAAATTGATAAACTGATAAAGTAAGCATCAAATCCCAAATACCTGCGAAAAAATCCGTATTACCTACTGTCAGAATACCCCAATATTGTAAATGGCAAGTTAGAAGCATTCATAATTTTTACCTTATTTTCGAAACTACTGCGTATAAATACGTGATATCATTGAGCGCACAAAATATCTCATACATGTGCGCATAATATGTTATCATTTTTTATAAAATATATGTCGATGTTGAGATTGGTGAGGAACTCACTGTAGTCTCCCATATAAAGGAAAGACGTAAGGAGCAGTGCGAGATGTGTCAATGGCTAGATAGCCGGGATGAGTGAGACCAAAGCTGGAGCAGAAATCAACTACGTACTGGAAACATCATCATCGTCATCATTGGTGCATCTGTCCGCAGTCAGGTTTCAACGGTAGCGTTGTCTCCACAGCATTCTGTCCTGGGCCTCTCTCTCTTCATCTCCGCATAACTCCTTCATTCTTATATATCCCTCAGCATTCCGGGCCTCCTCCTTCCTCTTCCTCTCTTCCCTTCTATTATTATTTTCTGTAGGCAGTTATTCCTTAAAATATGCCCTATCCATTTTGCCTTTCTCTTTTTAATTTCTCTCAGTATACTTCTTCCTTCTCCAATCCTCCTTAGCACTTCTTCATTCATACTGGAAACAAGTGGCGTGCAAATGAAACGATAAGTAAAGAATACCAAATCGGACCGCATGTTGATGGAGATGAAGATAGTAAGTTCAGTGCAGCTGCACGTAAGATTTGGATCCATGTGGGAAAAGTTAAGAAGGAGATGATGGAAGCTGATATTACTTCGTATCTAGGCAAAATATTTTTGATGAAGAAATGAAATAAGGATACAGATGCGAACGTTGCAGATCTGCAGCAATGGACGGCTTCAAGAGCAGTAATGATGTTTCACAATCTGCCGCTTCAGCGGTTTCTGGAGAATCTGTGCAAGCATTTGGTGTTGCAAACACCTCCAGGAAGAATGATGACCAAAGGGCAATTAGGAGTCGTGAAACCGAAAGAGAAGTGACTAGAACGTGAGAAATTGGAGGGATACTATCAGAATGTACGAGGATTGAGAACCAAGATGGGCGAGTTTCGTGTGTCGGTGTTGAAATCTGATTATGATGCTATATGTTTGAGTGAATCCTTGCTAAGTAAGTATATACTCGTATGTGACTCGGAGTTGTTTCACTGCAATAAATATGCAGTGTTTAGGAAGGATAGAGGTTTCACCTCAACAGGAAAAGAAATCTACATCTACATACTACCCCGAAAGCCGCCTCAATAGGCGTGTGGCGGGGGGTGTTAGGACACCAGCCGTTTACATATAAAAAGGAAACGCTCTAGAGAAATTACGCTTAGCATTTATTAAAGTCCCTTATTGTTCGGGGGAAAAACGAATTCCCATACCTATCCGCTCGGCAAAATATCTCTCTTAATTTATCGTTTCAGTCGGACCTGGAAATATAGTGGGGTTCTAATATGATGTTCTCCTTGTCGCTCTTAAAGATATCTATTCTCAATTGCTCAAGCAATCTATGCCTAGTGCGCAGCCTCCGAGTCTCTAGCGGCTCGCAGCCTAATTCGTTTAACATCTGTGTAACGCTGTCTGTACGCCCGTAGCAGTTTTTGACGAATCGCGCAGCTTTCCTATGTATTTTATTAAGTTCCCGAATTAAGTCTTTCTGCACCGGATCCCATATGCTCGCTGCATATTCAAGGTGTGGCCGGACGAGTGCGAAATAGCACCTCTCTCTTTTACTTTTTCATCCGAAAATCTTTCCACAATGCGCTTGACGAATCCTAGCTTCTTCAGAGCTCTGCCACAAATGGGAGGAGGTGTTATCGTTTTCGGTGAGTAAGGAATGTTATTCAGAAGCAGCGGTTGAATTTGAAAATGTGTTTGATTGTGTGTGTGTGTGTCTGTGTGAGTACATGTGGGAATTAAAAGGTGGCTTTATGTGCGTGTGTGGTGTATTTCCCACCTAATATGAATATCCAGCTGTACACGTCATTTTATTATAAGTTATCTATGATACCTGTGGTTGGTAACGATTTGTAAATAATTGGTGTAGTGAATATTCCAAGTTACATTCCATCAGGTTGGTATGGTTGTGAACTCACAGAGGAACCTTTTTTATTTCAGAATCTAATGAATGCGGTACAAGTAAACGAATCTGTGTATAGTGAGGGGAAACTGAGTCTTATACTTTTAAAAAGGGAGACTGCATGAAGCTGTACGAGTAATTGAAGAGTAAAAACTGGGAAATGCTGACCACTATTGATACTGTGGATTCTACTGGGAATTGTTTTTATAAATTAATATGAGTGGACAGTGCGATCCCCAAATGCAGAAGTTACAGGTATAAATATCCCAAGTGGTATACTAAGGAAATCATTAAGAAGGTAAGATCTAAGGACAGGCATAGGTAAAAAAACAGGAATAAGGGTTCCCTATATCATTACTGTGCGAGGTGGCCCAGGGAAAGGAACTGGCCCCCCTACCCTGAATGTGTGAAATTCACACGCCTGTGGCTTAGTCCGTGGTGAGCTCTACCCTCAACTAACCAAACCAACCTTCGGGTTGAATCACTGACAATGAGTGAGTGATATCATTACTACATGTTTACTAACCTGAGGGGAGAATTAAGGCAGGACATACAGAGAGCTCATGATTTGTATATTGCAAGAGTTCAGGATAGTATTACTGCTGGGGATAGTAAAACATTTTGGGAATACATTCACAATGGGAAGAGTGACGGAACTATTCCTGACGAAATGGTTTATGGGAGTAAGAAAGTGGTAACAGTTTCAAAGATTGCTGAATTATTTGCAAAGCAATTTTCTTCTGTGTACACACTGGGGGATGAAAAAGCTGTGATAGCACATTGTGCACAAAGGGTAACTGGCTTTTGTGGTCCACTACACATAGGAAAGTTAGAAGTGTTGGAGGCAATTAGAAAATTGAAACAAAAAAAGTCAGTTGGTGAGAATATGATTCCAGCCTACATAGTACAGGCATGTAAGGATATTTTTGCTGGTCCTCTTTGTTATGTCTTTAACTTGTGTTTAGCAAGTGGTGTATTTCCTGAGACTCGGAAGACTGCCAAAGTATGTCCCATCTTTAAGAAAGGGGATAAGACAGAGAGAGGTCAGTAATTATCGACCTGTGCCAATTCTGTTTTCTCTAAGGCGTTTGAGTGTATTTTGTATTGACATTTTTATTCAGGTTTTATAACAAGAATATCCAATTTTCAACCTGGGTTTACAAAAAGCAGATCTGCGGTATCTAACCATGGTAACTTTACTGAATTTGTTTGTGCTAGAGTCGATGAGGGGAATCAAGTTGATGTAATATATACAGATTTTGGGAAAGCTTTTGATAATGTAGATCATGAATTGCTAATGTCAAAATTGAAAGTGATTGATGTATCTCCTAAGGCAGAGTACGGCAAACTAATTATAGTCAACTGAGCCAAATATCAAAAGTACAACGAATGAAATTTCTTTTGAAAGCCAATTTTTTTCAACTTAAACTGTAAAGGTAGGCACACGGTTATACACTTAATTAGGGTACTCCTGATCTGACCTTTGCTAAAAACGTCCTCAATCTGTTGGAGGTACGTTCACTGAGGTCGACCCCTTCCAACTCTCCCATCCACACTCGTCTTGTATACCTACTTGTTCCACCTATCTCCTTTCGTTTATCCTCTCTATATATCCAAAACATCTCCACATACCTTTCTCAATCCTCGACACTAATCTTCTTTCATTCCACAACGCTCCCTAAAATAAACTTCATAAACTTTACTTAAAGTTTTAAGTCATAGTTAGACTATAGGTTCGTTGAATAAAACTTGATATCACACCTAAGTACAATATTAGTCATTGATAAAATTAAATTGCAAGGTATCCATAATATAATATCATGAAAATGACTGAGAAACACTAATGTGAACAACGGCCTTTCATTTCCTTGGGAAGTTTAGGTAATTCAGATTTGTATGTTGTTGTTTTTAATTTTAGGCACGATTCCAGGTTCCCATCAATAAGACTTCTCAATTTACTCTTGATAAGGTTCATGCTTGAAAATGATTGTTCGTATGAATATTTAGACCCGAATAAGGAAAGAACAGCAAACGCTAATTTTTTCAGTTGATTACATGAGTCAGCAATACTATTCCAGGTTTCAAAATTCAACATATCTTCCTTCTCCAGGTCTTTCAGAGGAAACAACTAATGTTGTCAACAAAGTTCATATTTGTTTTCTCTCCAATATTTCTATATCAGCACAAAGACGTTCAAATTTCGAGATCCACAGTTATTTGTTTTTTTTTTAATATAGCAAATGCATTGGAAAGTTGCCAATGTCATTATTAAAGGGATAAAAATGTAGCATTTAAGCAAAGTTCTACAGCAGCATTAAAATAAATAAAAAGACTAACGTCGCTTTGCTGTTTCAGAATTCCTGAAACCTGTTGTGAAAAGCTTCCTTCATATTTAAAAGTGTTGTTTTGGAATAGCAAATGTCAGTCACTCTCTCTCAGTGATTCAACCCGAAGGTTGTTTTTATAGTTGATGGTGGAGCTCACCCCCGACTAAGCCACAGGCGTGTAATTTTCACACATTCAAGGTAGGGGTGCCGTTTTCCTTTCCCTGGGCCACCTCGCACTCCGAGGATATTTTTGTTCTGGGGCGTCCAAAGGCTTCACCCGGATTTGAATCCTCCGATCAGTAGCCAAGCGCTCTACCCACTACTAGACCACCACGCTCCTCTATGTCAGTATCAGAATTATTTTCTTGGAGATGTTTAAACAGGCTTGGAATGTGACTCAAAGTTACCGTTTTAACGTCTGGAGCAAAAAGGGATAGTTTGTTTTTGAGTTAAATAGCTTCATCTAAAATCGAAAAAATTGTGTTTTCTTTCCCATGTAGTTTACGATTAAGCAGATTTAGATGAGACCTAACGTCTACCACGAAATAAAATTTTGGATATGCTGATCGTTCGTTAGTTCTCGATAGTGAACACCCTTCTCAAAGAAAAATGTTTTAATTTCTATTAAGAAGGAAGCGAAACGTTTCAATGTGTTTCCTCTTATGTAACAATGATAACAATTGTACAACAATAATACAATTTTAACAATGATAAACATATTCTCGTGTACGACGCGCAGCTTTTTCCTCTTTTCTCAGCGCTTAAAAAAATGGGGTGCCCGTCAAACACGAGGATACACGAGAATTTCAATGTGCAATATGTATTTATATGTCTAGCCAAATAAACATGACGGCCAAAAATGTCCCTAATAACTTCTTGTCATTTTAATGAAAATTAAAAATCTGTCATTGTTAATTTATTTATTTATTTAATCAAAAATGTCCACATACAGCACTGTTACCAATTTAAAGTGGCCCAATAACAAACGAACATAAGAAAACAGATACAATAAAAACATAACATAATAACGGATATCATAACAAATCAGGAAATATCGGAATGAAACTGAATGAAGAAGTATTGTTAGCTATTTTCAGAAATATGAGAGAGAGCCAAGTTTTTAAAGATGTTGGAGGATAAAAAAAGGGATCAACGCTCTCGGGAAGGGAATTAAGAAGGGAGGGGAGGCGGAAAAACTAGTGAGCGTTGAGCGAGCGATAATCTAGGAATTGGTAAATGGAATAGATCGTGGGTGCGCGTAGGCCGGGAGGGTATTACTCGGAAATTCATAGAAGAGAGGAGTTCGGGACAGTCTGTGATGGAGTTAAGGATGTTGTAAACAAATTTCAGGTCACTTTTAAGGAGGAGACAAGGAAGATTGTGAATGGAGAGAGAAGACAGAATGGCGTTAGTGGACTTATCTCGCGTTGTGGGGGAGTCTGTACTTCACTAGACTTGTGAAAAAATGGGTAACAGATTTAAGGGCTGCGAGATTGGAAGGAGCAGACATCGCCCAAATAGGAGAGCAATATGTGATCACGGGAAGAACAATCGTTGTAAAAATAGAATTTAAGAGCTTGGGGGTCTTTAATTTCTGTGGGGGTCTTTAATTTAGGTTCTGGGTGGGTTAATGCCAGATAATACAAAAATATTCGTACAAAGTGAGCATCCACCGAGATTCGCACCGAAATTGATTACATTGAAACAAAAAGCATGGAAACAGCAAGTTCTCGGCCGAGACCACTTTGTTGCCTTTCCATCACCCGATTAAAATTCCGAGAAACATATTCTGGTTTACGCACGTAGTTATCCTTCAGTTCATCCCGTGTGTATGGTGCGCAAGTCAGTTGCTTTTAAATTTGTGACCATCATTTCAAGCAGAGAATTCATTGTTTTTTTAGTGAAAATACATCAAAAGGAACGAAGGTAAAAAAGATTGCGTTCATTAAGTGTTTGCGAGAAACTAGAGATTGGCAATTGTGAAGCGGGACGCAAATATGACGTGCTGGAATCTTGCGTACGTGACTGGAGGAATAAAAAAGATACACTTCATTCTAGTTGCAGTAAGAAAAGAGCGTTTAGAGGGAAATATCCTGGCATTGAGGACGTCAATTTGGGTTTGCATTGTCGACGGAAATGTGCAAGATGAAAGCCCTGCAGATAGCAAGAGAGCTTGGTGTAACCTTCGATGAATTAAAGGTTAGTAGGGGTTGGGTGGTGAGATTTTTTAATTGGAATGACAATAAGAAGGAAAACAATTATATCGCAGCGCTTGCCTGAAGGATACGAAGAAAAGCTCGTGTAAGATTTCAGAGGTACGTCATCAACCTTAGAAAAACGTATTCCTATATGCCAGGTCAAATTGGGAATGCAGATCAGAAACCTGTTTACTTTTAAATGCCATATGATACAACAGTGAATTATGCTGGAACAAAACTAGTTCAAGTGCGCACAGCTGGTGCAGAGAAACAACGCTGTACTGTCATGCTAATAATATTTGTGGATGGATAGAAGCTTCCGCCATTATTAGTACTATATTTAATTATGCTCATCACTGACTACAACTAACTACTACGTAATATTTAAACGAAAAACACTCCCAAAAAATGTTAAGTTCCCAGCAGGAAGAGTGGTCAGGTCGCATGAAAAGGGTTGAATGAATAATGATCTTGTTCTGGACTGGATTAAGTGTATGTGGGAACGTCATCCAGGTGCCCTTCTTCAACTCCGTAGAATGCTATTGCTGGACAGTTTTCGCGGCCATCTTACGGACGACGTGAAAAAATGCTTAAAAAATGGAAAAACTGACCTATTGTTAATTAATTGAGGAATGACTTCTTATGCGTCAACCACTCGATATTTACGTCCCTTCAAGTCTCATATCTGAAGAGGTTGTGTCCAGTTGTGTTATGGCAGGTGCCGTTCATGAAACGACACCGACGGGAGCTCATAGTCAAAGCGAAGGACCCTATTGACCTGAAGACCCCAGGAGTATACCGCGTTCCGTGTGAATGCGGTGAAGTGTACGTGGGTGAGACAAGTCGGACGGTGGAGACAAGAATCAAGGAACACCAGCGTCACCTTCGATTGGGCCAACCTGAAAAATCGGCCGTGGCAGAGCACAGCATCACGATGGACCATGCCATCCATTTTGAGAAGACAAAAATAATTGCCCGCTCATCTGGCTACTGGGACCGGCTCATCAAGGAGGCCATCGAGATCCGGAGAGAAAGACGACACTTTAACCGTGACTCCGGTTACAACCTGAGTCACACTTGGAAACCCATCCTCAAACTTATGAGAGAGTCAAGACCACCGGATGATACCTAATATTCCCGCATCGACTCGAGCATCGAAACGTTGGCCGCGATGGACCTAACTACCCGGTGTGAACCCCGAAAGATCGCTGACATAAATCTTCGCCGGGAAAGCCTGCAATCCTTCAAGATAGTATGGTTTGTGACAACTGTGAGGATGAAGAGAATTACTAGCGAGGATTACAGCGCTGATGAGTATCAATTCTTCTTTGTTTCATACGTATCCCTTGCCTTGTTTACTTCGCTTGAATTTGAAATCGATATTAATAGCATCCTTAGCAGGTGCATTTTCAAGACGTTCATAAACTTTGCTTTCCTGTTAACGGCGGCCATAGTCATGATAAAGAACATTGACGCTATATCATTTTTTTATTTTATTTTGATCTAATGTTCTACTGATTTTCTCTGAAAAAAACAAAATACTGTTCCATTGTATTCAGAATATGCTGTTACTTTTCCCGTGGAAAATATATAATATTTTTTCCTGATTTTTTCAAAATTATATTTTTCCCAAAATTCATTGCCCAAAGACAAGGTATTAATTTTTAGTATTTGACCAGTATTTCCACGTGGAAATAACAAAGGTGGTTTTCTCATCATGGATGTCCATAATTTCCACGAGGTCAGAACTGATATCATCAGTTTTATACGACAATATATTTATATTTTCCCCAGTATCTGTATCAGTTTCTCCCAGTTTTCCCTGTCAAACGTCTTTTCGAAAACCATATGGAAAACAAAAATTCTATACACTGACTATAATCTGTATTTCTATCTATAAGTGTCCTCATTACCGCAATCGCGTCTCTACTTGGCCACCTCTTCCTGAATCCAAATTGGTCATCGCCTAAATAGTATTTTGCTCTGCTCTCCAACCTCCTACATCTACATCTACGATGTACCGTGCAAGCCACCACTGGGGTGTGTGGCACGGGGTGATTCCACACCAGGCATGCAGCACTCGTCCCAGAACAAATTAGAACCTCGCACGCTCCCCCTGGCACTAGGCGCAGGCCAAAAGCAGTCAAGAGAACAGTGCGCAGTCCAACCGGAAACTGGGAGAGTGATACGTAAAAGAACACACAAACATGCAGAGCAATGCTATAGACACATCTAGAGGTTAATATTACTGATACTGTTAATTTATGAATACTACGAGATGCTACCTCATGCAAAGAACAAAATAAAATAATGCCGGACTAATCGACCGGTGTGAAGAGTTAGTAATAATGTTGTGTTATTAAACACAAGTGAAAATTCTACTCTACCTATTGAGGGTGGGAGTTTCAAGTGATTGATCTATCGCAACTATTATGATCCCTTATTGTTCGTGGGAAAAATGACATTTTAAATCTATCGGTTCTGCAGCCTATTTCCTTTATTTTATTCCTGTGATCGCTTCTACCGTAGTACGTTTGCTCTAGCAGTATGTGTTGAACGTCCGGCAAAAAACTGTCTGCTCCGAGTTTGCGCAAAAAATTTAACCTGTATTTCTCCCTTCGATCAGTTAGAGATTCCCACCCTAATTCCTTCAACAATTCGGTAACACTGCTAAGTTTATCGTAACAACCTTTCACAAATCTTGCTGCTCTCCGTTGTATTCTATCTATTTCAGAGATTAGTCCTACTTCGTAAGGGTCCCATATGCTAGCGGCGTACTCCAAGTGAGGTCTCACGAGTGATAAATAACATCGCTCTTTAACTTTCTCGTCGCATTTTCCTAATATTCTCTTGATAAATCCCAATTTGCGACTAGCCTGTCCGCATATTTCCCGAACGTGTTTCCCCCAAGACAGGTCCTGAGTAAGGGTCACACCTAAGTATTTAACTGACTCTACATTTCATAAGTTTGTTTGATTAATTGTGTACGTATCGTTGACCGAGTTATTCTTTTTCCAAAAATTCATAACAACGCACTTTTTAAAATTCAATTCTAACTGCCAAGTAATGCACCATTCATTTATAGCATCTAGGTCTTTTTGTAGCGCAATCTTGTCTGACTCATTGTCTAGATCCCTGTACAACACTGCGTCATCTGCGAGGAGGCGAATTTTGCTCGTAACAACGGTAGTGATATCATTAATATACAAAAGGAACAATAAGGGACCGATGACACTTCCCTGAGGTACACCTGATGTAACTTTCACTACATCTGAGCTAACGCCATCTAGAACTACCCTCTGTTCGCGGTCGCCTAAGAACTCTTTTATCCAACATATTACGTCGTGGTGTATTCCGTATGCTTCCAACTTAACGAGTAACTTTGAATGAGGGACCTTATCGAAAGCTTTTTTAAAATCTAGAAATATTGCGTCTACTTGGACAAGCTTTTCTCCCGAGGAAAGAATGTCGTGAAGGAAGAGGGCCAACTGGGTTTCGCATGACCTGCCTTTCCGGAATCCGTGCTGATTTGGCGTTAACAAGTTTTGACTATCCAAGTACCCCATAATCGAACTGACGATTATATGTTCCAATATCTTGCACGAAATAGACGTAAGGGAAATCGGTCTATAGTTACTGGGCTCTTCCTTATCGCCACTTTTAAATATTGGTGTAACGTTCGCGATTTTCCAATCGTAAGGAACACGATGTTGTGTTAGAGATTTTTCAAATATTATTTTAAGGTATGGTGCTATTTCTGATGCTAATTCTTTATAAACTCGGGCGGGAATTTGATCGGGACCGGGTGATTTCTTGGAATTAATGGATTTTAGATGACTTTCTATTCCACGACTAGTGATATTAATAGACTGCATTGGGTGCTTATATAGCCTAGGCATTGTAGTGGTGTCGTTTGGAGAGAATTTGGTATAGACGCTATGAAAAAAGGCGTTGAGGATATTTGCTTTATCTAATTTGTCGTTTGCTCTTTCTCCTAGATTGTTCTTTAGTGATGTTACTGTTGATTTGCAGTCTTGAACCTCCCTCACGTATGGCCAAAAAGCCTTTGGGTTGTCCTCTAAATATTCGCCCAATATTTTATTTTTGAAATTCGTTAATGCATTTTGAAAGGCTGCCTTAGCTGCTGTTTTCGTTTTCTTGTATTTGTCGCATAACTTCTTATACTCCTCTTCGGGGAGATCCTGACGTGCGTTCCTCATTTTTGCGTGCTGTATTCGTTGTCGCTTGAGAGATTTCCGGACGTCCGCATTATACCACCTAGGTTCAGTATTGACCTTTTTAAGTTTACTTGGTATTGCGCTAGTTATGGCTAGTTGTGTGATGTTACGAAAAGTATTCCATGTATAGTCAGTACAACGGTTTTCACTAATATCACTAAATTTTTTATACGAGGTCAATAGTTCTTGTTTTAAGCCTTCGAAGTCCGCCTTGTGAAATAAATATACCCTCCTCTTTATGGGTGCCTTTTTGTCAGTACTAATATGGAATCTAGCATTTACTGCTCTGTGATCGCTAATTCCATTCACTGTTACTACGTTAAGGACGCTTTCAGGTATGTTAGTCGCCAAAAGATCTAGAACGTTGTTTCCTCTGGTCGGTGTAGTGACTAATTGATGTAAGGAATTAGAAGTGAATGTGTGGAGTAGAGTGTCGCACAACTCTTTATCTTTGCCGCCAATTTTGAAACTATGTCTTCCAGTCAATCGAGGGAACGTTGAAATCACCACCGATAATTATATTATTTTCGTTATTTTGACGTGTGAGACGCTTCATCTGTCTATCCAACTGTAGAACTGAATTTAAGTCTGCATCGGGTGGTCTATAATATGAGCAAATAAAAATTCTTTTTGTTGAGGATTTAATGGAACACCACACACTTTCTAAATTACTATCTGGAAATATTTCGGCTCTGCTGACGAACTCATCTTTGAATGCGATAAATAATCCTCCACCTGTTCTCGCTGTTCTGTCTTTTCTGTAAATTGCATATGATTTTGGGAAGATCTCGGTATCCGCAATTTCATTCGATAACCAACTTTCTGTTCCTATTACTACATCAGCTTCCGTGCTCCCAACGAGATGGTGAAAATCAGCGACTTTGTTTTTTATACTACGGCAATTAACAACCACAATGGAAATGGAATCCCTGGGATACGACTTACAAGTCCTGTCTGTCGAGTTTTTTATATCATTAATGACACTTGTTTTTGATGTACCTGCGCCACGTTTTCTATTTCTTTCAGATATTAAGCCATTCTGAATTAGAAAAAAGCTCTCATTCCTACCAATGTTTACGGTGACCCCTTTACTTAATAACCCACTACATCATCTGCTCTCTTCCATACTCTCTACCCTAGAAAAGGCCTGCAGTGTTCTAAAATACTACCAGCTACACACTTAGCTGCCTCGGCCGTGTAATGGACACCAGACCGGTTCAGAGGGTTCCGACACGATCGGATTGCCGGCCGAAGGTCAACGAAGGAGGCTCCGATGTCCGTAGAGAAACGACGCAGCCTCTGGTTTATGCCTTCCACTCGGCTCCAAACCAGGGGTCCACGATCGATCCTCGGGACCAGACTACAAATTGCGAGCGTCATGCCAACCCCCATGTCACCACTTACCCGCTTCACCTCGGAGTCCAATTCCCGGAAGGAACGCAGGATCTCCTCGGATCCACGGTCCATAGCGTCGTTGACACCGACATGGGCCACAACCTGCAATCTGGAGCACTTCGTGCCCCGAACCGCCGCACCAATCGCCTGCGTCACCTGCGGAACACCGCCACTCGGAATGCACCATGACGTTACACGATCACTCACACCCTCATGGCCTGCCCTTTCCCGCAAAGGGGCCATAACACGGCTGACGTTGCTGCTTCCTATCACTAAAATCCCTCCCTTCCCACTCTGACGGCTCTTCCTAGGTGCCGGTCTCGGGGTGGCAGTCAGACACCTCGGAGTTTCCATCCGACAGCAACTGGTATCTGTTCGAAACTGGAATGGGATTTGCCACAGCATCTCCCGATCCACGTTTCAGGGTGACCTTACCACCGCTCCGCCGAGATACGACCCTCCAAACGTCCGGTTTACGCAATGGCACTGCCCCATCATCGGAAGATGGACCTCCCGGCAAACTCCTGATCGTCCAGCCGCTGTTTGCAATCGGGCGAACCCGTGCAGCCTGTAGGGCACGGCGAACTTTCGAGGAGCTACCCAAATTCCCATCCACCTTAGGGACGCGCACCACTCTTTCAACCTTTGACTGGAGTTCCCGCAGGATTCTCTCCAACTTAGCGATGCGGGCTCTGAGAGCCGCACACTCACCGTCGTGTTTGATCATCGCAACGGAAGACCTATTCAAAGCCATCCTAACACTATCGAAATCAATTCCCCAAGAAAAAAAGCTAACCTACAGTCAATTAGCTAAAAACTGTTGCAATAAAAGCTCTTAAACTAAACTCTTTTTCAGATGTAGATCTAAACTCGATTGAAATAAACTAGTCCTGTGCTTGGCAGAATAGACTGACGGGGAGAGAGAGAGAGAGAGAACTGTGTTTAACGGTGACGAAAGTGTGATAAATTTAACAATCTCTGTAGTTAACAATCCTTTCTATCACTTACTACTCTGTACTAGTTAATAAAATTAAAACTTAAACAAAAAAAAGAAGTTAACAACACTACTACAAAATAGCTATAACACTGATTCTACTAACTCACACCAGGCAAAAAGTTAGATACAGCAACAAGATAAATAAAAGCACTCTCTAACACACAAGAAATGTAAGTAAATCAAGTGAGACTACTTATCACTAAGGAACTAGGAACTACGGTGACGAACAGGCTGACAGGGCTGGAGCTCAACGCAGGTAGAAAAGGGTCTCTGCGTCGCTGAGGAAAACAAAAAACCGGTTCCAGGGAGAGGTCTGTCAGGCACGTCCGTTCACTCCGAGAGACAGGAGGAGAATGGGAACTCTATTTAGCATTCTAATCAAAACATTTGCATAAATGGAACTCTATTTAGCATTCTAATCAAAACATTTGCATAAATGGAACTCTATTTAGCATTCTAATCAAAACATTTGCATAAATGGAACTCTATTTAGCATTCTAATCAAAACATTTGCAACGTGCGAAATGAAACTAATTGTTTTACACTCCTCGCATTCTGATGCTTTCTTTTTCTTCTGGATACGTATAAATATTGTTTTCACGAAATCCCGTGGACATACTCCTTCCTCGTAGATCCTACGAATAAGTTCAAAAATGGATCGTCTCCCATTGCTTACTAGATTCTACATTAGCTCCGAAGGTAGGTTATCGGGTCTCACGGCTTTTCCTCTCTATTTCGGTTCGAGAAGGCTACCCGTGGTCGAGATTCCACAGGGGTAAAATCATTCACCTTGACCGGGATTCGAACCCGGATCCCTCGATTTCGAGAGAAAAAGAGCTCACTGTGTGTTCCATGTTTGGCTTCATCCACGTGGACTGCTTCAGTGACGTCATCATATGTCCAGAGCAGTCAGGCAGAACAACTTGCTCCTATGAAATACAACAGGGGAGGAGGACGTCTCGGCAGCTTAACTGGCTAAAGCACTCGGCGCGAAACCGAGGGATCTGGGTTCGAATCCCGGTCAAGGCGAATGGTTTTTACCCTGTGGAATATCGCACTAATGTGCCCTGTTCTCTCGTTTTTCACTTCAGAAGACAACGGCTAGGCACTAAAGAAGTAAAATGCGACATAATTACAACCAACTACTAATCTTCGTGCCGCTACAAGGGCGTGCGGCAGGGGTTGTTTGGACGCCGAACATTCATTTCTATTCAGTATCTGTTAGCTGACGTCTTATCTATCACCCTCGTATACCGATGGGGTCTATCAGATTTGCGTCGTGATCTCAGGTGAACTGAGATATCTCACACTAACAGATATTTGATTTGCACGGGGCACCCACGGCCGGAGCATATATCGGACGGATATGCAGAACGGACAGATTCAAAATGTCATTTTTTCCGCGAATGATATGGGACCATAACAGCTGCCATTGAGACTTTTATCTAGGTTTGTCGATAGGTAGTGTAGCTCTTAGTAGTAGTAGTACTCCCTAATACTTGAATCCTTATCTGTTACCTAGTACTAGCAGCACGCCGTGCATGTTTTCTACATGGGTCTTGAGTCACTGTCCATTTGTGTAGTTGCAAAATACATATATATTAACGGTCCCTCTCCATTGCGATAATATCTGTAGAGTAGTGCATGCTTGTGAGGCTTCGCCTCGTGGCAAACATAAGCGATTTATGCTAATGCATAATTAGTCGTAGTTACACTAACTTTAGGGTATAGTGTAATGCATGTTGGTGAATACTCACCTTCTGCCACACACCCCTGAGGTGGCTTTTAGGGTATTTTGTAGATGTAGATAGATATAGATCAGGGCCTAGTACATTATTTTTTAAATATTAGAGCGTTAAATAGGTATTATCACTATTTTAGATCCATCCGATATACTTAACCGTCCATTCCATCCGGTATACTAAACCGACGCTTCGGTTAAGTATATCGGATGTCGCGACGTCCAGCCCGTACAAATATCGTCATCGGCTGTAACAATGAAGGTGGTCTCTCAGTTTATGGTTTGAGTCATATTCTGATGAATAATACGGAAGAGATTTGTTTATTTTGCAATGTGCTCGAGGCGTAGTTCAATCAAGATCATTTTCACGCTTATGCTATTCCTTATTAAGGGCGAAAAATATAAATGCACATAATTCAACAATCTTGACTTGACCTTGACTATCACCCGGTTGCTGTGCATTTTTTGGAAGGCAAAATTTTTGCAACTGAACATCACCATTCATAACACATTGTGAGTAAACAGAGAACCATTAAAAATTTCACGAATGAAACATTTTTTCTTTTCTACCCATTACCCATTTTGTAATTAGCTTGATGCCAATGATTATTATAGATAATACGTATTAGTGCTTTAAGGATATCAGTTTTTCATAATTAGGGTATTTGCATCAGCCACTACACAGAAAAGGTACGTTTTTTTCCGTGTACTCATACATAAATAGACAGTCCATCCTGCATGAGAAGACATTGTACTAAACCTACATTGGATACTGCAATAGAAGCACCACGGGGACCATTGGTTTTAGTGCACTCATGATAATTTGCTAAATATGCAAAAATGATTGTAAACATTCAGGCACAGGATGCAAGCAAATTACATTAAGCATTCCATTGAAAACAAAGAAAAAATGGAAAACATAAAAAACGCCACGACCAATGTTTACCATTTACGACGATTACCACACTTTCAGTAAGTATGAACAAAAAATGAGGACATATGGAAACTCGGAGCTGGGAGCGGATTCTGAGTATCAAGGAGACGGATAGGGCCAAAAATAAGAATGGATACGGAGGAATAGAAGAGGAGGGGATAGCTATTTGGGGACACTACAAGGAAGACCAACTTCAAGTATTTGGGAGTGCTGGTGACAAAAGATAATGAAATGCAAGAAGAAATAAAAGCTAGGATTGCAGCAGGTAATAGGGCTTATCGAGCTTTGTTGAAGGTGCTCAAGACAAGGAACCTCAGTCGGAACTTGAAACCGAAGGTTTATCGAACAGTGATTAGACCTGTGGTTATGTATGGTTCAGAAACATGGACCATGACTACTGCAGAAGAAGAGCTATTAAAAAGATGGCAAAGGAAAGTCCTAAGAAAGATTTTTGGTGAAGTGAAGGAAGACGGACAGTGGAGAATACGGAGGAATAGAGAACTGGAGGAACTCTACAAGCATCCAAACATAGTGGCAGAAATTAAGAGTAACAGGTTAAGGTGGTTAGGGCATGTTGAGAGAATGTCTGAGGATAGGATGGTGAAAAAGATATACCTTGGACATCCTAGTGGCAGAAGATTGAGAGGAAGACCTCGGAAAAGATGGTTGGATGATGTAGAAGATGATCTAAGAAAGATGAGAATAAGAAGATGGAGAACTCATGCAGGATATCGTGAAGTCTGGGCTAACATTGTCAGAGAGGCCATGGCCCTGCAAGGGCTGTAGCGCCGAGGAGTAAGTAAGTACAAGGAAGAACAAGTGCGTACGGATACACCACACTTTGAGGCACAGCGTATCTTTTAGGAATGAAATAATAGGGAAGACGAAATGGAGACTCGAGAGTAAGTGCGATGCACAAACGGAGAAGGCTTTTTCTACTATGAAACAAAAGTGCTTCAACGACAAAAGAAATAGTGTCAGCAAAAGGATACGGGGGGCGGAGTGGAGAGGCTGCAGTCAACCAACCATAGGATCGAATGATTAGTTATGATGACAGCTCAGGAAAGTGATCAAAATCAGCTTGGATTAATGAAGCTAAATCAGTACATATTAATTTTACCAATAAGAAAGTAGAAAGAATAAGAGTTAATATCAATGGACAGGTGCCAACACAGTAAAATATCTGGGTATGATGCTGGATACCAAACTCAAATGGAAAGAGCATGTCAAGAAAAAGAAGGAAGAATTAAACATAAAATATAGGAAAATGCACTGGCTGAAGAAGCTCGCAATTGACAGTTGAAATCAAATTGTTGTTAAACAAACAAATACTGACGCCTGTTTGGACCTATGGGATCCAACTATGGGGATGCACAAAGAAGAGTGACATAAAGATCATACAAACATTCCAAAATAAAGTACTTATAAACATAGTAAATGCGCCTTGGTGCATCAGAAATGAGAATCTCCATAGAGATTTAAAAATAGAACATGTTATTGAAATAGTTCAAAAATATGCAGAGTAGCATGGGCAACGGGTACAGACAGACCCATGTAAACAGAGAGATGACGAAAGTGGCGGAAGAAGCTCCAGTGTTGTTAAGGAGACTCAAAAGACTGAAGCCACATGACCTAGTACAGCAAGGGAATTAACCAGCGAAGCCTAATGTGAAACTTACCGTACAAAGTCACAATACAGGGGAGTAGCCAATGGGCTGTACCCCATCAATTTCAGTAGCCAGTGGGCTGTACCCCATCAATGGGAGTAGCCAGTGGGCTATATCCAATCACCTGCGACGAAAGCATGAAAGAGAAGCTGATAGATGAGCTTGCTCAGTTGTAGACAATGGGAGGTGTCTTTAGTGGGTTAGAGTTCCATACTACTGTGAGCTACGGGGCTCACAATGTGTAACAAGAGTTTTCACCTAACCTCGTTAAAAAAATCAGCTTGGACAGAATTGTAAGTTGCCATAATTCAGAGTTTCATTTGAGACCTGATGGCCGACAGCGAAATCTAATATTCACCACCTAACTACATTACAATGAAGATTACAGCATATAAATACAATGCCACAATCGAATCAGGCCAATCGGAGGCATTTTTATTCGATTTCCATTCAGGTACACTTCAATTATCAATGTTCATACCCATCAGTAAAGATAACCCTCAATATTCACGTAAATAAATAAATTTATCGAAATCTTTATGATAGTATCCTTTCCAAATAGTCCTCAATTAACCAGATGCACTTCTTTCTGTAATTAAGTATATGGAATAGAAAAAACTCGCGAAATTTATGTTAAATAACCTCAGGCGTCACTAAATTAAAACGATATTCAAAATAGAATAAATTGCAACGAATTTCTACTCATTTTTCACTTTCGAATTCGAATCGACTCAAATTTTTAAAAAATACGTCATTATTAAGGTTGATGTACACTAAAGTTTTAGAACATTTAGTGCAGGGTACAGGGTTTCTTCATTATTTTTATATAAATCATATTTATTCTCGACCTCTTTTTCTATATGGTGCAAATGCCATGAGTTCAGGTCAAATTAAATAATACAGGGATTGATATTGGCTCTTATTCTTTCTACTTTTTGAACTATTTCAGTAACATGTTCTATTTTTAATAAATTTTCCTCTTCCACTAAAGCCATCATTAGATTTTGAACCAAAATTTAGAATTTTGGCATCAATAAGTATCGTATGATAGTGTGATTGACGGACGATTACTACGACGATAATTAATGAAAAATGCGATTAAATTATTGGTATTTTTCATTAATAAAAGGAATATGATGCGAATGGCGTCTAACGGCCACACCGAAGGTCCGAATTCAATTCCTGTTGAAGGTTTCTTTCTTTTTGACCTCAACTCATGACATTTGCACCATATTATTTTTATAATGAACTATAAATAGAGGTTAAACCCTTTTCCAGTGAATCCAGGGAATCAAAGATTTTTTGAATTAGACAAAGTTTTTCCTCTTCCACTAAAGCCATCATTAGATTTTGAACCCGAATTTAGAATTTTGGCAGCAATAAATATCGTATGATAATGTGATTGACGTTAACTACCTAAAGACGAAAAAAATGTCAGCGATTCCTTGAAGGTAAAATAATGGGGGGAGGGAAATATTTAATTACTTAATTCACACTCAGTTTCCTTATCACGATTGCGTGCTCGGCTAAAGCCTTCCGTCAACCAATTCGAGTGGAGTGGGTGCGAATCCGTAACACGAAACTAGTACGGTCCTGAGAAAAATACGTAGAAATACTACTGACGGCCAGTAAAATAATAAAATCAGTCGACCGAAGGACGGACGATTACGACGACGATAATTAATGAAAAATACGATTAACTTATTGGTATTTTTCTTTAATAAAAGGAATATGATGCGAATACTTCACCAAACGGCCACCCCGTAGGTCCGAATTCAATTCCTGTTGAAGGTTATTTTCTTAAGATTATTTTTTTCATTATCTTTGATTTAAAATGGAAAAATTCAACGTAAATCCGGAATACACCTCTCGGATCTCTCTACAACTTCTCGGCTAAGGTAGGGTGTGAGAGATTTTTCTTTAGTCATAATAGAGATCACATTCGAATTTTAACATAAAATTGAAGCCGTTGTAAGAACCACAGAGGTAATAAAATATTAATGTCAAAAAACTACCTAATGCGACTCTGAACCTCTAAGTAATTAGCAAAATATACATACATTTAATGAATCAGCCAGACTCATATGCCTCGCGCCGTATGCGAAAAACAGAAGAGGGTATATGCAATTTTATTAGAAGTACGATAAGTGATAGGTATATTTATTTTTTACAATATGCATTGAGAAAACATACCACATTCACACTTCTTCATTTTTGACCATATCTGTGCGGCAGAACTTCCTCAGTTTAAAAAAATAAGCTCTTTTAATTTGATATATAGAAAGACAAGGCGGATCAAATTCCATGGAAAACGGCTTCTAATATTTGGCAAATGCTTCGGTAAGTAGGGAGTCAGTGACAGATATTTTAGTAGAATTAAAAGATGATATAATTATTATTTCAAATGAGGCCAAATTTACTGAATATTATGTGAAGTGATGAATCCCCCAAACTACCTTAAGCATAAGACTTCTCACCTCACGATGGCTCCAAAACATTCACCAACCTCCTATGGGATACACTCGCAGGACTGCGCGACGGGGAATAGATCTTCGGGTTCCCCTCCCTCGGAGTAAATTCCGTGCACAGCGACCGAAGTAAAAGCCCTCTATTTAAATCGAAGTGAAACCACCCTTCCACCACTCCACCCTTCTCTATGCTGATGATTGCAAGATTTACAAGCAAATTAATTACACTTCTGACTGTATTAATCATCAACTTGCCTTAAAACAAACCTCCCTGAGGTGTGATACCTGGAAACTTAACCTAAACCCTGGAAAATGCAGCATCATGACTCTTGCTCTGAAAACAATACCCCTGACATTCAATTACACCATTAATTCAACTCCCTTAAACAGAGTGATAGCTATGAAAGACCTAGGTGTTATAACCGACCAAAAAACTAAATTACTCCGACCACATTCAGACTGTAAAAAGTAAGGCAGTGTCCCTATTAGACCTTCTTTACAGCTTCACAGAAATAAAAGATCCCAGAGTACTCCATTCCTACTTCTCAACAATTGTTCTTCCCGTAGTATCATATTGCTCCCCAATATGGTCCATATCAGCCCCGACTAATCTAAAATCCCTTGATTGCATCCCCCATTTCTTTGCCAAAATAGTCAAACACAGAGTCCCACATTTCCGCAATATGTCGTCAAATGCTATTCTGTCTTCTCTTTCCATTTCTAACCTCCAAAACCACAGAATTAAAACTGATTTAAAACTCCTCCACAACACCGTTAACTCGACCACTGACTGCCCTGAACTGCTTTCTCTCTTCATCTTTAGGATACCAACTCGATCCACCCGCACGCATTCACTTCTCCACCTCCCTATTCCCACTTTGGATATCACTATCACCCAGCGCTCACCTTTATTTCGCCTCTCCTCCCTTCTTAATTCACTCCCTCACACTGTCCATCCTTTTCATTATTTATCATGTCCACCATTTCACCACCCAAGCTACGTCCCACCTGTCAACAAATTAAATATTTCCCCTTTCCATGTTGGCCTCTGCGTTGTTGATTTTTATGTTGTTATTGTATGTATGTCCTCTGTCATGTTTATTGTTAAATGTTTCACTGTAAATTGGCGCTACTGCTGTATGTGGACAATGTTTTAAATAAATAAACAATCCCGTACTCACTCCGCTCCAGCGGGAAACTCAATCGTCCAATGTGCGACGGATGAGGAAGAGTCGTCGTGGAGCACGGGAGGTGAAGGGCAGCGCGCACAAGATGGCCACGGGTATCACCCACAGCTCTCTCCCTCTCCCTTACGTCGCAGAAAACAGAAGAGCGCACTCGCGCGACTTCTGCGCTTCATGTTTGATCCGTCAACTCGCACCTGTTTTGCTGAAGAGCCATCTCTTGGCCAATCCGCAAGCGTCATTCGTGGGAAAGTTTCCGCAATTAAAATCCACTGAAAGCCACAATTTTCCACCGAAAGACGGGAAAATTATAGCTTAAATCCGTGGTTTTATGGTGTTTTTTTAGTAAGCTTTCCTTCCTCTACTAATGGATAATAGTGGGATCAGGAATGCATAAAAAATAATAAAACAAGCTAATCACTTCGGACATTCAAAAAAATTAAAAACAATGGCCTTGGACATCAAGCAACTTATTTTGTAAAGGTCGCTTTTTTTTATCAACTTGGGTCGTGGATGGGCACTCTGGATTGCTCTCCGAGGGGAAGTCTCCGCCTGTGACTGTTTCTTCGAATACTTTTGGTGTTATTGAGTCATTAAGTAGTGAGACATGGAAACGAGGAATTGCCAGTGACGCGGGAATTCGAATTTGTATGTGACGCCTTATGTTATCCAAACTTATACACCAAAGTTCACTTCCATTTCATTCACCACCTCAGATATCAGCACATTGAACTTCTCGAGTAAAGTAAACAGCATTAAAGGTCGCTAATCCACAGATGCCCACTCCTGGACAGCCTAAATCAGTTCATTCCAACTTTTTTCACATCACTGCACATTTTTAAAGCAAAATTACTTTCACTGGCCACTGTGAAGGAACAATTTTCCATTAACATATATAATTTATTCTATTTATACCAGGGGTTCAATGGAGACCTTTCATTCTACCATTTTTGCACATTAATACATAAACACACCAACTTGACACTCACTCCGGCTTAAGTCTTCGAGTGCACATGCACGAAATAAAACATAAACCGAACGAAAATACTCTTGTGAGACTTGAAGATTTCCAGCCAATCTGATGATTATAAAGATCTCGATTTTCCGGTGGAAATATGGAGGCAGTAGAGGAAGCTTTACCTAAATTTGAACTCAGGACCTCTAGTCCACAAACGAACACTTCCCTATGAACTAGGACGCCCAATAAGTATAGTAAACAAACTATTATTTCTATTCGCCGAAAGAGTAGATTCAAGGAAATATAGTATTTCGAAATTGACTAACAAGCACCCCAGGATTGAGAAATTAAAGTGCTTGAAACATTCTCTCTCGACTGCGCTTGAACCGGAACATAAGTAGAGCATTTAGGTGTCACTAATATTTTAAATGAAAGATTTGTTCATTCACTTTTTGGTAAGTGAATCCTCCACGCAGGAATTCTGTCCACCCTGTATTTGGACGGAAAAGTCGCAAGACAATCAGTAAAATGTTAATCATAATATTTGATATTACTCTACCAAACAATCTTACTTGTCACAAATTCCCCGATCATAAGTATTCCCCGGTTCTCCGATCCCCGATTCCCAGGTTTGGGGCGTATTCAATAGAAGTTGATTACACAACTATTCTCTACACACAAATAGCTTTTTTTATTTTATTTTCAAGTAGATACAATCTCGAGCAAAAAAGTAATGTTCATCCTTGTAAATGATAATTTTTCCTAAGTTTTAATCGAAAAAATATTTTAAAAGGCGTCACAGCACTAAAAAATATGGCAAGAAAAATGGTATTTACTCTCGACCTTTTTTCCTATATGAATGAATGAATGAATGAATGAATGAATGAATGAATGAATGAACGATGAACGTTGACGTCCTGATGATGACGTTAACCGTCGAAACCATGGTCGTCAAAATTAAATGCTAATGTGGAAAAACCAAAGTTTTTACCTATTTATTCAAAATGTAGTTTCTTGCCATATATGGTGCAAATGTCATGAGTTGAGGTCAAATAACATTTTTTGTTAACTTTTGCCGACGTTTCGGATTTCTATTTATCCATCTTCAGGGCTATAAACAAATGATACATGATGTTAAATGTTTTACCATTCTTTTTTTGTTACATAATGGTTAATTTACAGTCATTAAATATAAAAATTACATAGACATATTCAAGATTGTTACCTTTAAAGTTTGGTGCTGTTTTTATTTACAATTTTAATTTGATTGCTTGGATCCATTTCTTTGTTGAAAAGTTATGTGTCATTCGTTAAATTTTAAAAAATCCGAAACGTCGACAAAAGTTAAAAAAAAATGTTATTTGACCTCAACTCATGACATTTGCACCATATATGGCAAGAAACTACATTTTGAATAAATAGGTAAAAACTTTGGTTTTTCCACATTAGCATTTAATTTTGACGACCATGGTTTCGACGGTTAACGTCATCATCAGGTAAAAGATACAATTTGTGGGACACTTATATATATACATAGTTGAGAGGGCAGAGGGAGGGGAGGGAAAAAGGGGGGGGGGCTGTACAGATGGGGTGGGGGAGGAAGGTGGGGGAGGGGAAGTTGGGTGTTTAGATTTGGGGGGGGGGGGGTTCAGAGTCATGGGTCTGGAATATGGGAGAAAGAGGCGCAGTGGGAGAGGGGAGGGCAGAGGGGAGGTAGATTAGTAGAGCCTTCAGTGTTGACTACCTTTGGTGGCTGCGGGTGGGGGGGCGGAGGGTGAAACGGTCGAAGGGTTGGAAGCAGGGATGTGACCCGAAAAGGCACTTTACGTTTCGTGCCGTACCTGGGAGGCACCCGAACTTCGGAGTCCGAGCCTTGGCTTTGAAGGAGACCGAACCCTTCACCGCGGGTGGTTTATAGCACCAACTGACCAGTCACACTATAGTTTATAACTTCTTAAAGTTAAACATAAATCGCACAATTATGTACCAAAATGTAGTGTAATGACTTTTCATCACTCATGCACTCCCTACTTTCATGAGTACACCATTAAATCCACTGTACTAGCTAGACCAACTGCAGTTCGTGATTTAGGAGTTAGGTTTGATAGCCAGCTCTCATTTAAGGTGAACCTAGACCGAACTGTCTGCGATGCCTTACAGAATCTAGGATTCATCAAGAGAGTCTGTCAAAAATTTAACAATGTTCATGCTTTAAGGACTATATATATATAGCTCTGGTACGCTGCAAATTAAAATACTCTGTTGTTAACTGGTCACCTTATTATATAATACTGACTCAACCCGGCTTGAACGTGTCCAAAATAAATTTCTCAAATTTATTAATTACAAATTCGGATTCTCACAGTCTGATTATAACACTTCATATCTTCTATCCCTTGTAAATCTAAAACCCTTATGCGACAGACGATCTTCCAATGATGCCCTATTCCTCTAGAAGATTATTAATTCCTATATAGATTGTTCATATCTCCTTTCATTAGTAAATTTTAATGTACCCAGTCATAGTTCTAGAAATCCTCACCCATTCGTTGTTAATTACCATACAACACATTATGCCTTCAACTCCCCCCTATCTAGAATGATGAGAAATTTTAATAAACTAGGTCCAAGTATTGATTTCTCTATGTCTTTATCTAAATTTAAAAGTAACTTGTGGCAAAGTTGAACTCAACTGACTACCAGAATATGCTCATATTTTAGATGTTACTTAATTGTATGTACCTACCTACATGTATTATAAATCAATCTTGCAATCCTGTATATAATCATTTTAATGGGTTTATCCTATATGTCTCTTCCTTGAACTACGACCTTGACGTGGTGGAAGGGCTTGTGCGTTCCAATGACCCCTAGAGCTGGACTGGCAGGAGCAAGTACATTGCTCCTGGTAGGGCCACCCATGCCAGATAGGTAGAAGGGTAGGAGCCAGACGAAAGGTAGTTCCGTGATGGTGTCACGTTAAAAATACCGTTGAGTTGCGTGGGATACCTCTCAACTATCACCTCCCAGAATATGAAAGTCATTCAAAGAGATCTGATTCCTGGCAACTACGGGACGCCGCCCACTAGGGCGGGTGTCGTGCCCGGCAGCGGGGGAGGCAAGGCCTCCGTGGTCGTCATCACACGAAATCCTTGCACAGAATCATCATCAGAAGATACAAGGGAAAGGAGGGAGAAGAAGAAGAAAAAGAGGAAGAGGAGGAGGAAAACAGTGGTAAAAATAGGAACTTGGAACGTAAGGACCATGATGAGGGCCGGGAAGCTTGAAAATATTAAGCAGGAAATGGAGAAAGGAAAAATAGATGCTATGAGATTGTGCGAGGTGTGATGGAAGGATAGCGGAGACTATTGGAGTGATAACTACAGGGTGATCTATAGTGGGGGAGATGAGAGTCAACGGGGTAGGCATGGTACTGAACACAAAGTTGGGACTGAGGGCGGTAAACATTGAACAGGTGAACGACAGGATACTAGTGGTAGAAATAAAAGCACGGCCGACGAATTTCGTACTGTTCCAGGTATACATGCCTACGAGCAACCATAGGGAGGAAGAGGTGGAAGAGGTGTACGAGCAAGTAGAAGAAATAATTAGAGAAGTGCCGGGGAAGAAAAACCTGATAGTGATGGGTGACTGGAATGCAGTGGTGGGAGAAGGGAGGGACGGATTAGAAGTAGGAGGGTTTGGGCTAGGAAGAAGAAATGATCGCGGGGAAAAGGCAGTTGAATTTTGTAGAAGAAATAAATTAGTAGTGACAAACACTTGGTTTAAACATCACCCCAGGCGTAGGTACACGTGGAAAATGCCGGGTGATACTGGGAGATACCAAATTGATTTTATAATGGTGAGACAGAGATTTAGGAACAGTGTAAAAAACTCTCGTAGCTATCCAGGGGCGGATGCGGACTCGGATCATAACTTGGTGATGATGAAGTGTGAAGTTAGATTCAAAAGGCTTTGTAAAGGTAGGAAGATAAAGAGGTGGAACCTTGAAGCATTAAAAGGGTTGAAAAGGAAGGAATACCAAGAGCTAGTAGAAAAGAACATAGGTGAAGAGAAGCGGATGGGAACCATAGAGAAGAGATGGGAGGTTATAAAAACAGGCATCGCAGGAGCGGCAGAGAAAACTATAGGAACGGTGGAAAAGAAGAGGGTTAAGAAGCAGTGGGTTACAGAAGAAATGATAAAGAAAATGGAGGAGAGAAGAATATGGAAAAACGTGAACACCGACGTAGGGAAGAGGAAGTACAAGGAATTGAATAATAAACTCAGGCGAGTGACCAATCGGGCAAAAGAAAACTGGTGGAAGGGAGATAGCGAGGAAATGGAAAAGATGCAGGAGGAGGGGGAAGTGGGCGCTTTGTACGCCAAGGTGAAAATGTTATCGGGTGGTAAGAGAGGTCAAGCGATACCAAAGGTTAAGGACAAAACAGGAAAGATATTAATCGAACAGGAAGATATCCAAGAAAGGTGGAGAGAATACGTAGAGGAGCTATATGACAGCGAGAATAGACCCCTTAGCCTAGATCTAGAGGATGAAGGAACAATAGATAAGGATAGCCTCGGGCCAGAGTTACTTGAGAGTGAAATAGAGAGGGCATTAGGAGAGATGAAGAGCAGAAAAGCCGTGGGAACCGATAACCTACCTTCGGAGCTACTGAAGAATCTAGGTAGTATGGGGAGAAAATCGTTTTTCGAACTTATTCGCAGGATCTACGAGGAAGGAGTATGGCCAGAGGATTTCGTGAAAACAGTATTAATACCTATCCCGAAGAAGAATAAAGCGTCAGAATGCGAGGAGTATAGAACAATCAGTTTAATTTCGCACGCAGCAAAAGTGTTGCTTAGAATACTAAATAGAAGGTTGGAGAGCAGAGCAAAGTGCTATTTAGGCGATGACCAATTTGGGTTTAGGAAGGGGAGGGGAACCAGAGATGCGATTGCGGTAATGAGGACACTTATAGATAGAAACATAGAGCATAATCAGGATGTTTTTGCTTGTTTTGTAGATTTCGAAAAGGCGTTTGACAGAGTAAACTTGGAGAAACTAATGCAGATACTGGGGAAAATAGGAATAGATTGGCGTGATAGGAGACTCATCGGAAACTTATATATGGGGCAGAGGGCTCAGGTAAGGGTAGCGGACGGTGAATCAGGTTGGGCAGTTATAGGTCGCGGGGTGCGGCAAGGGTGCCCGTTGTCGCCTTTACTTTTTAACATCTATGCTGAGGAAATGGTAAGAGAGGCATGGGATGAGCTAGATGTGGGAATGAAAGTAGGAGGCCAGTGGATAAAGTCGGTTAGATTCGCAGACGACCAGGCGTTGGTGAGTCGGTCATCAAAAGGACTTCAAACTTTAGTAGATGCACTGGAAAAGCAGTGTGAGAATTACGGAATGAAGATAAATAATAGGAAAACAAAAGTAATGAGATTCTGTAGGACAAAGACAGCGAAGCTGGTGATAAGAGTAGGAGGTCACAAACTGGAGCAAGTTGAACAATTTAATTACTTGGGTAGTACGCTAGAAGAAAGAGGACATAGTAGTAAATACATTAGGAGGAGAATAGCGCTAGCGAAGGAAGGGTTCAATAATAGAAGGGAGCTGATGACGGGGACTTTAAGTAAGGATGTAAAAAAGAGGCTAGTAAAGAGCTTGATATGGAGTGTGGCGTTGTATGGGGCGGAAACGTGGACCTTGAGAAAGGAAGACGAAAATAGGCTGAAGGCTTTTGAGATGTGGGTGTGGAGGAGGATGGAGAAGGTGCGTTGGACGGAAAGGAAGACAAACGAGGAAGTGCTCTACATGGTGGGCGAGGAGAGGAAACTTATAGATGAGATTAGGGGAAGACAGGGTAGGTGGCTGGAAGGGGTAATGAGGGACGATGGTTTGCTGAAGGCCGTGATAGAGGGAAGGATGTTGGGTAAGCGGGGAAGGGGACGGAAGAGAATCGGTTTTATGGACGGGATGAAGAAAGGTAGGACTTATGCTGAGATGAAGAAAGAAATACAAGAGGTAGAAAGGGCACAGCACGTGTAAGAGTTCGTTGGATATTCTTTGACTTTCATCACAACCTACCTCTAACCGGTAGATTACTGTAATGAATGAATGATCCTATATGTGTGTTTGTTATTTTATATTATCTGTGGAAGTTTTGTGTAATATTATGGTGAATGGGTTAACCCGTAAATAAATAAATTAGTAAACCAAGTCAGTTTAATGTACATTAAATTAATAAAGAACGTAAATTGGTTAATATACATCGTATGACTGCGATGAAAAAACCATTTTCATAGGCGTGACTAGTGCAACACAAAGACGAACATAACTTTGTGATTTATGTTTAACTTTAAGAAGTTATAAACTGTAGTGTGACTGGTCAGTTGGTGCTATAAACCACCCGCGGTGAAGGGTTGGGTCTCCTTCAACGCCGAGGCTCGGACTCCGAGTTCGGGTGCCTCCCAGGTACGGCACGAAACGTAAAGTGCCTTTTCGGGTCACATCCCTGGTTGGAAGATAGTGAAGAAGAGAGAGGGTACACGAAGGTAGGGCGTTGATGGAAGAGAGAGGTTGAGGAGGGGGGAGCGGGAAGCATACAACAAGTCGTTAACAATATCACAATCAGCGTGTATGCATTTCAAAATCTCAACTTGCTCGATAGCGTCTATCAGGGGGCCTTAACTTTCAACGTGTGCAATTTCCAGGGAAAAATCCCTCTTACGTCCGTTGTCCAATAGGTTCTTGGCGAAGTTTGAATTTAAATGCCCGTGTTTAAAACATGCTTTATGTTCCCTAAGTATATCTTGAAATTTCCTACCAGTTTGCCCGATGCCTATAATATTGATAGAACTGGGGATTGATGAGAAAAAGGGCCGCTGACTGAAGCAGATCGGCCTCAGGCTGTGTATCGTTTAGTAGGTTCTCCCATTCCGGGGCATGTGGATTTCTTCACCTCGTCTTCCACCGCCTTTGAGCAGTGGCTCAGTAAATAACATTCACGAGAAGGAAAAATCAAGAAAAAAGGTCGTACATTCTGCTCGGAAAAAATTTCAATTTTAACGATTGTAAATACCTGGGTGTTAATTTTACGTCAGAACTCAATTGGTGATTACGCATCGATAAGGTTGTAAAAAAAAGCTTTAAAATCTCTGCATTGGGTGATGAGAAATATAAAGGAGAGTAACAAAGAAACCAAAGAAATTGCCAAAAGGAGTATGGTTCGTCCGGTATTAGAATATACAACTGCAGTGTGGGATCGTCATGGAAAAAAGAATTTTTCAAGATGGAGAAAGTAAAAAGAAAGACAGCCAGGGATATTTTAGGCAGGCACAAAAGGTGTGACAGTGTCACAGCCATGCCGTTGTATCTGGGTTGGAAACCTTTGAAATTAAGGAGAACCATAAATAGGTTATGCGGGATATACAAAGCCATTACAAAAGAAAGGGCTTGGGAGGAAATAAATCAAAGGCTGGACTCACCCTGCTACATAGGAAGAAATGACCACAGGTATAAAACTAAATGTAGAAAGCAGAAAACGGATATTTTGAAGAAATGTTTCCTAAACGTATATAACTAAATGTAACTACAACTAATAATGCATTAGCATAGATCGTTTATGTTTGTCACGAGGCGAAGTCTCACAAGCATGCACTACACTACAGATATTATCACAATGGAGAGGGACCGTTAATATATATGTATTTTCAAACTACACAAATGGACAGAGACTCAAGACCCATGTAGAAAACATGCACGGCGTGCTGCTAGTTCTAGGTAACAAATAAGGATTCAATTATTAGGGAGTACTACTACTACTAAGAGCTACACTACCTATCGACAAACCTAGATAAAAGTCTCATTGGCCGCTGTTATGGTCCCTTATAGTTCATGGTAAAATGACATTTTCAACCTGTCCGTTCTGCAGTCTAGTTCCCCAATTTTATTCTCATGATCTGATCTACCGTAGTATGTCGGATTTCGTAAAATATTATCAACGTCGTCAGAGAATAGACCGGTTTGGTACTTACATAATAGATTGAGTCTAAATTTTAATCGACGGTTTGAAAGCATTTCCCATCCCAGTTGCTGCAAAAGGACAGTAACACTAACGAGATTATCATAACGGCCTTTAACGTATCTTGCCGATCTTCGCTACACGCGTTCCAACTCAGTTTCCTAGCCTATCTCATAAGGATTCCAAATACTGGCAGCATATTCCAAGTGGGGTCTAACGAGGGAGAAGTAGCTGATTTCCCTAAATTTATTGTCGCACTCACAACTAGTGGTCTGTTCGGGGGGGTGGAGGGAAGGCAGAACGGGAGAAGGGAAGGGGCTGGTGGGGAGCGGGAGCGAGGGGTGGCTATTGGTCAGTGGGCCGAATTTAGCTATTTTTACCATTTTTTTATCGGGCGATTTATTTATTAAATTATTAAATTATTATTATATTTTAAATGTATTATAAAAATTATATTTAAATTATTTAAAATTAAATTTACCGGGCGATTCAAATTCTCTTAAGATCCAAATGAATGCCTTCTCGCGAGTCCTCAATTCCATATTTGTTGCAACAGCAACATTAATATCATACCATATCGAGTATTGCTCAGAGTGTTTTCTATTGCTCTTACTCCTCAAGGTCACCCATGTACACGCCACTCCCAGTGGACTTTCTGTCTGGCCCCGGGCCGTGCTTATATAACAAATTCACGCATCCAAAGCTCGTTACAGTATAGTGCGCAGTTTTCCCTCAAATAAGTTATAAAAAGTTGGAAGTATATTAATAATACAATTGGGTGTACAAATAAATGCAATTTTCCGATATGCAAGCATGTACCTTTAATTTTTGTCGGAGAAAATTATCAACCTTGCCACTATGTACTTGTTTATTGGCTCCCGGAACGGCAAATTTCAGGTAATTGTCAACGATTCAGGTTTAAAGGTGAATAAAACCAGCACCGAAGCATGTTAGCAAATATTCTAATCGGTACAAAATATTTTATTACAATATGTGCCTATAACTAGATATCCTTTCAAAACGTGATGAGCAAAATCACGCGACAGATAAGGTACATCTACATCTACGATGTACCGTGGAAGCCGCCACTAGGGTGTGTGGCACGGGGTGATTCCACACCAGGCATGCAGCACTCGTCCCAGAACAAATCAGAACCTCGCACGCTCCCCCTGGCACTAGGCGCAGGCCAAAAGCAGTCAAGAGAACAGTGCGCAGTCCAACCGGAAACTGGGAGAGTGATACGTAAAAGAACATACAAACATGCAGAGCAATGCTATAGACACATCTAGTGGTTAATATTACTGATACTGTTAATTTATGAATACTACGAGATGCTACTTCATGCAAAGAACAAAATAAAATAATGCCGGACTAATCTACCGGTGTGAAGAGTTAGTAATAATGTTGTGTTATTAAACACAAGTGAAAATTCTACTCTACCTATTGAGGGTGGGAGTTTCATATGATTGATCTATCGCAACTATTATGATCCCTTATTGTACGTGGGAAAAATGACATTTTGAATCTATCGGTTCGGCAGTCAATTTACTTTATTTTATTCCTGTGATCACTTCTACCGTAGTACGTTGGCTCTAGCAGTATATGTTGAACGTCCGGCAAAAAACTGTCTGCTCCGAGTTTGCGTAAAAGATTTAACCTGTATTTCCCCCTTCGATCAGTTTAGAGATTCCCACCCAAATTCCTTCAACAATTCGGTAACACTACTACCTATCATACAATGTAATCAATGTGCCATCTTATCTTTTGCGAAACAAAATCCATTCCAAATCACCTTCTTTCCTCTCCCCTCTTTCCCTTCCCCCCCCTCCCGCCGTCCTCCTGTCTGACCATCATCCCCGCACCTCTTTTGACTTCCTCGAAGCAAGAGGTGAGCACCGCTGTTAAAAGCCGCGCTTGAAAACAGGTTTGTTCGCAGTGCATCATGGCCTCGGCCGTCGTGGCACACCCAATCAGCATAAACCCTCCCAATTCAAATAAATTCCAACGGTTAAGTGGACATCTAGGAAAAGCAGTTAATATATATTTTTAAATGAGGCGACTGAGATGAAGTTAATGAGGGAAAACATAAAAGACAATTCAAAACCAAATCAAAGGAGCGAGTGAAAATTAAATTTTTTGTGACTAAGAGTTTTTTTTTACTAACGTACAGGAAAAACTGGCCACATGTTATATTTCAAAGGTAATATTTTGCAAGTGAAAGAAAAAATCACATGCCGTATTAATTATGAATGTATGAAATAACCAGAAAAAATCTACACCAAATGCCCTAGTTTTATAGAATTTAAATTTTTTACAGTTGTTTTAGAAATTTAAATTCTGACTATCCCTCACCCCCCCCCCCCCATAGTCTAAAAACACACGTGCAACCCACGACCATCACCGCTTGACACTAACATTGTTTATCTTTTACACCTTGTCCATCTCCTCGCCTGCTCCTGGTCCCTAATTTCTAACACACTCCCTCCCCACCACAAGAATATTCCCCCCCTCCCCCCGTCCTCAAGTCTCATTCATTTGTAAATACGTGTTGAAAATGTGTTTTTATTGTCAAAAATTAACCTCGACACATAGGCTATAATAAATCGGTCAATAAAAAATGGGTGAAATCGTACCAAAAGTTTTCTCTTCATAATGTCTAAATAAGCCAACCAAATCCAGGTTTCAAAAATTACCTCTCAGGCCAAAGCTTTTCAAAATAAAAGCATCGTCACGGCTACCGGAGCTGGCTCCCGAGTGCACTGAGCTTCATTGCCACGCTTGTAATCAACCTCCGATCACTCATTCAACCAATTAGGCGGAATCGATACGAATATCGATATCGGCACGACGTCTCATCGTCCGGGACGCGTCGCCCGGACCCTCAATCGGTGACGCAATCCAGCGACTCGTTCGCCTTGGTCGATATGCGTGTCATGGCTATTTAACGCGTTCGAGCACCAAATCTCGGCACAATCGACGTAATGCCACGGCAGTTGCGAAGGTAAATGTTGGCCTCAAGACTCCAGCGAGTGGACATCCCCGAGCACCAAGCCTTGACCGCCGCGGCGCGCCGTGACCAAAATTGGAAAATTAACCCGCGCCGCCCTTTCGCCACGGGCAGAGGAGAACGGTCGATGGATGGACGTGGCAAGGGCCAAATTTCCGTATGTCGGTACTACCGGCCAATACATTTTTTCTATTTCGATACTACCGGGTACTATTAGTGATCAGTACTAACGGATGTACCGGTATTGAAAGTCTCGATACTCTAACAGCACTACTATATGGTGTACAAGCGGTTAACTGCTAAGGGGAAATATTTGAATGATGGTAATGCGTAATGATAGGATTGTTGAAATCAAGGATCAAGATTAAATTGTCTAATATTCATGGTTGAAAGACATATTTATTGGGAATGTGAAAAAAAAATTTTTCTTTTGACTCTTTATTGATATATTTGCATTAGGTATTGCATTACTTAAATACTATATTGGGAATTGGCATTTGAAGCAATTGTTACTTGTGCAGAGGAAAGAGTATTACAAACTACCAGACCAGATTTTATGACAAGAATCACTATTCAAATGCCAACATCAGCATTAGTTTCTAGAAAAAGTACAGTTTGAATTGCCGAACGAGTGGTAAACAGCTTCTAACTCAAGTGGAGCCAGCATTATGGTGCTGCTTCTCATGAGCTCCCAAAATAAAGACATGTATCTCTATCACTCCACTCCAAAAATTAAAAATTGAATGCCTTTGGTGTCACACAGGTGTTATCTATTTTAGAGTTTATTATCAGATTGTTTATCATGATAAGTAGTTTTATTTAGTTACTCTTACTCCTGTGGCCATGCAAATCCCAAGTGATTTTTGGCCTCGCCGACAAGTTGCCTCCACTGATATCTGTCTTCTGCCATCTCCAGCTCCCCTACTAGTCTCCTAATATATCCCCCTTCACCTGGTCACTCCATCTGAGCCTTGGTGTACCTAGTGGTCTCCTCCCTACTGGTTGTCCCGTCCACACCTTTTTCAGTAACTGGTCCTCCCCTCTTCTTTGCACATGTCCCAGCCATCTCAATCTTCTGCTTTTTACCAGTGCTACTATGACAGGATCCTTATATAGTGCTCTAAGTTCCCGATTCTTCCTTATTCTCCACACTCCGTTTTCTTCAACTGGTCCAAAAACTCTACGTAATATCTTATTTTCAAAGACTATAAGTCTCCTCTCATTTTTTTGGTAAGTGTCCAGACTTCCGCTCCATATCTGGTTGTATGATAACTTTATGCATTTTGAGTTTCGTCCTCCTGGTCAGTCTTTCCAAAGAGCTTTGATAGACTCCAAAAGCATCGTTGAGCTGATGCTAGTCTGCATAGAATTTCATCATCTTGTTTATTTTCATTTGTTATTGTAGCACCCAAATATTTAAAAGTATTTGTTTTTCCAAACTTGAAATTTAGGACTTTAAAATCTGGTTGGTTATCAGGTCTTCTGCTTATTTTCATGAACTTGGTTTAGTAGTTTTATTTGGCATTCCAAATTTGCTATAGGGTCGCACATTAAAATTGTGCCTTCCGATTGGAGTGACAATGGTCTCTGAGTTAGTTTTCATGCTTATTTTTTTAAATTCAATCAATAAAATGGAGATTTAACTTTCAAATAATTTGTTAATATAGCAATGCAACGGTAATGGACCAGTGGATAAGGAGCGCAATTCCCCCCCTGTGGTGATTGGCACCACATCACCATCTTGGAGGGGAACATGAACACCATGAAGGGTTTAAATTACCCTCCTTCGCGAAATAAAATTTTCTCTCCTTTCTCTCGAACTGGCCAGCTAGGAAAGGATCATGAACACACCATGGCAATTGCGATATTCGGATGTGCGTGACGTATTGCACATATGGAATGCGAGTAGAAAATCATTTGAACGACTCAAACGAGGAGGGCGAGTTTGACGGACAACCTGGCATATTCAAAGAAATCACGATAGGCAGACTGTACACCGTGAATCCAAATCAAGATGAATGCTTTTTTCTTCGCATGCTGTTGGTAAATGTGGCGGTTCCAACGTCTTTCCAGCAATTGAGGATTGTCAACGGCGTTAGACATGCCACTTTCCGCAATGCATGTCTAAGCTCTGAATTTATTGGATAACGACAACAACAACGACAACAACAACGACAACAGTTCTCAACAACAGCCTAAAACTTGCAGGGAGAGTTTTTAATGTCTAACTTTCCATCTCGGTAAACCTTTTTATGTTTTTAGCTGAGTTTCGACGTTGTTATATTTAGTTAAGTATCTTTGGGCCAAAACTTCCGATTTTTGTAAGATAGGAAGCAGTCGCCTACTAACTGTAGTACCATACGATATAAGTCCATATATGCTGCGTATGAAATTAGGATAAAACTATAAATTTATTTTTGGTGAAAGAATTGTAACTTTATCTTGATTACAAAGGGAGTAATTAGTTTTTGATGGCCGCACCTCGTCAGGCTTTCCTTACTGGCCTGAGTTTTTTGCTGAAGGCTCCCACCTCCCAAGAAGGTCGTTTTGCCATTAGATAAGTTGGCGAGGTGAGGCTATTGTTTTGACGAGGAAAAGATTTTCCTTGAGGGGAGAATTTTGCGCTTCAAAAAAAAGATATAAATCCTAATTGACGTCCATCGCTTCGACGAACGATCAACATATCGAATGAAATAGATTTCGTGTAGCCTGCTTCGGACAATTAAACCATAGTTAGGAAAACCTTTTTGGGAGTTACCTCACGTTAGTGAAGTGCAAATGTTATTTACAACGTTAAGTTTTAATACGAAGTTGTTGACGCAGTGATAAGTTATTGATGTACTGGAAAATACATTAAAATAGGAATGCGCGATTGCACCTCTAAATTGAAAAACAATGCATTGTTTGCCTTTCGCTAACGGTCATAGCCACTTCGCTACAGTTGGTAACAGAAGCTGCCAAAGTATTCAGTTATTACGTCGAAAGTGAATAGGGGGAGGGAGTTGGGTTCTTCCGGCTCGTCTTAAATTGTGTTACGTACGGGGGCCGAGATCATCTGATGTATGACTTTGTCTTCTCTTGAGACCTTACCTTGTATCACAATTGTGACAATCGTCGTCTCGTTAATGACAACACGCATTGTCGTTAGTGGAAAGTTTTTTGTAAGCGTGAGTCGGTATGCATTTAGTTGAGGTTCTGAAAAGTAAAACAAACAGCGGCTGCAACTGGGCCTGGGTTCACTCATTGCTTAAATTCTTGCCGTCGGGAGATGAGTCCCTTCTGCCTATGGGGCCGAAAAACGAAAAATCCAATGATATATTTTACGCGGTGAGCATTTATCCAACAATATCACATGGCATATTCTTAGCATGTTACGATGATAAGTTATTTCGGCACTAGAAAAATGTGGCAATAAATAGCTTTTGATAGTTTAAAACGTTTTCAAGGACCAAATTCTGCGATCGCCAGTGGCATGAGTTGATCTGCGCTCTCGTCCGGGCTGTCGGACGAATCGTACTCCGACGAGCTGTCATGCAAGTGTGCGCCAGCTACCATCTGAATCTCAGGCGTTAAAAACACGAGCGGAAAATATTTCCGATGTAGGTACACTGCCTCGGCTTCCTCAGGATGAGCGTAATTCGCCGCGATCTTGAATGTTAATCACTTATTGTGTATACAATGCGAAATTAAGTGGTGTTTTTAAAGGTCGCAAAGAGTGATATTATTATCGATCAGAGTTTGACCTGCCCTTGCGCCATTGATTGATCGTAACTGTATTAGTAATAACATTATTAAAAGCCCGCCCTCAGCGGTGCCCGTCTCCAGCCGTGCCGTCCCCAGCCGGCCCGAAACAATTACACATAATAGGTGATTAACTATAAATATATGCTAGGCTAAAACACAAGTAGGTTTATACAAAAGCGACGCAATGCGCGTCTGGGAATAAGATAGCAATCGTTAGCATTATATGCAATATATGCCGGTTAGCATTATATGCAATATAATGCTAACGATTGTTACTTAGGAGAAAAAGCCAGGTGTCGGTGTCAAAATGAGAAAACCAGATGTCTTCAATTAAATAACTGCTGTCTAACAATTGCTGTAATAAATTAGCTTTTAAGAGATACCATTAATGGTGAGCAGACTTACAGATCTTCCAAATTAAAACCGTTAGTGAATGAATGAATGAACATACAAACATGTAGTACAATGAAGACATCCATTGCATCACGCCTTTGCTCCTTTTGTTGAAATTACACATGCTTCGCTGCACAAACGGAAGTACGATATTTCCGATAAATCTTATTTCACTATCAATTTTCTTGTGTTCATCATTCTCTTTGCTCCATTTTCTGAAATTATTTCTGCGTCAGCCGGTTTATAATATTGCACGCGAATAGCTTGCTCTTGCCCTATTAATATAAGTATGAACGAATCACGTTATCCAGTGGTCTGTCAGAGAAATATTTCCTTCTGTTGACTCAATACTGTAATACCCTCGTTTTGATATGCCTGAATTTAGAAATGATATCGGGAAATCTTCACCACCAGATACATCAGTAGATAACCTACTTTCTGTCCATAAGAATGCAACTACGTCAGTGGTTTTGTTGAAGCGGTGATATGCACTCCAGTGGTTTAATACAACCACAGAAATGGTTTTGTCTTGTCACATTCTCTTTAGAATTTCATTTGAATAGGATAGTTGTATGAGTATACAAATATTTTGGCTTTTATTATACTAAATTTAGCAGCCAATTCAGAAGGTTAATAATGTAATTGTGGTGTTGCGCATAGCGCTCTTTTACTTTCTGGTTTGTCCGCCCATTGCGCTCCTGACTTTTTTGTTATGCGCCTAGTCCTGGAAGTAAATCACCTATCGACAAATCTAGTCAATCCAGGATCGATCGTGGAACCCTGGCTTGGATCGCAGTGGAAGTCATAAACCAGGGCCTCCGTAGGTTCTGTCAGACATAGGAGCTTACTTCTCTATACTCGTATACTTACTCTATGTTAGAAGTCAGCCTATTGGAGACTACGTAAAGTTCAACACACACAATAAAGAAAAACTTAAAGACAATCAATTTTTGCCGTCATGATGACGCTGCTGAAATGCCTTGATGTACAGTACGTAAGAGTTGAACAGGTATTTAAAGTCCCTCATTATTCGTGTGAATATTTTTATTAGCTCGTTATTTTCTATGGCTTCTTGTCGATTTCGCCTGATTTTCACTGGCTTTTATGTATTTCTTTTCTGTTTTTTTGAGCAGTAACAGGAATGTTACCTATGGCATTGATTTCTTAACATGTGTGACAGCCATGTGAATATATATCGTTTACTATCGACGTAGTAAAAAAGATATTTTACTTGTTTATGCATTGTTTAACAATGCTTTGCATTCTCTGATCAATATACATATACACTCGGTAATACTTTGTGCGTTAAAGAAAATAACTTAGGGAGATTAGATACTGCATTTTCAATAATAAAAGAAATTGTGGTGAATTTGAGGTTCCCGGAGACTTTCGTCATTTGAGTTAATAAATCTAAATTGTGAGGATTGGCCGGAACATCCTCAAGTGCTGCATTTATGACGCTTGAGATAATCTAACAAAAGTGGGTTTAAAGCGTTCATTTTCCGCAATATCCTATGCATTTGGGAATTTATTTATTTATTTATTTAAAAAGTCCCCAAAAACGGCACAAAGGCTTATTACATTGGTCGACAAGCAAACAAATAAATAGAAATATTAACAAAATATACTCTTAAAATGTAAAAGATAACAGAGAAATACATTGGAAAGAAAGATTGGTATTGGGATTTATGGACAAGGAGATGGAATAGAGGGAGTCAACTCGGCAATATGTTTTCTGAGGACTGATTTTAAAACGGAGGATGGTGTGGAGAAGAGGTCAAGGGAGGAGGGTAATTGCGAGGCTAGGGAGTTGAAAGTTTTCGGGATACGGTAGAATAGGGAGCGCTGGGACATTGAGAGTCTGAATTTGGGAATGTCAAGAAGGGAGTTATTGCGTAGGGAACGAGAAGAAATATGAAGAGGAAAGAGAGGAAGAAGGCAGTTGGTGCGGAGAGAGCCACTCCAATTGCTACGGAGGAACTTCATGTCGCATAGTACATGACGGAGAGAGAGGTTTGGGATTGAAAGGGAAGAAAGGATGTATTCTTTTGATAAGTTTCTGAAGGAAGGGATTCTATGGCGGGCAATGGCGAGAAAGAAGTTAACAGGGCGATTGAGCGTATTCAAGGCTGTGGGGCAAGCGGTCGACCAAATTGGAGCACAGTATTCTAAAATATTAAGGACACAACCAAAAAATACTGTCCGAAGAGCAAAAGGATCCTGAATGTCCGTGTGGCGGTACAAAAGGCCGACAACTGACATCGCCTTCCTGGTAGTCTTAATTATGTGATCGCGAAAGGTAAGTTGAGAGTCGAAGACTACCCGTAAGTCATGTGAATGAATGACAGAAGTCAACCAACCAAGAGGGGAAGAACAAAAGCTTTGAAAGGAAATTATCAACCGCATAAGGGTTCTTTGTTTAACTCTCTAGGGGAGTGAACCCTAAGTACAAATCCTAGCCCTCCAGGTTGGGGGTAGGGCGTGGGGATAGCAACCACATACTGTAAACACATTCTTGCTACGAAATCTTCAAATATGCTCGGATGGATGAAGATGGATTTTTCTTCCTTTGGTCTCTTTGTCCGTCACGTATGTCTCCGCACCTCTGCAACTTTTACATCTCCATTCTTATTTCTTCTCTCGAGAATTATTTCTGCATGTTGACTCCAATATTCCAGCACATGAGAAGTTAAGTTCCGCTTGGCACCCCATACATAGGATGTTTTGGCCACCCTTAGGCAGAGTTTGTTGACGTTTGGCACACACGGGCACTTTCGTTATTTTATAATCTTCAATGGTTGAGATTTTCACAAGGAAAACCAAACTTTTTCACACGTTTATCACTATAATCTTCACAACAATAGTCACCCCAACACTTCTTCAGGCGTAGAACAGCTTTTTATTTTCAAAAACCACGGCCAGTGGTAGAAAGCACTCCAAAATACACCCTTTCACCCAACTTTTCGCCGATCATCCGAGTTGCTTACACATAAACACTCTTACGCGCATGCGCAATTTACCAAATAAATAAGTATTTATTTTTTTTATTTATTTGAAAAGTTGATCACATACAGCATTTCTGCCAATTTACAGTGACATAGTAAGAAGATAAAAAATGGGTAAATGCCATGGAGTAAATATTACACTTACTCTATGGTATTACTTAATGCAAAAGAACTTTCATACCAAAAACTTCGATTTTTATACCACAGCTATACTACAAAAGGTTCAGCATTAGCTTGAATTCGGTGATTTTCGGGAAAATTTAAGGCGGGCAATTTTTGCGAACTTTGTCTAACATTGAGACCATGGATACTGTTGACGCGTACGAATTATGACGAATGACATGTAGCATCACATGCACCAATATATGGAGAATGACTTTGCAAATTGTCCTCGAGATCATCGACGCCACTCTTCCTTATGAGAAGTGCTTATTTCTACTCCCTTACGACTAGCCTTACGATTGGTTGCCTACCCCATGAGTCACGAGTTTTCTTCACGTTAATCTCCAATGGGGTCCACGATTCACGTGGACGAATCCGGTTCTTCGGGTGATTCTTATTGGTATGTCCACTTAACCTTCACATTCGCTACGCTTAAACATTTGTACAGATTAATTATGCCAAATGGTATAGCGATGGCTGACGAAAAATTAAGCTGCAAAAACTGTCACTCTATATTTTTTATGAGCGAATTCAACGGTAGATGTAATTGTCACCATCCGCCATGCTTACCCGCGGCGGTACGACTAGGGGATAACGATCTTAAAATATAAATGTTTGAAGTTAAAAGAAGTGTATTGCAACTACGGTTGATAATAACGCTTCCGCATCTCTCGAGCACGGCAGAAATCGTAGACACTCGCCTTAGGAAATTGCACTCGAAGTGAAGGCTTGTAGCAGTCGTGGGATAGGAGGCACTACTTCACCCGAGACACAACGTATTTTGCAGGGGTGGAGAAGGGAGGAGGGGAGGGAGTAAAAACTTTGACGGTGTACTCTAAGCAATAATCAAAACCTTGAAAGTGGAGACTCTCACAGCCCTAATGTTTAAGCAAGGCAATGGAATAAGTTTCTCATAAAATATTTAGATGTGTCGGAAATATAATTCATTGCTTTGATACTAATTTTACCTTTACTTTACAGTCCTTTTTGAGCAGAATCCGAAATGAAACATGAAATTCATGACAGAATATATTGAAGCGTATTCATGAAAAATTTGTGTCGCTACTTCATAGTAGGCTTGTGCGATGAGTCGATTAATCGAAGTCATCGACGATGATTTTAGTCATCGTGGTGTGATGATTGTAATCGATGACGATGATGTCATCGACCATCGATGTCGATGAGTCGATGCGAATCATCGATCCCGATGAGTCGATGAGTTGATGCGAATCATTGATGTTGATGAGTCGATGAGAACCATCGATGAGGATGAACGATATCCTTATATCACTAATTTTTCTTCTTATTTTCCATTCATTTGAACGCCTCAGATCTAAAATGTATGTATAAAGTATAAGCACCCCAGCTATTGCGCCTTGAAGACGGTGGCAGGGCCACAGTGGGATGTTTGGAATTCATGTTTTTCCTCGAGTTTGTGGGAGACGATACAGAATTAGCGATCACGTTCAATCACAGTTAATACGCAGTAGCAATTGTATTCGTTGTATTCGTTGGTTGCACTGGTGCAGTTGGTAGCAGCGGTAGCAGCCTAAGCTAAATCGGCTGAATTCACCGAATTCACAGTCACAGTGATTTCGATTATTATTTTGTCACAGGCTGTGATTGCTACTTTTCAGTATCGGTGATTCAATCACAGCGATATATCACTCATCACTACTGCACAGTTCATCGAGAGTCATCGATCATCGTAATTCATCGATCATCGGCATTCATCGATCATCGACATTCATCGATAATCGATATTCATCGATAGTCATCGATCATCGTGTACACTCTATACGATGATCGATGACAGCCATCGTCATCGAAACATTTCGATGAAATTTTTTCATCGAAAATCGATGACCAAAATCGGTCATCGTACAAGCCTACTTCATAGTGTGGAGGTTGCAAATAATCACCATATTAATTAGAACGGCATGAGTCGAAGGGAAATTAATAAAAATCAATTTCTCCTCCATTTTCTCTGATGACTTACTGCTGTGCTGGCGGATTTGATTACCGAAGTTGGTTGCCTCCTTGCTGCAGAGCTAAAATATGGAAGTCGAATATAGACGCGTAAAATAATATTTTCCTAAACAATCGCGCATCGGAAATACGCTCACCTTTTTACTGGTCCTTCAAAAAAATCCACATTCCATCAATCATAATCAAAAATCCATACACGCTCCAAATCTGTACCACAAAAGTGGAAATTTGTTCCTTTTGGTGCATTAGAAAGCCTTTTCGACAACAAGTAGTCTTCCTTCGATTGGGGTATAGCTGCATGGCAGGACGGGATAGCCTCCAAGGCAGGTGACTCCCGGAATCTTCTCGCCACCCTCTTCTTTTCCTCCTTCACCTCAGCTCGTCCGCTACAAACATGAAGTTGTACTATCCCTTCCACGTTAGATTTGGCCCAATTGTAAAGTTCAAAGCAAACGTATGTACATTCCCAAAAATCGCTAATATCCCATCGCTAGTGTCTCACAATGGTGCCACCTCTGGACGGAACTGCGTGACGCAGGAGGTGGGAGGTATAGAGGTGATGGGGATGAGGAGGCAAGGGCGCCCCAAGACACTCAAAAGGAGACAAACATCACTCCGCGAGATGGAAGAGAGGTTCGGCAAACACATAAAAAAAGAAAGACAAATTCGGCCAGATGGCAGGTGTGCAGCTCTAGAGGTAAAGCTTTGTATTAGGAAAGTACGGTCAACCTTGCGCATCTAGCCATGACTGGCCGATTTTTACATGGGAGAGATAGGGACTAAACAAGTTTTCACGAGATAAAAATTAATTAACTATATTTCATCGAATTTGAGCCATGATAACTTGTGAATGATTAAATTGCCTATAATACTACATCATTTTCATGTCAAGTTTATCCTTCAAAGTGCGGGAGTCGGCCTGTATAATACGAGCCCAGCAGACGCCTCAAATGGCAGCAGACGACGTCGTCTGCAATATGAGTGGAACGTCGCAATATTTTCCCCGCTCGTAAAGTGACTTCTCGTTGTTAACTGGCAGAATGGTATTTTAAAATGTTATAATACTACATAAATATTAGCTTACTTGTCAATTAGATATCAAAATCGACTAGGTATAGAATATTTCTCTGCAATAGGAGTAAAACGTCAAGTCTTCCTCGACCATGAAGTGAATCCTCATAGAGAACAGACGGTGATCAACCTTGTACTGTCACTGGAATCTTAATCATTCTCAATTAAGGTTAATTTCACGTCCACAACTCCCTTAGATTCCCCGGCACTTCAGCTACTGCGAGCGGACATGCTTATCACACGGGCGACAATAATTGAGAGAGAAATGAATTTTGAGATACCTTGGCTTCGTTACGGATCGTACTCCGCACCGGAACGAGACTGTTAACGGCGGCTAAATTTAACATGCTACTATCTAATTTACGTTCTGTGCATGGCCTCACTCGGTGGAAAGTCACGCAGGGCAAATAGGTAGCCAAGTGAGCATTTTGACAGGATTTACACGATCAGCACTCTATATCTCATTCCCTGCTCCCGAAGGGATAACGTGTAACTTCGTCCCTTTCTTCGCCTGCGTTGAACAACCAACTGCACAACACTGAGGCATATTGACAACCAAATATAAAAAAAACGCTACGCTGTTTCACGAAAAACACAACCACTCCAATACTTTCTAACAGGCAACTGACGCTAACAAAACACTCGCATAGGCCGAAAATGGCGGGAACCAATCAGAAGCCTCGACTGTCGGCATTTGTCGAGATCAAACGTTGACCGTACTTTCCTATCAAGAGCTTTATCTAGAGGTTTGCGACCAATAGGCAATTGGGTGTGGGAGTCAGAGGGGTGGGGGGGGGGCGGGGGCTGGTGGCGGGGGCGGGGGTGGTCAAAGGCAAGAGTCAAAGACACTAGCGTGCTTGAAGAGCAAACAGGTTCAAAGTTTGAGGTACATACACAAATTGATCAGTGGCGTTGTAAGACGGTGCATTAATGAGTACAAGACGAGAAAATTATGAGCGTAAAGTGGCTTGGCTTACATGAGCCCGGAAAGTGAGATATCTGATCCCCGGATATAGATATATTTTTAGATATTTACGCTCATGATTACGCTAGACTGCAGAATGGACAGATTTAAAATGTCATTTTTCCCACGAACGATAAGGGACCACAACAGTTGCCAAGGAGACTTTTATCTAGGTTTGTCGTTAGGTAGTGTAGCTCTTAGTAGTAGTACTCCTAATACTTGAATCCTTATCTGTTACCTAGTACATACTAACAGCACGCCTTGCATGTTTTCTACATGGGTCTTGAGTCCCTGTCCATCTGTGTAGTTGTAGAATGCATGTATATTGACCATCCCTCTCCATTGTGATGACATCTATAATGTAGTAGTGCATGCTTGTGAGGATTCGTCTCGTGACAAGCATTAGCGATTTATGCTAATGCATAATTAGTCGTAGTTACACTAACTCTAGGGTATAGTGTAATGCATGCTGGTGATTACTCACCCCCTGCCACACACCCCTGAGGTGGCTTGCAGGGTATTTTGTAGATGTAGATGATCGGAGAGTGAAACGTAAACACGAGATCTCCGTAGGCAACAATTGGTTCGTAATGTTCCTCGGTTGGAGCATTTTCTTCACCTGGTGAAACTCAAATTACTACTGGAGTGAAAAATGGAGTGAACCCCAGATGGAGGGAAAAAAAGCGTAGATTAAAAAACTTGATTTTATTAAAAAATGTACTAAAAAGTAGAAAATAATTTTCGAGATGTCACTACTGGCCTACAATGGGCAGAACGTGATTATTTGTGTCTAAAAGTAAAGCCATGGGGGCTAACTATGGGGGCATGGGGGCAACTAACATTTGTGATAAAAAAGACTCCACGACTTAATAGGTAACTTAGTAACAATTCTTTAGTATTCCAAGTTGTGCAAGGCCAGAATGGCCAGGCCTCCCATTCATCTCCACTATATCCCGGAGGATATCGAGAATTCTGGGAAAACATTAGATTGAGACAATCTATAAGCCACCGCGGAAACCTATGTCTTTGAGTATGTAGATAATGATACTCAAAGAAATCTAAAAGTTCTACGCAAATGGTTTGATTTCAATGGCCTTGAACTAAGTGATAAAAATCGTTTAACTTAATACAGTAAGCAGTAAAATACGTTTATTTGCTGACGACGCTGTTATCTATCGCGAAATTAGTGATTACTCTTGACTTTGAAATTCTATCATCGGATTTAAACAACGTTCATGTTTGGAGCCAAGAGTGGGGACTCGAACTTAAACTGAGCAAATGCACGGCGGTACATTTCTTGCGGAGGTCGTCCAACTATCCCCATGTATATGCTGTGGATGGTGTTAACATAAAGGCGACAGATGAAGTGAAGTATCTAGGAGTTACGATAACCTCGAACCTATCGTGGGGAACACATAAAAGAAATATTTGTGGCAGAGCTCTGAAGAAGCTAGGATTCGTCAAGCGTATTGTGGGAAGATTTTCGGATGAAAAAGTAAAAGAGAGGTGCTATTTCGCCATCGTCCGGCCACACCTTGAATATGCAGCGAGCATATGGGATCCGGTGCAGAAAGACTTAATTCGGGAACTTAATAAAATACAAAGGAAAGCTGCGCGATTCGTCAAAAACTGCTACGGGTCTGTGTACGACAGCGTTACACAAATGTTAAACGAATTAGGCTGGGAGCCGCTAGAGACTCGGAGGCTGCGCGCTACGCTTAGATTACTTGAGCAATTAAAAATAGATATCTTTAAGAGCGACACAGAGAACATCATATTAGAAACCCACTATATTTCCAGGTCCGACAGAAACGATAAATTAAGAGAGATATTTTGCCGAACGGATAGGTATGGGAATTCCTTTTTCCCCCGAACAATAAGGGACTTAAATAAATGCTAGGCGTAATTTCATTAGAGCGTTTCCTTTTTTATATATAAACGGCTGGTGTCCTAAGACGCCACATGCCTATTGAGGCGGCTTGCGGGGTTGTATGTAGATGTAGATGAATAGCTTTCTAGGCGCTGAGAAACCATCTCCGATTAAATGAATATAAAATCAAGTCAAGCTTTGAAAAAAGGAGTCTAGGATATTTACTTCTTCTAATTTGTTGTTCGCTCTTTCTCCTTGTTTATTCTTTAGTGACGTTGCCGTTGCTTTGCGGACTGTGACCTCCCTCACGTACGACCAAGATGACTTTGGGTTATCCTCTAAAATTCACCCATTATTTTACCTTTGAATTCCATGAATGCTTTTTGAAAGGCCTTTGTTTTCGCTTTCTTGTGTTTTTCACATTTAATCTTTTTATACTTCTCTTCGGTGAGATCGTGATGTGCGTTCTTCATTTTTGCGTGCCAGATTCGTTGTCGCTGGAGAAATTTCCAGACATCCGCATTATACCACCTAGGTTCAGTGTTGACCTTTTTAAGTTTACTTGGTATTACTCTATTTATGGTAAGTCAAGTGATGCTACGAAAAGTATTCCAGTTAAAGTCAGTACAACAGTTTTGACAAATATCACTAAATATTTTTATATGAGGTCAATTGTTCTCGTTTTAAACCTTCGAAGTCCGCCTCGTGAAATAGGTACATCTTCCTCTTTGTAGGTGCCTTTTTGTCAGTACTAATATGAAGTCAATCGTTAACTGCTCTCTGATAACTAATTCTGTTCACTGTTACTATGTGGTGGACGCTTTCATGTATGTTCGTCAACAAATTATCTAGAACGTTGTATCCTTTGGTCGGCGTTGTGATTAATTGTTGTAAGGAATCAGATGTGAATGTGTGGAGTAGAGTGTCGCACAACTCCTTATCTTTGCCTCCATTTTTCAAATAATATGTCTTCCAGTCAATCGAGGAAACGTTGAAATCACCACCGATAATTATATTTTCTTCGTTATTTTGGCGTATGAACTGTCGTGCCGTGGCTGTCTGACTGTACTGTCTGTTCAACCTGTTTGTTAAACTCTAAAACTGAATTTATGTCTGCATCTGGTGGTCTATAATATGAGCATATAAAAATTCTTTTTGTCGAGCATTTATTGCCACACCACACACTTTCTATGTCATTATCTGGAAATATCTCGGATCTGCTGACGTACTCGTCTTTGACTGCGATAAATACTCCTCCCTCCTGTTCTCGCTATTTCGTCTTTTCTATAAATGTCATATGATTTCGGGAAGATACCGCTATCCGTAATTTCATTCGATAAACAACTTTTTGTTTCGAACACTACATCAGTGTCCGTGCAATGAGAAGGTAAAAAGCAGCGACTTTGTTTTTTATGCTACGGCCAATAACGACCACAATGGATATGGAATCCCTGGGACATGACATACAGGTCCTTTCATTACAGTATTTTATGTCATTAATGGAACCCGTTTTTCATGTACCTGAGCAGCGATTTCTATTTATTTTGGATAGTAAGCCATTCTGAATTTGAAATAAAAGCTCTCATTCCTAGAAATATTTACGGTGGCCCCTTTATTTAATAATCCACTACATGATCTACTCGCTGCCGTACTCTCTATCCTAAAAAAGCCTTTGTCTCCTCATTTTTCTTCCTTTCCGTCCAACGCACCTTCTCCATCCTCCTCCACACCCACATCTCAAGCGCCTTCAACCTATTTTCGCCTTCATTTCTCAAGGTCCACGTTTCTACCTCATACAACGCCACACTCCATATCAAGCTCTTCACTAGCCTCTTTTTTACATCCTTACTTAAGGTCCCCGTCATCAGCTCCCTTCTATTATTGAACGCTTCCTTCGCTAGCGCTATTCTCATCGTAATGTCTTTGCTACAATGTCCTGTTTCTTCTGGAGTACTACCCAAGTAATTAAATTGTTCTGTTTGCTCCAGTTTATGTCCTCCTACATTTATGACCAGCCTCGATTTCTTAGTCCTAGAGAATCTCATTAATTTTGTTTTCTTATGATTTATCTTCATTCCGTATTTCTCGCACTGCTTTTACCTTGTATCTACTTAACCTTGCAATCCCTTCGATGATCTACTGACCATCGCCTGGTTGTCCGCGAATCTAACCGACTATATGAGCTGGCCTCCTACTATGATTCCCACATCAATCTCTTCCCATGCCTCTCTTATCATTTCCTCTGCATAGCTGTTAAAAACCTAATGCGACAAAGGGCACCCTAGCCTTACCCCAGGACCTATAACCACCCACCCTGATTCACCCTCAGCTACTCTCACCTGAGACCTCTGCCCCTTATATAATATTGAATTTTATTAATCTTAAGTAATAAAATCAACTCACATACACCGATTCATATAAAAAGTGACATAATTTGAATCACTGACACATCTTGTTAGTGTCTGTTTTTTTGTGAGAATTCCAATTTTTATAAAACAAACTTTCCCTCCATGGCAACTCTAATTCTTTTCAAATATTAATTGAAATTGACATTTTGCAAACGAATTCAGTACTTCAACACTTTCCCTTGTTGATTTAAATTATCTTTAAAACCGATTACTTTATGGATTTCAAAATCGAGACCTTTTAAGAACCCATGTGCAATATTTATGATAGACTCAACTTATCACAAAAAATCTTCAAACGAGTCCTTGGTAATGGTTTCGCAATTATTTCCGCAACTTTCTTTTCGATTGAAAGTGTTGGATGCCCAGCTAGCCTTCTGCTATCTTCTCCCGAACGAAGAAATGCTCAATGACAATGTGTTTCGTCCTTTTATGACTCCTTTCTTGCAACAATTGCATACGTCTCCTTTCCTTGAAGTTTTAACACCCGAATTTAAGGAACTTTCCCTCTTCTGCTTGTCTGGTTTGACTACGAGGGCCTCTTGAGCGAATTTCTCACTATCTGCATTCTCCCGGAAGTTTCTCTCGAACATACACAGCTGCGTTATTGGTTAAGATTAATAAAACTCAATAGGATATGGGCCCAGATACCCAAAAATTAGCGGGGAAGCGTCCAATTGAGAATTTCCAAGCACTAAAACAAGATGGATCTGGCAAAGCACATTAAACCTCTCCTTGGTGTAGAAGAGTGGCGCAGTGGAAGCGTGCTGGGGCCATAACCTATTGAGTTTTATTAATCTTACATAAAATATCGAAATCCCAGTCATATTGCATATTTCGACGTTGAATATTCTAAAAGCAACCACGTGCGTGTGTAGGGAGTTCTATTTTTAGATTCCGCATTGTTCGGGTCGAGAGGTAGCAACAATTACGCTGCGGAGACCACGAGCACGTGATCAAACTAAAACCAACCAATAGCCGATAGCAGTAAACGCTATTGTTTAAGTTCTGAACACCTGCACGCGAAGGGAAACGAGGGGAAATTCCTTCGAGAACATTCATATAGAAGGAGGGAGGAAATTCGTATATATATATACAGGCGAGTTACTCTATACGAGGCTGGCAGTTTAAACAATCAAATAAGATAAAGATCGAATCCACGTCACTAGCTGCAGTCAAATTACGTCACAGAGATTAAAGAAACCAAAAGAAGTATTTCTATGTAGTGGTTTCCGGTACGAGGGAAGCATTAGCCGTACTGTATAAGGAAGTAAGCCGAGGTAAGCTGGAAACTATTCAAGTCATAACCAGGGAGGAGTACACCTTGCGGCCGATGCGAGTAGCGAGACAGCGGTGGACGATAACTGCGCGATCCTCATAGCCGGTCAAGGGATCAGCGCACAGCATGTGCGTCAAACCGACATCCATTGATGAAGTCACTATACATGTATATATGTAATCAGAATTAATTGGTAAAGAGTATTTTTTGTGCAAGTAAATACATTTGTGTGTAAAAGTGAAGTGAATCTGTAGCCGTTAAGTCAAAATAGAAATGCCCAAGGGGAATTATAATTCCCCTTGGCTCGATAATTATCGCTGTGGCCCAAAGGGTAAATAAACAAATGAGATACACTTGACAAGAGTAAGCAAATACACCTAATAATGTAAATCCATGTATAATTTGTATTTTATTGAGTGACGTGTTGTAATTATGTAAGTTAGTACGGGCAAATATTTAAACTTCGATGTGGACATAAATATAAAAAAGTAAATAAATAGAGTTTTAAGTTTGAAAGGAAGTAGAAAATGTTCTTATTAATAGTCATCAGTTTTTCATATGTTAGGTAAGGTATGTCAAAAAGTGAGGGCATTGTTTTTTTAAATGTTACACTAAACTAATAAAATCAACTCACAGACACAGATTCACATAAAAAGTTATATAATTCGAATTACTAACACATCTTGTTAGTGCCTGGTTTTTTGTGAGAATTCCAATTTTTATAAAACAAACTTTTCCTCCATGACAACTCTAATTATTTTCAAATATTAACTTGTATTAACATTTTTAAACTAATTTAGAACTACAACATATAAGTATCGGATGAGTCTCCTATCACACCAATCCATTCCTATTTTCCTCAGTATCTGCATTAGTTTCTCCCAGTTTACTCTGTCAAACGCCTTTTCGAAATACACAGGGCAAGCAAAATCATCATGATTATACTCTATGTTTCTACTTATAAGTGCCCTCATTACCGCAATCGCGTCTCGAGTTGCCTTCCCCTTCCTGAACCCAAATTGGTCATCGCCTAAATAGCACTTTGCTCTGCTCTCCAACCTTCTATTTAGTATTTTAAGTAAAACTTTTGCCGCGTGCGACATTACACTAATTGTTCTCTACTCCCCGCAATCTGACGCTTTCTTCCTCTTCGGGATAGGAATTAATACTTCTTTCAAGAAATCCTCTGGCCATACTGCTTCCTCGTAGATCCTACGAATAAGTTCTAAGAAGGATTGACTCCCCTTACCACTTAGATTCTTCAGTAGCTCCAAAGGTAGGTTATCGGGTCCCACGGCTTTTCTACCCATATCCCCCAGATCCTCTCTCTATTTCGGAATCAAATAACTTCGGTCCGAGGTTATCCTTATCTATTGTTGTTTAATCCTCTATATTTAGGTTTACGGGTCTATTCTCGCTGTCATATATCCTCTACGTATTCTCTCCACCTTTTCTAGATACATTCCTGTTCGATTAATATCTTCCCTGTTTTGTCCTTAACCTTTGGTATCGTTTGCCTTCTCTTACCATTCGATAACATTTTCACTTTGGGGTACAAAGAGCCCACTTCCCCCTCCTGCAGCTTTTCCCCTTCCTCGCATGAATCCTTCCACCAGTTTTCTTTTGCCCGATTGGTCAAACGCCTGAGTTCAATTCCTCGTACTTCCTCTTACCTAGGTCGGTGTTGACGTTTTTCCAAATCCTTCTATCCTCAATTTTCTTAATCATTTCTTCCGCAACCCACTGCTTCTTAACCCTCTTCTTTTCCACCGAACTTATTGTTTTCTCTGCCGCTTCTACTACGCCTGTTTCTATAATCTCCCATATTCTCTCTATTGTTCCCATCCGCTTTGCATCACCTAAGTTCTTCTCCACAAGCTCTAGGTATTCCCGCCTTTTCAACCATTTCAATACTTCTAGGTTCAACCTCTTTATCTTCCTACCTTCACAAAGCATTTTGAATCTAACTTCACACTTCATCATCACCAAGTTATGATCTGAGTCCGCATCCGCCCCTGGATAGCTAGGCGAGTTTTTTACACTGTTGCTAAATCTCTGCCTTACCATTATATAATCAATTTGGTATCTCCCAGTATCACCCGGCATTTTCCATGTGTACCTCCGCCTGGGGTGATGTTTAAACCAAGTATTTGTCACTACTAATTTATTTCTTCTACAAAATTCAACTGCCTTTTCACCGCGATCATTTCTTCTTCCTAGCCCAAACCCTCCCACTTCTAATCCGTCCCTCCCTTCCCCCACCAATGCATTCCAGTCACCCATCACTATTATGTTTTTCTTTCCCAGCACTTCTCTAATTATTTCTTCTACTTGTTCGTACACCTCTTCCACCTCATCCTCCCTATGGTTGCTCGTAGGCATGTTTACCTGGAGCAGTACGAAATTCGTCGGGCGTGCCTTTATTTCTACCACTAGTATCCTGTCGCTCACCTGTTCAATATTTACCACCCTCAGCACCAATTTTGTGTTCAGTGCAATGCCTACCCCACGTTGTCTCTCATCTCTTCCACTATAGATTACCCTGTAGCTATCACTCCAATAGTCCCCGCTATCCTTCCATCACACCTCGCACAATCTCATAGCATCTATTTTTCCTTTTTCCATTTCCTGCTTAATATTTTCAAGCTTCCCGGCCCTCATCATGGTCTTTACGTTCCAAGTTCCTACTTTTACCACTGTTTTCCTCCTCCTCTTCCTCTTTTTCTTCTTCTTCTCCCTCCTTTCCCTTTTATCCTCTGATGATGATTCTGTGCAAGGATTTCGTGTGATAACGACCGCGGAGGCCTTGCCTCCCCCGCTGCCGGGCACGACACCCGCCCTAGCGGGCGGCGTCCCGTAGTTGCCAGGATTCAATTCTATTCCCCTCCCTTGAACTACAACCTTGACTTTGTGGAAGGGCTTGTGCGTTCCAATGACCCCTTGAGCTGGACTGGCAAGAGCAATTACCATTGCTCCTATTAGGCCCACCCATGCCAGATAGGTCGAAGGGTAGGAGCCAGACGAAAAATTGTTCCGTTATGGTGTCACGTTAAAAAAACCGTTGAGAAGTGGAATGGGAGTCCCTCTCAACTATCATATACCCAGAATATGAAAGTCGTTCACAGATAATTGAATCCTGTAAATCATTGCTATAGTGTAATTGTTGTATTTTTGGCACATTAAGAACTTTATGGGCTTATTTTCATGCTTAAACATCCCGGGTGATGGGACAATGTGGCAGAATTCATTAAAATATATGATTCCCGCGCTAGTCTCGTCCAAATGTGAAGTCGGGTCAGATGTGAGCTATTAACAATTGTATTTAAGGCAAATAAGACTCTCGAGAAATATATAATGAGCAATCGGTAACAAAAACCAATTATTTTACATATATTTCGTGGTGACATATTCTCAAGCCATACCCCGAGTTTCCTATGTAAGTACCATTAATTGGTTGCATGTAACTATGCGTTCCAGTCCGGAGAGGTACATTTCATTTAAGCCCCCAATTTCATAAACCTAAACATTTAGTTGATTCACGATATCAGCGATATAGGTAGTTTAAAAGTAGGGAAGGATCTTACGAGGAAAATTTTGCTTGCTCAATTTTCGAACTTATTCCTAGAAAAATTTAGTCTCGGCTTGCGAAGTAGATATCATAGAAATGATATTGTAAGGTTCTCGGAGCGGGGAGGTCCCCCCTCCCTTGTCTTGACGTCTGGAAACGAGTATCTATTAACTCCTCCTCTTCTTTGGTTGAGATACGGGGGAGGAAATCATACATTATCCCCGTCCTCTTGTATCTAGGGGTGGTCCGAGAGATAAATTGCTTGTGGGATGGCCTCGCTCGCGATGGCTTCAAACCTTCTCAAAAGAGGGTGAGAACATGAATTTTCACAACAGGGGTCTGGAAAACCCCAAAGAAGCCCTTCGAAGGGCCAAAGGGATTTTTTTATAGAAACCGACCCTACTTCAGATTCAGATTTGTCTCCTCCCACTATCCTCCCCCCCCCCCCGCCTCTTCCGCCTAAACATAGCTGCTATAGTGGCACTGAAAACTGTATTAAAGCCCTCGAATATCCCCAATTCGGGGGAGGGAGACTTCAAGAAGCGGCCGGAGGCTCTACATGAACCCGGACTGATTATTAAATTAAGGGCCGTATTTATAGTCGTTACCTAGCAGTCCCCTTATCCATCCCCTACCCAGCAGGCCCCTTGAATTGTGCGTCCTATAGTCAAAATTAAGGGAGCTGCTAGGTAGGGGATGGTTTGGGGTTAGATCTGGTAACTAAGGACTGCAAACGGCGGGAAATGGAATTCGCAGCTCAAATGTCTCAGTGGTGACGCTCGTGATCAACATGGATACGGATAAATAAAGAGCCAGACGCAGCATGAAAACTGTTAAGATGGCCGCTCGACGTGCAAATAGCTTCAACGGTGTGGAGAAGAAGATTTTGTGTGACCTGGTGTAGAAGCATAAAGATAAAGTGGAAAGTAAGAAAACGGACGCAGTTTCCTGCCACAAGAAGAAGAAATAGTGGGAAAAATATGCTGCGAGTGTATATGAACATCCTTGGAATGAGTCTAGCATCACATCAGATATTTATCGATTAAGAGCAAATCTTACCGTTGTTTTATTAACTCCAAATCATCAATATTATTAATTTATGGCTATGCACGTTCATTAGAGTCAGTTTAGTTATATCTGTTGAGTTATTTTTTCGATAAGGGGGGCCCTGGTGGAGCATGCATCTCCTGCCAGAATTAGGAGAGGCTAAGGGGGCTGCTGGGGGTGGAAATTTGACTATAAATACCGTTTTTGACGAAGGGGCCTGCTAGGGACTGTGGGACTGCTGGGTAACGACTATAAATTCGGCCCTAAGTATTCTACCACTTCCATGACGCTCGGGTTTAAACTCCTTAGCGCCTACACCCTTCCTGCATGGTCTCGGACCCACTCGGACTATGCAGGCTATCTGTCTGGCATCGACTACGCGGGTTACGACAAGATGTCAATACCAAGTATTAATCGGAGAGATGAATGGATATCAACGTCAGGCTAAAGCAATGTCAATTTAACGCGGGCGTCGCGAATCCTTTGCAGAGGCTCAACTAATTTACGAAATCAGACATACTAGGGTAGATCTGATCATGAGAATAAAATGAGAGAACCAGAATGCAGAACGGACAGATTTAAAATGTCATTTTTCCCGCGAACGATAAGGGACCATAACAGCAGCCAATGACGTTCATAACCTATCTATGTGAACAAGACACAGGGTAACAATAAAGGATTGAGTGATGTGGGTTGGCTAAAATGTGACAGGAATGATTGATTGCTCGAAAAAGTAATGCACTGGTTCATGTATTTTCCTGTGGTTTTGGATATTGCTTATTACCAAGGTAAAGTATAGCTGTAGTCATTCATTGTGGCATTACTCGATGCTCACCCTAAAGTAAGTGCCTAAGCGAGTGTATCGATGGGCTAAAGAGGCTCTTTTCACTGCTAAATTATGGAATTCACCCTGCGTGAATGCTTCTGAAGTCTCTGCAGTCTGTCGTCTATTACCTTAGTCATTCCCTGCAACTCTCTGAGGAGTAATGGTGACATCTGATAGAGCTGGCTGCTGTTTAACCAAATGTCACGTAAATAGAAATGAATTGCATGATGCCTTAGTTTTTCCGTCAGAAACAGTATTTAAATATATCCTTTTACATTGAAGAAACTTACAGACGATCTTGGAAAAGTGAAGTTTTTGTTTCTCAAATAATTATTGCTCTAATTCCAGGAATTTGACAAAAACCTTGAAGGTTGGTCATTGAAGTGACTACCATGCATTATATAACATGTATTGTAAATGCAATAATAAGAATTATGCATTGCAATGTGTTTAAATGGACAATCAATTTGAAAAATAAAAGTGATGTGCCACATACATGCCTTATGTGATTTCAGTATTTATAACTTTCAAATCATTTTCTTCCTTTAATTAGTTCTTTTAAATATGTGATACTGCTGAAATACTTCATCATTAAAATCTCACATTTACACTAACATTTCGAAATGATTCAGCCACCTTGAGATAACCTACATGTTGTATCTGCACATACCTAGTGTGGCTAATGTTTCACTCATAGGAATTTGAGCAGAGATAGATGAGCTGCACCACTACCACGTTTCCGTCCTTCATCCAAGGTAATATGCCACAACTGGTAGGTCCATGGACAGATATACTGTAATTCAATCCCCAAAACCAATTCCATTTTCACTATATTTGGCCCTTCTTCAAATCTCTTCAAATCTTCATACCATCTCCCTGCCTTCATGTCATCCAAAATTCATACTCTCTTCCTCTCTCTCACATTCTTATTTACTCTTACTCCCAGGGCCATCTATATCTTTGGCGATGTTTAGCCCGGCATCAACAAATCCCCTCTACCTGGATCGATCTTCTGCCTCTCCTTCTGTTGCTCCAATCTTTTGTATCTTCCGTTCTCACTTGGTCCCACCATCTTAGCCGTGGTCTTCCCCTGGGTCTTCTTCCTTCAGGAATCCCATGGAGTACCTCCTTCAGCAGACATCCCTCCTCTTTCCTTAGAATATGTCCAGCCCATCTGATTCTTCTTGCCTTTATTTCACTTGTTATGTCAGGATGTTTACATAGATTCCTGATTTCTCTGTTGTGTTTTTTCTCCATTGTCCTTCTTCGTATGTGGGCCCATAGATTTTTCGCAATATCTTATTCTCGAACACTATTAGTTTTTTCTCATCCTTCTTCGACAGCCTCCACGTTTCGGATCCGTAGAGTAGTACTGGGGATATTATTGTTTTATAAAGTCTAATTTTGGTTTTGTGCGACAGGGATTTAGAAGATAGAATTCGGTTGCATGCATGCAGACGTCTGTTGGCGAGGTTTAACCTGTTTTGTATTTCTGGCTCTACCGTGTTGTCATTTTTTAAAATTACTCCTAAATATTTAATATACTCTCTCACATTCACCTCATCTATTTCCTCTTATGTTCGAATTTAATAAAAAAATATTACCTCTGATGGCAGTTTTTTGGACATTATCATTGAGGCAATGATTGGAAATTTTACCTTCTCTAGAGTTTGTTTTTGCAATGTCAATAGGTACCCGGCTGATCATTCATACCAACATTTTAGTAAACCAAACCTGTACGTATAGTTATTTGGAGAAAGTTGTGAGCCTACTAAGGTGAAAGGGATTTAGGCATATATGCCTTTGTCGAATGTGGATAGAAGTACTTAAGTGGATTCGTCATTTTCTAAGGCTGTTACACATTAACATGTTTCAATTCAGGATTTTCTGGGCCGGAGTAATTATTAGGGATCATAAATGTGGAATGGTTTCATATTAATGGCTAAGTTTATGCTAAGCATCGCTGCAAACATCAATGTGTCTTATAAAGTGCATATATTTTTAGGGAAAGAAATATTTTACACGAAAACAAGTAGTTACATTATTCGCATTGCTCAAACATACATTCTTTGCATGCCTGTGATTATTCCAGGGTGGCAATTTCGCCAATAAACATCCAGGGAGTAATCCCAGAAGAGGTGGTTCTAGATAATAATAGAAACTTGATTACTGGGTTAAAGTGTTATCATGTGGGTGCCTCAAGTGATAATTTACAAATCAATTCACGCTGGGGAGATACTAGTGGTTCGTAATCCAATTAAAATAAAATCAAATGCAAAAACTGTGGGGAATGAGGAAGATTTGACCTACGCGGGTGGTGATACAACTAACGCCATCTTAACTTGCGGTAGGTACTAAGACGGCCAGTCAAGAAATACCTATAACGTAGAGTTGGCACTCCATGCCTATCCTATCCTATTAGGAGCATGATGCCTATTTCGATAAGACAAAAAATGTTCTACTCACTCCTGATGCCTCATATTGACTATTGCTCTTTAGCGTCTTCAGATTTGAATAAAGATCAACTTATAAAACTGCAAAAAATACAAAATGCAGGTATCAGATACATTTGTGATATTGGGCACCGGGAGCACGTAACCAGGGGCGGATTAAGGGGGGTGGGGCGGGGGGGGGGGGCGGCCGCCCCCCCCCGTAATTCCCGGGAAAATAGAAAGGATGTTCTTAAGGATGAAAGGATGTTCTTCATTAAGGTGGTTCTCCAATGGAAGTTTTTATTTCATCAGCTCAGTATACAATGTTTAAATATAATTGGAATGTGGTGTAAAACCCGGGAGACCTGCATCTTCACTAGAATGGCATTCTTTACATCGTTTGTAAACGTGTTTCAAATGTGATTAGAGAGCTTAACTCAATAATTTATCATTTCTACTATGTAATATAGCCACACCAAAACTACGTTCCAAGAGCTTCATTTCTTTTAACTTTCCGAGGGAGGTCCGCCCGGACCCCCGGTTCGTTGAGAGGTATTGCATACCCCCAGGCGCCGCGGAAAGTAGTGAACAAAACAACGACCTTAATCCGCCCCTGCACGTAATGCCATATTTCACGAGATTAAATATTCTAAAAGTCGAATCTCGTAGACTCTATCAATTTGGACTTTTCATACACAAACTTCTGGAAACTGGGCAACCAACCTACCTCTATAGCAATATGATTCAAAATAAAAATGTATAAGCAAGAACTACGAGAATAACGGAAAATCTACATGTACCATCGCAACATGCAACAATTTTTCAGAAATCATTCATAGTAAAATCGTGTCAGTTTTGGAATAAATTACCAGACAATATAAAAAACACCACCTCAATCAATGTATTCAAAAACCTACTATTTAACTATGTAAAAGAAATTGAAAATGAAAACATAGAATAGGAATCAGACACAAGCAACCATTATGTATGATACATTGTGTAACAAATTGAATATTGAAAATTGAAATTGATTTAATAACCAAAAATTTTAAAAATATTCCTAATCACTTGTATATTTGCCTGGATGTTATGTTATGATTTGGTATGTTAAGGAAAACAGGTTTCTTTTATTTTTACATATTTTATGTTTAGGTTTAAGATATGATTGTTTTAAAATGTATGGTATGTAATATGTTAAGATTGTAAGATTGTTGTTGTTCCTTGCAAGAAAATTATGTTGTTGGGTCATTCTGAAATTATGTGGAAATTTGCGAACGAAAGTTTTTTTTTAAATTATTAGATGTGATGTAATTTTATTTGTAATGGTGTTGTACTAAATGTATTTAAGTGATCTAATATTTAAACAGAGGTCAAGAACACGTTAATAGCTAAATAAACTGAAATTCTCAAAACACGGAGGTGACACAAATTTCCACGGAGGTGACATCCATGGAGGTGACAAAATCAAGAGTTAACCACAGTTAACCGTCACTTAAAACTCTTATAGCAATGTGCTTTGATTTTAAGTTATTTCTTTATGACAACAAGCCATACAATCAAAGAAATTCTTAAATAGGTAATCATTTTTTTAAATTATGGACGACATGGAGGTGACAGGTAATAAAAGAACTCAATATTTTTACACCTAAAAGCAGAAATAAAGCCACCAAATGAACTTACTGTTTAGAAAAAGAACATTCTCCCAGCAAAATGGTTGCTAAGGCTTTCTTACAGTTAAACATTCAAACTTGTGCTGCTTCCTGGTGGAGTTTAATAGAAGTTTTTCTATTTTCCCATGGAGGTGATATAAACGTTGGGGACATAAATTTCAATCTTTATATTTATCTCAAATAGAACTGAAATATTCTATTTTTAGCCCATGGCGTAAGGCAATGGTACTAGTTAATTATGCGATGGTTGAATAAATTAATTTACTCAGTACAAAAAGTTTTGCTCACAGTTCTTTAAGTAAAAACACGGCGTGGGACACCACCCATGGAGGTGACATTTATAGGTGCTTATAATCAATTTTCTTTGCTCCAAATATGTAAAATTTGGTATATTAGGACACTTTGTTAGTTAATATTCCTATTTTACTATTAATTATTGATTTTAATAAATAAAATCAATAATTAAATAAAGTCAAAAAAAGTTAAGGACTCAAATTTCCACTTTCAATGTCAGAATGACCCTGTTATGATGTAAACTACAGAAGAGCATTCGTAGGAGCATTGGCTCCTAGGTCAATCCATGTTTTTTCTTTTCTATTCTGTCCTTCATTTGTCTCTCCTGCGACTCATAAATGATGAAAACATCGAGTGGCGATCCCACGCTTGCCCAGCCGCACCTCCGCCGCCGTCCGGCACGTGAGAGTGCGTTTCCATGGTTACACGCTGGGAATCGAATGACGCACGCGGAAATAATTGGGAGAATCGGGTGATGAGAGGGGGGTGCCCTTTCATGACGGCCAACCACTCTTCTTTTCTCCCCTTGCCCCCGGCGCGCCCCCCCCCCCCCCAATGAGCATATCCACTCTATTTTGAGACGACCTCGAGAGGCGCGAGGACGATGCCCACGAAACAAGGAAAGGCGAGCCAGCGCACTCGCAGTGGCGCCGCCACGCGGACGGACGGCGAACCACACTGGCTGCTGCGTGGCCAGCGAGGAAAATGCCAAGGACGGCGGAGGAGCACAAGATGGTGCGAGGAGGATGTGCAGGCTGCACTGGACTCCACCGAGGTGGGAGGGGAGTGACGTCCCGTGCACGTGACCACCGTCCGCCATATTGGTAGTCCCCGTTTCCCTATGTTAACCAACCATTTTGGCCCGAATAAATGTGCTGCTATCATTACCACTTACGGATGCCTAGGGTGAATGCGAAGTGAGCTTTATTGCCATGCTGCGGCATTTTATAGCTAAGCCAAAACAACAACTTGTTAATTCGTAAATAATTTGCCATTTCTCAGCCAGTAATGAAAGTGTAATTTGTATCATGCTATCACTCTGCAGAAAGGCACCATCTTATCCATAGCACGGAGTGTAACGTCATTGTTGGCACAGAAAATTGGCTGACGCACGTTACTTCTAATAGTGAATTTTTTTTCCAAATCATTCAGCATTTACCGAAAAGATAATTCAACAGAACCGGAGGCGGAGTATTTATTGCTGTACAGAATACCATCATCAGCCAAGCGGAAATCGTCCCAGATACCAGCCTAGAATCTGTATGGTGCTCAATTAAGATGGCCTTTATCAAAAACCAAATTCGAGTGCGCATGTTACAGGCCACCTAACTCCAACGTAACCTCAATTTTAGACCCCGAAGCATACATAAAGAACGTCATATCCAGGAACGCTGAAAGAAATTAAATCATAGGTATCAACAAACATTATTCATAAATTGAATGAAATCATATACCCCAATCAATACGCCCTCTATACATTGGAGGACCTACAGTTACATATCAGGAGGAAGAGAAAAAGATATATGCAAGTCCTAGCTGTGCACGTTCTCATCAAATGCTCTACATCAGATAGATACGACGCCTAACAAAGGGAACAATATTCTTGATCTATTGGCAACAAATATACCACAACAAGTAATTAAGGTAAACACTATTGACAGCATTAGTGACCATAGAGTAGTTACCGGAAAGTTCTCTTTGAATATTATCAAACGTTTTAAATAAAGAAGAAAGTTCTGCATAAAAAAAAGCCGATTTCATTGCGTTCAAAAGCCATTTAAAAAATTCTCTTCCCGACTTCCAAGTATCAAGCGTAAATTTTGACACAGAGGGTAGTTGCAAAGCTTTTCTTTCGATCGTACATTCGGGGATCAGAAAATATATTCCAAGTAAAGTTTAAAAAAGAGGGCAGCGAACCAAGATGGTAAAATGCAGAAGTAAGAAAATCGTTAAGATGTCAGAGAGTATACCACGACAAGAGGAAAAAACTCCGTAGAGATTTGTCCACTTGTGATCAAAATTTAAAAATTGCAAAATAGAAATTGTCTAAAGCCACTACAAAGGAAGCATTTCGGAATGCATTCATGCATTTGAAAAGTAAAACATTAGTAGAACAGTTACAGGATAACCCAAAAGCATTTTGCTCATACGTAAGGGAAGTTCAAGGCATTAGATCAACAGTTATTCCACTACGAAACGAAAAGGGCGAATTATTAACAAGCAGTTCGGACAATGCCAACTTATTAAATTCCTACTTTCCAAGTGTGTTCACCAAGTCATCACATATTACATCCGTAATTGTAAATGATCACTTCAAGCAAAAGATGGCGCCTATCGAGATTTGCACACATGGAATAGAAATAATGTTAAAATCCTTAAGTCCTAATAAATCCCCAGGTCCTGAAGAAATTCCTGTCCGCGTGTATACAGAATTAGCTTGTGATATAGCACACGGCTTGCAGAATATATTTAGTAAATCCATCAACGAACACGAAGTACCCATGGACTGGAAACTGCTAATGTCACTCCCATATTCAAAAGCGGTGATAGGGAACAGCCATCGAACTACAGACCGATATCTCTCACATCTATCTCTTGCATAGTCCTTGAACATATAATTGTAAGTTTCGTTATGAGACACCTCGATATGCAGAACTTGTTAACAGAAACGCAACACGGATTCAGAAAGGGAAGATCTTGTGCAACTCAATTAGCACTTTTTTCCCACGAAATTTTAGTATCGGGTGAACATAACGTTCCAGGTCACGCAATTTATCTTGACCTTACTAAGGCATTTGATAAAGTTTACCAATGAAAGTAAGTCATGAAATTAAAGTACTACGGGTTAGACGACGACGTAATTTTCTGCGTTGGAGAGTTCTTAAGCAATTGCGTTAAAAGGGTTGTATTAGGCAACGCTATCTCTAATAAGTAAAAAGTTACATCAGGTGTCCCACAGGGAAGTGTCATAGGCCCACTTCTGTTCCTTTTGTAAATAAACGATATCAGTGAAACAGTTTAGAGTAAGCTTGGATTATTTTCAGACTACGCATGGGTATATAGATAAATCTGTAGCCTTAATGATAAGTACGAACTAACTTTGGACCTCGAGGCAATACAGGAGTGGTGCGATGCGTGGCAGTTGTAGTTAAACTTGAAAAAGTGCGTTGTTATGAATTTTTGGAAACGGAAAAACTCTCCTCGTAACAGCTATTGCATAAACAACAGCAAATTAGAGACTGTAGAATCGGTTAAATACCTTGGAGTTAAACTGTCCAATGATCTCTCGTGGAGTAAACATATTTGGGAAATTACCGGTCAAGCTAGTCGTGAATTAGGATTTGTTAAAAGAGTATTTGGCAAAAGCGACGATAAAGTTAGCGAAATCAGCTAATTCTTCGTTGTTAGACCCCACTTGGAATACGCTGCCAGTATTTGGGATCCTTATGATATAGGCTTGGAAACTGAGTTACAACACGTACAGCGAACATCGGTAAGATACGTTAAAAGCCATTATGATAATCTCGTTAGTGTTACTGACCTTTTGCAGCAACTGGGATGGGAAAAGCTTTCAGATCGTCGATTAAAATTTAGACTCAATCTATTATGTAAGTACCAAACCGGTCTATTTTCTGACGACGTTGATAATATTTTACGAAATCCGACATACTACGGTTGATCAGATCATGAGAATAAAATTAGGGAACTAGACTGCAGAACGGACAGATTTAAAATGTCATTTTTCCCACGAACGATAAGGGACCATAACAGCTGCCAATGAGACTTTAGACTAGGTTTGTCGATAGGTATTGTAGCTCTTTGTAGTAGTAGTACTCCCTATTACTTGTATCCTTATCTGCTATCTGGTATTGACAGCATGCCGTGAATATTTTTAGGATAACTCTTGCGTCTCGGTCCATTTGTGTAGCGGCAAAATACATTTTATAATAACCGTCCCTCTCCATTGGGAGCATATCTGGTAGTCTAGTGAATGCTTGTGAGATTTCACCTTGTGACACGCATTAGCGATTTATGGTAATGCATGTTTAGCCGTAGTTACACTAACTTAAGGGTGTAGTGGAATGTATTTAGGAGACTACTCACCCCCCGCCATACACCCTTTAGGTGGCTTGCAGGGTATTTTGTAGATGTAGATGAAAGAGGAATGAGGAGGGCAAAGACGCTTCCAAAGCGGGGAGAGCCGATCGCCGTTGCCGGGGGTAGGCTCGGCGTCGTCCGGTCTGCGACGTTGGAGAATTGATAAGTTGGAAACCGTAGCATCACACAGCAAAAATGTCGATAACGAGTGAATATGACAAATATCCTCGTCCTCAACAGCTGACTCAGAGGAGGGGGGTGGGTTCTCCCGTTGTATGCGGTCGGAATAGTGTCCATGGGTTCAACATGAACACAACTACAGCAAGTAAGAGCATAGAGACCGATGCTAAGTTGTTTAAAACGTTAGCATATTTGGTCGACCAAGCAGTGTGCTGTATCTAACTTACAATTCACGGGGTCCAAAGCAACGGATAACTTACCGAAACTTTCCGTGCTGCTGGAAGAATTTCAAATTCCCAATCCTCGGGTTTCTCCTTTTTGCATTTTGATTTTTGCTGTCTTTATTTATATTCTGCATGCTGAGGTATTTTAGGCTTTTCTCCACATTGTGAATAATATCATTCAACAAATTATTAGTGCCAGATTGAGAGGTTGGGTTTTTAGTTGATATAACCACAAGGAGTAATAATTATCTGGAAGCGTATGTCGTCGTTGGTATATAAGAAAAATCACTAAGGTGATTGGCTAATATACAAATGGTAACATAAACCGATAAAACAACATAAGGCGTGACCGTCAAAAAGAGCATACGAAGAAAGAACGCATCTCCGAAAATGTTCGAGGGCTCATTCCTCCAGATTGAGAAGCGTTTCATTACATCACGTAAGCAATTGCGGTGACTTCGCCACAAAAAAAACCTCCAATCATTTTCTTCGTCTGCTTTTGTAGATGTTATGCTTCACTCTCTTTTATCACTTTCTTTAATTTTGTTATCGATAGCGTTCTGTCGTGAGTGTCAGATTCAAGGTCAACTCCATATTACGGAGAAGAAATGCTGCCACTTAATTTAATGTGGCCAGTTAGGTATGGTAGTTTTACGATAATGAAAAGTAAAGAAAACTTTGTGATTCCACATAAATATTTAATGTACGACCAAGGTTTCGACGTGGCACGTCATCAAGTAAGTTTTACGAATTGATAGATATGATGACTCTTGGTCGAAATATATGGAGAATAAATTAAAAATATTTTACACATTCACGTTCCTTATCCTCTTAAAAACACTAACGCAGGTTCCAGCTGTGATTTTGAAAGCTGCCTGTTGACAATTTCTATACCATTTCACAACAAATTCATAAGATGTGTAAATATTCAATACATGATCCACGTATCTAAGAGCATATTCAACGTTTTCCCTTTACATATTCCGGGGGAATTTCACAGAACGGCCCATATTGAGCCATGATATCCTATGAAAGAATGTTGTCATATTTTTGTCATTCGTTATTGATAACTTCTCCTTTAAAGTATGCTATGAATCGTCCACTTCTCCATGAAAGTTTCTCCGGAATCTTTAATATTATATCCCCCATATATACAGAGAAGGCAAAAACGAGTGGATTTCCCGCGGATGACCTCTCATTCGTCAAACGATAATTTCACTCACACCTCCGTCCAACGGAAAGAATCAGTAACGGTTAATGATGTACAGCAAGACCGCAAGGGTAATAGGAAGCGATGCTGATTTTTAAGAAACATAAATTAATGATTAAGCATTACGAGTTCTAAGATAAGCATTTCATAGCCTTTAAAAATCATAAAAAAAACTTTTGGTAGCGTATACAAAATTTCAATAATACTGGTAAATACGAATAACTTTCAGTTAAATATTTCAAAATTCTTCACGCCATTTAGCAAACAATTTATTAAAGTGAAATAGCCGATTTGAACACTGAAATGTTGCATAACAGATATGATCACAGTTCGGTGGTATACAATTCCTACTTTCATCCTACGTGTGCTGTGTGCATTCTAACTCAGAGTTCCCGGAGTTCAGAGTTCAATGATGAATTTCATCATTGAACTCAGGTGTAAAATAAAAATGAGCAAGCACAAATCTAGAGATATCCGGGTTCGAGTCCCGGTCAAGGCGGATGGTTTTTCCTCCGTGGAATTTTCGTGCTTCTGTGTAACTTGTCGTTGACGCTCTACGGGTAGTGCCGTGGTAAGCTATCGGTGCTCTCAAATAAATTCAACCCTTAGAATTGGGAGACTTACCAGACTTTAGTTTATAAGAGTGGGACTGCTACGGAAAGCGAATATTTTTCAATGGGTTCATCGAAAAAAAAACTCAGTGGCCTTGTGTTTGGGGAATATGCAGTCAGATTTTTGTCACAATTTCAACAACTTCTTTCCTAGTACAGGCAGTCCTCGACTTTCGTACACAATGCGTTCCTGAAAACGTGTACGAAAGTCGAATGTACGAAATTTGAACAATAGAGTCCCATACTAATTAGGGGTTACGTTCCCGGAGAGTTAAATATACATAGTAAAACCTTATATCAATTGTAAGTAACTTTTATTTTTAATACAAAACTTTAAAATACATTAATTATATTTAAAACAATACGTAATTACTTTAAAAACTACGCAGTCTTGATAAACGGTTCTAAAAGAAAACCGTTGTATACTGAGTAAACATACGCATTTCTAATTTTTCCAAAGCAGAAATTAACATTTCACTTATTATGCCCACTATAACTATATAGACACAAAATAAGAAGCATCACGACATTTCATTTTTGGAACCTTAACTCGATGTCATTTAATTTATCACAATTAAAGAAACAACAAAATTTCGCAATTTCCTAAACTGGACAAAAGAAAAACGAAAATAGAATGATGTTTCCTACTAGTAGGTATATATATACATGCCATACACAAATTCGTGAATTTCGCAATGCACTTCCCAGCATTTCGTACATGGTCTATAATTTTATCTTTCCCCTTTACTATTAAACACACCGTTGAACGGTTTAAGTTCAATGATTGTCTTGCAGCAAAAGAACCTCCCAGTTCAGCACGTCTAATAATTCCCAACTTTTGCTCGACAATATTAAGTTTATGCGACCTACGCGTATTTTTGTTGGTCTCAGTCACATCTTATTTACGTTTTCTACTCATTCTTATAAAACGAAATTATTTAAATTCAGTAAATAAACAAGCCTTGCTCTAAGTTAAAACTGCCCACAGTCGCGTATACTAGCGAGCGAGAACGCCAGATGAAACTGTTGAAAGCCGGGATGCGCCATTCACCATCGCGGGAAATTCAAAAATATTGTTCGACAAATGTCCGGAAGTCCGAATTTGGTGTCCGAAAGTCAAGTAAAAGGTATCAATTTGGAGCGTACGAAAGAGCGAATTGTACGAAAGTCAAGTGCACGAAAGTCGAGGACCGCCTGTATGACATTTTTAGATTCAGCCATGTCGCCAAGATGTTCAAGGCAGACCTTTAAATTTACAGCACTGTTATCATCCCTAGGATGAGGATAATCCCCCAAAACTTGTTTAAGATGAGGAACTGTCTCGCCGTCATCCTTACGTGTCACTTATCGGCTCCTACTGCTAACCATAAGTATCAAATTTCGCTTATCGCCTTTCCGCGGCAACTCCACATCCTCTTTTCCCGTTCATCTTAATCCGATTCGTGGCGCTCCGGCCTGTGCCTTTTATGAGAACCGTTACATAGGGATTTATTCAAAAGGGATATATTATCCTTCTGTTCCGCAAACGGTTCTCGTCAAAATATTTATTACTGGGCTCGGTCATTACCATTTCCTTGCAGTTTAAGCTTTCTGCCTTCAATGAAACACTGTGGTTTCAAAACGAGATGTCTTTTCAAGTCAAACTCATCCCGGAGGAATTCAAACACGAAATTCCACTCATTAGCAAAAACGAAGAATACAGAATGCAAAACGAGTCACCGCGGACGAGCGTAGTGTCAGAGGACGAGAGGAGGCCACCTACCTCTCGCATTGCAAAGTTGCAGGGGAAGAAAGGACAGCGGGGAGGGGGGGACAACACAATTCAATCACAACCATACTCGGCCACCATTTCGAGGTGACGCAATGACAATAGAATTGGAGGTCGATAAGTGACTCTGGAAACCAATCGGGAGAACCGGTTCCGACTCTTGAAGGTTATTTGCGGCCGCGGCCTTCGAAGCACAATGTACGCGCTCGGGGTTCGAAGTCGGGGCGAACGATGAGAAAGCGCAAAACTTTAAAGGCTCATTCACACGAGGCTGATAAAGGGTCCCATATGCTAGCGGCAAACTCCCAAGTGAGGTCTCTCGAGTGAAAAATAACATCGCTCTTTAACCTTCTCGTCGCATTTTCCTAATATTCTTTTAATAAATCCCAATTTGCGACTAGCCTGTCCGCAGATTTCCCGGACGTGTTTCCCCCAAGACAGGTCCTGAGTAATGGTCACACCTAAGTATTTAACTGACTCTACATTTGATAAGTCTGTTCGATTAGTTGTGAACGTTTCGTTGACCGAGTTATTCATTTTCCAAAAATTCATAGCAACGCACTTTTTAAAATTCTCTATTAACTGCCAAGTATTACACTATTAATTTATAGCATCTAGGTCTTTTTGTAACGTAATCCTGCCAAACTCATTGCTTATATCCCTGTACAACATTGCGTCGTCTGTGAAGAGGCAAATTTTGCTCGTAACAACGGTAGCGATGTCATTAATATACAAAAGGAACAATAAGGGACCGATGTCACTTCCCTGGGGTACACCTGATGTTACTTTCACATCTGAACTAACGCCATATAGTACTACCCTCTGTTCGCGGTCGGCTAAGAACTCTCTTATCCAACATATTACGTCGTGGTGTATTCCGTAAGCTTCCAACTTAACGAGTATCTTCGAATGAGGGACCTTATCGTAAGCTTTCTTGAAATCTAGAAATTTGTCCTTAATCTCCCCATGCGTCTTCCTTCGTGCGTTGATATTCGGCGACAAGGGCTTCAGTTTTGGGCACGACCTGGCAACTGTGGTCCTTCCTCTTTACTCGACCGTTCTAGCTCGGCCATGTAAGCTGGCACGACACTGCAACGGACATATGAGACTCACTTGAGTGGGGTTCCAGGGACGTCTGAAGAGCACGCCACGGTCAGCACACGGCAGTCATGAGCTGCCGCAGCGCATCAACGCGTGAAAACAGGATCAACGTGTTCTTTGTGTTTTGTGTTTTTGTGATCCTTGATGACACAACTTAATGCAAGAAGAGAGCATTTTAAGAGTGAATTTAAATTGATGATTAATCTAGAATTTCAATAAAATAAAGGAATGTAAACTACATTCACTGCATATAAGTGCATTACACGTTTTACATAACAAGTCACGGATTTGTGTTCAGGGGAAAGCGTCTGATGTAGGCAGGCACGTCTAAATATGTAACACTCAAAAGTGAGCAGTAGCACGTCTCTACCATGGGTCTGACACTCACATTACTCCAATGGTTATATTTTTCACCCAGAGCTCTCTAGCGGTCAGGCGCTAACTATCAGCGCAACAGCGCGACATGTATACTCTTTAATTGAATATCTTGCAGATTTAAGTAAGTGGGAAATTACCTATTTATTTCTCACAGGAAACTTAAAAAGGTAATTGTATAATCAATTCTGCATCCTCGAAAATTCTGGAACTAGATTGCAGCACAATAATGCCGTCCAGTCCTTCTCTTGGCGTTTTCGCAGTGTACTTTCTCGGCCATCTTCCTTGTTTACTTACGGTTGCGATGGCGATGTCTCGTGTGGTCCAAGGCGTATTTTAAATGTACGCTGATAAACTTCTTACAACAAAAGGAATGGTTACTGGATTTTTTCACAAAAAAATGAAATATTTATGGCAAAAACATGCAATATTTACGTTTTTCACGCATTTTTATTTTTTCATTAGCGCCTGAAACAATTGGCGCTAGTAGTAATCCATACGAGATATCGCAATTCCGTCAGACCCTTGGTCTCTACCTAACAGAGTGGAATCCGCTGCGTCATCACCGCGTAACACTACTTACAACATACTTATGCCATGCGAACTTGGGGACTCGGCCGTGGCACAACTTTCATGTCCATGCATTGTTTACCATAGCAGCGAATCATGGGAAATTTAAAGGCCAGGGTGAGTTCTATCAAGGGTTGACTTGGAGAGCCCGATGGCCGAGTCTCCAATAAGGGAGAGCTTGCGCCAACCTATTCCGCGACTAGTGTAACGGGACATGACGTCCTTCACTAACAAGATACACTTCCCTTGTCGGCATTCCAACATAGGGCGACCCGCACCCCTCCCGAGGGCGCAGCTTCCCACACACCCCGGGAGCCCCCGCCTCGTATATCTCCAACCCCCCTATGCGCCGTCAACCGAGTCGTCGGGCATCGGCGCACCCACTTCTCTGCCCTCGGGTCGAATGAATCCGATACGTCTGAGAGCGAGAAAGAGGCGCCCCCCGGGGAGGGGAATGGAGGAGGCGGGGGCCAGAGACTGGACCACCACCACAGAAAGAATGGGGACCCTGAGTGCGAGCAAGGGTAAGAACGCTGCTGCACTTCCCCACCGCTCGTCATTCGTCTCCATGCACTTACTACATCAAACTTTAATCGTCAATATTTATCGGATATAGTTCATTCTCGTATAATCAGTTATAAATTCCAATATCCAACATGGAACGAACACATAAAATCCATTTCACATAAGGTATTCAAGACTGAATATCAGTTAAAAACAATTGAGACACCTTATTCCGACTTCCCTTCGCCAGAAATTAGTAGACAGTCTTGTTTTCCCGCATATCGATTACTGCTGTGCGGTATACTCCGACCTAACAAAAGAACTGAATTTAAAACTTCAGAGGATTCAGAACTCCTGCGTGAGGTATGTCTTTGACATCAAATATTACGAACACGTGACACCATATTTTGAAAACTCGGGTGGTTAAAAATAAAAAATAGGCGCTTACTCAATAAGACAACTTTTATATACAAAACAATAACTACAAAATTCCCCACATACTTGTATCAGAATGTATTGTACAATGCTGCGACAAATAAACGCCCAACGCGCCACATGGAAGAACTCTATGTACCCCTATACCGTTCATCTGTCTATGCAAATTCTTTCTATGTCACCTCTTGTGATATATGGAACCACTTACCCGAAGATATTAAAAAATGTAAGAATGCCAATAGGTTTAAAAATGAATATTATAAAATGCTGTTTAATATGTGTTAATGGATGTGCTACTTCGTGTAACACCTACAATATATTATTTATAGTGTTTTATTTCTTGATGTCTCTGCTTATTGCATTCCAATAGTATTGTAATATTGTAACAAAACGCTGTCCCAATTCAATTGAATATTGTTTTCTGCAACACCTATGAGGTGTATTTTTTCATTGCTTTTTCATTTTCTTGTATTTACTATTCTATGGCAATAATGCCAAATGTGTATTATTAATCACCTATGAATTCAATGATATGATATATTCCTTGTAATTGAAGGTCTGACTCTAAATTATGATAATCAAAAATGTTCCTAAGGGACATTTTGTCCCGGAATAATTAATCTCATTTCTATTCAATTCTATCTTCAAACAGTACAAACTGATGAATGCAAGTTGGAACAATAGGCTGAGCATGAAAATAATAGCATACGACATCAATTCACATTGAGCGCTTGCCTAGTTGAAAACAGGAACAATGACGGAAAAACTCCTCGAAAAGTCTTGCATCAAACGGAAAGTCGAGAAACCTTTTAGCACTCTTGTATAAAGCGGTTGGCGGGGCTAATCTGGGCCACAGCGATAATCGGGTCAACGTAAACTATAATGACCATAGGTGGCAGAGAAATAAACTATGACAACATAAATGCGGTCTGCGTACACATAGGACTATAATTGATTTCATAATTTTAATCGTAGCACATGAATATTCATAACCAGCAACAATGGAGGACAGAACGCCAATGTTGACTGGCATGTAATAATTATCTGTCAACAAAAATATCGGATGATCTAATTTTTCCTAAATGTAACGCATCTGTGTCCAATTCCCTGAACTGATGGGTGACATCAAGTGCCATATAAAACAATGGGTTTTGCCATTCTTCTCTGACTATTTCTCACCGTCCTTATGCCTGTTATAGAGAAAAAATTGTTTTTATCAAAAATTGACTTGGGGTTATTCTGGCCCTTGATTCCGGAGTATTCATGGCTGAGGCGGAGAATCTATGAGCCTGCATTTAATTTTTATAATGTCGTCATCAGGGCATGCCCTGAAGAAGATAGACGAAACGTACATCGGCGAGACGTCGACAGAGATGGAGAGTTTGACCGGGCGGGAAGCCCGAACAACCTTCAACATCATACCTTTATCGCTTGAGATGCTTTGGAATAGAGAATAACGTTAGTTTTTTTTTAGTAAGACCACACTCATGTCACGAGGGGTTGGAAATAAGGAAAACATGTTGGAGAGCACGATACTGCTATTAATACTACAAAGCAATAATAATACCTACTAGCAATATCGATATCAGTTCTTGCGATATCGAGTATGAGCATTGATACCCGCTCCTGATTGGGATCAGAAGATCGGACAGATTTTCTAGGCCTCAATAATCGACAATGCACACGCCGATTTTGCGCCGACAAAGATATTGGAGGAGGCGTTGGATCGCGAAAGCGACACTAGCAGTATCTTAACTCCAGTCGCAGATGCGTATGTTTCGGGGAAAATTAGGACGCCTTTACTGGGAAGAATTAAACATTAGATCGTAGAATACCCTAGAGCAGAGGAGTAAAAAAAAAAAGCCATCACCGGGATTTGATTGGTGGACTTTTCCTTCGCTGGATAGGTCAGTTGGACACCACGCAGCGTCGAACTTTCTCCTGGAAATTTCATCAGAGCGGCGGCGGCGGCGGTTACTGAATTTGGGGGAGGCTGTTAGTAAGTGGGTGGGTCGTGCTCTGGCGCTCGTTTCTTCCCACCACTTTCGAAGTCAGCAATGTCGGTGTTGGCACAAAACTCTCGCGATTTGCGCAGAGTTACAAGAGGTGCATGTAATCATAATATCTTGGTTTCAAATTCCAGATTTTTGTTACTAACTCTAGTTCAAAATAATGACAATACAATTTAAGGGGATCTTGTATATTAAGCATAACTAGTTAACCCGTGCGAAAATTTCGCACTTTCACGCTATCAGGGAATAAGTATGTTAAGGAAACGGTGTAATTGGGTTTTAAATAGAGAAGAAGGTGTATCATAGAGTACTTTCTTTATACTTGTTTTCTTTCAATAATATACAAAACATATGAATACAATACAGGCAAGAGAGTTTATCGAAACTTTTAAGTCAAATTAATGGGTAAATAGTGAAATTTGAGATTGAGATTGTATTTTTCGTCAGAAGCCGGTGATTCAACGTTTAAAATGATACCTTATTTATCACTGTAGGTGCAGTATTAACGGAGCATATACGGAATGACAGAAAAAGACCTTTCTGTAATAATATATATGATTGGCCAAAATGTTTTAAAAGTAGTTTTCCCATTTAAATACATATCAATAGCCGAAGTAAACGCCTCCGCAAGTAAAGCTTTCTTTTCATACGAAAACTGTATTTGCATGGAAAAGAGAGTGCCTTTACGATTACTAATAACCATTTTTAAATTAATAACCGAGCGTTAAGCGGAATCATGAGATTGTGGGGAATATAATCGGAGGAAAAATAGAGGGAAAAGACTCAAGAGGTTTTATCCAATGGATTTAGAACATTGATCAAATAAAGAGAAGGGAAGTGCGTCCGGAGAACCACCGAGGGAACTAAGCATTGGATAGGGAAGGATGGAGGGCGCTGCAGTCAACCGAACTTAGGATTGGACGGTCAATGTATGGAGTGGGAATCGTCACTAGCATTTTCGGGCGTCATTTTATGGAATCTATTCACGTTTAAATGAAAGCAGTAATCCGGGTTTTGATGTCAAACGTCGTCTTCTGCGGAAGAATCTCACGGACATTGATATTTAAATACGAGTGTCTGTTTAAAGGATGAAAATGACGTTTTACGTCGAAACCCGAGTCGCGCTGTAATAAAAAGTTTATTTTTTTTATTATTTTTTTTTATTTTAAAGAAAATGGTACACATTCAGCAATGTTGCCAATTTAAAGTGCACTTATAAAAATGACACAAAGAGAGACACACGCTAACAACTAAAAATCAAACAATAACAAAAACAACAAAGCCAAGATGAAAGCAATTTGCAGATTATGGACTATGTTTTATAGTTATTTTTTCCGAAAATATGAGTTGAGGCCAAGTCAGTGAAATGTTTAGGGGATAGAGAAAAGGGGTCAATGTCAGTAGGGAGAGAATTTATTAGGGAGGAGAGACGGAAGAAAAGAGGACGTTTAATTAATGATAATCTGGGTGTGGGCATGTGGAGTAGTGAGTTAGTTCGGGTAGGACGAGAAGGTACTCTGATATTGATGGTAGAAATGAGATCGGGACTGTATACGTTTTTGGCTGAATCACAAAGTTAACGTTTTCATTTCAATTGAATCACCATGTAAAAATTAATTGTAAATTTCAGAATACCGAAATTCATCAAATGGATATACAGCGCAATACCAATAAAAGTCATTCAGGCCAATTATGGCCCACCCAAATTTTTTAGTTATTAGACATTCTAACCGCTTCAAAGGATCGATTTAGGGGTCAAATTTCCGAAGTGATCGATTCATCATTTCAGTCGTTATGAGGTAAAAGGCACCCTTTTTTTTATCTCTAGGCCCAACAGGCCCCTAGCCTTGCACCACCTCTGATAGACCCTTCTATGACTTAAAAAAAAATAATGCAAATATCTCCGTGTACAAAATATTGCAATGGTAACATTCTACAACCCTTGGAGGATCCACATTGGGATCCTTTGAGGCCTTCCCAGAGCTATCATCTATCTATGCGGAACATTTAAACATAAGAAGTTAATGGATTATACTTTGCGAGGCAATAAAGATCATGGGTCATTCTCGGTGAGATCATCTAACAACATGTGCACTCCCAACACGGATTTACTCCAATTTTTTTACATATGCATATATTCTCAAATAATTTTTTTCAGATTATTTTCCACCAAAATTTATCAAAAAAGAAAAAGCCTTTTCCAAATCCAAGATTTTTTCCACATTGATGAGACACCGATGTCGTTCATATCTCCCCATACACCTACAATTTTATTCCAAAGAAAAAGCTGAAGCGGTGTTTTCAGACAAGGTAACACACAACGTCCTTAACTTGAGTTAGAAGGAATCCAGCCAGTCAGCAAGTACGATTCATCTACATCTAAATCTACGAAGTACCGTGCAAGCCACCACTAGGGTGTGTGGCACGGGGTGATTCCACACCAGGCGTGCAGCACCCGTCCCAGCACAAAACGGGACCTCGCACGTTCCCCCTGGCCGCTAGGCACAGGCCAAAAAGCAGTCAGGAGAACAGTGCGCAGTCAAACCAGACTCTGGGAGAGTGATACGTAAATGAACATGCAAACATACAGAACAATGCTAAAGACACATCTAGTGGTTAATATTACTGATACTGTTAATTTATGAATGCTACGAGATACTACTTCATGTAGAGAACAAAATTATGCCGGACATATCAAGCGGTGTGAAGTGCTAATAATGATGTTGTGTTATTAAGCACAAGTGAAAATTCTACTCTACCTGTTGAGGTGGGAGTTTCATATGATTGATCCATCGCAACTATTATGATCCCTTATTGTGCATGGGAAAAATGACATTTTAAATATATCGGTTCTGCAGTCAATTTCCTTTATTTTATTCCTGTGATCCCTTCTACCGTAGTACGTTGGCTCTAGTAATATATGTTGAACGTCCGGCAAAATATTGTCTGCTTCGAGTTCGCGCAAAATATTAAACCTGTATTTCTCCATTCGTTCAGTTAGAGATTCCCACCCAAATTCCTTCAACAATTCGGTAACACTGCTAAGTTTATCGCAACAACTTTACACAAATCTTGCTGCTCTCCGTTGTATTCTATCTATTTCTGAAATTAGTCCTACTTCGTAAGGGTTACATATGCTAGCGGCGTACTCCAAGTGAGGTCTCACAGGTGAAAAATAACATAGCTCTTTAACCTTCTCGTCACATTTCTCTAGTATTAATTTAATAAATCCCAATTTGCGACTAACCTGTCCTAAGATTTCCCGGACGTGTTTCCCCCAAGACAGGTCCTGAGTAAGGGTCACACCTAAGTATTTAACTGACTTTGCATGTGATTAGTTCGTTTGATTAATTGCGTACGTTTCGTTGACTGAGTTATTCATTTTCCAAAAATTTATAACAACGCACTTTTTAAAATTCTCTATCAACTGCCAAGTATTGCGCCATTTTTTATAGCATCGAGGTCTTTTTGTAACGCAATCCTGTCAGACTCATTGCCTATATCCCTGTAAAACACTGCGTCGTCTGCGAAGAGGCAAATTTTGCTCGTTAAAACAATAGTGATGTCATTAATATACAAAAGGAATAATAAGCCACCGATGGCACTTCCCTGGGGTACACCTGATGTTACTTTCACTACATCTGAACTAACGCCATCTAGGACAACCCTCTGTTCGCGGTGGGCTAAGAACTCTCTCATCCAACATATTACCCCCTGCCACACACCCCTGACGTGACTTGAAGGGTATTTTTTAGATGTAGATGTTTTAGATCAACTTAACGAGTACCTTCGAATGAGGGACTTTATCAAAGGCTTTTTTTGTAATCTAGAAACATTGCGTCTACCTGGACGAGCCTTTCTCCTTTTCGAGAGGAAAGAATGTCTTAAAGAAAGAAGTACAACTGGGCTTCACAAGACCTGGCCTCTTGGAATCCGTACTGATTTTGCGTTAACAAGTTTTGACTATTCAAATACCACATAATCGAACTGGCAATTATATATTCCAATATCTTGCAGGAGATAGAGGTAAGGGAAATCGGTCTATAGTTATTGGGCTCTTCCTTATCACCACTCTTAAATATTGGTGAAACGTTCACGATTTTACAATCGTTAGGAACACGATGTTGTGTTAGAGATTTTTCAAATATTATTTTCAGGTTCTGATGCTAGTACTTCATAAACTTGGGCGGGAATTTGATCTGGATCTGGTGATTTCTAGTACAGTACGCAGAGTCATATTTTCGATAAATCCGCACATAATTCCTTACTCTAGGAGATTTGGCATGTAGGTAAGTAGTTTAAGGCGTGTAGAATTGGGAAAAAATTGTTTCGCAGATTTCGCTTATCATTCAAATTCTTCGCTTACAATTTCATTCGATAAAAACTTTCTGTTCCTATCACTTCATCAGCGTCCGTGCTCCCAATGAAGATGGTGAAAATCAGCGACTTTGTTTTTTATACTACGGCAACGACCACAATGGAAATAGAATCTCTTGGATACGACTTACATGTCCATTTTTTTATAGAATGTTATATCATTAATGGCACTCGTTTTTGATGTACCTGAGCCGCAATTTATATTTCTTCCGGATAGTAAGCCATTCTGAATTAGAAAAAAGCTCTCATTCCTACCAATACCCCTTTATTTAATAATCCACTACATGATCTACTCCCCGCCCTACTCTCTACCCTTAAGAGGCCTGCAGTGATCTAAGATACTACCAGCTGCACACCTAGCTGCCTCGGCCGTGTAATGTACACCAAAGCGATAAGGGGTAAATTTAACTCTTCTCTTTAAAATAGAAGAAGTAGGGTAGGAGAGACAAAAAGTGAAGGGCCATCGACTGAAGTCCTAGCAAATGAGATTCGTCCGGACTCGCTAGGTCCCTCACTCGAGCGAAATAGCAAACACGGCGCATATGCGTCCGCTCTATCTAGGTTTTTTAGTAGGAATGATTGACCTAGAACGCGTCGATACTACAGATAAGGAAACAAGGATTCTCGTGCTCAGTCACAGGCGGTACTACAAGCATACTACCCGAATCGCTGAGAAGTACTAGCCATGTATGTATGTACTAGCATTTGAGGTAAGGATGTTCCACAAATCTTACACCAGGTGTTTTTCGGCTGGTTATCAGTCCTTTTACAATCAGAATTTCATTTTTTGTTTCATTCATTTTGTCTCTCCTACCCAACATTATCTTCTGAAAGATTTAAATAATGGCTAAATTTACAGCGTCTTCATCCTTGAATCTTTTTCATAGCCATAATTGGTGTAAGTAATCCCTAATCAAGCATCGCCTCTTTCTGTAGTAATGGATATAAGGGCAGAATATGCACACACCCATAGTAAAGAAATAGATTAGAATGTTCTCGGAAAAAAATCAAATCCGCCACGAGCATGACAGCTGGTTATATTGTACACTAACTTAATCAGTTTTACCGCCAACTATTTATTTTAATAAATTCCAAATTTTGTAAATACAAAAATATTTTGGCAGTGCCTGTATTTCATATTTCTTCCAACCCTCGAGTTTTTGTTGATGTAAATTTTGAATAGCAGTAAACACCGAGAATGCTTGTATAAATATGTATTTGACCGCCGCTGTTGGCAAAAGCGTGACTAATCTCGTTTGCGCGCTTGTAGCCTTGAAGTCCCCTTCTCCGCGAGTTTCCTCCGATCTGTTTGACCTCGTTGCACGGTGACATCATCCTCGTCAAAATATTCAGCCAGCGAATAAATGGTTAATAGCAGCCAGAAGATGATCGCAAACTAATAGTGAGAAATGCTGTTCAAACGAAGTGCTATGTGCGCCTTTTAATTGAAATAAAATATCATGTTATCTAGCTTACTTCACTTATTCGTTAAACACGAAAATGCAAGGACATTCCAATTTTATTTTATATATTTTATTACAGAAAGGTCTTTTTCTGTCATTCCGTATATGCTCTGTTAATACTGCACCTACAGTGATAAATGAGTTATCATTTTAAACGTTGAATCGCCGGCTTCTGACGAAAAATACAATCTCAATCTCAAATTTCACTATTTACCCATTAATTTGACTTCAAAGTTTCGATTTTTCCATGTCGATTCCATCGTGACCAAATTTTCGATAAGACAGTTGTATGTAGCACTTTCTAGAGTTCGCACTTTCCGTGATATTAAGTTTGCGTTAAAGAAACTTATAACCAAAAAGTTACAGACGACAACATTGTTGCTTCTAATATTGTCTTTAAAGAAGTTTTGTAAATTTCGTGCCATTATTCAGTAACAGACGTCATGGTTGTTCCTACTGGTACCAAACTCTCTTGCCTGTATTGTATTCATATGTTTTGTATATTTTTGCAAGAAAACAAGTATAAAGAAAGTACTTTATGATACACCTTCTCTATTTAAAACCCAATTACACCGTTTCCTTAACATACTTATTCCCTGATAGCGTGAAAGTGCGAATTTTTCGCACGGGTTACCTAGTTTTCTTTAATACTTGTTAATTTAATGGTAACCAATCAATTTACTCGGACAGCGTCATACTTATAGATGACAGATCTGAATCTCAGGAAAGTTTGATTTCTTTCTCTAGGATTTCCTGATGCAAATCATCTTTGTTGGTGGTTGTTCGGGATTCCGACCATGTCCGACTCTCCATTGCTGCCGACGTTTCGATGAACGAGTCATTCATCATCCTCAGGGCATGAAATGAAAGGCACAGGGGACGATGAACGACTCCTTCATCGAAACGTCGGCAGAAATGGAGAGTCGGACCCGGGAGGTTATTTTTTAAACTCACCTTTTTAGTGACTCTTAGTAGTGGAAAGGCGGGAGATACGTTTCCCTCTCCTAATGATCGGCTCACGAACGGTTCGTCAATTGTCGAAGCTTCAATTACCTTATATATCAAATAAAAGATGCCGAGACTAGCGAATACCCAGATTGCTCAACACCTTACGGAAGATATATCTTACACTGTACATACCACGAAAATCTAAATACAGTCAAAACTACAAGCGACATGTAAGCGATCACTCAATATTTAAAAAAAAATTAAGTGCATCTAATTGGTGTTCGATTCACAAGCACGGGAAATATCTACCAAGAACGTAGATTTTAAGGCAATATTTGTTAAAATTATGGTATAAATAACTGAATTCAAATCTCCATACACTGTCGGATAGGCACACGAAAACAAAGGTATCAGCAACATTGTTTGGGAAATATTGATGCGAAATATATACACAGATAATTCAAGCTAATAATAACATAAGCATTTCAAACAAAGCATACCTTCAAGTGCCCAATATATTGGAGTTGAAAATGCTGAAGTTCTTCACGTTTAGCAAATTACAACGATTCGATTTAAAATCGTTTGTATCTTTCGCGCTCTTGTTTATTTTCCAACTCAAGCTTCAAGTGGAAACGATGGTGGCTCCATGTCACGTTCTTTATGACAGGTGAGATGGAACTAATGGCAGACAGAGATAATGAAACGGATCAAGAGTCGAAAGATACGGATCAGAGCGGATGAATCGTCTAAAAGACCAGCACACACTAAAGTGAGATTACAAAATAACCCCCCCGGTCGGAAACCCGAACAATCACCAACATCGCTATATGCCGGAAAGCCTTAGATCTTTCATCATATTATCCTTACCCTTTATTTTGAAGCATAATTAGAGTAGAACAAGAATTAATAATAATATTTGGCATATAAATTAACATTTTCAATAGCACAAAGTTAGTAGTCGTTGATTTTACATGTTTTACTAAAAAGTGGTAAAAACATTGCTTAGAAACAATCATTTTACGATACAATTCCTTCCTTCGTTCTTCCCATTGAGCGCTCTATCAAGAAAGCAATCCTCGCGTCATCATTCAATTACGTACTATAGGTGACGATCTACATCGACGAAGTACCGTACTAGTCACCCCGGGGGAATGTGATACGAGGTGATACCACATCAAGCACGCAACAATCGTAGCAGTTCAATGTCGCTCTATCCCGGCCGCTAGAAGAAGTCCAAAAAGCAGACAGGAAAACATTGCACGGACAAACCAGGAACTACCAAACTGCTACGTAGGTGAACGTGCTATTGTAATACAATATTTCAGATACACGGCCGAGGCAGCTAAGTGTGTAGCTGGTAGTATTTTAGAGCACTGCAGGCCTTTTTTAGGGTAGAGAGTAGGGCAGAGAGTAGATCATGTAGTGGGTTATTAAGTAAAGGGGTCACCGTAAATATTGGTAGAAATGAGAGCTTTTTTCAAATTCAGAATGGGTTAATATCCGAAAGAAATAGAAACCGTGGCTCAGGTACATAAAAAACGATTGCCATTAATGATATAACATTCTATAAAGAAAGGACTTTTAAGTCGTATCCCAGGGATTCCATTTCCATTGTGGTTGTAAATTGCCGTAGTATAAAAAACAAAGTCGCTGATTTTCACCATCCCATTGAGAGCACGGACGCTGATGAAGTGATAGGAACAGAAAGTTGGTTATCGAATGAAATTATGGATACCGAGATCTTCCCAAAATCATATGCAATTTACAGAAAAGACCGAAGAGCGAGAACAGGAGGAGAAGTATTTATCGCAGTCAAAGATGAGTTCGTCAGCAGAGCCGAAATATTTCCAGATAATGGCTTAGAAAGTGTGTGGTGTTCCATTAAATGCTCAACAAAAAGAATTTTTATTTGCTCATATTATAGACCACCCATTCAGGCTAAAATCAGTCTTAGAATTGGACAGAAAGGTGAAACGTCTCAAACGTCAAATTAACGAAAATAATATAAGTATCGGTGGTGATTTCAACGTTCCCACGATTGACTGGAAGACACAGAGTTCCAAAAATGTCGGCAAAGATAAGGAGTTGTGCGACACTGTACACATTCACATCTAGTTCCTTACATCAATTAGCCACAACATCGACCAGAGGAAACAGCGTTCTAGATTTTTTGGCGATTGATATACGCGAAAGCGTCCTTATCGTAGTAACAGTGAAAGGAATTAGTGATCACAAAGCAGTAAAACGCTAGATTCCATATAAGTTCTGACAAAAAGGCACCCATAAAGAGGAGGGTATACTTATTTCACAAGGCGGATTTCGAAGGTTTAAAACGAGAACTATTGGCTTCGAATAAAAATGTAGTGATATTAGTGAAAACCGTTGCACTGACTATACATGGAATGCTTTTCGTAGCATCACACGACTAGCCATAACTAGCGCAATACCAAGTAAACTTAAAAAGGTCAGTACTGAACCTAGGTGGTATAATGCGGACGTCCGAAAAATCTCTCAAGCGACAACGAAACTGGCACGCAAAAATTAAGAACGCACATCAGGATCTCCCTAAAGAAGAGTATAAGAAGTTACGCGAAAAATACAAGAAAGCAAAAAAATCAGCCAAGGCGGCCTTTCAAAAAGCATAAACGGAATTCAAAAATAAAATACTGGGCGAATATTATGAGGATAACCCAAAGGCATTTTGGCCATACTTGAGGGAGTTTCAAGACTGCTAATTAACAGTAACGTCAGTAAAGAACAATCTAGAAGAAAGTGCGAAAAACAAATTAGATAAAGCAAATATCGTCAACACCTTTTTTTAAAGCGTCACTACAACATGCTCTCCAAAATACACCGCTACAATGCCTAGGCTATATAAGCACCCAATGCAGTCTATTAATATCTCTACATCTACAAAATAAACTGCAAGCCACCTAAAGGGTGTGTGGCAGGGGGTGATTAATCACCAACATGCATTGCACTATACCCTAGAGTTAGTGTAACTACGGTTAATAATGCATTAGCATAAATCGCTAATGCTTGTCACGAGGCAAAGCCTCACAAGCATGTACTACACTACACACATTTCACAAATGGAGAGGTACCGTTAATGCACATTGCAACCACACAAATGGACAGAGGCTCAAGAGTCATGCCGAAAACATGCACGGCGTGCTCTTAGTACTAGGTAAAAGATAAGGATTCAAGCATTAGGGAGTACTACTACTACTAAGAGCTACAATACCTATCGAAAAAACTAGTTAAAAGTCTCATTGGTGGCTGTTATGGTCCCATATTGTTCGCGGGAAAAATTACATTTTACATCTGTCCGTTCTACAGTATAGTTCCCTAATTTTATTATCATGATCTGATCTACCGTAGTATGTCGGATATCGTTAAATATTATCAACGTCGTCAGAGAATAAATCGGTTTGGAATTTACATAGTGATTGAGTCTAAATTTTAATCGACTGTCTGAAAGCTTTTCCAATCCCAGTTGCTGCAAAAGATAAACACTAACGAGATTACCATCTTGCCGATCTTCGCTACACGCATGCTAAGTCTTCGAGCCTATCTCATAAGGATCCCAAATACTGGCAGCGTATTCCAAGTGGGATCTAACGAGGGAGAAGTAGCTGATTTCACTAACTTTATCGTCGCACTTGCCAAATACTCTTTTAACAAATCCCAATTCACGACTAGCTTGACCGGTATTTCCCGAATATGTTTACTCCACGAAAAATCAGTCGTCAGTTTAACTCCAAGGTATTTAACCGATTCTACAGTCATTAATTCGCTTTTGTGTATGCAATAGCATCGCACCACTCCTGTATTGCCTCGACGTCTTTAGTTAGCGCTTCCTTATCATTAAAGCTACGAAATTCTCTATACACCACTGCATCGTCTGCAAATAATCTAAGCCTACTCTAAACTGTTTCACTGATATCGTTTATTTACAAAAGGAACAGAAGTGGGCCTATGAAACTGCCCTGAGGGAGACCTGATGTGACTTTTACTTATTAGAGATAGCGTTGCCTAATACAACCCTTTTAACGCAATTGCTTAAGAATTCTCCAACGCAGAAAATTACGTCGTCGTCTAACCCGTAGTACTTTAATTTCATGACTTACTTTCATTGGTAAACTTTATCAAATGCCTTAGTAAGGTCAAGATAAATTGCGTGACCTGGAACGTTATGTTCACCCGATACTAAAATATCGTGGGAAAAAGTGCTTACTGAGTTGGGCAAGATCTTCCCTTTCCAAATCCGTGTTGCGTTTTTATTAACAAGTTCTGCATGTTGAGGTGTCTCTTAATTGAACTTGAAAGAGATAGATATGTAAAAAATATCGGTCTGTAGTACGATGGCTGTTCCTCATCACCGCTTTTGAATATGGGAGTGACATTTGTAATTTTCCAGTTCATGGGTACTTTGTGTTTGTTGATGGATTTACTAAATATATTCTGCAAGTAGGGTGCTATTTCACAAGATTATTCTCTATACACGCGGGCAGGAATTTCTTCAGGACCTGGGGATATATTTGGACTTAAGGATTTTAGCAAGTTTTCTATTCCGTGAGTGCAAACATCGATAGGCGGCATCTTTTGCTGGAAGTGATCATTTACATTCCCGGATGTAATCTGTGATGACTTGATGAACACATTTTGAAAGTAGGAGTTTGCTTTTGGATTATCCTGTAACTGTTCCATTAATGTTTTTCTTTTAAAATCCATGAATGCATTCCGAAACGCTTCATTTGCAGTGAATTTAGACAATTTGTATTTTTTTATTATTAAATTGTGATCATCAGTGGACAAATCTGTACGGAGTTTTATCATCTTGGCGTGGCATACTCTCTGTCGTCTTAACGATTTTCTCACTTCTGCATTGTACCATCTTGGTTCGCTACCCTCTTTTTTTTACTTTAATTGGAATATATTTTCTGTTCCCCGAATGTACGATCGAATTAAAAGCTTTCCAACAACCCTCTGTGTCAAACTTTACGCTTGATTCTTGGAAGTCGGGAAGAGAATTTTTTGATGACTCTTGAGCGCATTGAAATCAGCTTTATTTTTAATGTAGAACATTCTTCTTGGTTTAAATTGCTTTATGATATTCAAATAGAACTTTGCAGTAACTACTCCATGGTCACTAATGCCCTCAACAGTGTTTACCTTAATTACTTGTTGCGGTATATTTGTTGCCAATAAATCAAGAATATTGTCCCCTCTGTTAGACTTCGTAGCTATCTGATGTAGGGCATTTGATGAGAACGAGTACAGCAGGGACTCGCAGATGTCTTTGTCTCTTTCCGCTGGTATGTAACTGTAGGTCCTCCAATCTATAGAGGGCGTATTGAAAAATTCACCTATGATTAAATTTCTTTCGGTGTTCCTGGATGTGATGTACTTTATTTGTGTTTCGAGTTTTAAAATTGAGGTGTGGTAGGAGTTAGGTGGCCTGTAATATGCGCACACGAATATTGTTTTTGATTTAGGGCATCTAATAGAGCACCATACAGATTCTAGGCTGGTTAAAGATCCTCCAGCCTCTCTCCTCGGCTGGGGGGGGGGGGAGGAATCCTTCCCCCCTCCCCCTCTCATTCCACCCTCCCTTCCTCGACCGCCTTCTAAGTGGGACGGGTGAAATTCTGCCATCGCCGCCATGCTTTCGAAAGACTCCGGCGCAGAAAATTGCACCGGCTGTGAGTTTGGAGTTCCTTTTAAGAGCCTGGTAACCATACAGGGGCCCTCCGACATAACTACGATCCTCTCGCGTCCGAAGAGCGATCGGAGGACATCGTGAATTTACTTTCATTGCTTAAAATAGCAATATGTTCTCAAACTTGCATAATTCTCTATTAACAGATGGGCGAACGGTATTTTCTAGGGACTTCAGGCTGAAGATCGCCTCAAAGTGCAGTCCTTCCGCTTTACTGTTCGATACTGAAACTTGTATATGCCAGGATTAGGCTCCGTAAGTGTAAGTTAAATATAGCGGGTATGAGTTAGGTGCCTAAGAAGAGCTATTGGTAAAAGTAGATTGGATATGGTGAGGAATGGGTGGGTCAAGAAAAAAAATGGAATAGATGCTCCGGCGATAGACTTATATGAAAGGAGCGTGCTTCATCGGTTGGCCATGGCAAGAGAATGCAAGAGAATGGAATTGCAAAATAGATTCATGATAGAAGAATGCGAGATGAAGGGATAGATCGAGTCAGTGCTGGGTTGATGAGGTGACTGAGAATATTGAGAGTAGGAATAATAGGAGTCTTACATCTACATACTACCCCGCAAGCCGCCTCAATAGGCGTGTGGCGGGGGGTGTTAGGACACCAGCCGTTGACATATAAAAAGGAAACGCACTAATGAAATTACGCCTAGCATTTATTAAAGTCCCTTATTGTTCGGGGGAAAAACGAATTCCCATAGTACCTATCCGTTCGGCAAAATATCTCTCTTAATTTATCGTTTCTGTCGGACCTGGAAATATAGTGGGGTTCTAATATGATGTTCTCTGTGTCGCTCTTAAAGATATCTATTCTTAATTGCTCAAGTAATATAAGTCTAGCGCGCAGCCTCCGAGTCTCTAGCAGCTCTTAAGAACAGGAGAGCGTACACTGAGCAATAAATGAATTAAACGGAAGCTAAAGAGGTGTGCATGGATAGGGCAGTATGGTGGAAATAATTGAAAACAAAGAGCCAATTACTTAGGCCTAAAACCAAGAGTTAAGCCCGTTTAACAGAATGCCTCCTGCGATGAGAGTACGGCGTGGTGAATGTATACATGCGGGCAACGGCCTCTGCCACGCCACCGGTTAGTCCCGATCATTCTCCAAAGTTAAGGATCTTTGGGCTCGAGATCATCCTCCGTAATTTGTCCAAGTGCTGTTGCCCCTGCCTACATGTGGCAGAGGCAGGATGAGCGGCCTTAGCCGTCCAAGCACGTTAAACTTAAATAATACCACTGTGTATGCATGCACAATTTAACGTTTCTCCCAAATGGTTGGTGCAATTCCAAGTGAGGAGTTAATCATAGCTACTGAGCTGTCCCCAGCTTATATTCCCAATTCAGGGTAGCTTTAAACATTCCTTACAATTGTTTTTTGCCATTATGTCTCTTGAATACTAAGGAAATAAGTGAAAATGATTTTGCAATATCATAACATAAAATAACCTAATTAAAAAGTTAAACTTTCTTAAGTCAGTGAAGCGCCAGAAAGAACAGCCGATTGCTAAATACGAGCGGCATCTCTTCAAGGCCACTCGGCAACCCTGGATCGTTTAAGGCAAGTGTCGCACTCACTTTTCACATGAACCCCATAAGAACGGCTCGAGGTTCTCCAAATGCAAAATCACTCAACAGCTTTGGGGTACTAATGCTTCTCCGCATCGCGGTATGAGCGACGGCTTATCGAAGGCCTCTCCTTTGCACGACATAAGGAGGAACGGGCCACGCGAGAAGACCGGGCGGGGCGGCCCCGTTTTCCGCGCGGACCGAGAGAAGCGGGAGTCGTCCAGAAAAGCGCAGACCACATTCCTTCGCGACGGAGTATGGCAAGCGGGTAGTCGCGGGTGGGCCGCATCATACGTGATATTCCCTGGATCGAGAAGGCGGCGAACGGAATCTGGTCGACTTTTCGGGCGAATCTGGCATTCCGCAATTTTTCTCGAAAACTCACAGAGGCATTAGACGACGGAGTTGTTTTTTCCGTCGCAAACTAATGCATTGCTTCATAACTTGTGCCACCAAGAAAGTATGCGACTCGAGCACGAATCAAGCCGTTTGAATCGAATGATATTATTCGATGGAGAAGAAGACATTATCAGCATCTTTCAGTCAATAAATACGACTCTTTACGGTGAACGCGAACGCAAATTACTTCCTTCCCACTTTCTTCTTAGTATACTCATGTAATATATATTCTCAGATCAAAATGCACACTGGTGTTTTTTCCATATGATTCCTGTCACTTAGCATTCTGAATACTCTCCAGCAGTATCTTAAGGTTGCAGATTTTCCTTTTACCAGTAACTCACTGGAGAAGAAGCAGAAATGATCTTCACAGGAAATTTAATTACATATCGTACTTGAATAATTCAGTTAAAATTACAGGAAGGGTTTTCAGAACACTGCAAGTTATCCTTATTATATTGTTGAAATTACATTTCCCTGAAGGATAACAGACACTTGGAAATTCGTTCAGTAGCAATAATTTTTACGAGGAGGTAGGAAATAAGGCAAGTAGTCGTAAATGATTGCTATGTCGAGGAATTTGCAGTTAGCTACGGTTGACGATTGTCGTGTGCATTTTTCGTTTCCCTCCTAAGTATTTTGATGTAGAAGGGATAATTCGGTATGTGTTTGAACAGCAAATTTGTACAAGTGCCAATAAATAGCTCATCCAAGTCCACCACTTTATTCCTACATAATTCTTCACGTTGACGCACTTCAAATCTGCCTGATGTATTCCATTCTAGGTCTTCCTACGAGAGGAAAAAAGAAAGTGCAGATTAAATTTAAAAACCGTGGATCATGAAGGAGAATACCTTGAATATGCAGCGAGCATATGGGATCCGGTGCAGAAAGACTTAATTCGGGAACTTAATAAAATACAAAGGAAAGCTGCGCGATTCGTCAAAAACTGCTACGGGCGTACAGACAGCGTTACACTGATGTTAACCCATTTAAACCCAAGCGGTCGAAAACGACCAGGGTGCCATTTTATCCCAAGCGGTCGAAAACGACCTTGGGGGAATTTCTTGGCTCTACACGCCGGCAATCCCCCAATGTACCTACAATGTAACTTATATGTAACTTTAGATATCTGGGAACGATGTGGGGTAGAGACAAATAAGTTAGTGTGATAGAGATTACTGGCTCGTGAACTTCGGCAAGCGTTTTCTTCCTTGACATGTCAGGAAAAATGGCTCGTTAAGTCTTGTATTTTCTATTTGTGCAGGATAAAATAACTTATTTTATAAAACAAATAGTCTGTTTTGTTGTACAAACGCGAAGTACATATTTATATAGAGTATTATTGAGCCTAGAGCCTGTTTATAGTTAAGTGGTCGTTTTCGACCACTTGGGATAATACATGCTATACTTGCTCATTTTTCGTAGCGTATCGCGTTATGAAGGATTTGTTGGCCCGTTGTTTTGGCCATGGGTTTCAGACTACCCACCACTCTGAAAGAGAAAAATTCTGTAAATGCTTTGTAACATATTTTTATTGCCGTTCAGCCTATTAGTTTTATGTTATTATGTTCATACACTCACAACTAAGTACATGTTTTCTGTTTTGTTTAGCGGGAAATGTCTCACAGCCGCGGAAATAATAGAGGAGTGTGAGCGCTTGAGTGACGATGCTATTCCTGATTCCATTTATGTATTGCCTCCAATCCAAACTTCAGCTGAGACTGACGAAGATTCTGGAGAGGAGGACGATTTTGATCCAAATAGATTGAACCGTAACCAGTTGACGGCTCCGGCGGAAGTGTCCTTCGGTGAACGTGAGGATAAGTGTGATGAAATACAATATGACGAAGGTGCAAATGCTCTTAAGAAGCTGAAAGTTAGTGAATGGGTCAAGGGAGATATCAGTGATGTGAATCCTATACCAGTGCCAGCAGATAAATGTTTTCTCCCTCCTCTAACAATTTCGGAATCCTCCGAGGCAATCGACTTTGTAAAATTATTTCTCAATCAAGAAATAGTCGAGGATTTGGTGAAACACACATCAATGTATTCCTCTCAAAAAAACAATACCCTCCATGTAACTAATGATGATATGTACGCATTCATAGGGATTTTACTTCTATCGGGTTACAATTCATGCCCTCGCCGAAGAATGTATTGGGAAAATAGAGCAGACACCGAAAATGTGCTTGTGAAAGACACCATGAGACGGAATCAATTTGATGAATTATTTCGCCATTTGCACGCGTGTGATCATTTAAAATTAGACGCCAGTGGTAAGTATGCTAAGGTTAGGCCACTTGTTCATAAAGTTAATGAGCTTTTCATACGATTTGCTCCATTAGAGAGTTTTGCATCAATTGATGAATCCATGATAAAGTATTTCGGAAAGCATTCGTGCAAGCAGTTTTTGAAGGGAAAGCCGGTACGTTTCGGTTATAAAGCTTGGTCGTTGGCTTTCAAATCAGGGTACTGTCTGCAATTTATGTTATACCAGGGAAAAGATTCTTCTAAAGAAAAGAATAAGAAAGAATTTGGCTTGGGAGGGTCCGTTATTTTCAGTTTCGTAGATTTATTGGAGGCTTCATACCCAGGATTTAAATTTTCCTTGTTTTTTGACAATTTGTTTACCAGCTCTAAAGTAATTTCACAACTCTCAGAAAGAGGAGTGGGTGCTACTGGTACTGTTCGTGAAAATCGAACGGAAAAATGCACCATCACGTCAAAGAAGGACATGAAGAAAATGGAAAGAGGAGCTATTGACAAATGCGTTGAAAAAGGAAGAAATATTATCGCAGTGGAATGGAAAGCTAACAATGCAGTTTTGCTTCTCTCAAACCAATTTGGCGTAGAGCCTTTATCAAAAGCAACACGGTATTCCTTGAAGGAGAAACGAAAAATTGAGATTCCCGAGCCAAATATAATTAAAATGTACAACAGATATATGGGTGGAGTGGATCAAATGGATAACCATATTTCCAATTATCAGATAGGTATGCGCGGCAAAAAATGGTATATGCCAATTTTGTTTTGGACCATAGATGTTTGCGTAAACAATGCATGGCTCGTCAGTAGGTCGTATGGGTGTAGGTGGGATAAGCTAGAGTTTTTACGTCAGGTTGTTGATTCACTCTGCAAAACCTATGGTACAAAGCGAAAAGTCAATGGTCCATTAAAAAGAAGTAGAGTAAGTCAGTATCAGAAAGAGTTGAGGGGGCATTTAGTGGTAACTGGTCAACCAAGAAGAAACTGTGTTAATTGTAAAAACAAAACTGTAACTGCTTGTGAAACGTGTAATGTCCCCTTACATGACAAATGCTTCATTCCATTCCACAACTAAATTATTATTAATAATATACTTGTTAATATTTAAATATTGGATGAAAGAAATAAAGCCTTAAGTTAGAAAAGATAATTTAAAAATGAGTTATGTTATTTGTAAGAGAGAGAAAGATATTTTGGAAAAGTGGGAGTTGACGAGTAAATTCATGTCCCATTATCCCAAGTGGTCGTTTTCGACCTCAGCAGAAAAACAATTTTACTGGCTACAATTTTAAATGTTCAGAGTTTATTTACCACTTGTGTATCATTTATATACATAATTAACTTCCTGTACACCAAAAACAAAATTTTAGAATTCTGGGCATTTGGAGGTATTACCGAGTGCACAGTTGTGGGCTTAAATGGGTTAAACGAATTAGGCTGGGAGCCGCTAGAGACTCGGAGGCTGCGCGCTAGGCTTAGATTACTTGAGCAATTGAGAATAGATATCTTTAAGAGCGACACGGAGAACATCATATTAGAACCCCACTATATTTCCAGGTCCGACAGAAACGATAAATTAAGAGAGATATTTTGCCGAACGGAAAGGTATGGGAATTCGTTTTTCCCCCGAACAATAAGGGACTTGAATAAATGCTAGGCGTAATTTCATTAGAGCGTTTCCTTTTTATATGTAAACGGCTGGTGTCCTAACACCCCCGCCACACGCCTATTGAGGTGGCTTGCGGGGTAGTATGTAGATGTAGATGTACATGAGATGATAATGAAGATCCAAGAGAGAAGGAAATGAAAGAGCGTAAATCCAGAGTTATACAATATATTATAATGTACCGGGAACTTAACAACAAGTTTAGAGGAGAAGCATGGACCGTAAGGGAGGCATGGTGAAGAGAACAGATCGACCCAAAAAGGAAAGAGGAGATGGATTGGTAAATTAATGGTACTGACAGGCGGTAGCGGTAGTAAGGGAAGAGGAATCGCAACGATAACAGACAAGACAGGAAAGTTAATCGTAGAACCACCAAAGGAGATCCAGGAGAGTTGGAAGGAATATGTTGAAGAGCTTTACGGTAAGTATACAAGGCCCAGTACGTTATACACAGAAAGGGAAGACGACATCGACAGAGATGGGGCATTAAACCACGTATTCTAGATAGTGAAATTGAAAGAGCTCTACGAGACATGAAAAGTAATAAGGCAGTAGGAATAGATAATATAATTGCAGCGTTTCTAACGATTTTGGGGGAGGACGGAAGAGGAGCTAGTACTAAGAAGCCTAGAATATGACAAAATGTTTTTGCTTGCTTTGTAGATAACTAGAAGGCGTTTGATAGGGTGGACTGGACGAAATTAATAGATGTGCTGAAGAATTTACGGTTCGATTGGAGGGACAAATATCTCATTGGGAATCTCTATACGAAACAGACGGCTTAGGTTAGGGTAGTCGATGTAGAATCAGGATGGGCCGTGATAAGACGAGGAGTGCCTCGTTCAAAACAGAATTAATACGAAGTAGAACCCTAAAGGTTTACCAGGTAATTTATATAACGATATGAGAAAACGTTTCCGGCGTAACTTTGGAAATTTTTAATACGCATATTGAAAAATCACTGGGTAAAATTCCACACTTTAATTACGAAATAACCGACTCAGTGCCATTTTCAATGCCTTGCCTTGAATATGGCACCAAGTAGCCGAAACCTGGGTCGGTTTTTTCGTAATTAAAGTGTGGAATTTTACCCAGTGATTTTTCAATATGCATATTAATATAACGGTATTTTTAACCATTGCAATTACAAAAACTGTCCATTGAAGGGAAATATTACTCATGAAGACATTTTTCAGATATACATATTGTTCAAAATTTACTTGCACATACAATGCCGTCCTTGTGTAGAAATATTCTTAGTATCGGGCTCGCCAATGACGTTCTAGCTTCACTGTAAAAGGGAACATGCGGTTAATGCCTTTAAGACTTTCTCATGATCTTTTCCTAACGGGCTTCGGTTTTGCCAACGAGGTGCAATGTCGCTGGACATCGTCGGGCGTCGGTATTATTGACTATCTTTCTCTTGCAATCTTTTTGCCGAGCCGCCCGTGGAAATTTCCAAGCCAAAATTCCTAAATTTCTTCACCCAAGCTATGCAGTATTACATCGAATTCCAAAATCACTTAGATATCTTCCCTAAAATATTTGTTTGTTTCCGTAACGCTAGTTAGGGAAGCTAGTTTCTGGTGAGCGGAAGACCTACATATTTGAAAATCTCGTCGCACAATATTTTCCTTCGTTTCCTTCATGGTGGCGTATTTGGAGAGAAAATTGCAATTATTTCCCGTGAAATTGTTTAAAAACTATACTTTTGCAGCTCCGTCTCCGTTCCAAGTCCAACGTTTGAATTTTTTTTTAAATCTGATCCCACGATTTTCAAGCACTCATTCTATGATTCATTAGCAAATGTCTCTACATTGGAAATTGATGGCAATGTATGGGAAAAACATTTACCTATCAATTAATGTTTTCACAAATGCCAATTTCATACGTCATCAAGTTCAAACAGATGTTTTGAGGCTTCGTTGAGCTAAAGACTCGATCTAAGGAGTAACACAGTGTTCGTCTGGGGCTGAAATCGCGAAAAATTTAATTTTGGATTCACATTCAGGCGTGTCACGCGTCTCGCAAGCGTTATACAGTTTACGTCCACGAAACGTCCACATTCAAGCGTAGGCGACGTCGTCGTGAGCGTCAACTGCAAATGGTGACACCTATTGGCGGTTGAATGGGAATTTTTCATTCAAGTATTCTACCAGCTGATTGGTAGGTTCTTGGACAGTCCCCATTCTGCATCCCAATTTCATAGATATTGTCTCGCTTTCCCTCCTAAGGATGGCGCGCTATTAGATCCCTCATCAATTCTTCATATCTCTCGTACCTCCTCTTATTTCGTCCAGAATTCCCATCCTCTTTCTTCCTCTTCCACGCTTCCCCAGTGTTCTCCCCTCTATCACTCTCTTCAACATGCCCTCTCCTCTCAAAACCTCCTCCATCCATCTCTTCTGCCTTCTCCGAACCTCTGCCACAAGCTTCCTCTACTCTCCGACCATATCCAATACCTCCTCGTTCGTCTTCCTCGCCATCCAGCTCACCTTCTCCATCCTTCTCCAAACCCACATCTCGAACGCCTCAAGTCTACGCACATGCTCCCTTCGCAATGACCAAGTTTCCGACCCGTATAGCGCCACGCTCCATATTAAAAATTTAACCAATATTTTCTTTACGTCTCTTCTCAGACCCCCCCTCATTAATTCACTTCTCTTCGAAAATGCTTCTTTGGCGAGCGCAATTCTGCATCTTGATTATCTAGGAGTTAGTTCGAAAATAGAGGTAGAACAATTTTCTTCATAAGATTATTCCCTACATTAAAAATATATCGCTGATGTATTGACTGAACAAAATGCTTAGATTTATATGTCGTAGGATAAAAAATTGCCAATCTTGGCATTGAACCTTAGTCCCTCGCGTTAGAAGTTGAACACGCTACCAACCAGTCTGCCAATGACATTTACCATTCTACCAATACATACCATTGTGTAGGAAACCCGGGTTATGGCCTGAGAATGTCTGCCACCACCTTGAGGAGTTTTTTCATGCTCATTTTCTCACTGTTCACTTATTGAGACCATTATTTGCACTAAAACGATTGTTAATAGCTCGTATCTGATCCTACTCCAATTTTTTGGCGGGCATTAACGGGGAAATCGTAAATTATAATGAATACTGCGACGGTGTCCCGTTGTCGCCTGGGATGTTTATGCACGAAAGTTAGCCCATAAAATTCTCAATGTGCCATCAATTATTATGAAGCACTATTACATATCAAGCACTCTCATTCATTCATTCAAGTATTCTACCAGCTGATTGGTAGGTTCTTGGACAGTCCCCATTTTGTATCCCAACCTAATAGAAATTGTCTCGCTTTCCCTCCTAAGTTATTAGATCCCTCTTCAATTCTTCATATCTTCTACCTCCTCTTATTTCGTCCAGAATTCCTATCCTTTTCCTTCCTCTCCCACGCTTCCCCAGTGTTCTCCCCTCTATCACTCTCTTCAGCATGCCCTCTCCTCTCAAAACCTCCTCCATCCATCTCTTCTGCCTTCTCCGAATCTCTGCCACAAGCTTCCTCTCCTCTCCGACCATATCCAATACCTCCTCGTTCGTCTTTCTCGCCATCCAGCTAACCTTCTCCATCCTTCTCCAAACCCACATCTCAAACGCCTCAAGTCTACGCACATCCTCCCTTCGCAATGACCACGTTTCCGACCCATATAGCGCCACACTCCATATTAAAGTTTTCACCAGCCTCTTCTTTACGTCTCTTCTCAGACCCCCCCTCATCAATTCCCTTCTCTTCGAAAATGCTTCTTTAGCGAGCGCAATTCTGCATCTGATGTCCTTACCACTAAACCCATTCGCCTCCAAAATACTTCCGAGATACGTAAACTGCTCGACCTGCTCTATCTTCTGCCCTCCCACCCTTATATTCAGCCCCGCCTTCTTACTTCTAGAAAATCTCATTACTTTCGTTTTCTTGTGATTGATCTTCATCCCATACTTTTCGCACTGCACCTCTAATGCATTCACCATTGACTGTAACCCTTTGGCCGACTGACTAACTAATGCTTGATCATCTGCAAATCTCACTGATTTTATCAGCTCCCCTCCTACCTTTATTCCTACCACCTCCTCCCCCCATGCCTCCCTTACCATTTCCTCTGAATACACGTTAAAAAGCAACGGAGATAGTGGGCACCCTTGCCGCACTCCCCGTCCTATCGTGGCCCATCCCGATTCTCCATTGGCTACCCTAACCTGCGCCGTCTGGTTCATATACAAATTCCGAATCAGACGCCTGTCCCTCCAATCGACTCCTAATTTCTTCAACACTCCCATTAATTTCGTCCATTCCACCCGATCAAACGCCTTCTCGAAATCTACGAAGCATGCAAAAACATCCTGCCCATACTCTAGGTTTCTTTCTACTAGCGTCCTCATCACCGCTATAGCGTCTCGCGTTCCCGTCCCTCTCCTAAACCCGAACTGGTCGTCACCCAGGTATTCATTTGCCTTCTTCTCTAGCCTTCTGTTTAGAATCCTCAGAACTACTTTGGCCGCGTGGGATATTAAGCTTATTGTCCTATAGTCTTCGCAAGTTTTTGCCTTACTCTTTTTCGGTATAGGAATTAGTACAGTCTTCGCGAAGTCTTCCGGCCACACTCCGTCCTCATAAATCCTACGAATAAGCGCAAAAAGTTTTCCTCTTCCGTTCTTCCCCATGCTCTTTAAAAACTCTGCAGGTATGTCATCTATTCCTACCGCCTTATTCCTTTTCATGTCTCTTAGAGCTCTTTCGATTTCGCTATCTAGGATACTCGGTCCGATGCCATCGCTGTCGATGTCATCTTCCCTTTCTATATCTAACCTATTGGGCCTTGTTTCTTTACTATAGAGATCTTCAACATACTCCTTCCACCTCTCCTGGATCTCTCTCGGTTCTACGATCATCTTTCCCGTCTTGTCTGTTATCGCTGTAATTCCCCTTCCCTTGTTACCACCCGTCAGTTCCTTTACTTTCCGATATAATGCATCTGCTCTTCCCTCTTTTTGGTATTTCTCTAACGCGTCGATCTGTTCTCTCCACCACGCCTCTCTTGCTTTCTTTGTTTCTCTTCTAAGCCTGTTATTAAATTCTCGGTATTTTCTCTTACCTAGCTCTGAGTTTACGCTCTTCCATTTCCTTCTCTCCTCCATCTCCCTGATCATCTCCTTCGTGATCCACGGTTTTCTAATTTTAGTTGCAGGCACTCTAGCAATGATTAATAGAAATGGACAATGCATGTATGCATGATAATAATATATTATATCCCAGTGAATCTTAAAAGTAAAAGGAAATAAGAGGTATATGAAAGCATTTTCCATAAAATGTCTTCAACGAAAAAGTCTTCGGGTCAATATGACCCGACTCGACCAATTTAGGCTTAAGGCTTGAAAAGTCGGCGGCACTGAAAGGATTGACCCAATGGAATACCAGAGTAACCTATGTTAATTGCATGCGCCGGGAAAGCATCTGATCTTATTTTACCATAAGGCTTTCCTGGCGACTTAAGTTCACGGTTTTCCATCCGGGTAAGAATGGCTCCATGAACTTTCGAAAGATGACTCTGCCGTCCTCTTCAGGACGATGAGTGGTTTCAATCGCCCAACACTCACTTATGAAGTAAAATTCTACATGAAGATCCAAGAGGTGGTATTGGAACGGTCTCCGCCACTTGAAGTCCCCGGTGATACCCCCATCGGGGAGATGCCAACGCAGGAATAAGTAATGTGGACACTCATTGAGGTCTCCAGGTAACAGGGGCTAACGTCTAAGAAGGGATCGTGTGAAGGACTTCGCCCTAAGGTTTTGAGGGTGGAATCCGAGGTCAGCATTGGGCTATCAGGTTTCGCAGGCTTCGGACTTCTTGTAGCCTCGATGGAAATTTCTGTGCACAGTGAAATTATGCATCTACTTCGTACGACTTTGAATAAAAGTGAGAAGTGTCTTAGACGGAAATTGGCTGCTTGCTAGTTAAGTTAGAAGAGCTGGTATAAAGTGGTTGGTACGATCTCATCCGTAGTCATGACTGATGCAGTGATCTGCAACTGCTGGTATTCTCCGGTTGTTTCAGAAGGATGCGTCGCTCATCCTCCTCCATCCTTGGACCGATTGAGCGGAAATTTGGCATGTAGATAGAAAATATATTTGGCTGTAACAAATATTACATTAAAAATCCCTCAGGGCCCACATAGACCCAATTATCGAAGACCCATGCTAAGCATTGGGTTCAGTGCAGTGGTTTCATTTTTTTATTTTTAAAATTACTTTCACACAAGATATAATAGGGCTGGGATTTTTTTAACGGATGGCTGAATAAATGAAGGTTTTAATTCTTTCAATCGATTTTCTTTTACGCTTCGTATTTGTCAGAACTTCATTTTTATAGCTGATACATCTCACATTTTTCTCTGAAATCAACAGTAGCATATTTCCTTGACAACCAGAAATTTGATTTTCAAAGGATATTCACGCTTATAGCATTTAATTATCACGTTTTCCTGCAGGCCCATGATAGCACGTAGAAAGAAAATCTGTATAAGAAGGGCCCAGAGTCCCTAGGGCCGCATGATAGATTGCTTTGTTGAGGTAATCGATAAATTCAATGCATATTAACAACAAGTACACTCCTCAATGTCTATTCTCAAAGTAGCTCAAAGTACCCAACCTACGGATGGGTAACCAGCTATAAATCTGGTTCAAATATAGACCTATCTGTTTCGAAATTTCAATTGGTTTTTAGATGGCGGAAATTATACTGACATAACTACATGCTTCTTACCCGAAAGAAGAACGGAAATTCTGCGCGATGAACGACATCCGTGCATTAAAATCGGCAAGTGCACTAAGAATCACAATAGATTTTTTTTATTTAGCAAACGAAACCAATGATTATGGCTACCCTTTATGCCGAAGGCGCAGTCCGGGTGATGGAGGATTCATAGGTAAAAAAAAACATAGCTGCTGCTGAAATAGCTCTTTTTGACGTTGTCAACCGCTGGATTGTATCCTACTCTCCAATCCTGATTAAGATAGTCAACGCACATATCAACGTTGAATTGCGCAGCTCAATTAAGTCCTTGAATGCAAATATATGCATGTACACAAGGGAAGCGATCAAGCTGTTAGTCACTCAGAATACGGATCAAGAGAAACGAAGGGACGAGGTGACCAACTATCAACCTGGGTGCTATTTAAGTAGTAATGAGCCGGCGCGGCCGATTTTTGGGTTTCCCGTGCATGAAAGCGGACCAACGGTCACTCATCTCTACATCCACCTGGAAAACGGTCAGCGTGTCAACTACAATGAACACAACATACAAGATAAGTTACGAACTTCTCAAATGACCACGCTGACAGTTTTTTTTCAGGCTTTGTGGTATTTCTGATAAAATAAGTCTAATAATTTTCACATCAGTTGAATTTCAACGGGTACCTTCCGCTCGTATAAAGATAAAAGATATACTTTCACAAAGTTAGATATATGATGGTACATTCAATAATGTCTTGCCCTCCACATATCTTCAGTGTTCTTGGCTCATTTTAAAAGGCCATATCACTCCTGTGAACACGTGTGCCATCACATTACACACATTTATAATGCACTCACTTGTCACAATATGCATTTTTCACTTTCTAGACAGAGAAACATAAAATACGCACATGCATTAATCAACGAAGTGGGTGCACATGTACACCACGGCCATTCCTTGCCACACATTCTCCCCTTGGTCAATCCTTCTTCCCTCACCGTGGAGGGTCTCCGTTACATGTCTCACTCCTACAAGGTTTGTTTTAAAACTTCTCCGCCGAACCCCATATTCATGCGCGGAACCCATCTTGACCGCGTGCGTCATTTCCTCTCACTTCCTCTCTCCCTCTATTTGTTCTCCCCCCCCCCCCGTCACTCTGAGTTGGTGGAGCGGTATTATTGCTATCGGTGTTCAGAAAGAGGCTTTGGAGCCTTGTAGGCAGTGATAATAATTTGTAGCTGCAGTTGTATATATTGCATAACTTTACATATCTTAAATAAAATATTGTTGTATAAATATTGTAATTTTTAATGGGCCAAGGAAAGTGTCCAGAAAGAGGCTTTGGAGCCTTTTAGGCAGTGGTAATAATTTGTAGCTGCAGTTGTATATATTGTATAACTTTACATATCTTAAGTAATTGTTGTATAAATATTGTAATTTTTTAATGGGCCACGGAAAGTGTTCAGAAAGAGGCTTTGGAGCCTTTTAGACAGTGATAATAATTTGTAGCTACAGTTGTAAATTGTATAACTATATATTGCTTAAGTAATTATTGTGTAAGTATTTAATATATTGTTACCCCTGCATAATTATATTATAAGTAACTGTTGTAATCCATACATTGCAAATTGCATAGTTGTATACTGTACATTGCAAAATTGTTATTTATTTTTTTATATTTTGTTCATCCACCTGAATACAGCCTCGAGGACCATTTTACATCAGGCGTTGTAACAAAGCAACAGTAACAAAGGACAACACACACTACCATATCCTGGGAGGAGAAAAATCCTCACCAGGCGGGACTCGAACCCGCGATCTTTGGGTTGGGAGGCGAGGACGTTACCCCAACGCCACCGAGGCCGACGACCCTTGGGGGTTTATCTATAAATTAGCCAGCAAGAAACTTAAGATACCATCAGTCTATTGCTCGAATACTATCAAGGATGGAGAAGCACGAATGTTGGAAGACACATTAGGTAAGATCCTGGAAACGCTTATATTTGTCAATACCACCCTGAACTCATATGCTTGCTTACAATCCATTTTAAGTAATATTTTTTTAGATGTATTTTCAGTTTCTTTTGTGTTATACCTGATTTCCTTTGTCATTTAATCTATATTGTATTGTATTCATTTTTCTGCTCAAAAGGAGAGCTACTCTTAGAGCAATAAAGAATATTATTATTATTACCTAAATCACGACCTAAGCCCAACATAATAGTTGGGTAGAACAGGAAACTCAAATCACCTCAAGATGAAATGTAGAAAACTACGAAAAGCATTCCAGAGATGTCACAACATAAATCGAAGAACTTAAATGAAAAGCAATTGTCATAAAGCCTTATTAGAGTAAAAAAATAAAGAAAAGCAATGAGAGATCCTGGATGATTTCCTTAAAATAACTTAGAAAATAACAAAAAAAACCCTTGGGGGTTTATCTATAAATTAGCCAGCAAAAAACTTAAGATACCATCAGTCTATTGCTCGAATACTATCAAGGATGGATAAACACAAGTGTTGGAAGGCAGATTAGATAAGATCCTGGAAACGCTTGTACCTAACGATGATTCTGAAGCAGAAACTGAGCAGCGTCAAGAACTACGTCAACTAGCGGAGGGAGACGGAGACGAAATTAATGTGGAATTCACAGAACCAGACATTAGATTTGTAATTTCACAGATAAAACTGAAACAATCGCCAGGGGTTGATGAAATCTACGGCCAAATGACCATAAAAGGCCGAGGATTGCATCGCTCCGTTCGTAACCAGACAATTCAATGACTGCTTGTACCTGAGATATTTCCTTAGGCAATGGAGAATTGGATTCTTCTGTACGATACTTAAGCCTAGCGATAAGGACCCAATGGATCCAAAATATTTCAGATCGTTATACACTTCTAACAGAACTGGGAATTAAGGAGGTTGGCTCGCGACTGCGTGAGTCAAAACCGAAGAGTAACTTTACTTCTTATGACACGTTTGTACGCTGTTAAACAAAATAATCTTCTCTCTTAAAAAATTCCTAAGCCATTGAAAAGAAAAAATAGTGCACTAAAGATCCACAGTAATCATGGAAAGGAGTTTAAAAAAATACTTTTCTCAGCCTGTAAATTGAGTCAAAATAGTGATTATGCTTCAAGTATAAATGAATTTAAATTATGCTGACATTGCCAGTAATTATGTAAACATTAAAAATTAAAATTAAATTATAATATTCCTTCGGATCCTCTTTAAAATGTCATACATTATTACTTTATTCATTAGTAAAATAATCTGGCAACGCCGATGTGATGAAAGTAAAAGAAATTTCTAGTAATGGAAGGGAAATCCCTCAATTCGTATTTTATAAAGAACTTCAATAGGCTATTTTGGCATACATTGATCATTTAAGCATTCCAGTAAATCATTGATGTCATGCTTTATATGTATCTAACGTCAATTGTTTGCATAATAAGAAATTAATGTACCAATTTCCCTCACCAACTTCCCAGGTGAAGAGGAGACTGAAGCACGTTACAAGTATGCATCATAATTTACGATTTCTGTGCCAGTTTCCTCCCAAATTATGAAGCCTGACTTAATATATATAAACAATGATTGTTTTCACGTATAAATAAGACCCTCGGGAACATTATGAAGAATCAAATGCGCCAATCATTTCTCAAATCGGAGGCAAGAATGTAATGGCATGCCGTGGCCACGCCAGAATTAGGTTATACTAGTCGACCCGTGCGAAGCATTCGCACTGTATCCTCCTCAAATCCCACTTAATTGAAGTGCACACCGTATAGTTAGTACCGTGTAGTGAGTGCGTCATTGATGTAGGTGTGGGTTGAAGTAAGGAATAGATGTGTGTTTAAATTTTAGATTATATATTTTTTGAAACATACGGTTAAGGTATTTACATATTTACAGCATATTTACATGTTTACAGGACATCTTTGAACACTATGTTTGAAGTGATGATATGGTCATCTGTGATTGTTTGTTGGTGGGTCTGTTTTACACAGACATAGATGTCACTGAAAGAGCGCACCCTGGAAAACGCCACATACAACTAACCGTGTGAATAAACAGGGTCAGGCAAGTACAATCCTGCCTTTGTTAGAGTCTGTCCCTGTGCCTTATTTATAGTCATGGCAAAGGCAACTTTTATGGGAAATTGCTTCCTAGTCAGTTTGAAAGGCACGGTAGGATCAGAAGGGGTGAGGTTATTGCGTGGTATGACGACAGTTTGACCGAAGTCAATCAATTTCGCTGTGATAGTGTAGTTCTGAGTGAGTTACAACTAATCTGGCGCCATTAATTAAGCCCTGCTTAGCGTTTAGGTTTCTAATCAACATGATAATAGCGTTCTTTTTTAGTATGAGTTTATGAGGTAGCGGGCTGAACCTGAAGGGCTTAATGAGTTCAAAAATTCTAATGGATACAACTGAGCGTTTTCCGTCTCTTCGCAGAGAACCGAATCAGAACTGAGATAAACCGTTTCCTGTCCAGGTAACAAATTCGAAATAACATAATCATTGATTGTGGTACAATCGTCATTGTTTGGACATAATATGGCTGTTGAATAAATTTGGTTAACATTGAGTTCATTATGGTTGTTAGGTACGTCAAAATGTAGGTTATATGTCGTAAGTAAACAAATAGAAAGGCTACAGAATCCATACGGTACTTACTTTTGAGTTGAACTTGTGTAGATTTCTTTAAAGTGAATAATCTGATTTGATCGCCGGGTTTGTTTATCGTAAAGAGCAGAGACGAAGTAAGTTGGTCGTCATGGACTAAGTTAAAACAAATGACTGCGAGCGGTTTCGGGAAGTAAATATAAATTCAAGTTTTGATTAATTTAATTCATTTTATAAATAGATCAGCAGATCGAATACCTTAAATCAATATTTTAAGTCGAAATTAAATGCGGAATGAGACAATAGATGCATGAAATCTAAATCGGTTTCATTTCGATATATCTCGATATTCTCGATAGAGGATCGATAGGTCGAGGGCGGGATTTCAAAAAACAGTTTTTTTTATTGTAATTTTTCGAGAAACAACTGAAATAAGAGTAATTTGTATATTTTTCCGGTGTAGCGGTTAAGAAAAGCTTTAAAATGATGCCTCATTTATGAAAATTGATGAAGTATTAAGAAAGTTATGGCGTACCGATAAAAAAAGCCCTTGAGAAATAACATATATGATAATGCCATGTTTCCCCATATTGACTTAAGATGTTGACGCTCGGGACTTGAAATATTTTCAAACATACTCTCGGAGGGTCTGAACAAAACTTTATTTCTCTAGTTTCGAACATGTTTTAAGATGAAACTTGTCTCGGCGATTCTAGGCGAATGATACGGGATCCCTCGTCTGCAGTTCGTGGAAGAACTGAAATTTACATGCCTGATGCACGCCTTCGTCATTGCAATACCCGTTTCAAATCCTTCTTTCGATTTCTTTTGGAGCCTCTGAATGAAATGCCAGCGCTTAAAGTGCAATGCAAATATTATGCAATATGCGCTTCATCAATCGTTCTTGCAATCCACCCTTCACCTTCGGTAATATTTACATACGAAATTAACTTTCAAGTAACTATTGGTGAGTTTTACTTATTCAAGTAAGTTTTAAATAAGACAACTTATAATTAAACTCGGTCCAAATATATTGGAGGTAACCGAGTATTTCAAACTAACCGCGGATTGCAGCGTTGCTAAATCCTCTGCCAACTGCAGCGCCATTTTAAACTCACTAAAGCATTTCGTCTGCAATAACTGCAAAATAATGCTAATATCTTAAAAATAAGATGGATCAGTGCCTTTGCAAGGTGACCATTTTATTTATCGGAAAAATACCCACATAGTATCAGTTTCTTGAAAAAATGACAGGTTTGCGATATGAAAACAGAGCTTTTTCCAAGGTGACTTCCATTCTCCCCATTAAGCGTATGTAATTTCAACTGCAGTTTTTGGAAAAACTAGTGTAGCATGAAGGGTATATTTTGACTGATATAGATGAAGGGCATTTTTTCTATTAGTATCCTAAATATGAAAAAATGACATATCTTTCATTTCTCGATCCTACCTCCTTAGGCTGAAAATAGAAGAAAACGTGCCAATAGAGGACTTATATCATAGGAACCAGTATGGATTTCGGAAAGGATTTAGTATGTTCAATAGATGTAGCAGATGCAGTAAAAGCAGAAATAAATGCATCCCAGAAAAAATATCTAGTAGCAATTTTTGTCAACTTCGAGGCGGCCTTCGATTCTGTATTGTGGCCTGCTTGCCTCACAGAATTGAGAAGGATAAGAACAACTACGAACATCTTCTGTAAACTAAGGAACTATTATAAGGATAGGAAAACAATTCTGCGCAGTAAACATTCCCAAATCGAAAAGAATATTACCAAGGATGCGCCACAGGGTTCTATCCTTGGCCTGCGAATTTGGAATGTAATGATGAGCAATTTATTTCGAGAAATTCTTCCAAATAACTGCAAACTTGTAGCTTATGCAGACGATGTAGCGTTAACCATCCCAGCCAACTCTAGAAGAGAGATTGGAGATACAGCAAGAATATGCATGAACACCTAAACAAATTGGAGTGATAGAAACAGGTTAAGGATTTCACCAAAGAAGACTGTTTACATTTGCTTTGGAAATCCAATCCATATAGGGACCCAACAATCAAAGTATACAATATTAATACGAAAAGAGTCAATACTTTTAAGTTCCTAGGAATTGTATTTGATGAAAAAACGTCCTTCCAACCGTGTCTAAATTGCATAGTAGATAAGTTAAAAACCACCTTTAAATGTGCTTAAAAGATACTGGGAGGATGAGGAGGATCGACAGAAAGCTGATTGAGTCTCAACGATGTTGCCTCCTCGGAGTAACATCTGGACTCAGGACACTAAGCGACCAGGTACCGTCATTATGCGGATCGTAAGCGCCATGGCGGTTAGGGTGTTTGCGGATCGTAAGCGCAATAGCGCCACCCACATACAACCTGGCAAAATATCTTACAGGACTCCTGTCACCTTTCGTCGGCTCCTGTGAACATCACGTCAAGAACTCCACAGAATTCGTGCAGACATTGAAAAGCATCCATATTGACGACAACGACCTTTTGGTGAGCCTTGACGTCGTGTCTTTATTTACACAAGTACCACTGACAGAGACGCTTAGCCTCCTGGAGAAGAGATTCGACCCCAAGACATTGGTGCTTTTTCGCCACGTACTGACTTCCACATATTTCCAGTATGACGGACAATTCTTCCAGCAGAAAGATGGAGTACCGATGGGATCGCCCTTGTCTCCGGCCATTGCTAACTTCTTTATGGAAGACTTTGAAGAAAAAGCATTGAATTCGGCCCCTCTTCGTCCGAAGCATTTCTTCCGATACGTTGATGACACGTTCGTGGTTTGGCCTCATGGAACTGATACTCTCGCCCAGTTCCTGACCCACATGAATGGCCAACATCCCAAAATCTGCTTCACGATGGAAATGGAGGTCAATGGTCAACTGCCATTTCTTGATATACTCGTACGGCGGAAGACTGACGGCACTTTAGGTCACAGCGTCTACAAGAAACCAACCCATACGGACCTGTACCTGAACGGAAGAAGTCACCACCATCCGGCGCAACGACGAGCAGTGCTGTCCGCTCTTCTCCATCGAGCCCTATCTATTGCGGACGAAGAAAGCTTACCGCAAGAGATTAGGCACATTAAGAGGACGTTTCGACGCAATGGATACGGAGAACGGGACATAACGTTGGCCCTGATTGTGAGAAGGACCTTTAAGCAAGTAAATTTGAAGACGCAGACAGCAAAGGAAAAACCTTCCTCAAGAGCTTACTTGACATACGTCTCCTCGATATCTGGCAAAATATCGAGGATTTTAGCCAGACATAACATAGACACCATTCACCGACCGCCACCCAAACTGAAGGAGCTCATAGTCAGAGCGAAGGACCCTATTGGCCTGAAGACATCAGGAGTTTACCGCGTTCCGTGTGAATGCGGTGAAGTGTACGTGGGTGAGACAAGTCGGACGGTGGAGACGCGAATCAAGGAACACCAGCGTCACCTTCGATTGGGCCAACCTGAAAAATCGGCTGTGGCAGAGCACAGCATCATGATGGACCATGCCATCCATTTTGAGAAGACAAAAATAATTGCCCGCTCATCTGGCTACTGGGGCCGGCTCATCAAGGAGGCCATCGAGATCCGGAGAGAAAGACGACATTTTAACCGTGACTCCGGTTACAACCTGAGTCACACGTGGAAACCAATCCTCAAGCTTATGAGAGAGTCAAGACCACCGGATGATACATAATTTTCCCGCCAAAAATTTCGGACCTGACCTACCCATGGAGTATATATTGACTTTCACCTCTAGTTAAAGCACTCACCTCTGCCCTGATTTCGATGCTCGACTCGAGCATCGAAACGTTGGCCGCCATGGACCTAACTACCCGGTGCAAACCCCGAAAGATCCCTGACATAAATCTTCGCCGGGAAAGCCTGAAATCCTTCATCACCTCTTGTGTTCTTCTTCTCTCATCCGGAAAGTGCGGCCCGTCTGTCCAACATAGGCCGCAGGGCACTCGTTGCATTCTAATAAATATATCCCACTGTTGTCTAACGGATCACTTTTATCTTTTGTTTTACTTAAAAAATTTTTAAAGTTGTCATGGTTGTAAAAAGCTATTTTAAAATGGTCTTTTGGGAACAGGTTGCTTATTTTTGGTGAAAGAACTCCGTAATACGGTAGTTTACCCCACTTAATTTTATCCTTTTTTGTCTCAATCGGATGAAATAGCATATGTTGTGCTCTTATGGAGCGTTTTTTGAAGAGCATTTTATCTACAAGGATTTTGTTGTACCGTTTGTCGTTGCTATTGATTTAATCGTTTCCAATTCCTCATTAAAATTTTCTTTGGAGAGGGGGATATTCAGGAGTCTATTCAGTAAGAAGTGGAATGTCGAGAACTTTTGGGATATGTGATGGCGGGAGTCGGAGGGTATTACATGGTCCGTGGTGGTGGTTTTGCGAAAAATAGCAAATTCAAAATTTTTAACACTTTTAGATACCGTCACATCCAGGAAATTCAATTTTTCATTTTTTTCTTTCTCACACGTAAATTTGTATAAGATTTAGTTTAAAGAACTCAGACTATCATTTAAAAAGTAAAAAAATGTATTGTAATGAAGGTAATGAGGGTGGGGGGGGGGTAAAGGCAAAGGAGTCCCGATGTTCTGAAAAGAATCAGAATAAATAGAAGCTCAGCCCTTTCCTCGTGCGGAGGGAGAGTTGAGAATCCCGGTCTCCTAGAGGAATAGAGATTCTTCTAGTGGATCGAACTTTATTTTTTGGTGAATTCCACAAAGTTACGTGCCAAAGCGTTGGACTTGCATGATTGCTGCTTCCACAAGTCCAGCTCCAGGGGTCATTGGATCGCGCAGGCCCTCCCAACGCGGTGAACCGTGTCCACGTTGTCCAATCCAAAGGGAAGAGTTCAGAGTGGAAAGCTTCAAAAGGTAATGCGTTCACCTGGGAATCTCACGTGGTGCGAGAACTCGGCGCGAAACTGCGATATCTGGGTTCGAATCCCGGTTGAGGCGAATGATATTTTTTCACCGTGCAAATCGCACAAGTCTCCTCTAAATCTAATATGTAAATTCAAGAGTAGTTTATTTTCCGACGAAGTTGATCATATTTTACGACCGCCAACGTACTATGGTAGATTAGATCATAAAAATAAAATAAGAGAGATAGACTGTAGAACAGATAGATTTAAAATGTCGAGTTTTCCGCGAGCGATAAGAGACTATAACGGCTGTGTAAGGACTTAGAAATAGATTAGTTGACTGGTAGTGTAGCTTACTAACTTATGTATTTCTTAAAGCATGTTTACGGAGTTTTATGGTGTTTCTAACAGCATGTTTTGCATGTTCTAGCTTCATAGGCAGATTGCCCTCTTTAAGTAGCATGTAGAATATTATGTGTCATCGTACATGTGTGGCGTGCATGTGGGGATTCTCTTGCATGCTGCATGATTGTTTTTAGTTAATGATGGACTTGGTTAGTATCCTTAATATTCATGACCGTGCGGTGTGCATGTGGCGGTCCGCTTGCGTGCTGCATTTTGGTGACTTGTCACCCCCTGCCAAACACCCTAGAGGTGGCTCGCATGGTAATATGAAGATGTAATATGTAGATGTCTCTCTCCTCGTGCTACGCTGCTCCGCCGGCACCGACGCTGCTCTTGAGCGCCACTGGGCGCCTTTACTCATCACTCCCCCACTCTCTTCCCTCCATATCCCTTCCTCAAATTCTAAGTCCGTGGTTATGGTCCATACCTTCATTTAAACAACGTTCATGTGTGGAGCCAAGAGTGGGGACTCGAACTTAATCTGAGCAAATGCACGGCGGTACATTTCTTGCGGAGGTCGTCCAACTATCCCCATGTATGCTGTGGATGGTGTTAACATAAAGGCGACAGATGAAGTGAAGTATCTAGGAGTTACGATAACTTCGGACCCATCGTGGGGTACACATGTAGGAAATATTTGTGGCAGAGCTCTGAAGAAGCTAGGATTCGTCAAGCGTATTGTGGGAAGATTTTCGGATGAAAAAGTAAAAGAGAGGTGCTATTTCGCAATCGTCCAGCCACACCTTGAATATGCAGCGAGCATATGGGATCCGGTGCAGAAAGACTTAATCCGGGAACTTAATAAAATACAAAGGAAAGCTGCGCGATTCGTCAAAAACTGCTACGGGCGTACAGACAGCGTTACACAGATGTTAAACGAATTAGGCTGGGAGCCGCTAGAGACTCGGAGGCTGCGCGCTAGGCTTAGATTGCTTGAGCAAAGAAAAATAGATATCTTTAAGAGCGACACGGAGAACATCATATTAGAACCCCACGATATTTCCAGGTCCGACAGAAACGATAAATTAAGAGAGATATTTTGCCGAACGGATAGGTATGGGAATTCGTTTTTCCCCAGAACAATAAGGGACTTTAATAAATGCTAGGCGTAATTTCATTAGAGCGTTTCCTTTTTATATGTAAACGGCTGGTGTCCTAACACCCCCCGCCACACGCCAATTGAGGCGGCTTGCGGGGTAGTATGTAGATGTAGATGTCCATACCTCTTTAACTACTTAGCCGCGTCGCGGAATTTTCAGTTTCCAGCGCGCGATCGAAAAATCAATTTCATTTACGACTTCATGAACGGCTATAAAAGCTCTCTTCATTGACCTTTAAAAAACTTCAAATAATGCCTTCATCAGTCACTTTACGAGTCTGCGCCTACGACACAATAATTTTTATCACTTGAAGTAAAATTTCGTCTCAAAACAGCGGCAACCATTTTTGTGACGTCATACCACGCAGAAAAATTTAAAAAAACATAACCGAAACTTAGGCATAGAAAAGAAAAAAAACACCCCGTTCACATATCATATTGCTTTTATTCTATAGAAGCCCACCCTCAACTTCACCATCAATTTAACCTAGAAGATTTTCGGCTAAACGTGAAGACAGGCGTTTCTTGGGAATTTTAGCCATATTTCAGCCTCCTTATCTAAGTGTCACGTGGGCACCATGGCAAATGACGTGCCATTCAAGATAACCGTTATTAGAGTGTCGACGCGAAGTTTCTAATCATGAAAAAAAAACAATTTTACGCTTATCTTTTCCCGATTACTAGGCGCCCGGCGCCAACCCACTCAGAACCTTTCTTCCCATCTAACTCGACTCCTTTCTCTCGATCCAACGCGAGGCCACGCAACGCCACCTCATACATTTCTCATTTCCGGCCGAGGTAAGTATGGGAACTGGATCCCAGCTGATGCGGTCGCAAGAGTGCCAGAGGAGTTCATCTTCGTGGCGTGGAGGTCGCGGGGGAAGGAAAGGGGGGGAGGGGCGGCCTCAAGGGACGAATGAAGAGTTCCCCATGAATGTCCCCTCTTGGTGCGAGACCCGAAATCCACTCCGCCACCACCAACACGCGAATATGGCGCGCGCGCACTTCTTCAGAGAATAAATAAATATATTATAAATAAACAAATATTTATTAACTCTAGGTACCTTTGTCACAAAAATATAAAATATTGGGGTTAAAGTTAAAGTGTAATTGTGGTCTGTTTGATCACACTTCTAATTTTAACCCCAATATTTTATATTTTTGTGACAAAGGTGCCAAATTGGATTTTTTTTAGAAAATTTTGAAATTGTTTTAGCTTTTAAAAAATCTAGTCATAGGGTCTTAAATGATTTTATTCCGGACAAATTGTCCCCTCTTTTTACCGTGCCTCTCCCTCCCTCTTTTAACTCTTGACGCTGTTGGTTTTTAAATTTCCCGTAACCTTGCCCCGTTAACCTCCGTCTTGTTACTAATATCTCCCCCCCCCCCAATCCCAACCTCCTCCTCCTTACTTCCTTCCCCGGGAACCCAGTATATATTTCTAGCCACCACCTCTGTACTTCGTAATTTGAGCCTCTGATGATGATGTGTTAACATTGAAACCGGTCAGGCTTGTACCATTAATAAAAACAGTGCGGAACATTAAAAAGTTTTAATTATTGCATCATGTCGAAATACCACAAAGTCAACCCTTCAACCATCTTGTATATGCAGTACTAGTTTGCCATTGGCGAAGAAGTGTCCATGTTATTTGGTGATTTGGTTCGTGAAATATTGAAATAGTCTCCTCGGCATCATTTACCCGAGGTGTACATCGGTGTTTTTTTAGTTACTCAAGAGCCTCTACCCCTTTTTCAAGTAAATGTTTTTAAGTTTTCGTTGCCTCGAGTTTTTTACCGCAATGTTTATTGATCGCAATGTTCTCACGAGTCATGAAATATATTTTATTTACTCTTGTTGGTCATACTTTTATCGCGCCTACTTTTTGGTAGTACTATCTATAATTGGAAAGTATGGGCAGCGTACGACTTTCACCATATAAAATCTTAAATTATGTTTAAAATTTGCGTAGGTTTTTCCGTATTCCTGTATGGAAATGCCTTCCAAGTAACACCTCTAGAGCTTTATAAAAAAATAATGAAGGTGTAGAGGAAACTATTAACAGACAAAAAACGGACGAGAACTGTATTTCCAGCGACGACGGAGTATATAAGAAGAAAAAAGCGCGGCATGCCCCCGAAGGGATGATCAGCATGATCGAGAACATTTGTGAAGTGAATCTTCAAGCTCTATTAAATCACACGGTATAGCGGGTGCTGGTAATGCGTAACCACCGCTCAAACATCCAGCAATGAAGTACATTGCACATTTATGTGCAAGTACAAATTTGATGGAAGTTCGTGCCATGCCCAATATAAACAATTGCGAGTACGAGCAGATTCATCAGATGAACATTCAGTCACGAGCTCCTCATTGCCACTTTGTTTGCTAAAGAACACCGTAGGTAAGAGATTCAAGTAATCTCGTTTTGGCCGTTCTGATTAAAATACAAACGGGCAATATTAATACTACATTGGTTAATTCGTGGAGGTTTGGTCATTCGTCTTTTTTAAGAAACTCAACTTCCTTACTACGCCAAGAAGTTTCGCTGTTTTATTAAGGCTTCTTCAGGGCTCAAAGGATTAACTTTCTTAATGCGACATTACTTTCTTACTGTCGCAGTAAGAAAGTTAATCCTTTGAGCCCTGAAGAAGGCTTAGTAAAAAGGAGAAACGTCGGCGGAAAGAGGAAGTTGAGTTTCTTAAAGAAGAAGACACGACTCAAACCTACATAAATTAACCAATGAATCATTATCAAGTGGTCAATAACTAGACAAATAAAATGTTAATACTTGCACTTCTATCGTGAGATTATCGGGGAAAATCCTCGGCCGTCGCAAACCAGATTTTCCCGGCCCATTCGCCTTCAGTAGCTCTAGGAAACAAAGGAAATTACTAAGGTGGAAAGAGATGACTTCAGACAGACGCAGATTGATGGCTTAAAAAATGAAATTTGGGAAATTATTCAGTCACCTTCAGTTTGCTACGACAAACGGTAAAAGTAAGGCTTACGCTTATTTTCAAGATGATGGAATAATATGTGGCTGTAATACTTAATAAACATATAAAAAACAACTTTTACAGGTATGCAATGAATTGACCGTGGGTGAAGTATGAGGTATAAGTGCCTGCGGAGGAAAAACGTCCTCAAAGAATGACCTAATAGAAATGAAGGATCGACCGGCACAGGTGGAATAACATGCTTTTGACTTATCGACGCTATATTGCTACATCCGATTTTTCAGGACCTTTTGCACATATCATATAGCATGGAGTTTATACAATAGCAGGTGAGAAAACATCAAGACTCAAGAACTTTTAATGGAATCTGTATAATGCCAAGAAATGAATCTATAATTATAATGAAATACCTTCATAGGCTCGTAGATGAGTTAAAATACAGCTTTCCAAGAAAAAGGCAACAATAAAGAAAGCGTCCAGAGAAAGGATATGGGCTTTATCGTGGATGTACCGAGGCCTGGATCAACAAATACAAATGATGGAAATACGGCAAGACGTTTTTCTTTATTTCCCAAAACTGGCAGCTGAATTAACAGGCAATGGTGTAAATCGACTTATCAGCTCAGTAATAGCTACGCATAGGTCAATGTCGCATCTATTAATCCGTGCACGGACTTTATAAAAACTCATTTATGAGTTGTTTTGGTAGGCATTGTAGGTCTGTTATCGAGCTCAATGTATGCTTTTTGATATTTTCATTCCAAGAGTAATTATGACTTTGTAAAAAAACTTTTTCCAATATAGTACAGGCAATGTCCAGTTGCCTACTACTCAACGACAAGGCATTTCGCAGTACTGCCTGAGAACGGCCGAATTGTGCCGGCGGAGCTGTATCCCTGGTATTACATACCAACCACGGTGCATGAGGTACTCATGTATGGAGGTGAAATTTCGAAAGAGTCGATACTTCCCATAGTTCAACTGTCCGAAGAGGTGATGGAGGCACGAAATTAAAATATACCAGAAAATTACGCGAACGATTCAGGAGGAAACACTCCAGGGTGGCCACCCGCACGAGGACTAATTCAAAAGCCTGTGGATCGCATCATATCCATTGCTTTCCTCTACCATACCGAAGAGACGTAGGAGGCTGCCAAAGGAATTGATAAAACTTTTACTCATAGACGTCAAAGAAGAAGTAATAGAATCAGTTGGTGACGATGACCACGATTTGTCGGAGGGCTAAGAATTTTAATTTCTTAATATTGTTGGCATCATGTTATAACGAATACGGGGAAATAATTTTGGTAATCTCTTGCAAAGTATACTTATAATTTTTTCATCCCGCTCACTTACAATTTACCACTTGAGCAAGCTATCCCTCTGTCGATTTGGCTGACGAGGTTTTCCCTCCTACACTAATATATTTTTTTTATTTTATTTGAATACATTTTTCCAGAGCTGATAACTTTGTAACGTATGTATACCTTTTCGGATATTGTCATTCTCTCTATCTCTCTCTTACTTTCTCTCTTTTAACCATACACTTAGCTCGACTTAAATCTAAAATGAACGGATGCATACATTGCTAAAAAGTTAGCAATTTCTTGAATATAAGGTTAAGACAAAGCAGGAAGGCGTGACTTAATTCATAGACCCGGCCACTAATTAATTCACTCCCACAAACCACCATGACAGTGTGGCCACATATGCATTCCAAACTTTGATAATATAACCTACCCATATACATCATCACCATCGGGGTTATCTACCGATTAAAGGTAGGTTATGATGAAAGTCAGAGAAAATTTAACAGACTTACACGTAGTCCCCCATCTACTTCTAGCCTATCTTTCTTTATCTCCGAGTAGGTCCTACCTTTCTTCATCTCATCCATAAAACCTATTCTCTTTCTTGCCCTTCCCCGCATGCTCAACATCCTTCCCTCTATCACAACCTTCAGCAAACTATCGCCCCTCATTAACCTAGTACGCCCCTCATCATCTACCTAGTACCTACAGCATGCTGTGTATGTTTTCGCTATAACACTTGAATCTCTGTCCGTATTTGTAGTTGTAATATGCATAAATACTAACGGTCCCGCTAACATTGGTGCTATCTGCATGTTTGTGAGGCTTCGCCTCGTGACAGGCATTAGCGACGTATGCTAGTGCATCATTAGTCGTAGATACACTAACTTTAGGGTATAGTGTAATGCATGTTGGTGATTACTCGCCCCCTGTTATACACCCTTGAGGTGGCTTGCAGGGTATTTAGTAGATGTAGATGCCCTCTCTATTTCCTTTACTTGCCAGGATTCAATTCACAGTGAATACTTTTATATATTGGGTAATAGCTGGTTGAGAGGGACTCCCACCCCACTTCTCAACGGTATTTTTACGTGACACCATAACGGAACTAACTTTTGTCTGGCTTCTACCCTTTGACCTATCTGAAAAGGATGGTCTTACCAGAAGCAATAGTAATTGCTCCTGCCAGTCCAGCTCTAGGGGTCATTGGAGCGCACAAGCCCTTCCACCACGCCAAGGTTGTATTTCAAGGGATCTCCCGGTGTACGTGTTTGACGAAGAACCACCGGTCTGATGGCAAAGGTTTTAAAAAGTTTTGATTGGCGACCACAGGGATCGATGTGCATCGTATTGGAACGCCCACCTTGAACACGTGAGGTAAGTCATACCCTATGAGATGAAACCGGTCGCAATGAATAAAATCCATTGTGAAATTCACAAAGTTTTTATTGATTCTGTCTCTAAATATTTACGTTTCCAGAAAGTCTTACTGTGCAATGTGATTTATTTTATTTTTTTTCTTGCCCTTAGTCATTTTATTATTATTTGCCGAAGGTAAAGCAATATAATCACAGAATGGTAAAACCACTCACCAGCAATGCAACAGCTGTTGTATTTTCGGAGTAGTGCGAACCATGGTCGATATTTACCGATCACTAACCCTATCGACCCGAACTGCCGAGTATAAATGTCCGCACTCACAGATCGGAGTGCTACTATCTAAAGATTTAAAAGACCACTGCTTTAGAAGTAACTTCCACGTATAAAGCCGCCCTAAAACCATCCAACATTGCATGTCGTGTTATGTAGGTCAAACGGGGAGAGGAGTGAAAGGAGGCATGAGTGAAAACTCGTATTAGTGAGCATGAACGTTCACTTAAAAATGCAGATGGCCAGTCGCATTTTGCAAAGCATTTATTAGACTTTTCATAGCAGTGTTTTTAAACCTTTAATTTTACATGTGTCGCCAAAAGGTCTAAAAATGTTTGCTTCGGAAAAATTAGAAATGTGTAAGTGAAAAATCAAAATGTAAAATCTATGTAATGAGCATATCCTTAGGCATTCCTCGCTGTTATTTTCATTGTTTCCATGTTCGCAGGAGTGATGGTCACTCCACAACATCGTAACTCCCCTCCCCACTTTCTGCTGTCAGGAGCCTTTCTGCCCCCCCCCAAACAACCCTCCGTATTTGCCCATTCATAAACAAGCCCGAGGTTTCCACACAAACCTTTTCCAACTCCCCATTTCAAAACCTTTTTTGAGCCTTTTTTTTCGGCAGATAGCCTATTTTCCTTGTTCTCAAGTCACAGATATTTGGGCGGCGGTTTTCAACCACTCTTCCCTTGCACTATTTTCTATAAAAAAATAAAAATATGGTATCTAGGTGACCTTCTACTCCTCCAACTGCCCACCCCCCTCGTTTCTTTTCCTTCCTTCCCCCCCCCACTTTTCATGCCTCCACATCTACTATACGTAATGGCTTGGGTACTTCGATTCTTTAACCCACCTCCAAAGTCCTCGGTCATAACCCTGCCATGTGTGTTAAAAATGCCCATTCTCCTTCGGTTTTCCTCTCCCTATCCATACCCTTATCTCTCCCCCTCATCTCAAACCATCACCCTCACTTTGATTTAATAAGTGTGTCTCTCTCCCTCTATATACCTGACTGATTCGGGCAGACCTGTTAGAGCCAGAAGACGATTCAAAATACCAGTGTAGGACAAATGTACTCGTCAACTATAAATTCTGGCCTAAGAATATGGAACAGTATTCCTGATAATGTAGTTAACTCTATCAATATACACCAATTTAAATTTAAAATGTAATCATTTATATATGAAAAATATTATTGTATCTCATTATAAACCACTTGGATATGCATTACCTTGTCCTGTTTCTGAATGTATGCCTGTCAATCATTATGCTATTCATATTTTTTGTTGTAAATATTGTACTACAGTACTCTTCTTGAATAAATATATTTATAAGTTCGAATACTTATTTTTTGTTACCTCCGTTCCTCAATTATCTCTATTAACTACCATTGCAACTTTTCAATATTTTGTTCTATTTTCATTTCTTTGCTGTTATTGCAATTAATTGTGTCGTGTCTTAGTGTCCAATACAAAATACTGTCAAACCATTATACTCATCTAATTATTCATAAATATATGATAGACATTATTGTTATGTTACATGTTGCACATGTTAAACTTAGAATTCCTGCTAAATTTTCTTTTTATATCGTTTGGAATAACGTCTCTTGCATATTATTGTTTTATATTTATCAAATTGTTTTGGCTATTCATTCTCCGCTGTACCTATTCAGTTCGGTTAAGTATGTTCTCCTTTGTAAAACCACAGAGACCATTGAATGTATGTATGGAATACATGTTCCATAGGACAAACGTCCTAGAGCAATAAATTTATATATATATATATATATATATAGAATAGTTGAAGATTCAGTAAGTGCCTGAAGATACCCTATCAAGGTGAAACTGGTCGTAGTTTTAAATAGAGTGCAGGAAAGTACACAGTTTTATTACTAAAATGGAAATCTAACAATAGGATAAGCAATTCCAAAGTATTTTCACCTCGAGGAGTTCGTGCGCAAAAACAATTGAATGCCACACTTGAAGCATGCTGAAAAGTAAAATATCTGCGTGTGATGTGACAATGCGACCAAGTATGCATATATTCTGAGCGGACAGCTGGAGTTAGGGCTGTGCGATTATCGAAAAAATCGATATCGATCAATTATAAGAATAATTGGAAATTTGGTCGATTCAACTGTCGGGAATTGAAGAAAAGACAATTAATTGAAGTCATTCAATTAATTGACAAAGGCCAATTAATTGACACCGACATGGATGTCAATTAATCGTCATTTCTCAATTAATGGACATCAACCAATTAATTGACGGGACTCAATTGGATTGTGATTTTCAAAGCCTTTCTTCTAGCAATGAGAAGAATGAAAGAACTAATTTGAAAAACAACAAAATAATTCAATCAGTTAGCTTTTACTAATTAAGAAATTAACGTGGCTGGTCGGGTAATCGTTAGTCATTAAGAAATTTAGTTACTTAAATTTTAATGCTCGTTTAAAAATTAAATAATAGGTCGTAGTTATACTATATTCAGAAGGAATGACCTATGTCTTAGGTACATTCTGAAATTATGTCCTTTAAATTTACAAATTGCCATAAAAATTTGCTTAAATGCAGACTTGATTCATTTCGTAAGTCATTCTTGCGAAATTAATTTTCCGAAAACAGTTCACACCCGTGGCCATAGAATTCAAAATAAGTATTTTAATGAAGATGTATTGTCACTCGAATGCGAACTAGCATTAAAATATGTTTCTATAAATTATTTAATCTTTCGTTTATAATCCGGCAACAGTGTCCATTCTACCCAAGTTAGATCTGTTCGTCATGTCTACGTGACCGTTAGCATGTCCCGTACTTTCGTGTGCCACGTTGCCAACTTTACACCACATATCCGCGCGCGACATTTGAAATTCTCGCATACATACTTTTAATCGTATTTACGAAAAATTTCAATCGATAGTATTAAATGATTTTTTCAGAATACATTTTAATTTATTAGAGCTACATTATATCAGTTTTTGGTTAAAATCTGATCAGTAGGAATGGAGAAAGTGCGTAATTAATCCTATTGGAGTGGAGAGCGCCATAAGGCTCCATGGTAAAAGAATCTAAAATATCGCAAAAAGAATGTCGATGAACCCCCGTTTTTTCTTCGATATTCCATAGAATATCCAAAAAGGAACATATTTGGAAATTTTTAAGAAAATCTATTCACTTTGGTTTTTTAGACCAGCCACCTTAAAGGAATATATCGCTATTTGAAGACAGGCAGATGAGATCCTCAGCGTGTTCATCCGACAGACACTGGCGTGGGTCGATGACAATGTTCCCGCCGAGACTGAACATAATCTTGGACGCAGTGCTAGTTATAGCCGGGATATCTTGCTAGATATCTTCTTGCTAACTTCTGGAGGGAGGGGTTGGTGGTTGCCGTCAACACCGTCAATGATCGTCAATTAATCGATTACCGGACAATACTTGTGAATTGAATAACAATTGACAATTGAACAACAATTGGCACTTGAAAAAAATTAACAGTCGAGCCGATTACCGCAATCGATATCGATGTGCTGAAATAATCGATCAATTGTAAAAATAATTGGATCGCCGTTTCAATTAATCGAATAATCGCACAGGTCTAGCCGGAGTTAGTGTTGCCGCGAGACTCGAGACGAGACCGTTGGGTAGAATTCGAGACGAGACTCGAGACGAGACCACTTTTTGACGAGACGATACCACTTCCACGAGACTCTCGAAAGTCTCGAAATACAGATATATGTCCTTAATTGATATTTGGTATAGCTTTATCCCTAAAACTATGTCCTTCTGTTAAGACGAAGTAAATTTTACGTTTTTCTTAAGTATTAAATTTGAAATATAATTCAATAATAACTTTTCGATAACTTATCTAACTAAAAAAAAGAATTTTGCCAAAAAATCAATTTCTGAATGCATGAGCGTGACTTCTGGAGCCAAGTAAGGGAGTGTTAATGACTGACTACTTTTCCTTGTTTCCTGCGATAATAACCTTGGAAAATTTATCCAGCAAAAATTGGACTATTTTCTAAAGTAGTAATTTTCAGTGCTTACTTCTACGACAAAAATATCTTGGATTATACCTGCATATGTGTAAAGTATCGCCCAGCGGCACTTGCAATCCTGCTTATAGTTTGCATGCTAGGAGAAAATGATGTCGCCATTTCGAATTGCGCAGAGCACATCACCTCGGCAGAAAGACGAATGATAATTGAAATAACTATGTACCTCTTCCTGCATGATATATCTTCCGAGGTTAGTGAGGATATTTAGCATAATGTCGCTAAATTGTGTTGAGGATGTTACAATAAAAAAGGATAACTACAATTGGCTTTCCTTTGACTTTAATTTCTTTCATTTGCCTTTATTTTGCTAACCAAAAATCCATTTGATCAAAAAGTCTATTACTGGATCATCTGACCGGCATTTATTCATCAGCCACTCATTCTAACTCCATTCATCATATTTTCCCCAGAAACACCTGTTAGCAGCAGGTAATCTTATTTCAGCAGCATGCAGTCCATTCTAAAAGGGGCCAGAAACCTGTCGAAAAAATCTATTAGCAGACTTATGCGAAATTCCTGAGAGGAAAAATCATTCGCCCTGGCCTGGATTCGAACCCGGATCCCTCGATTTGCGGCCGAGTTCTTTAGCTTAAATGGCTAAAGCACTAAGTTTTGATAGCACTGATCAGCATTTTAGATGCATAGCCCATGTACTAAACCTTGCAGTACAGGATCTATTAAGAACGTTGTCTCTGGAGGACGGGGTTTCAGAAGAGCAGCTTTATTAATTGACAGTGAGGACCAGGATTTTGATTTCGAAGAAGAAAATAAAACTTCAATTTCCAAAATAAGATCTCTAATTTAAAAAATTAAAAAAGTGAGCAGTTACGAAATAAATGCTGTAGCGCTTGCGAAGCTGCAGGGGAACCATCACTGAACCTTGTAATAGACGTCCCAACTAGGTGGAATTCAACAGACGATATGATTGGAACAGCACTTAATGTGAAGAGAGGTATTTCAATCCTATGCGATAGTATAAGTGACCTGAAGCGCCTTAAAATCACTGGATCAGAATCGACACTGCTTGAAAATGTTCACAAAGTTTTAAAAAACTTTAAAGTTCTGACGAATAAATTAGGAGGAGAAAATTACGTCACCCTTCCACTCGTTACCGTTCCATTTAACTTGCTGTTGGATATGCTAGAAAAAATGATGGAAATACTAGACAACAAGCCTGGAAGGAATGAAGGTGATGAAAAACTGTAGCTTGTCTATCAAGCTGCTCGGAACAAGATGCTAAAGCACTACCGCCTGACAAACGATTTATTGCGCGGTATTAATATTAGATCCACGTCATAAATGTGAAACTTTCTCCATGACGCCATGGGGAAAAGAGATGCAGGAAAAGTCCCTATTGAAATTTGAGGAAATGTTCAAAGTCTATTACGAAAGGTATCCCACTTAAATTCAGTCCGCTCAGTCAATGGATCTAGAGAATCTTGAGAGGTCTGTTTTGGTAGAAAGTGACGAGGAAGATCTTCTAGATGTATATTCTCTCTAAGCAGTCAAGACCCAGTACTGGCAGGTATTTTCTCCTTTTCGACTAATTTCACTTGCCTTAACTATTTTGACCTAAGAGAGAAGTTCAATTATTCTCAGAACTTTTATTTAATTGTTTTTACTTTTAAATAGACATTTAACCCTTTTTCTGTTAATACCTAATGGATTTCATATATTTGCTCCTAGTCTATCATTCCAGCATGAAAAATGGAGGAAAGAACTTGAAGACTATCTTCAACTACCGAGATCCCCTAGTGATGTAAACATATTGACATGGTGGAATGCAAATGAGGCAACTTTTCCAGTGCTATCAAAAATGGCGAGAGTCTTCCTCAGTATTCCCACTACATCTGTTCAAGCGGAAAGGTTGTTCTCAAGAGCAGCCTTGACAATAAGGAGCATAGAAACCGCTTGGGTCACGAATCAGCAAAAAGTTTTTTCTATGTGAACTCGTGGGTGACGTGCAATTTGGCCAGTCAAATATAAAACTTATGTTAGTTAAACTTTTTTAAATCTGAAAATTATTTAAACTACTTTATGAAAGCGAAAATTATCTCTTATACCACTCACATTATTTTTGCGATTATTTTCTTAAACCTTCTGTGGATTTCTCTGCAGTAAATTTGTGTCTATATTCCCTTTTTAGAAATTTTTTGTTTTATGTTACTAGTTTATTCATTGAGTATCAATAAAATCATTGATTTAACTAGAAGTTTGATGTAATTGGTGTCCAGATCAATATATATTTAAAATTTATATCATGGCTTTCCTATTTCGAGTGTACCGATTCAGCGATTAAGTGCGCAATGGAAACGGCTTTTTATGGTGCTAAATTTATTTTGGGGGAAACGAGACGAGATCAAAGAGTCTCGTCCGAGACTCGAGACCGAGACGAGACTGGGGTTCACGAGACGAGACTCGAGACGATACCCGAGTTCAGAAAACGAGACTGAGACGAGACTGGCTCAAGTCTCGTCTCGTCTCGCGGCAAAACTAGCCGGAGTGGACCGAGGTGCAGCTGCGCGATACAGAAAATCCACGAATTCGCAGATTCGCGTGCTCATATGTACGTTGAACAAAGTAGAGCTAAGTATAGCAAGGGTATTACCCAGGGTTAGATCCCTGATACGTGGTTTGGCGTGTTGCATAGCCGCAAATCTAAAGCACCTATTATGTACCCATGATCGATTTCCACCTTGAAAAGAATGATTCGGTGGACCAATGGTGTTTCTAGACGCACCTCTCCCTCTCGCAACCATCGAGCAACAATGCACAGTCGTTTTGAAAAGAAAAAATGATTCGCCCTCGCGACAAAAAATCTTTTACGCGATTCACTGAGTGGAAATACTCGCCTTATTGACACAACCCAAGCGAGAACCGGTGCATGTTTTCACGAAAAGGTGACAAAATCCTTTCTCCACATAAAAAAATAAGCACCACGCCAGAGTTTCCTTGAACGGAGCACGTCGCGGTCGCCACAGTCAATGCCATAGAAACTCCGTTTGCCCCGAAGTGACCCATCTCCAGATTGAGGCCGGGAGATTGAATTCTAGGAAAGCTATACCATAAAAATCACTCCACCAAGATATGAATTATTGTCAAGAAAATTGACTCTATTGCACAAAGGGATAATTTCAAAAAGGATGGAATCCCCATCCAAGCACCTTCTTTACCTTAAACGAAGCCTATATCGGTTTAAATTAAGCAGTGTGAAAACATAATGCAAATTTTAAATTTATTTCGTTACAAGTATCGAAAGTTTCCAAAAAGTGACACCCAGGGTGATTTCATGCAAAAGGTGTGCTTCAATAGATGTGGATTCTTACTCCCACAGGATTGAAACGCACATGAATGCACCATATCAATACCGCCGTTAATATCTCCTAAAAAGAGTTCGAGAAAGTTCTTACTTAGCTCCTCCACCTCAAATCAACGGCCAATTCTAAGCCATTGTGGTGAAAAACACACCAGATACAGTATCATGATCCTCGCACTTAAATCTCTTCATCCCTACTGCTCTCTCCCAAGCCTTTGCTCTTTATCCTCCACCACAACATCCTTTATGAGATGTCAAATTGGTTAAAAATTGAAGAAAGACGTATGCTGCAAATGGGTGTATTTATTTATAAATTATTAAATGTAAAGATTCCATTGTATTTATATGATCAATATGCATATAATAAGGACAAAAAAAGCGAATGACTAGAAATAATTCCAACTTAATAATACCATGCCATAGAAAAACTACTTACAATATATCATTATATGTAACATCTTGTAAATTGTGGAATTCTCTTCCTCAAAATATAAAGATGTTGACATCAGTGTATGTATTCAAGAGAGCTCTGAAAGAGTATTTATGTTCTAAATATTAGTATATAAAATGTAACATTTACTTATTTATTTGTTTTATTTTTTGTAAAGTATGTAATATTAGTGGCTGTTTATACAAAAAATTGTAAGTGTTATGCCTTTAATCTTTTTATGTAATTTAATCCTTTTATGTAATACCAACCTCTAATATTATGTCTCCTGCATGTCATTATATGTAGCTATTACTTTATTACTTTACGCTGTTTGTAAATCTTATCAGCAGTTTAAAATATAAATAAATGCAAATGCCATGTACTTGTGCTCCATGAGATTATATAGTCCCAGAGTAAATAAACTTTATCTTATCTTATCCTTCATCCGTCACTACTCCAACGGAACACGAACAAATCTTTTAGTAGAGAAGGCTGTCTAGCAAAACCCAGCATGGTCAGCCGGGAAATATGGATTCATTTAAATCAAACGCACGCCAGAGGCGTGACTTCCATGATTTCTATTGCAAATGGCGCATGGGAAATGATATGTATAGAGCAGCCAAATTGAAAGACAGATCTGTACACTTTATACTGACGGCAAGTGATCAAGATATAACATACGAGATGAATTACAAACAAGGTAGTTCTGGGAACAGTGAGTAAGATCTGTGACTTCGGTGAGTAATCCTATTATTATGCTTCCATTGAGGCATTTAGATATTTATGAGGTTCTACGGTGTTTTTATACTAGAAGTTGTAACTCTGGAATATTTCTGTGCCTGCCTTCTCCCTTTACCCTGCGTAAAATAAGTATACCCTTACCCAAACCAAATTTGACGATATTTAAAAGATGTTTTTTGTATGTTGGACCAAAGGTATACAATTTATTACCCCATTCATGCATTGATTCTAAGTCTGTGAAAATGTTTTCGAAAAATGTACATTCTTGGCTTCTCACCAAAGAGAGTGTAGAGGAAATATTGTTGTAAATATTGTTGTAAACGAGTTAAAAATATTGTTGTAAATGTGTTATAATTAACTCCATAAGTCTTAGTTAGTAGCTTCTTAATGTATGCACTTATATTGTTAAATTGTTAAGAAATTGTTTTAGTCTCACTACATGAGCTTTATATAAGTTTAAAGTGAAAGCATAACATGATGTTATTTGATGGTAGCCTTAACAGGTTATCCTATTGATAATGTAATTTAAATGTAAAAATATTATCGAAAATGTACAGTCTTGGCTTCCAGCCAAAGAGAATTAGGAGGAAATGTTGAAGTAATGTTTTATAAAAAACTCCATTAACTGTAAGTATGTAGCTTCTTAAGGTACGTACTCATATTATTAAGTAATTGTCTAGGCCTCACTACATGAGCTATATGTATTTTTTAAGTGTAAGCATAACCTGTTATCATTTGATGGTAGCCTTAAAACAGGTTCTCCTTCAAGGATACCTAAAGTTACTCAAAATTTGCTATTGCAATGTTTTTTGTTGTCGGAGTAATAATAAACGTACCTACTTGCTTATTATTACGATCCTCATCGAACGCAAGCGGAAACGCAAGAATATTCGAAGAAGAAGAAGTCAGGGAAAAGGAATGAGGAGAACTTTAGAACAAGACCGTGGACAGGGCATGTGAATATAATAAAATACACTGCATATATTGGAAACAAGGCACTTATATTCTTCTACAAAAAACACTTTAGAGATTAAAGCACAGATGTAAAAAACTCAAGGGAGTCTATATATTACCTCAAATCATCAGATGTCATCGAAAATGATTCAGCAGAACTATATCCCGGATGGAGGAGTGGACCTAGAAATAGAACAAGAAATCGGTATTAGTTCAGGAGATCAGTGCTTCCCAACCAGCGCAGAGCGACACACTGGTGTCGCGCCGCGAAAGGACTGAGGACACGAAACATTAAACCACAAATGTTTCAACATTTCATCAGCATGGTAATTCACTCTTCTCCAGGAATGGCTTCCACTTAAAAATATGTTTTTCTTTTTTTTTCATGGCAATAAAATTTTACACCTGATATAATAAATATTTTAAAGTTCCGTAAAAGACTACGTATCAATGACACATCACTCTAGCTGTGGAATTATCCCATACCGATAATACCCCGTTCATCCCTGCATATTCCCTGCATGAAAACGAGATTGCTCCGCGAAGTCACATTCCATGCTGGAAATCCAAAATTCACGATTCATGGAAACAAGATTTTCCGGCGGGAAATCACTTTTCTTCCGTGATATTAATATAAAGTCCCAATGGGGTCAAATTGTTTACATTGCTCGGAAAGAAGAAATCGTCTCAGGGATATCAAAATGAGTAACTAGAGACGGATTACGAATAGAATTCAAAATATTAGCATGGAATGGTTAGTAAAGAATTTTAATAATACCTTATAGTATTCCGAAAGCGAAAAACATGCATTCTTACTCCACCTGTTGACCATGACTGGGATCACAGAACATGCATAACAACCGCACGTATTTCTCACATCGAGGGCAGAAAACAAATGAATACCGGTATTCCAACATGGCAAGTTTACAATGAGGAGCGTAGGCCATACTTATTCATTAAAATTTAAATCCTTGCCAAGGACAAATCAAATGACCAATTTAGCGACTTTTTCGTCAGTGTTCGACGCCATATTTGGAGGTTTTACGAACATCCGGTAGGGGGATAAGACTAATTTCCCTTCTAAAACATGCCCTTACCTCACCCCCAAACCCAACCCACCCTAACCATTTTTAGAATAGAATCCCTCTCGCTCATTGGTGATTATTGGTGGGCATTGGTGTTTATATGGTAGAGAACCAACTGCTCGATCGCTGCGCCATCTACAGTGGATAAGAGGAAATGCCATTTTTTCACAAGATGGCGGACAGGAAAAAACGCACTTCTCAGGGTTGAAAGTTTCCCATTCCTAAAGTAGTTGATGCATTGTTGTGTTGAAAGTATTTTACAAATGCGCACGGTTTGCATAATAAGTGAGGTGAATTTGGTTTTGAAATCTCTGTTAACAGTGGGTGAAATTCGCGAAAACACTGGCGGGACGACAGATCAACTTTACCTATAATTCTTAATGCTAATTAGTCATTACTGGCCCAAAATAGGAGGATTGATTAAGTCTACACAATCCGATTTCAAATACAATAATGCGATAAAATAAAGATTCCTAAGTAGACAACTCAATCATTGTCCTTTCACTAATGATGTAAACAAGCAAACTTACAACTCTAAAGCGACCCATGTAGTCACCAACCTAATTTCAATCCACATAGAATCCAAATTTAAGACAATAGTTTAAACAGCGAAACAATTGAAGTCATCAGTCTTATCCAACACTTGCGAGCTTATGCAACACTCTATACACAATTACTGTCATAACACATTCATTTAGGAGCTTAAGGGCCTAATTTATAGTCGTTACCCAGCAGTCCCACCGCCCCTAGCAGGCCCCTTCGTCAAAAACAGTATTAATAGTCTAATTTCCACCCCCAGCAGCCCCCTTAGCCTCTACTAATTCTGGCCGGAGATGCATGACCAGAGCCACCCTCATCGAAAACATAACACAACAGATGTAACTAAACTGACTCTAATGAACGTGCATAGCCTTAAATAAACAATTTCGAAGATTTGGTGTTAATAAAACAACGGTAAGATTTGCTCTTAATCGATAAATATCTGATGTGACGCCAGACTCATTCCAAGGATGTTCATATACACTCGCAGCATATTTTTTCCCACAATTTCTTCTTCTCGTGGCAGGAAACTGCGTCCGTTATCTTACTTTCCACTATATCTTTATGCTTCTACACCAGGTCACACAAAATCTTCTTCTCCACACCGTTGAAGCTATTTGCACGTCGAGCGGCCATCTTAACAGTTTTCATGCTGCGTCTGGCTCTTTATTTATCCGTATCCATGTTGATCACGAGCGTCACCACTGAAACATTTGAGCTGCGAATTCCACTTCCCGCCGTTTGTAGTCCTTAGTTACCAGATCTAACCCCCGACCATCCCCTAACTAGCAGCTCCCTTAATTTTGACTATAGGGCGCACAATTCAAAGGGCCTTCTGGGTAGGGGATGGTTAAGGGGACTGCTGGGTGACGACTATAAATACGGCCCTAAGTCTACCTAGCACAAACCTTTAAAACTAAAAATATCACAACGAGCACACATGCAATAAATCTCAGCACATCTTCCTTACACATATAAAAAAAAAAAGAAGTATAGGTATAAAAATTCAGCCTGCGTATGTCAGTGACCGCAAAACTCGAAAAGTAGTCGGTCGATCGACTTGAAACATTGGTGAGTTGTTTTGCGCGCACCCACAATGGTTTATGAATTATAAAAAATTTCATATTTTGGGGTTATTTTTACCCCAATATTGTTAACATTTACTCCCATAAGAAAAACATTGAATTCGGTGCTGGTGTTTCTTTAATTGCTTTGTTAAATTACTTGCACTCGAGATATTGGATGAAACTTTTTGTCATAGAACGAATAAAAGAATGCAGTATTTAATCTTTCGTTTGATTTTCTTATACGCTTATTTTTTGTCCAAGCATTGCGTTTTTATCTCTAAAAAGATCAATTTAATGCCTTTTCAACAATTGAAATTTTCTTGGCAACCAGGCGTGAATCTAATTCTTTAAACGAGCAAAAATTGTTTGTTTGCTTGAATGTGTTCTTGAAAACTACTCCAGAGAAGTTTCTAAAAATTTTTATACACCGATTTTTGGACCCAATAAATCCATTGGGCAAGATTAAAATTTCGTAAAGCGTCAACTTTCCGAGATATTTAATTGATAATTTAAAGGATATTTTTGGCTCGATTAAGCTACCACCATTGTTGGAAATGGTTCATTTCTGATGTAAACATTGCGTGTGGGAATAATAATACCATTGTGATTTAAATATCAGGAGTTTAGGTCAATTAAAAAATGAAAAACACTATAAAGTGGTACATACATTTAAAACACAAAAGAGGTCGAAAAAAAACATCATATAAAAAATATCGTTGTTCTATTTTCGTAGCAACCAGGAGTTTGTTTACAGTAACATATGTTGACGAATGATATATTCTACCATAATCTAAGTAGTACGTCCACACTTTGAAATTTCATCCAGTCTTAAAGTGATTCTCTCTTACGTTGGACGATTTATATTGTTCTATAATTTTTGCAAGTCCCTTAGTTTACAAGGTGTTTCGGGGGTGCTAGGGAGCGCCGTCCGCTCATGAGCGCAACGGAGCACCTTACCAGCGCCGTGACAACGTCTAGAAACGCCTTATGAGCACCTTCAAACGCCTTTCAAACACCTTGAACAGCGTTGAGAAAATCGCCTGGGCTTAGTGATACCAACTGTATTTGAAAATTGAAATTAAATGATACAGACATAATTTTTTTTAAACCCTTATAACCAACACAAGACGTTCGGTTAAAAAATAAATTTTCGCAGCATTCTAGTCTACTATTTATGTCCATTAATAACGAGTTAAAAACTAAATTATAGACTAAATTATAGACTAAATTATAGACTAGACTAGACTAAAATATCGACTTCGATAACTATGCCACTCGGCAATAGTTTTGCAATTATTAGGGATATATATAATATCCTTGGTAATTATACTTAAAATCACTGACCAAGAACACTGTGTAAGTACAAAACATACCTTCAAACGCAATGCACAGTCACGCTATCAATTGTTTTCGAATAATTACGCACAACACCACGGAAACCGGCAATTTACGAGGTAGATGTTAATACCGTTCGCGATCGAGGAGTTAAGAGTATATAAAACACGAATGGCCAACGAGAGACATTCCGACATTTAAAAAAATCACGAATTTCCTGATAGATCTATGATGGTTGGCATTTTATACAGTTCACTAGCTGGAACAACTTTAATTCATGAGATGTCAATCGCGATTCACATTCCGACAGAAACAGCCTGATATTTGCAAACAACATTCATTCACGAGATGCCAATTGTGATCGACTTTCGAACTGAAGTAGATAGTGAGCCGCAAACAACATTAATTCATGATCTGTCAATCGCGATCGACTCATGTGTCAAATGCCACGTGACAAATGTGAATAATTTACGTGACAGAGGTCTCTCAAAAGATCAACTCGGCCCATCCCCAAATTGTCAAGCACTTCCTCATTTGTCTTCCTTTCCGTCCAAGGCACCTTCTCCATCCTCCTCCACACCCACATCTCGAAAGCCTTTTCGTCTTCCTTTCTCAAGGTCCACGTTTCTGCCAAATACAACGCCACAATCCATATCAAGCTCTTCACCAGCCTCTTTTTCACATCCTTACTTAAGGTCCCCGTCATCAGCTCCCTTCTATTATTGAACGCTTCCTTCGCTAGCGCTATTCTCCTCCTTATGTATTTGCTACTCTGTCCTGTTTCTTCTAGCGTACTACCCAAGTAATTAAATTGTTCTACTTGCTCCAGTTTGTGACTTCCTACTCTTATCGTCAGCCTCGCTTTCTTTGTCCTAGAGAATCTCATCACTTTTGTTTCCTTATGGTTTATCTTATGATGAAATTAATTATGAAATTGAATGATATACCTGTTCCATCTCATTCATGAAAATTGATTCCTAACAAAATAAAATTTGTCTACGTTGATTCGTATTGATGAAGCTTCCCTTAAAGGGAGTGTAGGTGTTAATGCACAAGTTCTTGCAGTTACTTTTTAGGGTTCAAACCACTGCTTCTACTAAATATTTCAAGGGAACCATTTTTAACTTATATTTCCAAAGCGAATGTGTATTTGAGTTCCTTAACTTTTCCAGTCCTCTGGTTCTAAATAGCGTATATCTGGCACGCGCGGGTACCCGACGTCTCTTAGGGGTACCACGGCATACCCTATGGCATATCGAATACCCGGCGATATATTCCCACGGGCGGCAAAAGAAAGGGGAAAATAAAAGAAAGAGGCCCCCAAAATAACCATTCCAGTGATCTCCAAGTATATTCATTATAATTTTTCTGTTACATACACATAAATCACTGTTTTTGTTGAATTGAAGCTTTAAACACCTCGTTACTATATACTGTTAATTCTATTATTGTTTTAGTGCAGCACCCAGTACCTACTGGCGGCCTCTACGGTGGAGGTTAAAATGGGTTTTCCTCCGCCCTCGGGCGAATGCCGGGCCTTCCCGTTTCGTTGATATGCAATTCGGTGTTTGTGGGGGCGCGGCGGTCCATCGTCCGTGGCTTCTTCGGGTGGGAGTGGCGGTCTTCCTCTGGCATCTCTGGGTGTGGGGGGTCGGCGCCCGGGTGCCGCGTCGCCCCGTGGGCGGGGTCGCCGGCTCCTCTTCTTCGTCGGGCCGATCGGCGGGTGGCCGGTTTTGTGTTTTCCGGAGTTGTCTGGGATCCCAGGGGCGTCGGGCTTGACTCCGCTCTTTCACGGTCCATCACTAATTGTCGCATTCGGGCATCGGTCGGTAGGGGTCTCTGTTGATGCTACTGGCGAGAGGCGCAAGCCTACACCGGGGGCCAATGCCTCAAGACATGGCGTCGAACATGTTTGCTGCGGAGCGCCCCAAAGCAGACGCACTAAATAAATTAATCACTTTGATGGAAAAATACTCCTTAAGAGTGGGCCGAGGAAATATTTATGATTTTATTGTGAGTCGTGCCATGAAAAAGATTGGTAATCCCAGCAGTAGAGCTATATAAATCGATACTAAAAATCTATTACATCAGTAGCAGATTCCAAAATTAGTTTGAATGAAATTAAAGCAATAACTTGTTTAAAACTCTTTGCGGGGCACTATTTCAATTTAAAAGCTACCTTAAGGGCAATTCGAATTTAGATTTCATCATAAAAAATAATTCCACTAGGGCTAAATGAATAATATAGAAACCTTTAGCATATATTTAATATGAAATCAGCTAAGATTTAAGATAAAAATTGCAAATTTCATTCATCATTTTTTCGGAACGTGAGTGAGCGAAGGAAAAAATCGGTGGTATTGCTCGCACTATCTTTTTATGATTTGAAACAGCGAAGCCACATTTCTCTCAAAGCTCTCGCGCGGAAATGAGCGGCGGAACCGTTTCCTCTCCTTCCCATCACCTTCAGTCACTGGTGGCCACGCACCCGTGGCCCCCCAACCAGCACCACGCCAAATCCCTAATGGTGGTGCAGAGCACGGCATCCTCCGTCCTCAAGCATATTCTAATCCCAAACGCGGATGCATTTAAGACTCTCTCTCTCCCCCCCCGCTGGACACTCCGTCTCCCCTCGCAAGAGCGCCAATGAACGCCTTGTGGCCTCACTATGGAGTCAGAATACACCACCAGGGACTCCCTCCTCCACTAAATACTTTAAATTACACACTATATTAAGGGTAAGTGCGTCAAAGATTAGTCTGACGAGGAGATTTGGAAGAAATTGTATGAAGATCATGAATGGTGAAATAATTGGTTGAGTGAACGATTTTTGCATGTATGTGCACCTTGGGCGAATGTTTTCGACAGATTGAAGATGAGAAGAGGAGAATGAAGATACGTTTTAACGGACACGTGAAGAGCGTATGCACGCGACTATACGCGTCTTCCTTTCGAGGAGTACACATTATTGGAAAGAAAGGCAAAACATATTGCAGCTTACATAATTCCTCAGTATGGCCTAAAGATGTTTGTCATCTGAGGGAATTTTCTTCTGATTATTATTAATAATATTATAATAATGGGTCTCTTATTTGCACTAAAAAAGGCAGTTCCAGTTAATTGCACACATCCGATCCGACTTCATTCTCTGGCAAGAAACTAGCACAGGAATCGTAAAATATGATGACTGCTAGATAGGACGGTGTCCCGTTGCCGCCTGGAATGTTTATATATGGAAAGGAGTCCATGATGTGCCTTTGTGCCTAAAATACACCTAACACGTATCAAGCATGGTAGCTATGATTTACAAAAATGCACAATTTATGAGTGCGTTCCATTATATCCCACTGGATCTGTAAATACAAGAAGACCATGACTTAGCATGCTCGCGCCATTCGCGTGTCAATTGGTTTCACTCGTCGCCGGCGCGTTGACCAAATCTCAAATCAGGCGACGCGAAGAGGCGCCTATTCACGTTGTAGGGCTTCTCATTGGCTACAGATCCCAATTTCGCCTCTTATGTCTTAATCTTACATTTCTGGAGTTGAATGATGGCAAACAAGGCACCTCCAACTTACTTGTGTTCGCACGTGGTATGTGGCAGGGCTTTCCCATCCACACTTTCCGTCGGTATTTTGACGCGTTTTCATGATTACCTACGCCTCAGATAATTTTTAAATCATTGGTTTGTGAATACTAATTATTTCTCCCACCACAGTCAACTGGCTACTTGCCGCGGTCAATACTAGTCCCTAGCCCATGCCCGCCCATCCTCCCTCCTTCCCCCATTGCTGAATTGCAATCACCCATCACTGTGAAGACTCCCTTACCCGGGACTTATCTTATAAGAAATATTTCTCGGGTGTTTTCTGTGACATAGATTTACAACTCGGCACACAACAGTACACATACGATTTTCTCTCACTCATATTTAACACACACGGCCACGCTAACCACTTTAGACTCTTATAACTGTTTGTGACCGACACCAGCAATGCATTCCATGGGATAGGAGGAGCGATGTCATATACTTTCCACGTCATCAACATGGCGTCGGCCGAGAAATACGTTTTTGGCGCGGATTTCAAACTGAAATTTCAAACGGCTCTAGGAGCGTAATTATTTGGTTTTCGAGGGTAAAACTAGGTAAGTGACCTTTTTAGGTCTCAAATATTATAACTCAAACGTAATCTGAAGTAGTGCGATCCCCCCTATTATCCCTTTCAGCTGCTTGTACGGGGTGTCCACCCCGTTCTCCCCATGGTTACTTGCATGCATGTACACCTGGACCACAACGAAAACCGTCAAGCTTGCTTTATTTCTGCCACGAGCACACTGTCGTTCACCAAGTCCAATGCTCACTACCATCTTCCCAAAGATTGCATTCATTTAAATGCGAGTAGGGAATCTGTGGGGGGGGGGGGAAGTAGAATGGAATAAAAGCTGTGGTTGTATGTTGAAACATTTCTTAGATGAGCGATTCGTGTACATCTTTGGGCAAAGAAGCGGAATCCGAAGGTTTCTTGCAGTTAGAGGAGTGATTGTTCGAAGTTGAGGAAAGTGTTGGAAAGTGGAGGATTTTCCTATGTAGAAAGCTGGATAAAGTCTACATTTGATTATAGTGGACATAACTGGTGATGCAAGAGGATGGAGGAGGTTGAGGGAGAGAGGTAATGGAGGCGGTAAAGAGAGAATGAGGTTTACATCTTGTTCGACTGCAAGTTGAGGATGTGGGACTATAAACAACGGGGGTTTTGGGCAGGGGCTTGGTGGATTTAATAAATCAGACAGCTTGGCAGCACGTTCGTAGGTGGTGGAGGGAAACGTTTAGCGGTGGGTGGAGACGTTGTTTTTTATCTTAAGTTATCTTTCTCACTTCGTTCAATTTAAACGACAACCCTCTCCAAAAGTTATTTCAAACGCTTGAAAATGAGACAAGAGTCAAGTTGAACTGTTTTGCAGCTTGGCGATCGTTTCATGCCCTCCACAAACTGCATACTTTCAGACTGTCACCATTTGGAACACTGCAGCACGGCAACACAGGGGAGAGCAACAATCATAGTTGCAACTTCCTTCCCGAGCGATGGCGTTTGAGTACACCGGCGAGGTTTCCATTCCGGCGCGGTTATTGCAACGCGAGAGATATTTTGGGCATTGTCCAGTGCATCTTCTTCTCCTAATTACTTCCTTCAATCGATGATCATCAATCGCCGCCGAATAAATCACTTTTTGACGCTATGGATTATTTTAATTTGTATTGAAAACAGTGCGGGAGATACGTCCGGAGTAAAAAAAACATGAATTAAGGCAATTAAGGCTAAACTAATGTTTTTTCTCACCAGGCAGAATACAATATGAATTAAAAAGTGATGAATTAGCGAGCGGGCTTATTTGAAATCGTGTGGATCGTTTACAGGGATAAAACCAAGAACAAAGTTGAATTCATGAAAGCAAAAAACTGAGACATTTCATTGATAGAATTTGGAAAAAGTTATCCATTTCAGTATCAAATTTTAATTTCAAATGGAATTCCTTTAAAAGGCTTCCGCGACCTCTACACCTATTACTTATTGTATCAGCATCAATGTCCGCTACGTCCCTGCCGCTACATTTGTCTACTTTCAGCGAAAGAGGAAGTTTAAACCGAGCCAGAAGCAGGTTCGGCTATTGAACCGCAGCACAGACCGTCATCTTGCATAACTATCGTACCGGGGTGGAACCACGGTTCCTTCTTTCGTCGTTATCGTTATTCATAACGCCCCCCGCAATATAAGTCAATGTTCAAAGTCACTGTCCTAACAGCGCCCCCCAGCCGTTAAAACTATTGATTTAAAGCGTTTGGTAAAATTTGAAGTGACAACCACGTTTCCGCTCCCTGGAGCGCAATTGATAAATAACGATAACGCGTGCGCCGCATAGAGAACTGCGATAGAACATCAAAACTGTTTCGTTTTTTTAGCGTCCGCTAAGGGTGGCAGTCGCTAACTCCTAGCAACGGAAGAACCAGAATTGACGCTCTTGGCCGCGGGGGCGCAGTTACCAACTCATAACCGGATTCAGTCGCAAACTTCAAGTTAAAATTCACTAGCTAGTCATTAGATGAAAAATAACGTCACTCGTAAAAAGTCACTCGTTGTCGTTAGATGTATGTAAATATATTTTGTTTTCTCGAATAATGAATCTTATCTAGAATTAACCAGCCTTAGAAAAGTATCTGTTATATATTTTTTCGCGATACTGCTATCCATTTATTATCGATTTTTAATAATATTTTACGATGTTTTTCGGTTTGCAGGTTCCCTCCTCTGGGACCCAAGCCACCAGTTCGGCTCGGGCGCCATCAGCGTGCCTTTATTCCCATACCCTTAACCCTTCCAACCACCGCAGGATCCCACGGGTTAAACCTTCGGGTAGGAACCACCTGCGGTCGTACCATGCGCTTGTAGACGCTGTTAAGATGTCTTTTTTCGTTTTCCACTCATATATAATAACACGCTTACCCCAAGTATTTGTACCAAATATTCTTATTTTTTGTTCAAGCAAAGTCCAAATTAAAAAAAATCGTGCAAGGTGTTAAAAAAAGGTACTCCCACTACCTCTCGTTGTGCCACGGACGGAAAAAGGGCATCCCTTCGATGTGTTCTCAAGGTTGCAAATCTCAACAGGCGAACAAAAAAAAGCAGTATTAAGTATCGATATAGTTGTGCATTCAGTTTTTAAACGTAAAAAATACATAAAGACACTCGTATTTCCGTCAAATAACATTTTCCCAGAAAAGTAGATGTACCGCAGCAGTTACAGACAAATTTGTCGCTAGGCGCTAAAATTATAACCGCCAAAGACCGCTCCCGGTCGCTATCTTGGAAGAAGAGAGGGGAAAGTCGTTTCCTCTCCCTATTCTTCTCCTTGCGGGACAAGAGAATTCGTTTACGACACCTCTTCTTCTCCTCCTCCTCTTTCGCGGCCCCAAGAGCCACCGGAGCAGCCATAAAAAAAACAATCACGAAAAATTGCGATGACGCAGGCATTCCAGAAAATAAAAATTTGATTTTTACGACACGCAACGGAAAAAGGTTCGAAAAGCTGTATAAAAAAGAAACTCGGCAGGCCAACTTAATTCTTCACGCTGAAGGTGACGGGTTTAGTTACCTCGCTCAAATTAGATACCACGTGTGGAATATTATGCTATTTCGCGGATCTTTCGCATCACGTTTCTTCTCAGGTGCGTATCTTCGGCGGCAGCGTTCCTTACTTCGACGGCAACGCTTCCCGGGTTGTCCCCGACGAAATGTTTGGCGATCTTACGATGAAGAGAAAAAAAACACCGCTGTTCTTTTGAATTTTCAGAAGTTAAAGTTCTAGATTACGAGCCCTATGATCATCATTCGATTGCATTCTCTCGCATGTAGAGGAGATCTTATCTAAGCCCCCACCCTCCTCTAAGGACACACACAGACACACTGGTGAATTCGACGACCACCCACTTAAGGTGGTTCCACCGTAGAATGAATTAAATATAATTTTATTCATATTCTGTCTACTTGTAGAAAAAGTTGTCTTCTATCTGGTATGAACAACAAAATAATACCTTTCCACGCTATTTTACTCTATAATTGAACTTGAAATTACATTTTTGAGGAAACCGGGACTAGCCACGGTAGTAACCTTTACGGAGTCACCCGCAAGTGCACATAAGTGCGATATTCCACAGGAGAAAAATCATTCGCCTTGACCGGGATTCGAACCCAATAATCCACAGGGGAGAAGGACGCCTCGGTAGCTTAACTGGTTAAAGCACTCGGCGCGAAATCGATGGATCTGGGTTCGAATCCCGGTCAAGGCGAATGATTTTTCTCCTGTAGAATATTGAAATTACATGATGTTCAATGGTGGAATGAGAGAAACACGAGGAAAAATAGTATTTTTCCATAAAATACAAATGCCATTTTCGTGGAAAACTGTCTCTATGAAGGAAATAATCCAGAGAAATTGAATAAAAATAAAATACAGGCATCTTACCACCTTATTTTTCTAGTTATTGAAGAATTAATGCCGTAATTGAAGTCAAATTGCGGTAATTTGTAGAAAATGGCGCTGCAGTCGGCTCCTATGGCTGAAAAAAAGTGCTCATTTAAAATACATTTGTGGAATAATCTGCATATATTTTGTACCTTACTTTTGGTTTTCTATAGATAACGCATTGCATCAGTGAAAGCAGGATTTTTTTGTGCAAAATATCAAAAATGTGGAATTTAGTATTTGTTTTGACTCACACAGTCGCGGCGGAACCTCATTAAGATACGCGAAGAAGCGAAGGCACTCTACAGCTAGCAATGACCGATAGGCATGAATTGACTCCTTCCCTCCGCACAAGATATGAACACGTCCCAAACTTTGAGAAGGCGTCTATAATTTAAATACGTAGATATGTATAAGATAATTGTACAAGCCTAGATCAAGTTTTTCATTCACAATAGATGCAAAGGTATAAAACGGCTGCACTCGCTAACAGCCGAGGGATTCATCGTGTGTGCAATTTAATACTCTACAATCAACGTGAATCACAAAAAACAAACATTCTTTACCCTTTTACACGCGCGGACCGGTGAAAATAGGAAAAATATTTCGTTGAACGGCTGACGGCTAAGGAAGAAACAATGATAATAATATTTAGATAATAATATGTGTAATATGCATCAAGAAATAAACAAATTTTAAGAAGAGGTATTTTCAAAAATAGCGAAGTAATGTTGTCGATCTGTAGACTACATAATGTACACATATGTATTTAACCATTAGATTTTACGTTCCATGGTTTCAAGATCAACTACGTGGAAGTTGAATTTCACAAATGAAAAAGTAACTTGGTTTCCTTCAACAGATTTAGCTAGTATGACATTTGCACCGCTACAACATAGCGTCCAAAACGTGTGCCGAGGTCATAAACCAACTATTAATATTGTAACATAACAATTCGACGCCCTATTGCCTATTGCTTCAGTGCATGTGCACTCGACAGGAGGGAAACGGAACCGCATGATAATTACCAAGGCAACCGATGAGAGATGACAACATAGGACAAGCAAGCCAGGGCGATACATCGATAACAACAGTGGCTGGCAACTCGATGAGCCAGATATTTGCGTCAAGTTGTTGCTCGTGGGGTAGGACAGCAATTTGCGACGGAGAAGGAAATAATCGGAGAGGCGTCACTCTCTGCACGTCGAATGGGAAGTCTCTGTCTCTCCGCACATAGCCCGAGAAGGTCACAAGAAACTTTTTCTCTGCAAATAGACTGGAAGTTTAAATTAAACTGCGACACACTAGGAAAATTACATGTCATTGTCATGGCTTTCCAGTCATTTGAGCTAAATCCTCACTTCAACCTTGCGTGACGCTTTTCCTTCGGATCGCTGAAGATCCTTCCACTTGGTATTAGCCGAAATACGCGCATTCGACCCTCGTCCGTTCTTGCTCCGTTGATCTCTGACGAGTGGTGCCAATTGTTTACGGCTATTGGATACCCCTTTTAATTTTTCCATTTGTCTAGCCGTAAGAGCTCACCCCACTATTGTAATTGTAATGCGACGTACTAATTGTAAATGTGAAAGGGGTGGCGATAGTATCCAGGGAAGCTGCAGTCAGCCGAGGACGAATGGTACCGGAGGAGGTCACGAGGAGGACAACCCAGCTGCAACTTCAGGTCCAGACACGTTAAGTGTGCATGTGCGTAATAAATTCCGAAAAGGACAATTTTAATTAGAACTAAGGGTATATTTTTGTCTTTTAAGGGAATTAATTGCGATTTTTAGGCGTCATTTAGACGCTGAGTACTCTATTGGTAGATATGTTTGAGAGAGGGAGTGATTTTTTTCATTTATTAATTGGTTCATTCATTCATTTATTAATTAATCCTGTCACACTAAAGATATTCAATAAATTTAATTGTTTCACGCTTGACTTCGTGGAAGTGATAGATATCCATTTTTAATAAAAAACTTTGTACTTTTCCACACTTTATTTCAAAACTGCGACCGGTCGCAGTTTTGAAATAAAGTGTGGAAAAGTACAAAGTTTTTTTATTAAAAATGGATAAAGATATTTAGTTGGTATTTTGGACATTCCCAGTGATTACGACGTAAAGTAAAGAAATTTGTGAAAATGTAAATATTTTGGTAAATACGAAATAAATAACTTTAAAAGGAAATTTATATCAAACTAATACTGATACCACTGAACTAGCCAGGGAAAGGGGTAAAGTATTACGTGCAGCAGTAAAGCAAGGCAAGTTAAGTAAGTAAGGTTATTCACCGGCGATTAGAAAATATTACAGTATTATTACTAGAGAACGCTTAATTGGACAGCGCAACTCTCCATATGATGTCTTCGCTACACTGCTTTCTCTTGGCAATTTTCCTCCAACGAACTACCCAAATAATTACATTTTTCTACTAGCTCCACTTCTTCCTCCGCTTATGGCCAGCATCGCTTACTTCGTCTTAGAGCATCTCAATACTTTAATTTTCTCAGGCTTTATCCTCATTCCGTTTTTCCCGGATTGATTTTCTACCTCAATTTACCAAAGCCTACATCCTCTTCGATAAAAGGATAACCAATTCCTAGTCGTCGGCGAATTTAACCCACTTTATCAGCTGCCTTCCCACTTTTATTCCCACATTCTTCTAGCTCTTCCCACGCCTCTCTCACAACATCCTCGGCGTAAATGTTAAAGCCAGCCCACGGCCGTCTTTATAGAAGGCCAGAGTGCTGAAATCTGGCAACGTAGCGTGCCGGGCGACCGGATTTTTATATTTATCACTTCTTGCTGGCGAGAGGAAGGTGGTGAAAAAGCAGCGAATTAATGGCGGTCCAGTTCCTGCTGTAAATCCTTACTGGCTGTTTAAAGTCTTTTGTACAATAATTGCCTTGTAATTTGGAAATAAAGACGGAAAGTGGACGTTATCGTATGTTTGAAAATTTCCCGCTGACTAGTAGAGAAAAGCTACAATTAGCAACGAGCATGTTTCACCCTTTTTCTTACCCTCACTTCTATTGCTTTTAATTTTCCCAAAACGCGTACTCCAGTGAAAGAAATTATATCAAATGTAATAAGCACTTCCAGTGAAATTCGCCCACCTAATACCCATAAGCGTGGAAAAGAACCAACCGTCACTCAATCTACAAAATATGACATCAACTTTATAGTAGTTACTTGCCGTAGCGTTAAAAACAAGCGCGCTGAAATCGAGCATATATTTCAGGACGCAGACGTGGTCATAGGAACGGAGAGCTGGCTTACTGAGGATGTAAGCGACAGCGAAGTTTTTCCTCCAGGATATAAAATCTACAGATGCGATCGAAGCGATAGGGCAGGTGGCGGAGTTTTTCTAGCAGTTAAATCACATTTACACAGCACCGCCCACGAAATAACTAACAATGAAATAGAAAGCGTGTGGTGTACAATTAAACAACGAAACAAAAAGAGTATACATGTTTGCTCTTTCTATAGACCTCCAAACTCCAAAATTGATGTTATTTACCAATTAGAAAATCAAATATCCGCATTTACTGTGAGAGACAGTAAAAGTGTAATAATTATTGGGGGAGATTTTAATCTGCCATCTATAAATTGGGATTCTTACACTGTAAAACCGAATTCTAGGAATAAGGAAATCAGCGAGATCTTACTCAACACACTTGCTAATCACTCACTTTCCCAAGTAGTTGACAAGCCTACGAGAGGAAATAAAATATTAGACCTTTTTGCAGTAATCCATCCGAAGTTGATAAAACAACTCGATATTATTGACGGCATAAGTGATCACAGAGTAATTTTTGCAACCTTAAAAATTGAAGTAGAGTCAGCTGTAAAACCGAAACGCAATATTTATTTATTTGATAAATGCAACTTCATAAAATTTGGCGAGATGCTTAATGATTCGTACACGGACTTCGTAGCTAAAACAGAGGATAAAAGCACTGATGAATCATGGAAATATTTCTTAGAAATTCTACGACAGGGAATCAACGAATATATTCCGCAAAAATTGAAATGCGACAGTAAAGAACCTCGCTGATATAACAACGATGTCAGGAGGGACCTTAAGAGACAGAGAAAATTGTACAACTTGGTCAAAAAGTCCACTACGGTAGGTGACAAATCGAAGGAACTTGAAGCAAAAGAAAGTTACGCTACGCAACGCTCAAAAACTAAGAAATCAATGCGTTCTTCATTGCGAAATTTCAAGAAAAAAGTACTTGGTGAATTACTCGAAGAAAATCCAAAATCTTTTTGGTCATATGCGAGAGAGCTTCAGGGAAAATCTTCAACCGTAGATTCGTTATTTGATAAAGATGGCAAACTTGTCACCGAAAATATTGACAAAGCTAACACGTTAAATTCCCACTTCGAAAGTGTATACACTACAGATAATACTGCATGTAATTTTGAAATTTCATTCACTAAGGAACCGATGAAAGAAATCACTATTCAACGCGATGGGATAACTAAACAGCTACAGTCGATAAAAAATAGTAAATCTCCGGGTCCGGAGGGAATACCCGCGCGTGTCCTCAAGGAGTTAGCGCCACAGATCGCACCGTTCTTAGACATAATATTCAAGAAGTCATTGTCTGAAGGAAAGATACCATTAGACTGGAAAATTGCAAACGTTACACCGATATTCAAAAAGGGAAGCAGACACGACCCAGGGAACTATCGACCAATTTCATTAACGTAGATTATAGGCAAGATACTCGAACATATCGTCGTTAGCAATATCATGACGTTCATGGACAGTCGTAACGTCCTCCATGGCTCTCAGCACGGCTTCCGGAAAGGTAGATCATGTGAAACACAACTCGCGCTCTTTCTTCATGACGTTCTCAAATCTGGTGAATCGAAAAGACAAGTTGACGCATTATTTCTAGATTTTAAGAAAGCTTTCGATACGGTACCTCATAACAAACTTTTATACAAATTACAGTCATGCGGCCTAAACGAAACAGTAGTAAACTGGATACGCGACTTTATGAGTGATCGTAAGCAAAAGGTAGTTCTTGACGGAATTAGCTCTGATGTAGTTAAAGTGACATCAGGTGTCCCGCAAGGAAGCGTGATCGGGCCCCTTTTGTTCATTATATACATAAATGATCTATGCTCTTGAATTAGCAGTAAAATACGTTTATTTGCCGACGACGCTGTCATCTATCGTGAAATTAGTGATCACTCTGACTTTGAAATTCTATCATCGGATTTAAACTACGTTCATGTGTGGAGCCAAGAGTGGGGACTCGAACTTAATCTGAGCAAATGCACGGCGGTACATTTCTTGCGGAGGTCGTCCAACTATTCCCATGTATATGCTCTGGATGGTGTTAACATAAAGGCGACAGATGAAGTGAAGTATCTAGGAGTTACGATAACTTCGGACCAATCGTGGGGAGCACATATAAGAAATATTTGTGGCAGAGCTCTGAAGAAGCTAGGATTCGTCAAGCGTATTGTGGGAAGATTTTCGGATGAAAAAGTAAAAGAGAGGTGCTATTTCGCACTCGTCCGGCCACACCTTGAATATGCAGCGAGCATATGGGATCCGGTGCAGAAAGACTTAGTCCGGGAACTTAATAAAATACAAAGGAAAGCTGCGCGATTCGTCAAAAACAGCTACGGGCGTACAGACAGCGTTACACAGATGCTAAACGAATTCGGCTGGGAGCCGCTAGGGACTCGGAGGCTGCGCGCTAGGCTTAGATTACTTGAACAATTGAGAATAGATATCTTTCAGAGCGACACGGAGAACATCCTATTAGAACCCCACTATATTTCCAGGTCCGACAGAAACGATAAATTAAGAGAGATATTTTTCCGAACGGATAGGTATGGGAATTCGTTTTTCCCCCGAACAATAAGGGACTTCAATAAATGCTAGGCGTAATTTCATTAGAGCGTGTCCATTTTATATGCAAACGGCTGGTGTCCTAACACCCCCCGCCACACGTCAATTGAGGCGGCTTGCGGGGTAATATGTAGATGTAGATGTAATTTAGTTTTACCTTTTACCTTTGAACCTATTTTTGGGAATATGACACTTGAGAATAACATTTTCATCTTTGCTCTCTCGTCCCTTCCAACTACATGCTCCTCTCATTAACTCCTCCTGAACACCCCCTTCTGTATCAATGAGACATTATTTGACATTTCTGTGTCATACAATGTAAGTAAAACCAAGGTTACCCTAAAAAACTCTTCGAAGAATCCAGATCCTTTTCCGTCCACCAATTGCACGAAAGTCCATAAAACCCTTCGGGCCCCGAAGCCTGTTTCTCTCAGAGTATGAGATAGTATAACTGCCCTATGAAGCGCTATCGGGAGAAGGGAAAAGTTTTTCTCGCGGATAAAACCCGTAAAAAAAAAACTCTTTCCAAGCTCGGGTGAGACAAATGAGGAAATCGAACGAAACACAAGTATTATCAATCAATAACTAAACTATCAATGTATTTCACACATAGAACCAACCAAGTTACAAGCAATTTACCCATAGGTCGATTGCCAGGCGACCGTAATGAGAGTTTCCACTCGGAAAATAATTGAAATATACAAGTACGAGATGTTGAGCTTCTCTCTTAAGTACAAAATGACAAAGTCAACAGGCTCACACAAAGGTGTTACCCAAGGTTCTTAAAAGTAAGGTTGTCTCACACACTACTGCGCATGCGCCGGCTGCTCGCGGGTGACGTCACTGAAGACCCGTCTGGATACTTCCAGTAGGCTTGCAGTTTGCGTGTTCGCTACAATTTGGTCTTTTCTTAAATATCGCGGCTTAAAAAGGTTTGGAGTTCGTAGTGTTGCGTTTTGAGGGTATTTAAATATACAACATCTCCTGGGAATAGCTTCTCAGCGCACCTCCATTTAGAAAGAATCGAGGAATTGCCGGGGACCCGGTGTACCGTGGCCACATGCGCCATTAGTCGATTAAAAACAAGACAACTGGGCAAGGATATTTCGTATCACAGGCATGTCTAATGGTAAATCTACTTCATGGTAATTATGGCCTTTGTATGTTATTTTTTTTCTATTGAATCGCTGTAATTCAGATGAGGATTTCACTAATTTCGGATGGCTTCAAGCAAATTTGATATCCCAGTTTGTTCCAACATTTTTTCTGGTCCAACTGCGGTCAATCAAATCCGTTTTAGGCTTCCACTTTCGTGATTTTGAAACACTTGGAAAATATCGTTAAAATCCTCTGTGTACAGTAAACACATCTTGTACATTCATATGAGTTGGGTTCATCAATTTATATTTTAAATGTTAAAATAGGCAGAAACAAAAATTACTTTTGTTAGTGAAAAAGAAATAGATTTTTGAAAAAAACACGGTTATCCCATTTTATCAATTCGTTGAGTACAGGAGCGGAATAACAAATTTGAGGGCACTGGGACTTAATAGCTATGGTAATACTATTACGGGGTCACCTGCAAGTGGAAATAAGCGCACAAATTCCACTGAGTAAAAATCATTCTACCGAAGCTTAACTGGCTAAAGCACTCGTAATTATATTGAGGGATCCGGGTTTGAGTCCCAATCAAGTCCTATCACGCCCTGGAATTTTCGTACTTCGCTCTATGTGACTAAGTTGAAGGAAATATTTTATAAAGACACAACTGGTGAGTATGCGTTATCCGAATCCATTTCAGCAAAAATGTGGCTTCTTAGTTGTTTACTTTAAAAAATAAATATTAATGATAATATCAGTGCAAATTGTCTGCTTCACCATATCAATGATTAAAATGACTAATACTGCTCATTTTAATCAGGAATTATTGATGAAATATATACTCATCCCTAGTTCTGCCTATCTCTTTCAATTTAATTGATCCAGGCTGCTTTTTCCCAAATGTCATGTATTTGATTACATTTAAAAGTAACTCTGAAAGAGAATATTATGTTGGCCTGTATACAAAATAAATTTTTACTTTCATCATACGCTTTCTCCCCTTTCGTGAATCAAACTCACCAACTCCACTTATGTTTCTATTCAGAATTACCTCAGGATAGGTCATGGGTCTCGAAACCTTCTCGTTCGGTTGGTTATTAATCTCATGCCGGCATAGTTCATTCCTCTATTGGTAGTGATCAACCCTCTTGTATTCCTAAAGTGACATGTAACTCCCCTAGTAGCAATTGATATCCATACAATATCCCCACAATATTTGTAACATCCAACTATAATGTCCACACAAAATCCAATTTTCATCCAATAATTTTGTATAGATATCCATACAATATCCAAAGTCACCGCCAAATGCCATCCATATAATATCCAACTTGGATATTAAGTAAAAAGGGGTCCTTTTCTACTGCTTCATATTTTTCTCCATTTTTTAGGATTACCCTCCTCTTTGCACTTCAATCACCAACTTGAAAATGTATTTCACCCTCATTTTAAAGAATAATACTATCATAGAGCCTGCATAAGTCTGAACATATCATTTCCTCAGGAAAGAGAGTGCACAAAAAATTATTGAGTAGGTAATTATGGAGGAATTGTGATAACTAAAAGATGCAATAGTTACTAGCTATGTATAGCAAGGACAAAGAATTTTGTAGGACCAAGGTGAGCCGAGGTATGATTAATCTTGGATATTATTTTTAGATGTAAATATTGTCCTTGTCATTATTCAATATGTCGGCATTCGTCTGTTGGTCAGATATGGGGCTACAAAAGTAATTGGACCGATTTTAGAGAGAAATATGGGATTAGGCTGAATGAAAAGAAAGCAAGTCGTGAGATTTTCCATAGTGAATCAAGGCAATACTAAATGTTAAGGTAGGACTCAAGCCAGAACAGGTGAAATAATTGATAAGATATTAAAGATTTTGTTAAGCAGAGAATCTTTATAAGGATTAAGTATTTAAATGAAAGATGCACAAGAGAAAAAAACAAAGTACCGAGACGTCCCTGCAATAAAATGAGAAAAATTCTTAAATAAAAGAAATTTTACTGGTTATTTGCTTGTCACTCATTCCATTTTTTTCTAGGAACTTGAAATAAGGAAATCATCCTTAACTGCTGAACCAGATTCTGTTTCAACGAAGTGCATACATTTATTTCTATGCAAATATTTGATTTATTTATTAAATATGTTTGGCTTGCCATGTACTGTTAACATTCATATATAGTGTGGTATTTTGGGTAATCATACTACTACAAGTTACGCCGGGCAGGCTGTCGCCTCTCGACGGCCGGCAGTAGCTCCAGTGAAAAATTGACTATAATCTTAAATCGATATGAAATAAACTACTTTCTGTATTATCAAAAGCACAGCAAGATCACATAGACAACGCCAAGACAAAGACGGCAGTGCGACGCGCGCGTTTCTCTGATCTTTCGTTGCTGAGAAAATTTTACGTCACATAGCTAACCACAACTCATGTTAAAATAAAGTTATAGAATTAAAACTTCGGAATCGAATTTATAAAAGTACGATCTAGCCGTGGTTAAAATATAACGTTGATATATTTATTGGTTTTGGTTTTAGAAGCCCATCGAATCAGGGATTGCGCGGAGAGTGCCGAAAAATGGGTACTTTTTCTCTTCTCACCTCAGAAACATACCTTTAAAAATTGAATAAAAAATATTCATTACATTTGCTCAACGCAGATTAAAATAAGCTACATTTTGATGTAAACTACATTGTAATCGGACGAGTCGTTTTGTAACTACGCTACTTCAAACTCGGGTATATATACTTTTGAAACAGAATAGTAGGAAGTAGAATAGGTTTTTTCAGGATAAGCATAAATTTTGGTAGAATATTGTGAGTATAAGTCAATGGCAGAGTTAAGGAAAAAGGAGAGGAATGATTAGGTCATGAGAGAATGTGAATCTGGTAGGAAATAGACTGGTATGAAAGGATTTTTTTGGTCATTTTGAAAGAATGAGCAAAAGGACCTAATGCATGTACTATAGCATCTTGAATGGACTGAGAGGAGAGGTAGGCCATGAAAGTCACGGTGACACTAGAAGCTCCCCAGAGGAGAAGTATTCGAAAACATAAGTAGCTATAGAAAGAAGTGTAAGGAACAAAGCATGAATGTGACAAAAGCGAAAGACATATGCAAAATAAGGGCAGAGATGTAGACATTAATGAATGTTTTCGAGGACTAGAACCTGTCTTAAATACGGGAAAGGTGGCTTCTTAAACTTGTTATTTTCCGTCTGAGCCGAAATTTTCGTATGCCACGTTTATGTCTCTTGTGACACGGAAATCGGTGGTGCAAGATAAGAACTCTCTCTCGATTCATCTCTCACTCCCCGTGAACAACTGTAAGCTTGTTTTGTGTTTATAAGCTCTAAGCAGGCGCCTGGCAGCGGTCAAGGGTTGTTACTATCGCCCGCCCGGTCGTGTACCCACTCTTTCGAGGTGTACCGCGTGCCCGCGCGTCGCCGACTTACAGGCGTCGTTCGCGGCGCGCACAACATGTCTAGCAAGAGATTTTAATTGGCTATAAACTTTGTCCTTATGTCCTTTAAACTAAAAGTTAATTTTCTCTTTCACTTGAATGCCCTTTATGTCACAAGGAGTACAATCTGCACTGTTCATCCCTAAAAATATGGAACCTTGGAGCTCATTCATTCGTCCGACCGTTTTTCGCATAATTGATCGCTATCAATATACATATACATGATTCAAATTTTGGACTATTTAATCTATGCCACGAATACGTAATGCATTTAAAAGGAAAAAGTGCTCTGAAATTCGGAATGCATTTCGGATAATAGTCGATCACACTGTGGCGTGTAAGCAACGGAACGGAGATATTCAAAGAGCGCGGGGCTTTGGGTCTTCAGTGACGTCAGGCCAATAGGAGCCCGAGCCGTGAGTGAGACAACCTTATCCTTTACTATAACCTTGGGTGTTACCCAGTCGCCGTCTCGACAGCAATAGAGGGCGAGCTCAGAGATGAGTCACCTGAGGAGGGGGTCTGTCGACAAGGACGAAGGTGGAATGGGTAAGGTCAGGAGGTTGGCGATTGGTAGCCTTGGAGGGGAGGAAATAATGGGATGGGTGATAGATAGGGTGGCAGTTTTTAATTGGAGCGCCAGGAACTGTTTTCTGGCTTCGGCCGCAGAATACAGGATCACAGCCTTTGTGCATTGGTCAGGATGACCGCATTTTTGGAATCCTTCCTCACTTTAGGGACTATATAAACGATGCAGGACCTGGTGAGGGAACGGTGCGGCGAACGGTGTGGCGGACGGTGTGGTAGAGGTCGTGGCAGAAGTCGCTGGCAGGAGTCGCTGCATTTAGGAGTCGTAGGCATTTTGGCCGTCGTTGGCGCACATGTCCTTCGGCTAAGTCCGGAGGGTAAACAGTCCGCAGAGGTGAAACTGTCCAAAGAAGGGAATTTGGCCAAAAAAAGGGGTGGGGGTGTATGAAAAATGCCACACCTAGGAAAACATTTTTACTCAAACAAGCTGAATGAATAGATTTTGGTTCTAGCAAATCTTATACGATTTTGCCATGCATTCTAGGCATTCAGCAAGTATAGCCTTTTTCGTTTAAATTCAAACGGTAATACTCCTTCATTATTTATTATGAAGGTATTAAATAAAATTCCGGGCAAATGTCGCGTACCTGCTTGCAAAAGCAACTACGAATCCAGCAAAAGTAATGCTTACGTATCAGTACTCAGATTTCCAAGAGATGTCGAAGAGAGACGGAAGACTAAGGGCCGAATTTATAGTCGTTACCCAGCAGTCCCACAGCCCCTAGCAGGCCCCTTCGTCAAAAACAGTATTAATAGTCAAATTTCCACCCCCAGCAGCCCCCTTAGCCTCTACTAATTCTGGCCGGAGATGCATGACCAGAGCCACCCTCATCGAAAACATAACACAACAGATGTAACTAAACTGACTCTAATGAACGTGCATAGCCTTAAATAAACAATTTCGAAGATTTGGTGTTAATGAAACAACGGTAAGATTTGCTCTTAATCGATAAATATCTAATGTGACGCCAGACTCATTCCAAGGATGTTCATTTACACTCGCAGCATATTTTTCCCACTATTTCTTCTTCTTGTGGCAGGAAACTGCGTCCGTTATCTTACATTCCCTATATCTTTATGCTTCTACACCAGGTCACACAATTATCTTCTTCTCCACACCGTTGAAGCTACTTGCACGTCGAGCGGCCATCTTAACAGTTTTCATGCTGCGTCTGGCTCTTTATTTATCCGTATCCATGTTGATCACGAGCGTCACCACTGAAACATTTGAGCTGCGAATTCCACTTCCCGCCGTTTGTAGTCCTTAGTTACCAGATCTAACCCCCAACCATCCCCTACCTAGCAACTCCCTTAATTTTGACTATAGGACGCACAATTCAAGGGACCTGCTGGGTAGGGGATGGATAAGGGGACTGCTGGGTAACGACAAAAAAATACGGCGCTAAGAAGCATGCCGAGGGATAACTGGGTTCCTTTGTATCAACAAGTGTGTTGTTTGCGAAAAACACTTCCCAGACAACAGTATTTACAGATTTGAAATCTACAAGGACAAGAATGGGATTCTCACAGTGTCCTCGGAACAGACCAATTTTGATGCCAGGCACTGTCCTTCGAATATTTTCATCCTTGCCAGCCTACATGAGCCTTCCAGAGTCAACACAAATAACCGGAAATTCGAAGATGCAAGATCATACGCAGACGATCGGATAAACGATATCAAAGCTCCAGGAAGATATTTTAAAACCTTTTTCCAACTCGCGCAGTAAACACCAATTGAGGATCCCCTATTGTCACAAGTGGAAGGTGCAGATAAAAAAATGACAGAATATATTTCTTTGTGATTGATCTTTCGACTGCGCCAAAAATAAGAGTAAGTGTAGAAATAAGTGCTGAATTGGCTGTTGTTTTATGTGTGAATGTATTTATTCTACTCAAAGCGGAACTTGAACGGATTCTTGCGTTCAACAATAAGATGAAAAAATGGTCTCAACTAGCGGCTCTGCAGAACAGGTATGTCAACAGTACTGAGTTAATGCCTTTGAATCCTACGTTAGTTGAGTCATCCAAGAATAATCTTAAATGCGTGATAAAACGCCTTTCTGCCATTTACGCTACGACGCACTTTAATTTTGCATCGAACGCTAGAACTTTCGTTGGAGCAAAGTCTTCCGCAGTGACTTGAAGAACAGGATCCCATTTTTCAGGTTCATCTGCGTGCGTCAGCGTTATGTCAACAAATATTTTCTCCATGGTTACAGGAGGCGTCTTCGGGAAGAACAGGAGATGCTGATCGTTGGATCGTAGCCGGATTATAATGGCAAGTTAGTGTAATAGTAGTAGTTTTTAATGTCTTTCTCAGCACACGTTACTACTCGGGACACAGAAGAGGATCACAACAGTAATGATACTCAAGCCGGGTAGGAACAACAAGAAGGCAGAAAAATACCGGGCAATGAACATCGCCAGCGCCATTTGAAAGTGGTTCGAACGCATCCTCATCAGGAGAATAAGTAAGCCCTTGGGAGGGAACGGTGTACTGCTCCAGCACCAATATGACTTTCGACCACACAGATGCAGTACGGACCCCCTGGTACTCCTCACCAGTACAGCAGCTGAGGCAATCAACAGAAACAGGTATGCCGCAGCACTGTTCCTGGACATAGAGAGAGCCTTTTCCACCATGTGACACGTTGGGTTAATGTATAAATTATCACAAATGCAATGAGTGGGCCCAAACCAACTGAGCATCCTAACCTGCTTCCTCAGGGATACACACGCAAGATTAAGTGGCTTCCCATCACTCTGCATCCTTCCCTCTCATGGAAGATGTCCCACGAGACATCGTTCTATCACCCCCTACTCTATACCCTCGAATGCTACATGCCAGAGGATTGCATAAACAAACATACACCACGCCAATACTCAGATGACACCGCAATATGGTGCGAAGGAAGTTCCGCCGGGGCAGCTACAACAACTAACGGACTCTGTCAAACACGCTGGAAAAATGGTTCAAACAATGGAAACAAGTCCCATCGCCAAGCCATTAGGACGAAGACCTGAGACCTACCACTTCAACCTTTGGGGACAACGTTTTTAATGGAAGCAGACACAGCAACATACTTAGGAGCACTAATAAACAAACTTTACTTTCAGGAAACATACAGGGAATGTGATAGCTCGGGTCTGCAGGAGAAGTAACCTGATACGTGACGTCCGTGCCTGGGGGCGTGGAGTTTCGGCGATGTGCAGCTTGCTCCTACACAAGTTATTTATACGGCCGGTCATGGAGTACGCCACGCTGGCCATTCTCCCATTACGACAGACATCGCAGTCGTACGCCACTCTAGAACGGTGGATACTGCGACAGGTCTTAAACCTGCACCCATAGACCCGGTCCCGCACGGTATACAAAATCACAAATGTTTAACCTCTACTCCTCAGGTGATGTCGACTGCGATGCAACGCCGCAAGAAGGATCGCGAAAAACAACGAGGAGCTCTTCGAACAGATAATACACTCAGCAAATGGACCTGTCCGGAAGTCAAGCACGACAGAGCTCTACTCCACAACCAGGTTCGTCGCAGATCACATACATCTGTTTTGTCCAGTCATCCAAGTGCCACAACACGACGTCAGGGCCACGTTTCCTGCCCTAGTACAACTCACCATCATCCCTGATCTACCGTTACAACCAAAGAGGTCCAAAAAGAAGTAGAAAATCGTGTCTGTACCAGTGAATACACCAGAGAACGAAGCGCAATAAAAATCATTCCAGTGAACTTTCAACCAAAAATATATCTATGAATATCTACTGAATATATTTAATTCTGAATACACAAATTTATCGAACTTCTACATATATAAAAATTCTATTTTCTATATTTATATATATTTTTGTTGTTATTGTTTTCATTTTTGTTGATATTTTTGTAACTGTTTTAGTAGTCTCACGGTGGTTTTGTGGGTTTCTCACCATCCTCGGGCGAATGCCGAGCCAAACCGCCCCCCGTACCTATTACCAGTGATATTTTTCCTGTGATCAGTTTATTCAGTCCCTGACAAGGCGAAAGCCTAAAGCGGGGTCCACAAATGTTGTCATGCAATTTGTTGTTGAGAGTGAAATAAACATGTTTCTACTTGACTCAGCAGTATCACTTCGAATGGAAGATGTCTGTACTTCTCCCTCGTTAGACCCCACTTAGAATATGCCGCCAGTATTTGGGATCCTTATGAGATAGGCTTGGAAACTGAGTTAGAACGCGTGCAGCGAAGATCGGCAAGATATGTAAAAGGCCGTTATGATAATCTCGTTAGTGTTACTGACCTTTTGCAGCAACTGGGATGGGAAAAGCTTTCAGACCGTCGATTAAAATTTAGACTCAGTCTATTATGTAAGTACCAAACCGGTGAATTCTCTGACGACGTTGATAATATTTTATGAAATCCGACATACTACGGTAGATCAGATCATGAGAAAAAAATTAGGGAACTAGACTGCAGAACGGACAGATTTAAAATGTCATTTTTCCCACGAACGATAAGGGACCATAACAGCTGCCAATGAGACTTTTATCTAGGTTTGTCGTTAGGTAGTGTAGCTCTTAGTAGTAGTAGCACTCCTAATACTTGAATCCTTATCTGTTACCTAGTACGAACAGCACGCCGTGCATGTTTTCTACATAAGTCTTGAGTCTCTGTCCATTTGTGTAGTTGTAAAATACATAGATATATTAATGGTCCCTCTCAATTGTGATAATATCTGTAGTGTAGTACATCTACATCTACATCTACATATTACCCCGCAAGCCGCCTCAATAGGCGTGTGGCGGGGGGTGTTAGGACACCAGCCGCTTAAAGATAAAAAGGAAACGCTCTAATGAAATTACGCCTAGCATTTATTGAAGTCCCTTATTGTTCGGGGGAAAAACGAATTCCCATACCTATCCGTTCGGCAAAATATCTCTCTTAATTTATCGTTTCTATCGGACCTGGAAATATAGTGGGGTTCTAATATGATGTTCTCCGTGTCGCTCTGAAAGATATCTATTCTCAATTGTTCAAGCAATCTAAGCCTAGCGCGCAGCCTCCGAGTCTCTAGCGGTTCCCAGCCTAATTCGTTTAACATCTGTGTAACGCTGTCAGTACGCCCGTAGCTGTTTTTGACGAATCGCGCAGCTTTCCTTTGTATTTTATTAAGTTCCCGGACTAAGTCTTTCTGCACCGGATCCCATATGCTCGCTGCATATTCAAGGTGTGGCCGGACGAGTGCGAAATAGCACCTCTCTTTTACTTTTTCATCCGAAAATCTTCCCACAATACGCTTGACGAATCCTAGCTTCTTCAGAGCTCTGCCACAAATATTTCTTATATGTGCTCCCCACGATAGGTCCGAAGTTATCGTAACTCCTAGATACTTCACTTCATCTGTCGCCTTTATGTTAACACCATCCACAGCATATACATGGGAATAGTTGGACGACTTCCGCAAGAAATGTACCGCCGTGCATTTGCTCAGATTAAGTTCGAGTCCCCACTCTTGGCTCCACACATGAACGTTGTTTAAATCCGATGATAGAGTTTCAAAGTCAGAGTGATCACTAATTTCACGATAGATGACAGCGTCGTCGGCGAATAGACGTATTTTACTGCTAATTCGACAGCATAGATCATTTATGTATATAATGAACAAAAGGGGTCCGATCACGCTTCCTTGCGGGACACCTGATGTCACTTTAACGACATCAGAGCTAATTCCGTCAAGAACTACCTTTTGCTTACGATCACTCAGAAAGTCGCGTATCCAGTTTACTACTGTTTCGTTTAGGCCGCATGACTGTAATTTGTATAAAAGTTTGTTATGAGGTACCGTGTCGAAAGCTTTCTTAAAATCTAGAAATAATGCGTCAACTTGTCTTTTCGATTCGCCAGATTTGAGAACGTCATTAAGAAAGAGCGCGAGTTGTGTTTCACATGATCTAGCTTTCCGGAAGCCGTGCTGACAGCCATGGAGGACGTTACGACTGTCCAGGAACGTCATGATATTGCTAACGACGATATGTTCGAGTATCTTGCCTATAATCGACGTTAATGAAATTGGTCGATAGTTCCCTGGGTCGTGTCTGTTTCCCTTTTTGAATATCGGTGTAACGTTTGCAATTTTCCAGTCTAATGGTATCTTTCCTTCAGACAATGACTTCTTGAATATTATGTCTAAGAACGGTGCGATCTGTGGCGCTAACTCCTTGAGGACACGCGCGGGTATTCCCTCCGGACCCGGAGATTTACTATTTTTTATCGACTGTAGCTGTTTAGTTATCCCATCACGTTGAATAGTGATTTCTTTCATCGGTTCCTCAGTGAATTGTATTTCAAAATTACATGCAGTATCGTCTGTGGTGAATACACTTTTGAAGTGGGAATTTAACGTGTTAGCTTTGTCAATATTTTCGGTGACAAGTTTGCCATCATTATCAAATAACGAATCTACGGTTGAAGATTTTCCCTGAAGCTCTCTCGCATATGACCAAAAAGATTTTGGATTTTCTTCGAGTAATTCACCAAGTACTTTTTTCTTGAAATTTAGCAATGCAGAACGCATTTATTTCTTAGTTTTTGAGCGTTGCGCAGCGTAACTTTCTTTTGCTTCAAGTTCCTTCGATTTGTCACCTACCGTAGTGAACTTTTTAACCAAGTTGTACAATTTTCTCTGTCTCTTAAGGTCCCTCCTAACATCGTTGTTATACCAGCGAGGTTCTTTACTGTCGCATTTCAATTTTTGCGGAATATATTCGTTGATTCCCCGTCGTAGAATTTTTAAGAAATATTTCCATGATTCATCAGTGCTTTTATCCTCAGTTTTAGCTACGAAATCCGTGTACGAATCATTAAGCATCTCGCCAAATTTGATGAAGTTGCATTTATCAAATAAATAAATATTGCGTTTCGGTTTTACAGCTGACTCTACTTCAATTTTTAAGGTTGCAAAAATTACTCTGTGATCACTTATGCCGTCAATAATATCGAGCTGTTTTATCAACTTAGGATGGCTTACTGCAAAAAGGTCTAATATTTTATTTCCTCTCGTAGGCTTGTCAACTACTTGGGAAAGTGAGTGATTAGCAAGTGTGTTGAGTAAGATCTCGCTGATTTCCCTTTTCCTAGAATTCGGTTTTACAGTGTAAGAATCCCAATTTATATATGGCAGATTAAAATCTCCCCCAATAATTATTAAACTTTTACTGTCTCTCACAGTAAATGCGGATATTTGATTATCTAATTGGTAAATAACATCAATTTTGGAGTTTGGAGGTCTATAGAAAGAGCAAACATGTATACTCCTTTTGTTTCGTTGTTTAATTGTACACCACACGCTTTCTATTTCATTGTCAGTTATTTCGTGGGCGGTGCTGTGTAAATGTGATTTAACTGCTAGAAAAACTCCGCCACCTGCCCTATCGCTTCGATCGCATCTGTAGATTTTATATCCTGGAGGAAAAACTTCGCTGTCGCTTAAATCCTCAGTAAGCCAGCTCTCCGTTCCTATGACCACGTCTGCGTCCTGAAATATATGCTCGATTTCAGCGCGCTTGTTTTTAACGCTACGGCAATTAACTACTATAAAGTTAATGTCATATTTTGTCGATTGAGTGTCGGTTGGTTCTTTTCCACGCTTATGGGTATTAGGTGGGCGAATTTCACTGGAAGTGCTTATTATATTTGATATCATTTCTTTCACTGGAGTACGAGTTTTGGGAAAATCGCCACTATTTACCGGATTTAGCGCTCCTAAGTTTACTTGGGTGTGAACATTTTCGCAATGCGGATTTCCTCGGAGGCTGCGTTTGGTTAAATATTTAAAAATCCCACTATATGACCTATCCTCTAGTCTAAAAAATATCTACGGTGCTCAAAAATCCTACGAGCCACCCGTTCAGACGCCTCTTTGGAATAATGCACCCCAGACGAGTTGAGGGGAGCCCGGCATGATCTAAGCACCGGCCGAAGATCCACGAACTCTGCCCCAATTCTCGCACAGAATTTCCACAGCCTCTTGTTGATCCAGGCAATCCTGTCCCAAACTCGAGGGCCGCAGTCAGTCCGTGGAACAATGCTGCAGATGGATAGTCGCAGATCGACACCAGTGCCCCTCCGAACGCGTTCCACCTCCGAGTTTAGATCCCTAAAGGAATCCAAGATCTCATCGGCTCTACGCTCGGAAGCATCATTGGTGCCAACATGGGCCACCACCCGCAGTCTAGAGCAGCCCGTGTACTTCACCGCCGCTTTTACCACCGCCGTAGAATTGGGTACGATTCCCCCTGGTGTACACCAGGAGGTGACCCGTTGGTCCGCTCCTTCTCTCCTTGCCCTCTTCTCCAACTGGGGGAAAATCCGCCGGACGTTCGAACTCCCTAACAATACTATTCCTGCCCTCCCAGCCCGGCTGCCGTTCGAAGTTGAGTCCCTTACAACGGGGGGTTCGTTCACGACCTCAAAGTGCATGCTTGTGAGGCTTCACCTCGTGACAAGCATTAGCGATTTATGCTAAAGCATAATTAGTCGTAGTTACACTAACTTTAGGGTATAGTGTAATGCATGTTGGTGATTACTCACCCCCTGCCACACACCCCTGAGGTGGCTTGCAGGGTATTTTGTAGATGTAGATGTCCTCTGGAACGAGGAGGAAACCATTGTCATCACCAGACAAACGACGCCTGGCAGCAATGCGTGCTAACTGAACGAATGAAAGGAATGCGTGCGCTGCTTTCGTGTCATTCCTTCGTGAGGTTGCGTGCATTTTGGTGGAGACGCGGTAGAGTGGTAGTTTTGCCGACCAGCCACTCTCTCTCTTGCCAGCCCGCAGCCCGTATAGTGTGGGGGATGGCGGGCGGGGGAGGGGGGAGGGGGAGGGAGGGAGGGAAGTGGTGCCGTTTAAAACCAGTTCCTCCGTGCACGTAGGGGTGGGGAGGAGAAGCTGCTCGCTCGGCGTCGTTGGCGAAAGATGCGAAGTCTTTCTTGCCGTCTCAAAAATTTCATCTCGAAGGGGTGTGCGGGACTGCGTGAAGATGTGTGGGCAGGACACCCCACTTATCCTTGGGAAGAATGACCGTGCGAACGGATTTCACAGTGCCGCTCATATGCGCGTGTCGTGTATGCTTCAGTTTCTAATGTGACATCACACTATCCGACCAACAAACTAACCAAGGGTCACCTCCGGCCATCTCCCTCAACCGTGAGGGACTAACCAATGTCAAGGAATTGCATTGTACATAATTTAGACGAAGAATATGGCAAAAAAATTCCCTTTCTGCTATCTAGAATATATTAATTTCTCTGCTCTAACTTGATTTTATCATTTCTAGTGATATAAAGGACACAATTCCATTTTATTCTTCATGGTATTACTGATTCAGCTTTGAACGTATATTTTCGCTCCGATGCAAATAATTTTGCTGGCGAATTTTCTGGAGCAAGTTCATTTTTAAATTAGGCTTTTCACAATTGGAAATACGGGAAAAGTAGGTATTTGCATTTAAAACCACATGCTTCGTCATTAGAATTTAAATCATCAACTCGTTCGCATATAGTTCTTTTGAGGCTGCAGTGGGTTCAGACCGAAATTGATTCATCACATTTGGACCCACTTACTTTTCGGGAATCGTAGCGGGAGATTATGAAGAGGGATGTTTACATTGAGGTCCGTTACACATCTGTCGTGAAGCCACCGCAGAGAAACTTAGTCATCGTAGGAGGTACTTCAACCTTACGCATGAGATTTGGATGTAGAAGAAAATGTCGAGTGTGATAGGAATTGATACTCGCACTTGAAATTCAAATGAGTAAAAATCGGAGGCCGAAGTGAGAAGTTGAGAAACTGAGTATCTTGTTCGAGAATTTTTTACGAGTTCATTAGGTGTATGAAGGAATTATAGACGGAATGAATATAAATAGCATAAAAATAGGACCAACCCCGAAGTGTATAGAGGGAAATTGCATCAGCATTGTGAAAAACCGCAACCCCTTTCTTCGTAATCTTACCAAGCATGATCTGCTCTCAAAAATTGATATCGCTCCCTTGCAACGTCGCCGCACACTTAATGACCTCAAATTTTTCCATAGAATCATGAACGGCCGCTTCAGGTCTAACGACCTTCTATCAATGTTCTCCCTCCGGGTCCCCTCACGTAAAACTAGGATCTCTTCCCTATTTCGTCTACCTCACTCCCGTTTATCAGTGACTCAGAGATCCCTTACCTACCGGCTACCTCTTACCTACAATTCCCTCAATACCCCATCTATTGACATAACATCCTCTTTTCCAACTTTCACAACCGCTATTAACAGACTTCCTATATACATTCCCCTTCCCATCTTCCTCCCACCTAAATTGTCACAACGGGTGAGTTGTTTATGAGATGCTGTTTCATGCTACCTTGCTGTTTTTTTCATGCTGGGATATAGTATCCAGTGTCTATGTTTATTGAGTGATAACTTATTGGTTTTTCTTTTTTGTTGTTCTATGTAAAGTCATTTTATGTTAATAATCCGATGTAAAGGTCACCTTGACTGTTTTTGGATTTATTATTAAATAAATAAATAAAATAAAAATTATATGAAAGATCCCCCATTTACTCAGGGCGTTGAGATGAATTGTAATTTCATCTTCGTCTTCAATGCATCTTTCGTGAAAGCATCCCCGCGCATCATTGGCGCTCTCCAATGCTCTCCATTCCGCCGTAATTGCTTTAAAGACCAGTGGGACCAATAATATTTATTACCTCAGCTCTGCTGTGATTTTTCATTTCCTTATTCACTTTATTACGATGCGAGCCAATTACATTAAATCCACTCGGTTTTCACAGCTCGCCCCCCGTGACATTCTTCCCTAAAATCAAGCGAGTCTTAGTATGTACATGTCTGAACTCGCTATTAGCCCTTTTAAGAGTTCCGTTTGGAATGACAGTTTATCTTCTATGAGCAAGGCTACCGAGTGCCTTCACCGGGTCGCGGACGCACCTCGCAAGTCAATATTTTATCACATGCATGTAATTTCAAACATATAGAACGATATTGCAGTGGATCTATAACAAAGAGGTTAGCTGCCAAATAAGCAAGTTTACTCGACGAATAAGCAGCCATGGAGAAAGATCAGCGGTACCTAGAGGGCCATCCTGGTGTTAGATGGCTCATCATGCAGCGAAAGATGCCATGACCGGGCATAGGTTACCGCCAACATATGGGCGACCGGTTACACGGAGGCGTAGTAAGGTATCTTCCTAAATGGCTGCGGAGGAGGAAGGAAAGGGGAAACCACTACATTAGTACTCCCAGGGGAAGCAGCTATCCGACTTTTTCCTCCTTTATAAGCATATTACAAGAAACGACGAGATAGAATATACCACGGTAAAATATTTCGGAAGAAAATTAGTCCGACATTTGGATCTCTCGGGGACTAATCAAGGAAGGATATCAGTCAAGTGTGACTACCAGCAATTACAGATTGGACCCAAGGACAGAAAATGGCTTCAAGGCTGAGGACGACTGGGAAATCAAAAGGGCGAAATGCAAAGAGTGGTCTGGGATCGAGGCGTCCTTCTCCCCTGTGGATTTTGGAAAATCGAGGGATCCGGGTTCGAGTCCCGGTCAAGGCGAATGATTTTTTCTCATTCTAGGAGGGGGAAGAGGAAGAGAGAGGAGAGAAAAAAAGAAAAAGAGAGGTAGGGGAAACAGAGAGAGAGAGGAGAGGAAGGGGAGAGAGAAACTAGTGCGATTTGATAAGCCTGGGTGGCGAGAAGGCCTAGTGGATCAAGACACGGGATGATTCAAGATCCTTGAGCTGAAGAGGAGAGGAAGAAGGGGAAGGGAGGCAAGTAAACCAACTTTAAAAATATTATTAAAGGTGGAGTAGTGGGAGGAGACGTGAATGGCGACAGGGAGAGAAAGGGAGAGGGAAGGGGGATCGTTACACGAAGAATGGTGACCGTTCGTACGTACGTTAAGAGGAGTAGTGGATAAGCCAATGTAAAAAGAGGGTGTGTGCGAGTGTGTCATACGAAGACATGGCGCTCAAAGACGCGAATAAATAGATTCAAACAGAAATTGGAACACTCACAAAATAAACTCTGATATTTCGGTTGCCTCCGGTTGCAACCTTTTTCACAGATGGAAGATGACTCACTGCAGTCGATTTTTGCAGTCGGTTAGTTTTGTAGCTTTATATATATATAAGTTAAAGAGTTAAAGTAATATTATATATTCATATATATATATATATATATATATATATATATATATATATATATATTCTTTTGAAGTTTTCGCCAATTGGCCACAAATATATAAATTTAAACTTAAAGGAGGTAGGAGAAAGAGAAAGATAAAGAGTTTGTTCTTACGGGAACGCATATATATATATATATATATATATATATATATATATATATATATATATACAACTAAGGCGTCACAGGCGTGACAATCTAAAGCATATATGCACACACAAAAAAGGAAACTCACACGTTTGTTTGAGATTTTGGCAGCACGACTACCATCTTCTGAATTGTATTATGTATATAAATAAATAAATATATTGTAGCGGAGGAAGGATCCAGAGCCTTGGCAACGGTGGTTATTGACGGGAGACGAGGAACCAACAAGGAGGATTCGGGAAATGGTGTGTTTGGGAACGACTTTAATGTTACTGTGTGTACATTTTTAGGGAAATAAATGTGTTAAAAGAGTTACGGAAATAAGAAGAGTTGTTTTTTGCACCCACTCACGTAACAACTGGTGTCAGGTGTGGGGTTGTTGGCTGTGGTGAAGTCAGTTGAACATTTCTACAAGTACACTTCATGGTTGAGGCCTTTACTTTGTAGAAATCCATATTAAAAGAAAGAAATAGAAATACTTTGCTTATTTTCTACAATTTTACTTTAATTGTCGACTAGTTTCGATACACTGTATCATCTTCTAGTCCGTTGATACACTGTATACACTGTTCGATACACTGTATCATCACTAGTCCGTTGAAGATGATACAGTGTATCGAAACTAGTCGACAATTAAAGTAAAATTGTAGAAAATAAGCAAAGTATTTCTTTCTTTTATTTCTACAAGTATCTGTACGGAAGGAAGTTTCTACTTCGGACGGACCACGGCGCGTTGAGATGGCTGATGCAATTCAAGAACCCAGAAGGACAAATCGCCCGCTGGCTAGAGCGTCTGCAAGAGTATGAGTTCGAGGTTAAACATCGGGCTGGAGTTATTCACATGAATGCTGATGCCTTGTCCAGGAGGCCGTGTCCGGCGGAATGTGGCCATTGCTTGCGACAAGAAGGAAGAATTAGTCAGGCAAGACTGGTGACTGTGATCGACGATGGTTGGGTATCCACCGCGCTTCGTTCCAAACAATCCGAAGATTCAGAAATTGGTAAGATAATCCGTTGGAAAGAGGCGGGACGCCGACCTGAGTGGGAAGAAGTCGCTCCTTCTAGTCAAAAAGTAAGTCGTATTGGGCACAATGGGACAGCTTGAAGTTAGACGACGGAGTTTAGAAGCAAGTGGTCGAGAGCCCCGATGGGACATCTTCAAGGACACAGATCGTCGTTCCCCAGAAATTGGTACCTGAAGTTTTACAGAATCTGCACGACGGGAGCTCCGGAGGTCATTTTTGTATTAGTAAGACATTGGCCAAGGTCAGAGAGAGGTTCTACTGGATTAATTGCAGGGAGGATGTCAAAAATTGGTGCAGACGGTGCGAGGTTTGTGCCACCGCGAACGGGCCGAGCGGAAGAAAAACGGCGCCCATGCGACAGTACAACGTGGGGAGCCCGTTCGAAAGGTTAGCCATCGACGTAGCGGGCCCCTTTCCAGAAACAGACTCGGGAAATAAATACATCCTGGTAGCCGCAGATTATTTCTCGAAATGGGTTGAAGCATATCCAATACAAAATCAGGAAGCTACTACTATCGCGACTGTCATGGTGAGGGAATTATTCTCACTCTTCGGTACACCTTTGGAACTACACTCCGACCAAGGCAGGAACTTCGAGTCTTTCGTATTACAACAAGTCTGTTTGCTCATGGGGATAAGAAAAACACGAACTACGCCTCTGCACCCCCAATCGGATGGCATGGTTGAGCGTAAGAACAGGACGATCGGTCGACACCTCTCCAAGGTGGTCTCGGAGAACCAGCGCGATTGGGATGAATATCTGCCATTATTCCTTCTGGCATATAGATCTTCGGTCCATGAAACTACAGGACAGACCCCAGCTTGCATCCTCTTCGGGAGAGAATTACGCCTGCCATGTGACCTGAGGTTTGGCAGCAAACCCGGCGAAGAGCTTATAGCGGGAGAGGATTATGTCAGTCGTTTGAGGGAGAAGATGGACCAAATCCATGATCTAGTCCGTAGAAATATGGAGGAAGCCAGTGACAGAATGAAGCAGAACTACGATGCTCGAGCGCAAGAAGGAGGTTTCCAGGCTAAAGACCAAGTATGGTTCTACAACCCCCAGAGGCGGCGTGGCCTGTCACCTAAATTTCAACGAGCGTGGGAAGGTCCGTATGAAGTCCTGAAGCGAATAAACGATGTTATTTATCGCATTCGCAAACCCCCTCGAGGAAAACCGAAAGTGGTCCATTTTAATCGACTGGCACCTTACGCAGGTGGCAACGCAAGAGTCGAGGGAGACCAAGAGGTGAACGCGCGTTTGGTGGCCGAATAACTTGGCCAAGACCAGGGTAAGAACTGTTCCGGGACGAAACAGCCTTAAGGAGGGGGCAGTGTAGCGGAGGAAGGATCCAGAGCCTTGGCAACGTTGGGAATTGACGGGAGACGAGAAATCAACAAGGAGGATTCGGGAAATGGTGTGTTTGGGAACAACTTTAATGTTACTATGTGTACATTTTTAGGGAAATAAATGTGTTAAAAGAGTTACGGAAATAAGAAGAGTTGTTTTTTTGCACCCACGCACGTAACAATATATATATAATTTATAATAAAAAAATATACATAATAAGTTCACGGAAGTATCACAAATCGCAATAAAACATAGGTGGGCCAATAATTATGTCACGATAGATAGAAATTCAAAAAAGGAACACCCACAGTAACAGGAAATAAAATTTTCGGCCAACAATGGTCTAGGAAATTTTGGAATTTTAGTGCATCACGAAGCTGCGAACTCTGATTTGATCAAATAGACGAAGGAAATAGCTAATGAACAAGTCCTATGAAGAGCTGGAAAGGAAAGAATAACTATGAAAATCTGCGAAGATGGAAACACACACTAATGAGATAATTTGCTACACAAAAGTCTCTTGAACGCAATAATGGATGTGAAGAATTACCTTGGAAGAAGTAGAATGAAAAAATTAGACAAATGACGAAATGGGAAATTAAAGTGAATGCATATGTAGGAAGGAAACCGTTAGCTGAGAGGATATAGGAGTGGAGAGCTGAAGCAACTCATTCTATAGATATTGACGATGATGATGATCGTGGAGGAAATTACATCTGGATGATTTACTAGCATAGAAATTAAGATGCAGAATCGCATGGTCATAGGAAGGATTACCGAATAGAAGAGAACGTACGAGAGGGGTATCCGAACAAGGGCATGAGGAAAAGACTTCTACAAATACACTACAACTAGTAGTCTATTTGTAGAAGTGAGCGATTAGAGAGTGGGCTGCAGGCCTTAGGAATATGTGTTCGGAGAAGAATGGAGGACCCGGATATCAGTGATCAACTTGGGCGCTGACTGTGACATTGCCTTACGTCAAGAACCTTGCGGGAAGGAGGAGTTGGCACCAGATATAATCTCCACAGCAGTGACTTCTCAGCAAGAGCTACGTCATAGAACTTTGGCAACACAACAGGTACTACGTAGAATAGAGACATTCATACAAAAATCAAACATTATTGTAACGAAAGCTGATGAAGGGAACAGCAATGTAGTTTCAAAAGTTGCAAAAAGTGTGATCACATTCATAAGTGCGAAACCTTCAGAAGTGACCAACATTTTGAAAGTTTTCAGAGGGATCCTCCTCCAGTAGTTGAAAAATAGCGAAAACATCTGGTCTCAAAATCAAAATCAGTTTTGAGAGCCAAAGAGAAATCGTCCATTATTAACATGGATCCTTCAACTCCGAGATTCTATGGTTAACCAAAGACACACAAATCAAATATTCCAACTCGTCCAGTGGTTTCATATTCTTCTGTACCTCGTAATAGCCTAGCCATTTAATTGAGCATTCGTTTAAAATAATATATGCATCATGGGAATCCGAGCATAGAATAATGGACTCTTTACAATTGGTGAATAAACCTTTTGACCTATAGCCACATGCTAATTCGAAATTGGTGTCCTTCGATGTTTGTGACTTATTCACTTCCGTTCCAGCATTTGAGCCGGCGATATAAATATAGATTTAACCGCAAAAGAGCAGGCAAGGGGAACCAAGATACAGAAATCAAAGATTTGTTTCAAATAGTATGTCTTGAACTAAATTATTTCTTGAAAAATGGCCGGTTTTACGTACAATCTTCCTGACTTGCTTTAAGATCACCTTAGCCTCCATTTCTGGCAGATACATTTAGAAAATTAATTCTTCCGTTCTAATAATCCCCTCCTTAAGAATGTTTAATTGGTAGTCCAGTCCAGGGAAGTAGTAGTCCTGTAATCCACTGCTCCGAGCGCGAGCCCTCTACAGCCGTGTCATTGTGAACACGACATTATATGCATATGAAAGCTAGGTAGTTTATCGAAATTCCTTAAATCTTTACACAATAGTATTATTTTTACAGATGAAAGATGAGGTTATACTCGTACAATTACTTCTATGGGCCTGTCCCTTAGTATAAGAAATGCATCACATGAATTTCCGTAGCATAGTAAACCCTCTTTTAGAGACTTTATAATTCCCAAAGATTCAACTGGTGGAGTGCCACAAGGATCCATATATGGCCCACTACTTTTTAACCTGTTCACTACCGACTTCCTGAGAGACAAATAAGACTGGCACACCAAGGTATTTTTATACGCTGACGATGCGGCAATTTTGTCGCGGAGTAAAAAGACGAAACTAGCTATGGATCACGCCCAAAGAAACATAGACAAGATAGTACGCTGGTATGAAAAATGGAGATTACAACTAAATACTAAAAAGACACAAGCGGTATTATTTACGAAGCACAGAGACGCAGAGACTCCAAGAAGGCAATGTATGCGAATCAAAGAGCAACCAATAGAATGGCAAGATAAAGCCAACTACCTTGGCGTACAAGTAGATAGTAAAATAAACTTCAAAGGACATTCATGATGAGAAAACCACCTTTGTTATTTCCACAAACTATCTTACACTGGCACGACGCGCGTTTCACCACACTGTGGCATACTCATGTGCCCTGCAGTATGCCACAGTGTGGTGAAACGCGCGTCGTGCCAGCGTAAGAAAGTTTGTGGAAATAACAAAGGTGGTTTTCTCATCATGGATAACCATAATTTCCACGAGGTCAGGCCTGAGATCATCAGTTTTATTCAAAGGACATGTTAATAAAATAACAGGACAAGCGTTCGGCGCAAGTTCGGGACTTGCCCCGATACTGAAAAATAATGCAACCCCTAAAAATGCTAAAAGACTAATCTACGACATGTATATTAAAACAAAACTATTACATGCCACACCCGCATGGGTTGGTTTACTAAATAAAAAGCAAATGGAAAAATTGGAAATAACTGGAATGAAAATATTACGATCGATTTTAGAAATACCATATTCTGTTACAAACGAAAATCTCTACTTGAACACTGGCATAGTTACATTAAAAACGCAAATAAAAACACAAGTCGAAAACTACTTTTAAAAACTAAAAGGAAGTAGTATAAAGAAGTTTAATGAGCTGGGTGAGATCAAGGCACAAGAAAGTGTTCAGATAGTGTGTTGTAGTTCAGATATAAGAGGCCTGAAAAAGGACTTCTTCTTTAAATGGCAAGTGATGCCTAAAAAATAGGGAAGAAAAAGAAGTTGGTCACAGAGCAAAATCTAAAATCATTTAAGAAGCCTCTGAAATATAGCTGCTCCGCAGCGAAGGACCACTTCAAGATTCAATCCATCCGCCACCAATTAGATTCGTTTTGAATGTTTAAGACATAGACTAATTAAAACACTCATGTTTCGAATAATGCTTGAAGCGGAACTGCTTTACTGTCATTGTGTATTTTATCCCCTCTATATATTCGCCGCTTCAAACAGGTTCGCTTGATAAGGAATAGAAACATGTCATGAACGACTCGCGATACGACAAGGAAAAACCTCAAATTACGTCAGATGTCTCCGATGAAAATTCCTGAGCATTTCGAGCTGGAGAGCTGAATGTTTAGGGAATGTGAGTCAGTGAATCAGGAAAAAATCAAAATATCTGAAAAAGTCTAACGAGCATACACAGAATTCGGTTTTTCATGGGACAAAATGGGAGAAACTATAAGTTTCCTAGCAGATTAATTGTACTTGGCTCATGACAATATTAATCAATACACCCACAACGGCGAGATCTGGGCTGAATAATGCGTAAAAATTATATTTTTATTTTTTTGCGGCCGATTTTTACGCAGTGATCTCTAAATTGCGCAATCTTAGCTACAGCGTAAAATATTAGCGTTAATTCCTCTCTTTCCAATGATTATAAATATGCCAACGTCCATTATTTACCTCGAATACTCAGTTTTAAAATAACTAATATAACGTACGCCTAAGATTAATTTTTTTGATTAACAGATATTAGAACGATTTAAAGAGCTTAATGAAGATTATAGTTAATTTTAAGTGATAACACTTATTTTGCACCATATAATCTGGCCTGATACAGTGGTTTTGGAATTATGAACCGTTTGGTTTTTTTTAATTCTGTGGTTGCTATAAATAACTTAATGATAAATTAATTGAAGAAACGATATTGGAGTGAGTCCTAATGTGGGATAATTGGAGTTAAAACTATTTAAGAAGTTCCTCTCCTGTCATGCGTCCACGAATCGAAACATCTATTTATATACTTAATATTATTAATTATATAGCAACCCGTAATGGTTTTGATGCAAGCATTCTTTGAAAATTGCTTGAGCATCCTCGCTTGAAGAAGATCACTGAACAGGTTCACTCCGATCGAGACAAAACCAAATAGCTGTCGGAAGTTACCCTTTTTTAAAAAGATGGCTTATAAGCTACAGAATATTTTTAAGATGATAATGGTATTCGTCATGAATAAAAAGGGATACATGGATATCATGTATCATTTTACAGCCCCACAGTGCTTTTTATGATACTATTTAACGAAGAAAAAATTGACAAAATGGATAAAAAATTTTATCTACAAGACAAACCGGCAGGAAGTTGTCTTTCAAAATTAAATAATACAAAAATAGTCTTATAAATAGGGATATAAGATTCGGGTAGGCTCAACATCTATCAAGTGAAGGACTTTACAGTGATTTATAGCGTAAGTGGTTACATTTAATGGAAAAAGGATTAAAATTATATTTTTAGAACAATATGGCACTGTAAACTAGTCTGTAGATATTCCACTTCGTAACGACCATATAATTTACTCTCGTTAGCCTTTTTAAAGAACTCGGCAGTGTGTATTAAATCCCGTTTTTTATCTTTTACTGCGTACATACGTCTGGAAAATACAATCCTAGACAAAATTGATACTTTCTGATACTTAGGAAGCATTATTAATATTTTTAATAAATGTGAAACAGAAATTAGGAGAAGATTAAGTCTCGCCAAACAAGCATTTCAAAATAAAAGGAATTTATTAACAAATAGCCACTTAGGGTGGTTTGAGCGAGATAGATCCCTAGTCATAGTGGAGGCAATATTCAAATTTTATTCTTTGATTTCAGCGTCTATAAGAAATAAGAAATAAATATTGTAATATTAATGGTGCAAATATATGCCCAAAAATCTCGGTAATTAAATAAATAAAGCTACATAAGTCTCTAACATGACTCATTTTTTCCCGCCGAACGGCTGAAACCCATTCAATCCGGTAGGTTTTTTAGCGATTCTGTAAAAGTTACTATGGTGAGTAATAGATTATTTTTTATAAATAGTAGAGAAAACATGCAATCTATACACCGTTAGTTTTTTGACGAAATCTAGGTGTTATAAATTCCTATTTCCTTCAATATTCTCCCTCTGGAGCGCACATGTAATACAGCTTATATTTACAGGCAAATTGCTCGAAAAGTAGTTCAGCAAGGGGTTGATATTTTTATATCATTGGAAATATGGAAGTTTTTTCTTTAAAATGAGGCCAAATTCATCAAATTCTAGGTGAAATGATTTTTCGCTCAAACTACCTTAACCATATAAGTAAGAACAAAATTTGCTAAAACATTTGTATGGACTTACGGGTGTGAGACATGGACAATCGGAAAAGCAGAGTATAAGAAACTAGAAGCAGCAGAAATGTGGCTATGGGGGAGACTTACAAAGACGAGCTGGATAGTGAGAAAAACTGATGACGTAGTGCTTGCTTTCAAGAGAAGATGTCCCTCTTGAATACAGTTTAGGAAAGGAGAACTAAGCTAGTGGGGCATATAATACGGCACAACAGTTTTCTGACCAATATTTTCGAGGGAAAAGTACTTGGGAAAAAACCAAGAGGGTGTCCCAGATCTTCTTACTTGAAGACGATATTCACGGAATTGAACCTGTAATCATTTGGAAATATGAAGAAAACAGCAGTGAAGAGAGAGAGAGGCTACAGCGAAAAGGCATCGCCTTTAGAGAATGATGATGATGACTTACCAATTAAGGCCGCCGCACACCGAATGCTATGCTAAGCGAGAGAACTGTTCTCGTAACGGACGTCCCCCATGTGCGCGCACACACCAGAAGTTAAACCGTACCGTGCTATGTAGGAAGGTGTGGCGGAATGTTTAGGAAAAGTGAAACTCCACTCTTTTCCAAGATGGCGGAAAGCGAAAAACGCACTTCTCAGGTTTGACACTTGACTATTATGTTAATATTGACGTAATTGCAATGATAAAAACGTTTTTATAATGCGCATGGTTTGCACAACTAATGTAAGAAATTTAGTTGAAATTGCTCTGTTGAAAGTAGGTTAAAAATGAATTTGGGCTGGCGGGACGAAAGCGGTCATTTACCGCAATGGATACTGCGCATGCGCCATGAAAGCTAAGCGAAGAGGAAATTGCCGGCCGAGCGATGCCCTGTGACATAGCGCTCGGGAAGTTCGCATCGGTTCGTATAGCTCGCATGGCTCGCATTTGGTGTGAACGGGCAGTGGAAAATCGCTATACGGGATCTTAAGACACGTGGCGAAAGCTGGTAGCGCGCTTAGCATAGCATTCGGTGTGTGGCGGCCTTTGGTATTCCTTTTCTTGTCTAAAAATCCGCTTGGTGCTCCGTTGACGAAAATTGGAGCTTTATCATCGTCACTCAAGTCTGTATTGTTATTTTGCAGAATTGGTCTCTTTTGTATACTTTGCTACGCAAGTCCTCATCCATTTGAGGCATTTCACTCATGGCCCCTTCTTTTATTTTGACCTATCCGTATCATTATATTCCCCCGCCACCGCACCTTTGTAAAATCCCCCCCCCTCACCGTTCTAATAGTTAAATGAGCTCGCTAAATAAAATGTATTGCCTAGACAATGACACTACAGTGTCGAAACCTTTGCCGGGAAATAAAATAAGTGTTAAAATAATACAACTGTTCATTCGACAATCTCGGGCGATATATGGTGGAACAGCATTTTAGTACTTGAATAAAACTACAGTAATCGTACTGTCCACTTAAATTGTAATGTAAATATTACACTACACCGGTTTCTACGTTCCTTAGGGCGTCATCATCACGTCTACATGTACAGGTAGACCTGATGGTGACGCCCTAAGGAACGTCGAAACACGTGTAGAGTAATATTTACATTAAAATTGAAGTGCACAGTACAATTACTGTAGTTTTATTCAAGTACAACTGTTCATGATGAAGGGAAGAATGGAGATGGAATGAAGTTGGGTAGCGAGGAATATGGAATATGGAGGGAAGGTTGGGGCGGAGAGAAGGCAGGAGAGACTGAGGTCGCATTGAGAGGCATTGAATGGTTGAGGGTTGGGTTCGACTCAAGGGTGGTGGTGCACGGATTAGATTGAGAGGAAGGGTCTGGCTCACGCGGCTTCTCAATGAAATGGCTTCTGGCATATCCCGTTCTGACGTCACACCAGCCCCGACGTCCTCCGTTGCAGCGCCTCGACGCGATCGCGACGGCCGACGGTGTCTCTAGCTCTCGCACACCCGATGGCTTTCGTCGCATATGTATTTGGCGCTCACAAGTGATGAACCCGGACGAGGCAGATGCCGTGGAAACCAGTTGTGGTGGCCCGAGCACCGGGGCAACGAACGCCTCCCCCCCAGATCACCTCCCCTCCCTCCCCTCCCGCACCTCTTGGGAGCCCGCGGCGTAGTGGATGGACACGCGGTGTCGCCATCTTCCGCCTCCACCACGGTTTGCAAATACTTCCATCACCGAGTGTTTCGACGCGCTGCCGCCAGTGGCATCCATCGTCATGTACCGGAGCTTGAGTTTTTCACAGCCTGCGATTGCAATCAATTCTTACCTCAGTGTCGCTGCCATTATATACGCATGAATTGGCTAAATTAATATTTCTCTCTTTTAAATGTGAAGGAAAAAAGGCAAACAGACCTCACACTACACACACACCTTTGTTTACACTCCAACCAGGGTGGCCAACCGAGAAATGCGTGTAATAGGTACTTTTCGTGTGCAAAAATAACCCAAGTTAAACACCTAAAATACTTGGTAATAGTTTTAGATAAAAAATTTAGTTTTAGTAATCATTTCATTTATATATGTGACAAACTAAGGTGTATTTTGTTTCAAATGTCGAACCTAAAACATTATTTGCCTCATGAGTTTAAAAGATTAATGTATCAAGGCTTAGCTGAGGCCGTAATACGTTATGGTTTGACTATTTGGGGTATAGCACAAACTCCACCTTGCTGAATAAGGTTATTACTTCACAAAATAAAATGGTTGCGCATTTGATGGTCAAGGAAAACAATGTGAGAGAAGTATATAAGAATCAATGTTTGTTACCATTAAAAGAATTGTATAAATATGTGCTAATTGATGACAACTTCTTTGACAGCAAATTAATAAAGCAACTTGTGATTAATACTGACATGCAACTGCGTCGAATAAATAGGTTGTCTGTACCTAAGTATTTTAACCTCCATCGCAAGAGGTCTCTGGCACATGTAGTCCCTGGGTTCTTAAACGAATTACCTATGTCAATGCATGATATTAATAGCATATCTGTTCTTAAAAAAATCACTAAAAGAGTGGCTCATAGGCTAACATTGTTAAGCTCTTTATTGTCCAAAACGATACACAGCAAAAAAAAATATTTTTTAACTAAAGGCACCTGCTTGACAAGCCGCTTTGGCTTAGCAGGACCTCAACTGCACTATTATTTTTGTTCTCCAACTTTTTTTTCATTATTGATGAAAGACTATTATCCTATACTAAAATTGCTATCCAATTTTATTTATTATACAATGATGATCCTTGTTTAAAATTTCATTTTCCATTATTATAAAAAATATCATGGAAATAATGCTATTAGGTGTATGATGATGTAATTTTTATAACCTGTTTGGTTCATTAATTATAAAAAAGGGGGATGAGATCATATATTTTACGATTTAAAGTGTTTAATTTGTAATTTTAATGGTAAAATAAACATTTTAATACTTAAAAAAAGAAAATCATTTGCTCCTCATCTCACTTCCTAAACATACTGGTTTTGGTTCGGTGGAGTATCATGGTGGCTCACCCGCATTAATCTCCGAAGTATTGCTTGTATTATTTTAAATTTCCTTTAGTAAATTTGTGTAGGTGCAAAGGTATATACATTTAAGTCATTTGGCATCATATCTGCCGGATTTTATTCTCAGGTACACTTTCGTCAAGCCATCTGAAGAATGATATACTTTGAGAGGAACCAATTTTATCATAGATCAGCTGCAGGAAAAGTATTCTCTTATTTGCTACTAAAAGATCGTGCTCGTTAAATTTTATTGCGAAAACGAAAAAATGAATAGTCCATATTACCTACCACTTTCTCCTCAGTCAATGGATGAATCAAAATTTCGCGATATTTGAAACACTATTGAAAATATACGTTATCAATGTTAAAATGATAACACCGTGCAATACTCGCCAATTCTTTGTTTCTGAATGCGCGAGATTTAGAATCTTCACATTTCCAATTCAATGATTCAAGCTGGAGAACATGATGTGCATGACTGGGAAAATGGCCCATGAATACTCTAAGCGACATTAGCAATGGAAACGGAACTGAATTGAAAACACAATTTATCACAATAGTATTGGTGCGTGGGTTTCCGGGGCGTCAATCAGTTGGCGGCGTCGTTGCATTCCGTGATTTCAACCGCATCTTGTCTGGGCAACAGTTCCGCTGACAATTCCAGTCAGAGTCTTCAGGTCGAAGATGAGGGACATCGGTTTTTTGGCCGCCTTATGTAAGTCCTGTTGCTGCTCTGTGATTGGCCATTTTTATTTAGCACTCTTGTCCATGTTTTTTTACACGGCACTTGGAAAAGAGCGCTAAATAATAATTACCAATCACAGAGGACAAAGTAAAAAGGAGATCTTGTTTTCAGACAAAAATAGTGCCATGTTTTCAGAGGCAACATTATTAAGACAGCTAGTGCTGAATTCCAGAGCAGCTGATTAAGCTGTATTTAAGGGCAGGAGAGCGACTACTATATAGCCACAAACTGTCTTGTTTTAAGGCGTATGTGAATAGAGCTAGCAAGTGGGTGTTCTTATTCAAGACTATGCTCCCCTGCTAACCAGACAGTGAGTATCTTAATTTAAGACAATGCTCCCCTGCTAACCAGCCAGTCTTAATTTAAGACGATGCTCCCCTGCTAAACCGCCAGTGAGTGTCTTAATTTAAGACAATGCTCAGCTGCTAAGCAGCAGCTTGAAATCAGGAAACAAGCTTCAAATTCCCTTATAATTGAAACCACAAAAAATGCAGTCGCAAGAAATTTAATTACACAAACAATTCCAGATAAATACAATAAAACAGTTTTTACAAACAATATCCAAATCTACAATCTTCCAAACGTGCATAATTTTAAGAATGAAATAGGCGTCGTTATAAACTCGAATGCCTTCAGAACAGACAGTAATGGGTGCTGACCGAAATGTAAAGAAAGTCAAACAACACAACAAAGATAAATCGTTTTCCTGCAACAAATATCAATTTGCAAAAGTAACTTAGGTACGTACTTAAAGACAACGTACCAAGGGGTAAGCATGCTTGGAAAGAAGGCCATATCATAATTCAAGGTGGTGCTGAAATCTAAACTATACGTTTGAAACAAGATTTTCTTTTTACTGTGGAGCAGCAAGACTTACATAAGGCGGACAAAAAAGATACAGCGTTCTACTGTTTGGGCTGCAGAGCCCAAACAGTAGAATGCCCCCTATCACTGCTCCCATGATACGATCCCATGTCACTCATCTTCGAGCTGAAGATGCTGACTGGAATGTCAGCGAAACTGTTGTCCAGACAAGACACGGTTCAAATCTCGGAAGCCCCATGCAACGACGTCAACACAATGTAGCATATTTGCTACTTTCCTAAGTGGAAAGGTTTTACATCAATGCCTACATGGCAGGTACTACGTATGATTTTCGCTGTTTAAGATAACTTTCCAATTACAAAAATTTTCCAAATACTCTCTTTTGAAACAATCAACATTTACATACATCCCTGCGAGCCAACGCAAGGGGTGTTGGGTAACCAGTCCACGAAAGGGGAGAGAACAGATATTTGTTAGGAGTGGAAGTAAAAGATTTTTGTATCAGTTGCATAAGGGATCAGTTAGGCAGTGCATCTGTCTCTTATTTTGTCGCTTCTATCAGTTCTGGAGACATAGCGCTGGGTCAGAAATATTATCTTGCACTGAAGCTCGCCATATCTGAATATTTCACGTTATCTAAGCCTAGCGTATAACCTCCAGGTCTCTAAAGGCTCCCAACCTAGTCCTTCCAACAACTTCTATTCTATCGCATCAGTTTTGACGCAGAGTGCGGCTTTCCTAAGTATTTTGTTAACTTCACGAATAAAATATTGCTGAGCAGGATTACAAATGCTCGAGGAGTATTGGAGACCTAACCAGAGTAAAGTAGTACCCCTATTTTACTTTTTCAACGGAGCACCTTCCTAGTCTTCACCTAGATGAATCCTAGTCTCTTCAATGAAGCGCCACAAATGTTTGCGCTTCTCCTACGCTAGGTCTGAAGTTGTAGTGAACCCCAAGTATGTACTTGATCTGACTCCTTTACATTCTACACATCATTCCTTTACCCCTTTGTATGTACGTAGGGCGTTGTTTTGATTAATTTCGCAAGAAGTGTACAGCAGTGAATTTACAAAGAGGCTAAGTTCGAGCTCCCAATGTCAAGGGAAGGCCAAGGGAATGTTGTTGAGGTCCGATGATAGAGCTTCCAAGTCAACATTTGAGGAAATGTATCGTTAGATGGCAGAATCGTCTGCAAACAATCTAATTTTGCAACTCCTCCCTCTAGTGTTAATGCCGCGCATAGTACACGAGAAATGACAGGGACCTATCACGCTTCTTTGCGGGACGCCGAATTCTATTCCACCCATATTGGAACTAAAGAACGTAAATGTAGGCTTCAGTTGATGCTATCAAAGAGAAAGCACGGTAATCCAAAAGCTCGACTTGAATGTGAATAAAAATGAAGTAATTCATCAGAAATGAAAATGAGCATTCTCAATGAGTTCACATATATCCGAGTAAAAGGAGAATTACAAATTTCTTACACACTAGGTATGGAAATTCCAGTGACAGAAAAACCCGAAGAATGCTCTTCGTTCGTAGGTTTCTTAAGGCATACAATAAATATTGCATTGATATTTACGTGGCCCTCTTCAAGCCATCTCAAATGTTTGTGGTAGGAATTGATCCCACACCAGTCATGCGCTAACCATACTATCATGCTGTAATTATCAGTTTTCCTCCAAGTATTAAATGTTAAGAAACGTATGAGTAAGAAGATTTCACATCAATACGGCCTCTTTTAACTATTATTCCACTCATGCATTGGGGTATATATACTCCACTCATATATCACGGAGACCATTAAATTGAGTTCACTCATGCTAACATGCAAAACAATGACAAAATAAATACATGAGGAATTAAGCACACCATGTAAACAAGAGAAAAGCATAATAAACAACGCTGTCCAGCGGAAAGATTCGCTCTTTCGGGTTTCTCTATCCGCGAATTTCCATTTTTTTTAAGACGCCGCCGACTGCAACTCCTGCGGCGATAACTGTAGTTGCCCCAAAAAATGAAAGTTCTCGGAAGAGAAAGAGCGAATCTTTCCAAAGAAATACTCCGCGGAAGCCTTAACAAGGATTTAATGCTATCTATCGCTACCATTAATATTATTGACTGCTTCGATCACAGCTGTTATGGTCCCTAATCTTACGAGGAAAAAATTGCATTTTAAACCAACCCTTCCCGAAATCTACCTCCCTAACTTTATGTAAAAGATCGAGCCTACCATAGTAGCATGAAGTGTTCAATGTATTATTTTATATTTGGTGCAAATTTCATGAGTTTAGGTCAAATATTTTTTTTTATTTTTAAACTTTTGCCGACGTTTCGGATTTCTATTCATCCATCTTCTGGGCTATAAACAAATGATGCGTATGATGTTAAATGATTGACAGTTCTGTTTTGGTTACATAATTGTAAATTTACAGACATTAAATATAAAAATACATAGACATAGACATTCAAGATTGTTACCTTTTAAGTTTGGTGGTTTTTATTTATTTACAATTTTAATTTGGTTGCTTGGATCTATTTCTTTGTTGAAAAGTTATGCGTCATTTATTAAATTATGATAAATTTTGCTTAGATAAGTAATGTCTGTTCTTTTACTGCAACGTTTTTTATTTCTGGATATATATGGTACATTTCTTTGAATAATCTTTTTGATAATTTTGGTTCTGAGTCTAAACTTTTGGCTTCTTCGAAATTAAATGAGTGACTATTTGTAATTGAATGATTTGCTAATGCACAAAGTTGAACTTTAGTCTTAATTGATGCTTTATGTTGCGAGATCCTATTTTTTTAATGTTGGGATGTTTGGCCTATATAGCTACTGTCACAGTCTTTACATGGAATAGAATAAATTATATTGATTCTAAGCTGTATAGGGGTATCTGACTTTAATTCTGAATATACGAGTTTATGCTGCGTTTTATGGTTTTTATGTGCTATTTTATAAATTGTTTTCTTGAATATCTTGGTTATTTGCTCTGATAATCCATTTATATAATAAATCATTTCCCGATTTTGGTCTGTATTAGTGTTTGATACATTTGTTGTATTTATTGAATTGTGAGTGTTAAGATGATTTTTTATTTGAGTAAACTATGGTATTGGTTAATTTTTTTGGAAATTGTTTTTTTTTTCTAAAATATCCCCAATTATTTTTTTAAATATTATTTTAGTTCTTCGGAGAAATAATTAGCCTATTAATTTACTATGAAGTTTAAGCCTATTCTTTAACCTACCATGTGATAGCGATTCCCATCCCAATTGTTCAAGTAGTTTCAACACGCTACCTACTAGACTAAGTAGGTATAACATAGATCCCATTTCAAGCTTGCTTCATAAGTATCGCGAATACTACTTAGATGTGGATTCTAGGTGGGGCCTTTATAGTGAAAAATAAAAGTGCTCTTTAACTTCCTCATCGCATTTCTCAAGAATTCAATAATCATTACTTGTAGAGAGTGATATTATGGAAGTGAGAAAGTTGAAAATCCATTATAAGAGCTTCCCACGATGAGAGTCGATGGGAGAATGTAATAAGCATTTCAAAAGCACGATTAATGAAGGACATGAAGAGAAACAGCGAAAAGGTGAAAGCGTGTAACATGACTTTAACTCTATATTGTGTGCAGCCTCTGCTAAGTTTAGCAAACCTCGAAGCCCTCCCCACCTGAATCATTCATTAATGATCAGAATAGTGACGAAGAGAACATGCAATAGCAGAACTCGCACCTTTATCCCATTATACGTATCGCAGTAAATTTGAGAATTGAGGTTGATGCGTCAATCATTCTATATCATACTAGAATGATTGGCTTCTCCGAATTCTGACGCTCAACTGAGTGTTTAAATTTGAAAGAAGAAGAAAAAACAAAACAATAGGAAATTTGTAGTAATGAGTCGCCCGTCTCATTATTCTGGTGTATCTGTGTTAGAATTAACCCTCCGGTGGGCGCGCCAAATTCACTCCCACGAGTGGGCGCGCCGCGGCAATTTGCCGCAAATATAAATTGCATTCCTATAGTTAAGGAAAAGGTAATTTACTAATAATAAAGGCTGATTAAAGTTGTTACAGTTGCATTTTTTATTATTTGACACTAAATGTACATTGTTTATCACCTTAGTTTATATCTCGGTCCTGTTCATCTTCGCATATGATACAAATTGTCTCTTGACGACAATGCGTCTTACATACATTTTTTTACATCTCAGGCACACAATTTTTGTTACATTTCGCTTTGAACCCTCTATAGGTTCAACTAGTCTTTTCACAATGTCATCAGGTTTGTTTGTTTTGAGATAAGGCCCAGGCACCTGCTTCCCGCAGTATACTTCGAAATTCAATGTGTAAAAGGTTTTGGCGTCACAGAGAGCGTAAATTTTCAGTCTGTACTTAGCCGGCTTATTAGGCGTATATTGTATGAACCCGCATCGTCCTCTAAAAGAATGCAACATCTCATCAACAGTCACAAACTCGCTGACATTGTAGCAACTCAAACAGTTATTCACGAAATTTTCTTGAAAATTACGTAGAGGTGCCAGTTTGTCTGTAGCTCTTCGCTCATCCCTAGTATCAACATTGTCGAACCTAATAGCTCTAAGAAGGAAGCGAAAACGCTTGTAACTGAACAGCCCTCGCAAAATTATCATCCCGGTGCCATCGGAATCACACAGCTCTGCACAATTTTACTCACATGACCAAGTGCACAGGCGACTATGTTGGAGTAGACGCGTCAAACTCTCTTCGATGTCACACAGCTACTGAAGCGTTCGGCGGATAATTGATCCGGATATCGGACATACTGCCTCCTATCATGAAAAACAAATACCTGGAGACATAGGCGTTAAATACAAACGGTACCAAACGGAGAGCTCAGAAACTAAAATATGCGGCAATTTGCCGCGGGCGCGCCCACCGGAGGGTTAAGACTCTTATAAAATGAATAGTGAACTTAAAACTGATTTAAAACTCCTCCACAACACCCTTAACTCGACCATTGACTGCCCTGAACTGGTTTCTCTCTTCAATTTTAGGATACCAACTCGATCCACCCGCACGCATTCACTACTCCACCTGCCTATTCCTAGGATATCACTCACCCAGCGCTCACCTTTATTTCGCCTCTCCTCCCTTCTTAATTCACTCCCTCACACTGTCGATCCTTATTTATATTAAACATGTAACCATTTCACCACCCAAGCTATGTCCCACCTGTCAACAAATTAAATATTTCCCCTTTCCATGTTGGTCTCTGCGTTGTTGATTTTTATGTTGCTATTGTATTTTTTTCCTCTCTCATGTTTATTGTTAAATGTTTCACTGTAAATTGGCGCTACTGCTGTATGTGAACAATGTTTAAAATAAATAAATTTAAATAAATAGTCACATTGTTATGTGTATGCGTTGTAGCAGTAAGGTGTTACTTATCTAAAGTGAATTAATGTGTGAAGAAACGAGGACGAATTGAAATTGCAATGAGGAATTATGATGTTATGTATGTATTATTATTTTTCGGCCAATAGGCACATTCTTCGGTGAAAGGCAGACGTTTCTTTTGAATTTGAACATGGTAATAATTCCTCATTGCAATTTCAATTCGTCCTCTCAATTTTTATCCAAGTTGCCCTTGGAAGAAAGGCAGCTAACACACTTAAAATAAAAGAAATCAATAGTGTCTTTATTGTCCCTTAAGGTGGCTGGAGCGATTTTTGTTTATGTACAGATTTGCGTGAAACTTTGCATACGTATCCATATTAGTAATATCTATCGATAAAAATGAAAAAAACTGTATGCTACCGATTTAGTTTCCTGGCAATTCAATGATATTTTTACAAGTACTCTTATGGCACACGGCATATATTGTGAAACAATTCGATTACTTATACACAGATTTACTCCTAAATGCGAAATAATAAGTTTCATATTGTTATAATAGCTGCTAACAAATATCAAGGTATCATTCCGAGTAAGAAAAGTGTATTTAGATATGATTTTCCAGTAAATTTCGAATTTAGCGCCGAAAATCCAAGTCAAAACAATGCTTTAATTAAGGCGAAAATTTGAAATATAACTCTTGCATCATTTAAATTACTGCATGTATGATGATTTCCAACGAATATACAGGTGTACTTGAGTGAAATGTGGTCCAAGAATATTTATTTCGACTTACTTGAAAAGTTATAAGAATGTGCCTTCAACGACTCACGATTACCCCTCCAGCCACCTTAAACGCATACGCATAAATCCGTTTTTTTCACTTAAGACAAGTTTATTAGCAGAAAACCAATACTTCAGCTTATCCTGGTCATTTTGTATCTGATGCTGAATTTTCGGTAAGAAAAAAAATCATCGACATTTCCGGCGACATTTTATACGCCGTCGGGGAGGGGAAATGGGAGGGGGGGAGAAAACTTCCAGGTTCAATGGGGGAGGGGGGGGGGTGAAGGGGGAAGAATGGATGGGGCGGGTTTAGGTATAGCGAAACTTGGCGGCAGTCAGATGCGCGAAGCTAGGCAACGGGGAGGGGAAGGCGCGCGTGGAAGGGGTCGACAAAGGAGGGGAGGGGAAAGAAAATGGTGGGGAATGCTGCCAACATGAATGCACTAAACTTTAGAGGGCGAGAAATTGTTAGCGGTACGTTACACGGCAATGATTTGCGATCCAAACTAAGCCGCAGCAAAGTACATATACTGATAGATTTCGCAACGCGTCCGTATAACATTGAAAGGCTGTATTTTTTTCAGAATTGGATATAGTAAAGTCTGAAATAACTTCATTAGTAAGAAAGAAAGCATTAAAACTGTGGCGTAGTCAGGGGAGGGGCCCATTAGGTTCGGACCCCATGGATCAGAAATTTGAAATTTATTTAAATCAAGGGCTATAAAGGAAAAAGTTATATTTGCTTTATTAAAACAAAGAATGTTGATTTTATTTATTCTTTATTCTGAATACCTTTTCAATTATTATGCTTTTAATTTTCGAATATAAAATACTTTGGGTAGAGTATTCTTTCAGAAATTTGGGCATAAAAATCTTTTAAAAACGGCTATTACACTTCAGTCGAAATTGCACTCTTTAATGCCTAAAGACACAATTTCGCTACTGATTTACAAATCCATTCCCCCCCGTCCCCCGAAACGAAATCAGCCACTGATTATAAGGAACAGACAGTACATTTCGTCCCTCAACTCAACTTTTACAGCACATAAAGGAACGCACACTCTTAGATACTTATAAGACATTGAATGACCCTTATGGCATTGGTAGCTGGAAAAGGTAATCTGTACAGGGGTGACAGTAGCGATAAGATAATAAAATTACTTTTTATTCCAAACAAAGAACATACAAACACAAGCTTACGAGCGTCAATCACTGTCCCACTCCTCATTTTCCGAATCACTTTCTAAGTTGATCTCAATTATTTCTACTAAATTTCCCATGTACACTTATAATGCAATATATTCCTACTCCGTTTGTTTCACTTTTGAGCACACAGCTTTCTACTCCTCTCTGTCTATTGCTCTAAATTTTTCCTCAACTATAATCGTCACGTCCTCACTTTATCTGGCGTTTGATTCATAGTAGTATAGAATGCAAAAAGAACTCATAAAATGAAAAGAGGTGACGAATCTAAATGAAGTGGTGTTGGAATAAAAAGTAAAGGAACTCTGATTATTTTCATTTCTTTGAAAGAGTTGTTGTTTTGTTGATTGTTGCTATGTATTTTGGCTGGTTGTTGTCGAGGGTTTTATTGGTAGAAAAGAAGAGGGAGATTGCTGAACAAGAGTGGGGATGTGCTTTGGACTTCTGTAAGAAAGTTGCCTAGCATTATAATGAAATTGCTGCAAAAGGGATTGCAGATTTTAAAAAAAGTACTACGACGTTACAAAACAAATACCCAATCTTCTCGTATTCCGCGTAAGTGCCTACGTTCAGGTTCAATAAATGCATTACAGAGTGACAATGTCTTTTTTCATAGGAAATATAACGTTTCATAGGAAAGATTTACATCATTTGATTACAACAAAAACACTGCTAGACTTTTCGTAAAAAGTCTACAAACCTAGCTGCTCGCGATCCAATTCTGAAATCACACCGGCTTGTTAAGGATCCCAAATACAAGAAGCTTATTATAGGTGCGGTCCTATATCTCTGTCATCTTGATCGCATATTTCCGAATATGTTTAATCCTAGATAGATCCTAACTAATTGTGACCCCTAAATATTTAACGGGCTCTAAGTTGACTATTTCTGATTTGCTTATTTTGTAAGATCGTTCTGGTGTATTTTCTTTATACTAATATGTACTGAAACGAATTTATTTAACTTTACCTCCAACTGCCATTTTCGTACCAGGATTGCTACAAAATTCTTTGTTAATAAGTCTTCTGCACTTCCGCACTTCAAAATCTCTCGTACAAAACAGCCTCGTCGGCAAATAGTCTAACTTAGCTGTAAACGACCGTACTGGTGTCATTACTCGTGTCATGTCATGATATATTATATAGTATTGCATTCTTTTATCATTTCATATTTGAATTTTACCTGTGAAGTAACATGGTTATCATTTGTTAAGTTATACCCGTATTTATTTTGAGCAACATTAAATTTCGCGGCGCTTCCGCGGATGCGAATAACTATTTGAGCATTTTGATGTTGGCAAGAAAGGAATGCGACTGAGAGAACCCTGGCGGTCTCACGCGGATACTGCCTTACTCCCCCGCGAGGAGCGATTTTGAGGACAATAGACTCGTCCGCTGACAATGGTCTTCTGCGCAAATGCCGTCAAGTTTCGCGAGACCTATACCACTCGGCTGACCCATTCACAGCGTTCCTCATTAAAGCCGTGTTCGAAACGAAGGGCACTTGCCAACTTACGCCCTTCTGCCCCCTTCGGGAGGGCACTTCTCAATGCCTTGTCTACACTACAGACTTAACTTAAGATTTACATTAAGGAGATTCGGTGTTTTCACTCAACTTAAGGGAATTCGACGAATCTTGCTGGATGCATTACTTATGTTGTCTTAAATCTACCTGATTTTTTTCAGAATTATTTACAGCAGATTACTTAAGATATTTGATCGAGAAGTGGAGAAAATATTACATGAGTTCTTACGGGAACACAAGGTACGAGTAGCTTCATTCATCAAAAAGAAGTTTTTCTAGTTAAGAATAAGAAAAACAAAAATAATAAAAATAAAGTATATCAAATGATTTTCATACATTCTTAACTAGAAAACGTTCTTTTCAACGAGTAAAGCTAGTCGCACCTCGCGTTTCCATAAGAACCCACTGTAATTTCATGCCCACTTCCACATTAAATATCCCAAGAAATCTACGCTAAATAATTTTGAAAAAATTCAGGTAGCCTTAGAAAAACATAGTTAATGCTTTCAGCAAGTATCGTCGAATTCCCTTTAAGGTAAGAGTGAAACCATCAGAACGTCCTTAAGTGTGGTCCGATAGCTACACTTGAACTTCAAGTCGACTGAAGCGTCGTGATCGTCAATGTCGGGAATTAGAGAAACAGTGAATCTTAACAGTTGAGGATCAAGGCGAGCAAATAGTTGAGGACACTAAACGGATGTCACAGTTCAATAAGGATTAATAAATTTTATTATAACAATAGATTTTCAGATGACTGATCCTAAAAACTTGTCATATAAACAGGCCAAATGAGAATTAGTACACATTTTAAGAAAAGAAACACTAAGAACAATGTCCTTTGAGGGAATTAGATTGTCCTCTTTGGATACGTCTACATCACAGACATGTCTTGCTTTTAAAGTGTTCCTTTTTAACAAATATCACGAACAACTCTCAGGCAGTTAAAGGTGTAAGAAGGAGAGGGGCGTTGGGGTTATTTGATTGGTAGACCGTCAGAAAGGGTTCCACCATACCGGCAACATACGAAAAGAACGCGTTTTTGACCTAATATTTTATTCAGGACATAGCTTCAGGGAAATAGTTGATGTTTGGCGATAAAAAAGCTATTAGAAGTCAAATAGTATTCCTTTTTTTTTAGCTTTTACTTTTAGGTTCGGCTACACATGCTATTAGAAGTCAATTATATAATTCCCTGTTTTTTATAATCTACTTTTAGGTACGGCTAAAACAAATTACCTCCAAAAAACATGAATGGGAAACATACCAAAGAACCTCAGTTACCTCGGGCTTCACCTACTGTAATTTGAACAAATCCTTATGATTGAAAGGCATAATGTTAGGTTCCACATGACATTTTATTTATGGGGGTTGATAAGGCCTGTGACTTCATACCCCTTCACTAAACATGAGCATTAAAACATATCATAAGCAAAAATTCCAACAAACTGAAAATATTCACTATGCCTAATTTTACCCACTTTAATCTAATTACATCAACATCACCAGAAAATATTACTTTTAACAATATACCGGGTACCTTATAAAACTTCCTACATTTACCAATGCACCGCAATCTATGAATATAACATAATCCCCCGCACGTACAAAATATAACTGCTTCCCCTTGCGCACAAAGTTACCAGTTACAAAGTTATTCCTGCATGTAACCTCTAAAATTACAAGAATAAAAACCTCTACATTTCGAAAGACATTACGCATAACACTTGAAGAACGCCAACCGTGAGGAAATAGTTGACGTAAGTACGGTTCTAAAGTAACTTAAGTGAAGGTGTCCTTAAATGAAGCTACTGACAACTACACTACCACCTTAAACGAACTTGTCACTTAAGTTCTCACTTAAGGTACAAGTAAAGGTGCATAGAAGGAGATATGGCGGCCAAAGTGCCTTTGGAGAGCGAGGAACGTTTTGGGGACAGGTTCATGGTTTTTACAGCTGCCGCTAGATGTCTCGCCGGTCGAAGTCAGGCCGATTAACAGCAGAGCGTTTATGGCCTCCGTTCAAATTACAACCTTTTTCTACGAAAATAGCGATTATTTGGAATATTCCTTCAGATGTGGAAAACTAAAAGTGTATTAGCATATTTTGAGCGCACGTAGATGCTCGTTCTTCAATCTCAAACCCGAATAATCAGGGTGAAAATATTTTCAACTCGCAGAAAACACCGCACTTTTTCACACTCTTGTAATCGTTTAAATGAGATTCCTTTCAATATGGTACCCCCTGTATACTCTGGCGAATATGTGGAATGAATATATCGGAAAATAAAAACTTAAATAAGGGATTTTAAGAGCAAAAAATTGGTATCGCGAGTCCACAGCGTTTGTGCTTGGTGGTACAATTGTTTGCGGTCTTTTATGGAAAACAAGCGAATTACCAACGAAATTAACCCGTCAATCTGTCTGGAGTAAACAAAGGTTGTAAACCGGAGGCTTCCAGTAATCAAGAATTTATTGATAAATAATTGGAGTTATTAGTCTATTATTGACCTACATTACTTATTCTTACTAGCACCCGAGTTTTGTTTTTGTATTCTCGCGGTGACTATTCCGTCCAAAAGGATTTTGAAGATCGTGAATAGTTCTCGAAAAAAATGGGCAGGAAATGCGTTGTTCCCATGTGCAAAACTGGTTATGCCAGTCAAAAAGAAGAGCCTCCGATGTCGCTATTCGTATGCCCAAGTAAGGTGTGAGCTTTTAAATCAACCAACCTTATACTTGAAATGAGATTACGATCCCTCTCAATAATAATAAGGAAGCGCTCAAGCCGTCAATACTATAAATAGGCAAACACAGTTAACTTGAACTATGCAGCGGAATGCTGAATTATTAGGGGATGAATGGTAATTACAAAACATTCTCTCCAAACGCTAATAGTAGGTATTTTCGGGGGCTCTTGGTATGAAATCGCTCTTTAAGGCCAGGTATGCAGGCATATTTTCACACGCTGCTGATATTCAACGGGATGGAAGGAGTACTGCTGGGCAGTGGTGGATCTAGGATTTTTGAGGGGGGGAGCGCAACGTGGAAGTTTTGGGGATAGGCCAGGGGTTGGAAGATGCCAGAATTGTGAATGCATTGCGCTAAGAACGTGACAGGAGTTTGACAAAAGTGTGACAAAAGCATAAATTGGGACTGTCACGGTGTGCGTCATGGGCTATTTTCACCAGAGGTGGAATATATTGTCTAATAATATGAAATTTAATACCACTCATGCTGCAGTTTCAAAGACAGTATTCACTCATAAAAATGACCAAAACAAAATAGATAAAAGTATCGAGCTGAAATATGCACCAGTTGCATTGATCTCAATAGCTGAGAAGCAAATTGATCCAGTTAATACTGATTCACTTGAAGATTTTGAAAAACAACTCTCCAGGTTAGAGGCAATGAGAGTCTGCATTCGTATAGGTGAAGAAGGAGAGAACAATAAGAATAGAGCAATAAATTGCAATGGATATGTCAATACCAATGCATCTCACACCCGCATGAGGTGTTCATCATGTGCAGAAAAAAGAAGCATTTAAAAATATTTTAATAAAATCATCAATGAGTAGGGCAGTAATTCTTACCAAGAGGCTCAAAGTTAGAAGCCAAAGGCTGAAGGAAGTCAAGAAAAAGGTAAGCCATGTAATTAGCAGTTTTATTTCAGACTATCCTCCTTAAAACTATATTTTTTCCAGAATATTACTTTGCAAGACAAGATGGCTAAATTAAAAAGTGAGATGCAGGCAATAAGCAGCAGACAAATAGCTGACATAGTCAGTAGATAGTTTTACATGGTTTTACGTGACTTTGTCACCAGTGAAGAAAAACGTCAAAGATTTTCACTTGGTCATCCGAAAATAGCAAAACCATACGACGACCACCCTTACGCGTTCACCTAACTTAATATAACAGAATTAAATACGGCAACACCTTAGGAGCTAAATGAATCACATCCCTCAAAGCCAGACAAACACACTGGAATATGTTGTTTGTTTTGCGTTCTTGTAACATCTAGTATGCAGTAGACACATTGAGCATTGGGATGTGTCTTCACCGCCAAGTTTAAAATACAATATGAATCGCTCACATCTAATAGACACGTGTATGAAATTGTATCCATACATACATACATATAGTGCGTTAGATAATATTCCAGTGATTACCTGTATGTGTTAAATTTTAACTACATGTAGCGGTTAACTACGCGCACTACCTATGCCATGTTTTCTGCTGCAAGGGCGAAAAGGAGGCAACCTGCCCTACCATCGAATAAAGGTGATGCACCTTTCGAATAAATGGAAAACTCTTTCAAAAACCAATCTCCAAGTCCCTCGATGTCTAGCAACTGTCAACAAAAGGTTTCTTATGATTTTATGAGTTTCCTTGGACATCTGTATTTTTGAAATTGTAGCCCGTTCATCGCGGAATAGAATTCAGACCTCTCCTCTGAAATCCGCTCTTAAAATAAATATTTGATTGTAGAAGTGCCTGTAAAGTGAATAAATTGTTTGAAGATAATTTATTTTATCAGCTTATACTGAGTGCTATTTTTTGTTTGCCAAGCTACACGACGGTAAAAATACCCATATTCCACTTCAGATTTTCCTCCTTCCCCTTACTTTGCGGGCTTTACCGAGGGAAAAACCCAAGGTGAGTAGAGAGATAAGCATTTATATTGACATTCTGCATAGTTATAGTAACGCACGGCAGTGATTTTTTGTCAGGTTAAGCCGTTGACAGACTAGGCGAATTCTCTTCTTTCCGCGTTCTGCTAATGTGTCGCAGGGAGACGGGAATACAGTGACGTCACGCGAAAGCCTGCCCGCCAGCTGAGACCACCTTCTTTCTTTACTCACCTTGGGAAAAACCGGCCTGACTTAAAGCTCTGTATTAGGAAAGTACGGTCAACGTTTGATCTCGGCAAATGCCGACAATCGAGGCTTCTGATTGGTTGTTTCCCTACATTTTTGGCCTACGCGAGTGTTTTGTTAGCGTCAGTTGCCCGTTAGAAAGCATTGGGAGTGGTTGTGTTTTTCGTGAAGCAGCGTAGCGTTTTTTGATATTTGGTTGGTTGGTTGTCAATATGCCTCAGTGTTGTGCAGTTGGTTGTTCAACGCAGGCGAAGAAAGGGACGAAGTTATATCTTATCCCTTCGGGAGCAGGGAATGAAGTAAGAAGAAGAAAATGGCTGCAAATGATATCCGGAGCTCACTGGATTCCAAAGGTTGCCCGTGAGGTAAGTTCCGAATTGTTAACGATGTTATTGTGAACTAAAGCGCTAGAATTTCATGCCTTTTTATAGCTTATATGTTTTTCGTGCAGTGATTTGGATTTATTGATAAACATAATTTCTTCATAAACGTGCAAATGCAAACCACGTGAGCAATTAATAGGTATTGTTTTATTTTTGCATAGTTGTTGATAGAATGGTGTGCCTTTATTTCTCTCACGCGTGAATCATACAGTGAATGAATGTTACCATTATTAATACACACCATTTGTGGATAAAAGTGAATTAACAAACCGCGTGCTTAATTATGAGGTGTCGTCTATGGGGTGAATGTAATCAATCCATTCAAAATTGATTTTCTTGCGAAAATATGCCTCCTTATTACACACGAATTCCTACATAATCGGCTCTTTAGTGCGAACCAGGAGTTGAACATTTCCAGAGCATTGTTATTTTTATTGTCCTTGACATATTTCCTCGTGATAGCCTTAGTTCTGTAACGCCAACTAATCTTATTAAGATCACAATGAGAAACGATTGTCTATGAATGGATGTTGTACTATTACAATAGGCATCAGGGGACTGGGTTTTTTATCATGTCCACAAAAGCATCTCTTTTCATATGTCTACTGCTGCTTTCATGCAGCTAAGTGCAAATTGATTTTTCCTGGATAATTTGTTTATCTCAGTCACTATATATGTTTAACTCCCAAAACGTTTCCTCTCTAGATCTTCACAATGATGTAACTGCAGAGGAGTTACTGGGAGAACAAGCTGATGCGAGCATACCAGCTGCAGCAGGAGTGGATATATCCCTGTGATGCAGTGACCCAGGTGATGCACTCCACCCCTGCTAAGGAGAATGTCACAGAGGAAATTGAGGAACTAAGGAGGGAACTTATGTCATTGAAGAGGGAGATCGTAAATTTGTGTGCTTGTTGTGTTGTAAACACATTGTGTGCTTCACTATAAAGGATTGCGTGCCATGTTTGCTGTGCTGATGACATTGTGTGCCCCTCACTACATTGCGTCACATATCAAGTGCTATTGAAAACAAGCTCAAACTTAATGAAATTATAGCAATGTTGACTGATTCGTCCAGATGCTGTGATAATGTTCATCGATACCATTCAGGTTCTCAAATTAATACCAAGGCAATTAGAGCTAGCTAATGACCATCTTCAAAGAAAGACCATCCGATAACTAGTAAGTGTGCAAACTATTAACCGCATTAACCCTTCTTCACCTACATTCATTTTTGTTGTGTTTACTGATTATTATGGTATTAAATTATGGAATGGCATTAAAAGTGTGAAAAATGCGTAGTAAGTGTTGGAGAAGACATAACAGCAATCACTTCATTGTTTCCACTATTGACAAATTAAAATGTGGAATCTATGTGAATTGAAGTGAAGTTATGTGACTAGTGAATTGCTCTTATCTTGAAAGTGTGGTTGTTTACGTCCCAGTGAAGGGATAAACAGTGTAGTGTTTTATTATTCTTCATTCAGTGAATGTTGCCACCCCAAGCGTCATCTTTTTATTTCATTGAATTGTTGTGTCCAATGTGATTTTGTTGAAATAATTAATCCGTATGCGTTTAAGGCAGGTGATGACTAATTAGCAATAGGCAATTGAATTTGTCCTTGGCAGGGATTATTGTGTTATTTTATAGTATCATAAATTGTGAGTGTGGAGTCCAAGTGAAAGGGTGATGATTTTTTTCTACTTATGCTATGTAAGTTGTTTTATTATGCTTCATTCATTAAATTTTATCACCTAAAAAGTTATCTTTTCATTTACTCGACTTGATGTCATTACCAAGTACCTATTGTTCCTTTATATTTAGTGCCGCTGTACATGTGTCTCTGGAGATGATTAATCGCTGCCATATATATCTCACGGTACGTAATCATATTATTTTATCTTAGATAATTATATTACATATATTTCATATTATTTGTACTGACGATGTGCCTCATGGTCAGTGCGTCAGTTAAACATGGAGTGCTGATCGTGTAGATCATGTCAAAATGCTCACTTGACTTGACAATGCAGAACGTAAATTAGATAGTAGCATGTTAAATTTAGCCGCCGTTAACAGTCTCATTCCGGTGCGGAGTACGATCCGTAACGAAGCCAAGGTATCTCAAAATTTATTTCTCTCTCAATTATTGTTGCCCGTGTGATAAGCATGTCCGCTCGCAGTACCTGAAGTGCCGGGGAATCTAAGGGAATTGTGGACGTGAAATTAACCTTAATTGAGAATGATTAAGATTACAGTGACAATACAAGGTTGGTCACCGTCAGTTCTCAATGAGGATCATGAGGATTCACTTCATGGTCGAGGAATTGACGACGTTTTACTCCAATTGCTCAGAAATATTCTATACCTAGTCGATTTTGATACCTAATTGACAAGTAAGCTAATATTTATGTAGTTATATAACATTTTGAAATACCATTCCGCCAGTTATCAACGAGAAGTCACTTAACGAGCGAGGAAAATATCTCAAAGTTTCACTCATATTGCAGACGACGTCATCTGCTGCCGTTTGAGGCGTCTGCTGGCTCGTATTAAACAGGTCGACTCCCGCATTTTGGAGGATAAACTCGATATGAAAATGATGTGGTATTATAGGCAATTTAATCATTCACAAGTTATCATGGCTCAAATTCGATGAAATATAGTTAATTAAATTTTATCTCGTGAAAACATGTTTAGTCCCTATCTCTCCCATGTAACGATAGGCCAATGACGACTTAAATGCGCAAAGTTGACCGTACTTTCCAAATACAGAGCTTTAGCCTGACTTTGATCGAAGCGCTCCTAGCGGCCTTTGGCGAACTACAAACCTGCCGTCAATTCGTTCCTCGGTGCTCACCATTGGCACATAGGTGCGGTCCACAGAATGCTCCAAACGCTCCGGAGCGTTCGTAGCGAGGTTCCAAGCGGTCCGTGAGTCGCTCCGGAGCGCTACGGTTTATCTCATGACGTCAAGGAAGACGTCATCATACTCGCTCCAGACGCTCCCGGTAGAAACTAGGGGTGCTTTCCAATCACCTTGCGCAGATTAGCTCACATCGCAACAGATGGAAACACACTAGCGCACACTGAAACAGATGATTGGAACGCATCTGCGCTGATGTGTTTACAAATGGCGGACCAATCGGCGGCAAAAGTTGAAAGTTCAAATAACCTTTCGCTTCTGTATACGCCACATGAATTATAAAAAAAGATGATAATTATTCGTCCATTTCATTTTTTCTTTACTACATGCACCAGCGAGAGTTAAATGAAAGAAACTAATGGAACTATCACTAGTTAATAATTCAAACATAGCGGAAGAGCTTCGCCTTAGTTTTCTTTGCTGTTTTTTTAGCCTTAAAATTTTCAGAGCTTTTGTACATCTTACTTGCATTTCAACTTTTTGAAATATATACCATTCATCATCCATTTAAAATTTCATCGACGAGTCATTTCGTTTCTTGCAAGGAGATCGACGTATTCTTTCACCACGTTTGAAGAGAGGTAGCCCAATCTGCCCCTTAGGTCAGTCTTCCTGCCTCATATTGCCTTCATTGTGTACATGTATTGTGTAATTGAATATGTAAATTTCTTGGCATGAGCGCGAGCTTGTTTATCATTAAGAACTTTTTTTAAATCAATTAGAAACAATCTAAATGGGATCTCATTACACCCTGATGGAGAACCAACAGGTTCTAGATTATGTCATGCAACCCATGTCGAGTAGCAGCGGCAGCAGTGACGATGGATGGGATACCATGAGTAGTAGTTCATGTAAGAATAGTAATTAATGGTCCTTGATTGATAGTTATATAATGTAGTCAGTGGTTTTCAATGAGCCATTTGTTTATATCCTCGAGTTAATAATACCAATGTGGAATATGACTGACGCAACCTTTCGTAAAGCTGCTAATTTCGAACATTTTCATTTCAAGATTCCCTTGAGGATGAGGGGGAAGCTGACCAGGATATAATTTTCCCCTTGTTTGAGCTACTTCTACGTGGTAGAAGAAAGGTGCGCGTCAACAATTTCCTTGCCGTAGCACACAGTTACGATGACGAGCAGTTCCGTAGTCATTTTCGGCTTAGACGCATAACTGCGTATCGGTTGATAGGTGAGCGTCGTTACTACAATAATACTATGATAAATCTCAAGGCATAATATAGAGCAAAATTCAACTGTCGAATAACAATAATTTCTTCCTTCAGATGACCTTCGAGCAAGTGGATTAATTCCTAACCATCCAGATGGCATGATTAAAATTTCCTCAGAGCTAAGCTTCCTCATGACCTAGTGGTATTTGTCCAATACTGAGCCTCTTAGAACAATTGCGGATAGGTTTGATATTTCCATTTCGTCTTCTTTTAGAGTAATAAGACGTACTGTGCAGTGGCTCAACAGCATCATTAATGACCAAATCAGATGGCCACGGGGAAATAGAATCGCAGCAGTTGAGCAAGTTTTTGAGGACCTGAGGGGCATCCATGGGTGTATAGGAGCAGTTTATGGGACCCACATTGCTATTAAAAAACCCCAGGAACATGCCGTGGATTATTGTAACAGGAAAAAGTTTTTTTCTGTAATTCTTCAGGGTGTTGTGGATAACTCAATGAAATTCACAAATGTTGTGTGTGGAGAGCCGGGATCACTCCATGATGCTAGAGTTCTCAGAAGGTCGGAGATTTTCAGGTTGGTAGAGCAAGAACTTGAAGAATTGTTTCCTGGTGGTAGATTTATCATTGGAGATTCTGCCTACCCTTCCTTGCAGTGGCTTGTTCCTCCTTTTAAGGATAATGGTGCCTTTTCTCCTCAACAACTGGATTTTAATTTTCTTCATTCTTCTACTAGAATGGTAGTCGAAAAGGCGTTTGGTCACGATTTGCGAATTTGCGCCAGTCAGCAAGTACGATTCATCTACATCTAAATCTACCAAGTACCGTGCAAGCCACCACTAGGGTGTGTGGCTTTGGGTGATTCCGCACCAGGCATGCAGCACCCGTCCCAGCACAAGTCAGAACCTCGCACGCTCCCCTAGGCGCTAGGCGCAGGCCAAAAAGCAGTCAGGAGAACAGTGCGCAGTCCAACCGGAAACTGGGAGAGTGATACGTAAATGAACATACAAACATGCAGAGCAATGCTATAGACACATCTAGTGGTTAATATTACTGATACTGTTAATTTATGAATGCTACGAGATACTACTTCATGCAAAGAACAAAAGTATGCCGGACATATCAAGTGGTGTGAAGAGTTAGTAATGATGTTGTGTTATTAAGCACTAGTGAAAATTCTACTCTACCTGTTGAGGGTGGGAGTTTCATATGATTGATCTATCGCAACTATTATGATCCCTTATTGTCCGTGGGAAAAATGACATTTTGAATCTATCGGTTCGGCAGTCAATTTCCTTTATTTTATTCCTGTGATCGCTTCTACCGTAGTACGTTGGCTCTAGCAGTATGTGTTGAACGTCCGGCAAAAAACTGTCTGCTCCGAGTTTGCGCAAAAGATTTAACCTGTATTTCTCCCTTCGATCAGTTAAAGATTCCCACCCTAATTCCTTCAACAATTCGGTAACACTGCTAAGTTTATCGTAACAACCTCTCACAAATCTTGCTGCTCTCCGTTGTATTCTATCTATTTCAGAGATTAGTCCTACTTCGTAAGGGTCCCATATGCTAGCGGCGTACTCCAAGTGAGGTCTCACGAGTGAAAAATAACATCGCTCTTTAAATTTCTCGTCGCATTTTCCTAATATTCTTTTGATTCATCCCAATTTGCGACTAGCCTGTCCGCATATTTCCCGAACGTGTTTCCCCCAAGACAGGTCCTGAGTAAGGGTCACACCTAAGTATTTAACTGACTCTACATTTGATAAGTCTGTTTGATTAATTATGTAAGTATCGTTGACCGAGTTATTCTTTTTCCAAAAATTCAAAACAACGCACTTTTTATAGTTCAATTCTAACTGCCTAGTATTGCACCATTCATTTATAGCATCTAGGTCTTTTTGTAACGCAATCTTGTCAGACTCATTGCCAAGATCCCTGTACAACACTGTGTCATCTGCGAAGAGGCGAATTTTGCTAGTAACAACGGTAGTGATGTCATTAATATACAAAAGGAACAATAAGGAACCGATGACACATCCCTGGGGTACACCTGATGTTACTTTTCTTCTTTTCAGCCAAGGCCTAGTCCACCATTGCCTTCGCTTTATTTTCTTCGCCTCTTTTATTTATAATAAGCCTGCTTAGCCAATTCCGACTGGTAAAACTGCCAAGATGGCATCCTCATAATCCGTGACTTCAATATTTGTTTACTATAATATCATCTTTCATTTGTTGTACATCTTTTGGTCCAAATGTGATGCACCGAGGGAAAAACCATTTACGTTGTATACAAATTTTGGACCAAAAGCATTTGGACAAAAACTTTGGATACAAAAATTGGATCCAAATTGGACCGTGGGAAACCGGCTTAATGCACTTTAGGTTGTTTAGTTCACCTAATGAAATATGGATTGTAACTTATTTAGTTATTCAGACCCGGTTGCATTATCTTGCTATGAAAAAACTATGTTAGTACATTTTCTTTCGATTAAGCTACCGTCAACTAACCAACAGGCTTATTTACTGTAAAAATTCAAAATTTTAAGTTAATTTACAGTAAATGGAAAATCAACTTAAAAATTCAAAATTTTAAGTTAATTAACAGTAAATAGAAAATCAACGTCGACTTGCGGTTAACGTAAACCAGTCATTATAACACCATACCTTATAATTAAATGTTTTTAATTGGAATTTTAACAATTCATAAGAATTAAAAACAATATTACTTCATGATTGTGAGTGATAAACATTTCATGGAGCGTGGTGGCCTAGTAGTGGGTAGAGCGCTTGGCTTCTGATCGAAGGTTCAAATCCGGGTGAAGCCTTTGGACGCCCCCGAACAAAAAAATCCTCGGAGTGCGAGGTGGCCCAGTGAAAGGAACTGGCCTCCCTACCCTGAATGTGTGAAATTCACACGCCTGTGGCTTAGTCGGGGGTGAGCTCTACCCTCAACTATCCAAACCATTCTTCGGGTTGAATCACTGAGTGAGAGTGAAACATTTCATGTAAATCATCGATATAATATTTTATAATGAATACTGAAATAGTACTGAAAACAAACATTCATTAGATGCTGTTTACTGTGTGATTAGATACATTGTTTGCAGCTAGAAGCCATGTCAAATTATGAGCAGAATGGATCACCATGGCAATGTATACCTATATGAACATGACCAAAGTTATCCCACCGCACTTTGAAGCCCAGCACGAAAGCACCAATTACAAAACAAGTCCCATGGTTCTCCGCCTCAAGATGGCTTGGAGTGCAACGAGAAGGGGTTTAAAGTGTGCACCGCTTGCGCCCTTGGATCCGACCCCTTCCCAAGGGCCCTTCAAGCGGCCCCTAACGTTTCGGACACCCTTCGCAAGATGGCCGCCACCACCGATGCGCCCTTCAATGGCCCTTAGGTGCCGTTTCGAACACGGCTTTAGTTGACGGTATGGGGTCTTATGGAGGAATCGATTCCCATTTTAATCTCCATAAGGCCGGAAGTGCAGCGTTGCCAATGACAGAAAGAAAATAAATGTGATGCTATGCAATATAAAAGGACACATTCTGATGCAGAAAAATATGCTACATTTAGTGGTGTCAATAATTAACCGATTTAGTTTAAAATAAATGTTACAAAAATATTTCCTTGAATTTCCGTTAGTAACGGAGAGCTTCTGATTTCGTCTTCCTCACCCAGTTACAGACAAACGGTTCACAGTATTAAGTTAAAACTTATACCAAACGTTTATCATATATTTCCCTTTATAATGGATAGCTTTAAGTTGTTTGTAACTGAGTTTCAACGTTGTTGTATTCATGTATATATCTTTTGGACAAAAAATAATTGAATTTTGCAAGGTAAATAGTGGTCACCTGCTAACTTTCGTATCTCACGATATAGATCCATATATGGACAGGAACGGAACGACAGTTAGATCAGTTCCTCGCAAATTTAAATAATCTACACAAAAATTTGACATTCACGATGGAAAATGACGTGAATGGCAGTCTAAATTTCCTCGACCTAACTATCTCAATTACAGCATAGAGGCACCAATTTTCAATCTATCGAAAGCCTACCGCCACGGATCATACCATTCCCCAAGATTCCTCCCATCATTTCTCCCACAAACACGCCGCATTCCATGCAAGACATCCTGGCATACAAACCTGGCATCCCTTTACGACCCATCGTAAGTTCCATTGGTTCCCCAACTTATAAACTGGCTAAACATCTGGCTAAAGTAATTCAAGAATTTGTTGGTTTAACATCTCTTCCCATGTGAAAAATTCTGAACATTTTATCGAAATTATTCAAGAGTTAAAATTAACGTCATCTGATATTCTTGTGAGTTTTGACGTCGTCTCACTTTTCACGAAAGTGCCTGTATTGGACTCGATCAATATATTGAAGGAACTCACAAACCAAGGCCTCCCGAGTGACTACCCTAAATTGGCAGAATTCTGTTTAAAAAAATTTATATTTTACGTGGAATGGAGAAATATATGAGCAAAAGGACGGCTATGGGGTCTCTTTCTCCTGTTATCGCCAACATATACATGGAAACATTTGAAAAAGAAGCGTTAAACACCTTTGACCATCACCCAACAATTTGGTTAAGGTATGTTGACGATACATTTGTCGTTTGGCCGCATGGAACAAAGATACTCGAGGAGTTCCTATTACATCTAAATAGTCAGCATCCTTCGATCCAGTTCACGATGGAAATCGAAAAAGACGGACAGCTACCATTCCTGGATGTCCTAGTTAAAAGAAAAGATGATGGTACACTTGGACATAGTGTGTACAGAAAGAAAACTCATACCGATCGATATCTTCACGCACGCTCACACCACCATCCACGACAGAAGGCTTCTGTTATCAAGACCCTGTTTGATCGCGCCAGAAAAGTTTCCGATCTTGATTCCATCACACAAGAAATACACCATTTGAAGAAGGCATTAAAAAATAATGGTTTTAGTAACCAATTAATTGAAAGAGTGACATCAAAAAAACCTACAGAGAAGGAGACTCCTAAACCTCTGGGGTATGCTATGCTGCCTTACATTGCGGGTACGACCGATCGCATAGGTAGAATAATGAAAAAGTATAACATTATCACAAGATACAGCACTACCTCCAGAGTACGAGATCATCTACGAGGGACTAAAGATCCTTTACCACCCACAATGTATGAGGGTGTGTACGAACTTCTCTGCAGTTGTGGTAGATCATATGTGGGACAAACCAAGAGAGCAATTGGATGCCGATTAAATGAACATGAACGTGCAATCCGGAAGAAAGACTGGTATCACTCTGCCGTGGCTGAGCACACTACGTTAGAGGAAGGTCACGCCATTGACATCGAGATGGCAAGAGTACTACACAAAGAAAGCAGTTACTTTCCACGGCTCATAAGGGAGGCGATTGAAATAGAAAAAAGACCAAATAACATCAATAGAGAGGATAGTTATAAACTCCCTTATACCTGGAAGAGACTTATTCGAAATTAAGTTTTTTTTTTACTTCTCAAAATCATCAACTGCTGGAATTGTTTATTTACTTTTTGAAAAAAGACCATTGTTGTTCTTAAAAGCCCTGACGAAGCCTGCAGCATAGTACGGCGAAACTGTCGCATAATATAAAATAATTTAATCGCAGAACCAGAAACCTGAATAACATGCCTTCCTATGTACTTTCTCCAGCTTGAAAATGACTGTTTTTAAATGAGGATCCCACACTACAGTTCCATATTCTAATACCGGACGAACCATAGTCCTGTCGGCCATTTCTTTGGTTTCTTTATTACTCTCCTTAATATTTCTCATCACCCAGTGCAGAGACTTAAAAGCTTTTCTTACAACCTTATCGATGTGTATTCCCCAATCGAGTTTTGACGTAAAATTAACACCCAGGTGTTTGCAATCGTTACAATTGTCAATATTTATCGATGAAAGAACATTGAGAAAAACAAACCATTTTCACTCTTTCTTTCTGGTTGGGCACGAGTGAAAAATTCTACAGAAAGCAGATTCGGAGAAAGGGGAAAGTTCCGCCCATAAATGCGTGGGTAATGATCCGATATCAGCAAATCCCTACGAATGAAATTTCACGCGCCGCCTGGTGGTGTGTATCATATTCAGTATCGTCTTGGGATCCTCCGCCACGTGTAGCAGGCAAAAAGAGAAACACGGGGAGAATCTTCAAACTGTGAGCTATGCCGATGAATTATCTCGGCTGGGAGGAATTTTATAAATATGTAGCGGATGAACAAGAGCGGAGACAATGCTAAAGCTATTTAGCTCTCGCAAGAATTCACTCCAACTGTAACGCCGATTGTTCATGAACTCCAATTTCACATGCACACTATTTGGTGGAAATAATCATTCAACGTTGCCGACAATTGCAACGAAAATAGTAATGAATTTAAATTGGGGTAATTTTCTCCCTCAATATATAATTGTCAAGATATATTACATTCATTTTGACTCCTTCTAATATAATAAATGACAGAAAATTGGAATTTTGGGGATTTCAGCATGTCCAATACGAAAATTATTTTTTTATAAATATTCAATTGCAATCACCCAGTACGACATGTCCCTCCTACCATTAAAGACACTTTACCAAAAATGAATTTCAATGCTATCCACAAATACTAAAACGTAATACGTGCAATGAGATCCTAGCCTCTCTTCTCTCTAGCCTCTCGTAAATCTTTAGATCCTAGCCTCGATTATTATCAACTCTGCTTCATCCCATCTTCTCTTGGAGCACTCCCATTTATTTGATTTAAAAAGAAAAAACTTTGTCTAGTTCCACATAAAATAATTTTAATACGACCTAGGTTTCGTCGCTGGGCGACATCATCAGGTGGTTTACAAAACATTTTTCCGCAATATATAGGTACACTGGGGGGAAGGGGGGTGGAAGGTTTGGAAGAGGAGGGAGAGGGTTGGTCTGGGGGAGGGTAGGGCCGGGGGAGAGTGGGGGGAGGTTGGATGAGTAAGGAAAGAGTGAGCAGTTAAGGAAGAAGGTTGTTGTGGGGGAGGCTGTTGGTTCCTGTTGTTTGAGAGGGTTAGGCTGGGGAAGGGGAGGAAGTATGATGATTAAGGAAAGGGAGGAGAGAAAATGAGGAAGAAGGGCGCTGTGGGGGTGTGGGCTTCTGTTGTCAGGAGGGGGTTGGGGAAATGTTGTGCGACCGAAAGTCACGATGGTGTGGCAAGGTTGGGGGAAGGGGTAGGTTTTGGAGGGTGGACGGGGACTTCAGGTAGAGAAAGGTTAAGCAGAGAGGAATGGGATTGAAACAGTACATCATTTAAAATAATACATTTGTCACTCTTTACATGTTTTAAAATTTCGCCCAGCGACGCTGATGATGTCGCCCAGCGACAAAACCTAGGTCGTATTAAAATTATTTTATGTGGAACTAAACAAAGTTTTTTCTTTTTAAATCATGAAGGAGTTCCATAAAGTTACGCCTCAAACCATTAATCCCATTTATTTGCTTAAATCCACACGTTCGTTCACCTCCTCCATAGTTGGAAGGAGCACATACCGACCTATTTCTTCCTTTCCTATTTCCTCCATTTTGGGGGTAATTCCTTATCGAACACTCATTAATATATAAACCATGGCCGACTTCATGCAGGCCATGACATGCAATTTGACAACCCCCTTTACGTGACGTCAGGGGTCCTACGGCGGTCTGCTGCCGTGTTTTGCTAGCGGGGCAAGAGGATTGCATGCCGAACTTCTACACTTCAAAAAAAGATAAATCTGATGTTTTTCATTCAGGCTTTTTGTCTTTGGAACTAAATTGTTGATAGATCTCTTTAGATATGGTGACTGACGGCTGAAAAAAATCCCGTAGCGAAGGAAACAGCGTAAATACAGTGAAGAATTATCATCACAGGGTCACGGCCACTGTCTACGTAGGTAACTGTCAATTTTTAGTGATTTAACGTCATAAGTTTAACCTGCATGTAAATCTCAAATTTGAAATAGTATTTTGGGGCGCTTATACAGGAACAATTTCAACGGTGCGTTATGATTAACCGAAGTGTTAAGTCATTTGACCTCTCCGGTGAATTTCTAGTAACGCGACGCCTAAGAGCAAGAAAAATAGGTACGCATTTCTTATTACCCCGGGAAAGATTGTGCTCAAGACTGAATACAGTATAATCACATGAAGATAATATACTGACATCGCAGGAAAGAGACCGCTGTCAATCAGCGAAAAACCATCCCTTAAAACATATTTCCAAAGTAACATATGCTTTTTATCTGCTAGTGACAAGTAGTTTACCACGATTCCAACAAACAAAAGAAAAGAAAGAGATATTCATGAGAAAAAAATTAGGGAACTAGACTGCAGAACGGACAGATTTAAAATGTCATTTTTCCCACGAACGATAAGGGACCATAACAGCGGCCAATGAGACTTTTATCTAGGTTTGTCGTTAGGTAGTGTAGCTCTTAGTAGTAGTAGTACTCCCTAATACTTGAATCCTTATCTGTTACCTAGTACATACTAACAGCACGCCTTGCATGTTTTCTACATGGGTCTTGAGTCTCTGTCCATCTGTGTAGTTGTAGAATGCATGTATATTGACGGTCCCTCTCCATTGTGATGACATCTGTAGTGAAGTAGTGCATGCTTGTGAGGCTTCGCCTCGTGACAAGCATTAGCGATTTATGCTAATGCATAATTAGTCGTAGTTACACTAACTCTAGGGTATAGTGTAATGCATGTTGGTGATTACTCACCCCCTGCCACACACCCCTGAGGTGGCTAGCAGGGTATTTTGTACTGTAGATATAGATGAATAAATTTCAACCTGAATTACAATACCATAATTAAAACTAAGAAAATAAATTTCTATACTATCTCATCTCTGTTCTATTAATTTTAAAACGTTTGAGTATAAAGATTTTTTTATTGTTGCCGTCAATGTACAAAATGTTACGTAGGCTCTGGCACGAAGAAATTATCCCATTGACAACATGCAATTTTTTTATAATCATATCAAATTTAAAACTCATGTGCAACGAGTGTTATCTCAGCATTATAGTCAATTGCAACAGCACACAGTTGGACTCACTCACTATGATGGTGCCGTCGAATGTGGCCTATCACTGTACTGTTTTGAAGAAAATGGGCTCTCAATTGCACTAATACAAGTACATCTTATTAGGACAAATCTGGACTGAGAATTTACATTTCATGTCACAGAGTCCTTCACTTAAAAGTCTCAGAATCCCCTCACAGATACTTAAATGCAGCACTTATTTTAAGTTAACGTCACAAGTTTTCACTTAACTTCTTTCAATTGCTTTGCACTACATACTAACACTTATTTTTCCATTAATAACCTTTGCATAGTATTAAGTTATTACAACATGTGAAAGTAATGCTGGTGAAACATCAAGAATGTAGAATAGAATAACATCATTACCTTCATGAAATTTCCAGGTTTTTCAAATGATCTGACAATTGCTTTTGAACCCGTACCGAGTTCAGTGAAGTCTGAGAATAAGTCGGAATACAGCCAGTCCTACAGTAAATCCTCATGTCTGGATCGAATCTCATCCCGTCTTCCTTCAGGATTCTTTCTTTCTGGGGGGTTCACTATGTTTAAATACACAGTGGCAGAATGAAAAATGGTAGGGGCTGCACAATTGGGGAAGGTTGGGTCGAGCCGTTGCATAGCTTTTTTCACACCATTCGCATCCGTGTACGTTTCGCTAAGATAAATATCTTTCTCACAGAAATGTACACCACCACCGATTTCTGAGAACAATTCCAGTCCCTTCTCGGAATGTTCTTCAGCCACAAATTTCTACGACACTCCTCTTAAGGAAAACAGAACACGGTGACGTATTCTTTTCCTTCTGCGAAGTGTAGTTGCTTTTGCAACAAGTCATACAACGTCGGCGGGGCATCTTGAAATATAGAATAATACACCGTCATTATTTTCGTGATTCATCATGCATACCATGCTAAATATGTACAATAAAGTAATTTGCTAAGCAGGGCCCCGGTTTAATATCTAATCAAGGTAAACACGAACAAGTTTTATTCCTCACAACGCTAAGTATGTACGCTAAGTAAGTTTGAGAATTAGAAGTAATCGCGGAATTAAACACCTTATACGAGATACCTCATTCATATAACAAAAGTAATAACTATAAAACTAATGATAAGAACAATTGTCTTGAGATAATAGGCAATTTAAATAAAATTATGTTCGAAAAAGCAAGCGATAACGGCCAAATTACCGTTCTTGAAATACATGCAAATTAGGAATACATGGACGAAATTGATAGTCATTACAATTCATTGCGTAAAATACACCTTATTGAAGAAATTATTCGACTAATAACTATTCCCTGGGCCCAGCATTGAAGATTACACCACCTTCACATTCAGCACGAGCACACGGGCGATTTTCAATTTTACAGATGGAGAAATATAACGCATTTTTCAATTTCTACGAATAATAATCATGCTAAATTATTCTACATACCTTTAGCCACGTCTAAGTATCATTGTTTTGACGGTTAATTCAAATAAAACTAATTAAAAATCAGTTTTTGGTCACCACAACTGACCACGATCAACACCACACGTCAATAAACCATGCATTCACAACGTAGCGATAGGCAGCGGTAGGATCCCCATGCGGAGTTGCCACATTTGTATGTCATGGCCCGTATGAAGTCGGCCATGTATAAACCCATATTCCCATAAACCCACAATTCCAAAATCTCACCCTCCTCCCCATCGGCTTTGCTGGTTATATTCCTACTATTGGAAAATTCCGCTGAATCAGTATTGGCGAAATACGAAAACAGTCATGAATAAAGTAAATAATTGAATCACTACACCTAGTAACTCAATAACACGTACGTACGCGTAGCCTTTTATGTATTATATATATAGGAGCCTATTCTACGTTGATATCATTTAGTTGTATATTTTACTGCTTGGTCGACATTTTTTTGCTTTCATTTGCATTACTGAACTCTTATACAGTTTTTATCTAATTTATTAACATGGGTACGTATACCTTTTTCTTTCTTTCCAGTATTTCATTTGTTTCTTTCCTGCTTGGCCTGCACTTCTCTCTTGCTAATCCAGGCTCCCTATGTATCATAATGTAATCATTCTCATTACTTTCATCTATTTCAGCTTAGCACTCATTATCACATCAGTAAGTATTTCACTTAAATTTCACTCTACTAGCTAACGACATCTACTAATTACTGTGAAAGCCACCTTCCAGGGTGTGTGGCACGGGGTGATTCCTCGCCAGGCATGCAACACTCGTCCCAGGACAAATCAGAACCAACCACGCTCCCCTAGGCGCAGACCAACAAGCAACCAGGAGATTAATTCGCGGTCAAACCAGAAACTAAGTACTACGCTGTTGAACATGCTGACATACACTTTGTGTATTTCAAGTAAAATCCCCAAACTGGCGATATTAATAGTTTTAATTTAAAACTATCCGTAACGAAAAAAGTAGAAATATAAAATTAGTACTTTTATCGGGATTTTAAATTTCAGTAATGTGACTTAAAATGCCATGTGTCTCATGCCCCCATATGTAAAATACAAGTTCTAAGTAATAGCTGTGTGCAAATCAGCGTTTGGCCAATCAGGATATCCTAATTTACTACATCTGTACACTTGTTTGAATGTCAATGGGTTGTGTTATCATAGCTCAGTGCTGCCTTCTTTTATACTATTTATCCTTTCCCATTGATACAACCTTGACGTGGTGAACGGACTTGCACATTCCAATGACCCCTAAGGCATGACTGATGCGAGCAATCACTATTGCTCCTTGTAGGGTCACCCATGCCGTAGTGGTTTGCCACACACCCTTGAGGTGGCTTGCAGGGCATTTTGTAGATGTAGATGCAGAATGGTTGAAGGGTAGGAGCCAGATTCAGAAGGGTAGTCCCCGTGAAAATGTCCCGTAAGTTATGTCCCATAGAGTAAGTATGTACCGACATCTACGAAAAAAAGCCATGTCCACTTCAACTCAACTTTCCTCCATTGCCTCGGACAAAACCGAGATATGGTGCATATTGCCATTTACTAAACACTTAAGCAATAGACTAAGTAGACTTCTGCTTAAGGACAACTTTAATATTTGTTTTTATAACCTTACGACCATTGGGAAAGTCATTTTTCATTCCAAAGACGTATGTAATAATTTAGAAAAAAGCGGGGTTTACTCCCACAAGTGTGACACTTAAATTGTTTATACGTATATATTGGCCAGACTGGCCGTAAATTCAGAACTAGAATGGCCGAACACTCAAGAAGTTTTATAAAGCGTGATTTTAAATCCGTGTTCGCTAAACTCCTACTTGAGTCTAAGCACTCATTTAATTTAAATCCCTCTATTTTATATTTCTGTGACAAAGGTGTTAAGCCTGATTTTTTTTAGAAAAATTTGAAATTGTCTCTGCTTATAAAATGCATGGTGACATGATTTTGAATGACTTCGTGCCCGAGACAATTTCCCCATTTTTTACCGTTCCTATCCCCGTATCCTTTAATCTGTGATGTTCACGTGCTTTCCCTTGTCCTTGAGCTATAAACAAACCCAACCCTCTCTCCCTCCCAAAGACCCCTTCAACCCTAAACCCCCTTTCCCCCAATATCCTTTTTCCCCCCTCCTTCCCCCTCCTATATATTGTGACGCTCGCTGTACTGCAAATGTAGTTATATCTCTAATTTTGCCAATCGAGCTGCGCCAGTTCGTAAACCGCCCTCCAGTCGACCGTAAGTCCAACCCCAATCTACTACAAGCCTGGAAGGAGATTAAGGTAGAATATCCCCACGTATACAAACTAGCCAGCAGGATTTTATCAATAGTTGCCTCTACCTAAGTGTAGTGCTAGGCTATAGTGTGAGCTACTATTTTCTCACGCCGGGTTAATTGCAACTCAGTTGCGAAATCGATTATCCGTAAAACATATAAATAAGTTAGTTTTTCTTAAGGTCCATCCCTGAGGAACACTGGTTCCACGTCTTTGCAAACAAGATATAAATAAAATTCTGTTTTTCATTTTGTGGTATGCCCACTTTTCAATATACAATTCTTATTGCTACTAAACTATACGTAATTTGCTTGTTATATTACCTATATGTATTTAAGTATCTGGTTTGGATTATCTTTGGTTACTTTGCTGCATACCTTATTAATGTCTTTAAAATAATATATTGTATTAATAAACTTAACCGTATTCAGTTCTTATCCCTAGTAATTCCATAAACACATATTTTGTATTTCGTTACAACAGCACATTCGTATTTCAGCAGACAATTTATTTACTATTTAGAAATATCGATTTCGATTTTACGATTATTTTCTAAAAATCGAATTTTTAGAAAATCGATTTTTTAAACCAAAATCGAAAGTCGATTAATCGAAAATCGATTCTGGATTTAAATTTCCAATCCCTACACCAGATTAGAGAATTTGGACCACGCGCCATCAAATCCGAAACAATCGTTGTCTACAACCGAAACCTCCAGAGAAATCTTCGAAGCGGAAACTTCAGCCGTGGTCTCCGGAAGAACAGCTTGTTTACCCAACCGAATAAAAAAAGACGATTCGCTGAAACAAAAACCTTCTCAAGCCTTCGATAATAAAGTGGCCCAGCCTAGCCTTCTTCCCTCACCCTCTAGCGATGATGTAACTCGATGGTTTAGGTGGCGAGACACAGGCCTCGACAAACGCAATACGAGGGTTCTCAATTTACATAATTGTAGCCTAGTCGAGCGAAATCAACTCTTAGTAATACTCTGCTCGTAGATGAAGGATTAATAAATGTATTCATGGTGAAAAATCTCCCGTTTAGGCTCTGGCGCTGCTGTAATAGGCGTTGAAAAAAATCAAAATTTCGTCTGGTTTTACATGCGATATTTACACAGGTAGGCCGAAAATATTCGGCACAGCGAAAAATTTATCTTTATTTACCCTACGGCTAAAATAAAAACAAAGTATCTCTCACGACAGTTGTGGAATTATGAAAAGTAAAATTTCCTGCAACGACGTTTTCAGACGTGTTGAACAGCCTTAATACATAGATCTACGAGCGGAGAGATTAAATGTAATTTCTTATGCAGAGTATAAGGAATCCTACCACTTGCGATATGAATTGCTTCTCTCGCTAGAGAGACGTAGTCTTAGTACCTGTGTATGATTATGTCCTGATGATTTCTTTTTGACAATAAACTCCACATGAATGTCTTAGGCCCAATTTAATAATGCCTGGTTAACCTTGACAAAGAGATAACGTAGCATTTATATTGATGAGATGTTGACTGAGGAATCATGTTTCGTTGAGTACTTTGGACTGCCAGTAAGTTGCCGTGAATGTTGCCAACGAGAGACCATATCAATATCAGTTTACATGCCAAAAGAACTTTAACCACGGATGTTAAAACCGGGCCTTCCTAATGTGATGAACTTGAAATTTGGAGATGGATTGAGCGAAGGCTATCGCAAGCATAACCAGAACTGTTGCCAAGATAAACAACAAAGTTGAAAGAAAATAAATGAATTTATTTTCTTTCAACTGTTCAACGGCCGTAGAATGTTCAATTATCTATAAACAACAAAGGATGATAGTTGAAATAAAATAGTCGGTGCTCGGTAGAGTAAAAATAACTCTTGAGTTATCATTGTAACTTATTTGAATCCGTATTATAGTTGCGCGTATTTCCGATTAATGTTTTACTTTTTGTTTTCCTATGTCTAATATGAGTAACAGTTTCCAGGTGCATTAACATGAACCAGCATCATGAAAGACGACAGCGTCAAATGGTCGGTGGTTAGAGAGGGAGAGGTTAGCTCTCACGTTATAGGCAGGATCTTTCCTGGTCCCACGGTCTACCGCAAAGAGGTATTAAAAAGGTGAGATTACAAAATAACCCCCCTTGTCCTCCAGGCTACCAGTTCCCTCTATCGGGCGTCGGTAGATGACCCACGGGAGTACTGTATTGCTGAATTGTTTTGTAAGAGGACTCCGACGCCTTCCGGAAGAAAGTTCGTGCAACCTCCTGGCGGACTTCCATCGGCAATGGAATCTTTGCTGTCTCCCAGAGTGAGTACCTCGGATGCTAGCCGAGTCATCCGAATGTCATCTCTGTCCTCCGTTTCCAAGATGTCTCGGAGTGTCGCGGAGAGGGCACCGTTCAACGCTGGTGCGCTGTAGGTCAGCATGAGTCGGAGAAGCATCCTGTGCAGCAGGACTCGCCGGTGTAGTGGCAGCGCTGTATTCGCGATGAGGGCCCAAAGCTGGTGGCGGTCTTGAAGGCGACGCATGCGGATGGTAGATCGGCCGTTTGTCGAGGGAAATTTGCCCAGAACTTCCACCGTCTTCTCTGCCAACATACTCCTGTAGTGTCAACCAGCATTTCACCGGGCTCCTTAGGTGCTCGACAGAAGGCAATTGCCTGGGTTTTCCCCTTCGTTGAACGTCTCCACTTAGTGAACCACCCGACCAGGCCATAGACTGTACGCTGGGGGGGAGGGAGCAGCCAATGATTCCCTCCTCGATCTGGCCAGGACAGCTGCGTCGTCTGCGTAGAATGTTGCCAGCATATTGGACCCATGATCGCCCGGGATGTCTGCCGCATACGTTAGTCAGCTCTTCCCCTCCTTTTTGGACCACTTAATGCAAGGTTGCGAGTGTCAATCGCATGCGTCATTTCTGGTCAACTCAAAGAAACCATTATCTCCGCCAAAATATTCTCTTACTTCACAAAATGGGTCATATGAAAAATGCAAAAAGGAAATATAATAAAACTGAGAGCAAAATCTAAAAACAAATGGAGCGAATGAATATTGTTCGCTGTCATTTGGACGTGTGCACGATATCACCCGGGCAAATGTGTTTTAATCTACCTCAAAATAATCTATTTGGCTGACCATGATTCGAAACCGGATCTTCCGAGTGCCGGCCAGATGCCGGTCAGTTGGCCAGTTTCACCGGATTTCTAGGTGGGTGTGACAGGCCAATACTGATCGTCAATCAGGAAATTAGAGCACTAATCCCGGTCAGCAATATATATTTCCATCATGAATTTCCACAACTTGGCGTTATGTAATGAAACCACAGTCTTTGTTTGCTAACGTTGGTCGTGGCAAACTGCTTTCGGGCCCGGTTATCCAGGCGTGATAACTGCGGCCCTGATTGAGAGGTAAGTGCACGGATGGTGTAAAGACTTGTTTCGCTCGAGGGGTTTTTTTTCGCAGAGCTTTTGGAACGGCATCAAGAGGGCGCAGTCAAGGGTGAAATGGTATATTGCGCGAGTGATGTAAATGGCTTTAACACGGTACTTGAGAGGAAGCAATTTTTTAAAATTTTAAGTGGAATGTTTGCGCAAAATCCCAGCCATTTGTTTTAGCAGAGAGGGCTGTTCGTGCGTGACGTTTTTTTTTAGCCATAAGGGTGCGGTGAAGTTGTCCCCGCCGCTGCAAAGCACGCCCCCTTTCTTAATCTTCCTCTCTTCGCCCAACACCCTCTCTTATCACGTTAACTACTATTGCATGTTATTATCATGTTAACTAATATTACATGTTATTATCATGTTAACTACTATTGCAACTTTTCAATATTTTGTTCTATTTTCATTTCTTTGCTGTTATTACAATTAATTGTGTCGTGTCTTAGTGTCCAATACAAAATTCTGTCAAACCATTATACTCATCTAATTATTCATAAATATATGATAGACATTATTGTTATGTTACATGTTAAACTTAGAATTCCTGCTAAATTTTCTTTTTATATCGTTTGGAATAACGTCTCTTGCATATTATTGTTTTATATTTATCAAATTGTTTTGGCTATTCATTCTCCGCTGTACCTATTCAGTTCGGTTAAGTATGTTCTCCATTGTAAAACCACAGAGACCATTGAATGTATGTATGGAATACATGTCCCATAGGACAAATGTCCTAGAGCAATAAATTTATATTTATTATTATTATTATCTCTCGCGGACTGGAGCCACAGTGCGATGGCAGCGCCGCCGCCGTTATCTGTCATTAAGATATCCCTTATGTACGTTCACTTCCTTATGTATAACTGCATGGCAACATCGTGTGATACCTTTATTTGTTGGCAAATTACACGTGAAACACGTATACATGCATGAATATCATTTAGCGTGTATATTTTTCAAAAAGCCTGAATCTTTGTAATATAAGTTTTACCTAATTCAATTTTCATGCCTAGAGACCAGCGGCGGATCCACGGTGGGGGTGGAAGGGGGAAATTCCTCCCCTCCCCCCAAGAGGTCAGACGAGAACAGGATGAGTTCATTGTATGTACCAACAGCTTAATAGCATTGATAAGGTAGAAAAAACGTGTGTATCTCCAATGAGCATGAACTGTGTTTTTCGGCAACGAGTTGTTTCGGGCATTTCGAGTTGGGCAGCGGAAGACCAGACTCCAACGGAGAGAAGATGAGCCACAGTTGAGGTTTTTTCTATCCCTTTTTTTGTCTTACCTAAGCTTCTTGCAAAGCTGCTTCCCCCATCGGCTAAAAATCAAGGGATCTCAGGCGCGTGTCGGTCACTTTGTTTTAAACAGCCTCCCCTGACGACCCCTTAAAAAGTAAGGGCTCATTTTCCTAGTAGTTGGCACGGGTTAACACACGACATTTATTAGTTTGTTGGTTGCTGACTGACTGTGAGCGTATGGGCGGTAACGCAATCTCATTCGGTCTTTGCCGCGCGTAGATACAATCGTGTTTCTTGACTGTGTCACATTGTTTTGTCTCGCTGACGTCCCATTGGGCTTGGGGGTCTTCTCAAACGTGTCTTTTTATTTTACTGCGCGAACAGACGAATAATTTTCGTCACGTTGACAAAGCTTAATTTTGCTTTGCTGGTGTTGACCAGATTAACTCTTCCAATTAACAATAGGATCAAGCGCCTGGACATGGTGTTTTGTCACGCTGGATCTTATACTTCTCCTCACGGCAGTCGCATCCAGCTATATTCAAGGATCTCTGCAAGTCAGTGACTTATTTGACAGTATAACAGTACGTGTATGAAATATGGTAAGTGTAAGTACTTATTTTAAGTTTTACTCAGTGCATAACTACATCATAACAGAATCCTGTGAAAATAATTCATGGACAATCAAAGGTTCCCATAATGTGTATCACTCGCTGTCATTATAAAAACTACTGCTTACTAAATCCCACCAAGACGCAGTCCATTATTCTGGTAGTAAAAAGATACAAGTGATGTTGATTTTAACATGCTCCTTATAAAATTTTCGACAACCCCTACAAAAATCAGTGCCCATCTTCGGCTTGAAATTAACATGTAACTTCTCTTGGAATAAGCATGTTGTCGAAATATCAACCTGAGTCAATAAAACTATTTATTGGGTGAAATGCTGAAAAGAATTTCGTCCTTCTGCCAACCAAAAACAGGTTGTTTCTTCTCTTATACTCGTGATTAATTATATTCAGGGTTATTACACTACAGACCAGAAATTATGAAATTCCAGTACTTTTCCAGGTTTTCCAGGCCAAAATTTTCATTTTTCCAGGTTAAAATATCCATTCTATCGTAAGCGGGTATTTTAAAGAAAGTGTAAGAATATGAGAAAAACACTTTAACACATGCACACCATAAGAGTGATAACAATGTGCATTACAGTGAAATACATGAAAAGCAGGTTGGTTTAGAATATTTTATTAAACAAAAATCAAAATCTAACCAATGGGTAATGACCACTAGCACTACACCTCGGCTTCCTGCATGCCTACCAACGGCAGAAGTGGCGACATTTCAAGGGGAGCATATTTCTGCATTTCTCAAAAATTATCCTCCAATAAAAGCATCTCCTCTGTCTTTACACCCATGATATAAAAGCCATCACAGTTTTAGTTTTTTATTGACTACATTAAATCACAAGCAATATTGTTTACGTGTAAATCGTTTAAGTTAATCTTTCTTAACGGAATTTCATGTAATTTTTAGGTACAAAATGAACAACAGGTGTGAAGATTACGCAGAAATGCTTCATTTATGATTTCCATCGACATTAAGTACTCGATCGTATTTCAAAGTCTGCATGGCCGGAGGACAAATTCAAATCGTATCGGCTGCTGTACCACTGGCGCACTGCCTGGACAGGTGGAACAGGAAGATTTTTTCTCATGTTGATTCACGTATTTTACTTCACATAGCTCCCTTTTCGGGAGCCGTCAATTAAACTAATGTTTACTTCCGCACTGCGCTTGAAATTTTCATAAATTATAGAGGCCGCAAATTTAGCATTGTAAAAAAACTGTGTCCGGTCGCATTCATATTTCAGGAATATCATACAAAATGCTTTTCCGTTTCGGTAAAAAATCATCAAGTTTCTGAACAATGTGGTAGAAAGAAGTGATTATTTCACTAAGTCAGCAGTTTTTTTATACTTATATTTTCTACTTCAAGGATGGTAGCTTTTTAATAGGTAGTTTATTGAATAAAAAACAATAACAATGTTATTGGAATAATTTCAAAGAGCCAGTTGGGTGCTAAAAATTATTCCGGTTAGCATATGCACGAAATCTTGGATATTAGGGAACATTGTACAAAGCATAGATAAAATACTTGCACTTTAAGTCATGCTTGACGGTTTAATTTAATATCACTAACGGGTCCATGTGTCACCATTGAAATACCAAAATAAAACCAAACTCTATTTCGTTCCTCGTGTGGAGTTACTAGTCTCCCATCGAGTGCCTCCCCAGGTGACAGATAGGGAATGCTCACCAGATATGGTGGGTACCGGGGAAATCAAATACCCAGGGTGGACCAAAACCAGCCCCTTGCCAGGGTTACAGTGCAGACCTCAATGGCAGTGAAGGCGAAGAAGGTTTCCTTTGGCGGATCGCATTCATAAATTAATAGTATTAGTAATATTAACCACTAGATGTGTCTTTAACATTGCTCTGCATGTTTGTATGTTCATTTTACGTAGCACTCTCCCAGTTTCTAGTTTGACTGCGCACTGTTCTCCTGACTGCTGTTTGGTCTGCCCCTAGAGGCCAGGGGGAACGTGTGAGGTTCTGACTAGTGATGGGACGAGTGCTGCATGCCTGGTGTGGAATCACGCCGTGCCACACAAGAATGTACTTCGTAGATGTAGGAGTTGTCGCGTGGGTTTGAAAGAGTGCACTACTAACTGTAAGTGTGAGAGAGACGTCATCGTAGGTTTGCGTAGTTCATCGCCTGCGGTCGCACGGCGGAGCCACCTCCGGCTGACCACTGACCGGCGCGCCGGAGCAACCGTGGACGAAGAAGGCCCTTCTCTCTCCATCGCGGCGAAGAAGCGAACGCACTTTGATCTCTCACTTCTCTCTCACTCAGAGAGAGAGGGAGAGAGACTGGTGGCCTCCAGAGAGACGGCTCCACCAAGAGTGGGTGGTGGGTTGGGAGGATCGGGGGGCCGGGGGAAGGTGGAGGGAAAGCAGCTGTCCTTCCATCGTGTGTGCATTGAAATACATTGGATGGCGGCTCTGTCCGCAGGAGATCTCTCGTGTGGTCCGAAGTTTCACGGCATTATCATCATTATTATTATTGTTAAGGCGATCTTCCGGTCAACGTAGGTTTAAATGGAAGCGAGCAAAAATCCTCTGGAAGTGAACAAGTGCGGGATCGTATCTACCTGTAATATTTTGCATTTCTTCGACGCAGTGCACGCCCTGCCCTTCTTCATCCCGTCCATAATTCCCATTCCTTTTCTTCTCTTCCCCACTTGGCAGGGCATAGGTGTATTTCAAGAAAGTTTCTTATCTTTGAAAATAATTACAAGCATGTGATGGTGTATTATTCATACACTCATCACTACCGTTTAACGATAATCCGAAATTAATAGGCTTCATATATTACAGTGTCTTTTTGTCATGTTGAACATCCCGTGGTAATGCAATGAATGGCAAGTGTTTCTCTTACTTTTGACATAGAACACCACTTTCATCGGTATTCTGTTAATGTCCACGTAATTGTAGAATAAATATTTATTATTGTCTAGCAGTTGAAAAAAAAGCTATGGCAAGTATTCCATCCGAAATTGAGTAGTTGGAGCAACCGTCAAACTCATTGCGTGCCCATTTTTTTGGTCATTAAATGAATGTATGCCTTATTGTATCCCAATTGCTCCCGTCGCACCATCTCACTGTCACTATTTTAACTTCCCTGCCGTCGATCAAGGAGGTCGAAAGAGCATACTAGAAAGAGGGCGGTCGCATTGCGCAGAGCATAAGTGTGAACAAGTAGGGATGAAAGGAAGGGGTGCCCTTCGGGGATAGGAGTGCTAAGGGGTTTAAAGGGGTGCTAAGGGTTGGATTCTATAGGGAGGTCACTCCCACCAAATCGACCAGAACGACCGCAATGGGTTTAATGGTATCACTAACGACTACTGTTCGTGCCTTCGTGGTGAATTGCAGGCCACAACTTCCTTTTGACATTCTATTATACTATATATATTACATATGACAAATTTATGTGCAGCAATATAAATATTTAGTCAATTCTACTCTTGGATACAACTGAACGGCCCCCGGAGTTCGGAAGCAAAGCGATGAGGAAAACTGAATGCGTTCACAGAACAGTGTAATGTCTCAAGAGTATCACTGCACACGTAAAATCACGTCCGTATAAAAGGAAGCCCACACTTCATTGTGACAATTGATGCAAAACCAAAATGGCGGGATTTAGACCACGCGAAAAGTTACAGGGAGTTGAATGCTGAAAAGGGAACTTAATCTGCGGACAGGCTAGTCCCATATTGGGATTTTTCAAAAGACTATTAGGAATATGCGGCGAGAAAGTTAAAGAGCGATGTTATTTTTCACTCGTGAGACCTCACTTCGAGTTTCCTGCTAGCATATGGGACCCTTACGAAGTAGGACTAATCTCAGAAATAGATGAATTGTTGCCAAATGCCGAATTGTTGAAGGAATTAGGGTGGGAATCTATAACTGATCGAAGGTAAAAATACAGGTAAAATCTTTTGAGCAAGTTCGAAGAAGACAATTTTTTGCCGGACATTCAATACATTTTGATAGAGCCAACGCACTACGGTAGAAGCGATCACAGGAATAAGATAAAGGAAATAGGCTGCAGAACCGATAGACAATCGGTGCAAAACCAAAATGGCGGGATTTAGACCACGCGAAAACCTCCTAGATGTCGTCTGCCGTGAATTTCAATCTCCTCGGTATCGAAGCTCGCGCGCGCTGCATGACGGGAACACTCCCCGGCGATAGCCGAGTCCCTACCTCAATGGACGGAAATGATGGCCGCTTTTTCTGCGTCCCAGTCGTGTTCTTGAGAGAGTTCGCCCCCACCTCGCCAACCGGAGGTCCCTTTCTCCGAAGGAAGGGAGGGAGGGGAGCGCGAAAACGGACAATCTCTCACGGTTATTGCGGAGGATTCTGCGAGAGAGGGAGAGAGAGCAGAGTCGAACTGGGTCACAGCACTCCTCACCCACACACACATACTCTCCCCCCTGTGGCTCCCTGGGCGAGCAGCAGCAGCGGTCTCTCTGTCTGTCGGACGCTCTCTCTCTCTCCACTCTGGCCAGCACGATAACAGAGCGGCCACCTCTCTCTCTCTCTCTCTCTCTCTCTCTCTCTCTCTCTCTCTTGCAGCTGATCTTGCAGAGAGAGAGAGAGAGAGAGGAGGTGACTTGGCCGGGTGGGAGGGCCGCGTGTGAGGTTTGAGAGGGTGGGGCGGGGGAAGATACTTGAATGACTGATTTCAAGATACGGTGGAGGCTGGTTGGACACTTTGCTCGAGTATTCCGCGCCAGGGCACCGAACCGTGAATAATATTAATATATAAACCAGCGTACTTAGCTCGGCACAACGCGGCCCTGCGGGTGTTATACTTTCACCTCCGACACCAATATGGCATCGACGAAACACCTGTGCTGCCCTATGCCCCTGCAGATATTGAGTCCGTCGTGGAGAACGATAAATGCACGATCTGGTGGAATTACTCCTTCACCACCAGGCAGTTGGAGGTGACCAATCCTGATATCGCTCTCCTCGACCACCTCACACGCTACATGTTCGTCATTGAGTTTTCGGCTCCGGCTGGAACTAACATGGATGCGAAGGAGGTGGAAAAACGGACGAAATATCAAGACCTGCTTTTCGAACTTCGACAAATGTACCCGAACACTCTGTAAAACTAGTGGTTCTCATCGTAGGTGTGCTCGGTGGAGTCAAGGGCTCGCTGCTTAATAACATCAAGTGCCTTTAGTCCTGCGTGGCACAGGCTGAATCACTAGTTGCACGCATGCAGAAGGCCGTCATCCTGGGGTCACTCCGTCTACTGCATACGCATGACCCGACAGCAGCGTAGCCACTCATCCCATGGGCGTCGGACGTGGCTGCGATTACTGCACAACCCCTCTCGAGTCTCCGGCCATTATGACGGCAATGAAACCTGATGCTTGCCGGGGACTCGGAGGGAAGTGTTACAACTGTAACAAACAATAATATATAAACGAATAATATAACGAAGATCCTGAATACAAAACTATCCGGGAGGAACCTAATAACGGCCATAAATACCTGGGCAGTGCCGGCCCTGACCTACTCCTTCGGAATTTTAAAATGGTCAGACACGAATCTAAATGAATTGGACAGACTAACTAGGTGACTGCTAAACAAGTTCCGATGTTTACACAGTAAGGCCTCTGTAATTAGGCTGTATATTCCGAGAAAGGAAGGAGGCCGAGGTCTATCAAATATATTGCGACTGTGCAGATCTCAGGAAGAGTCCAATAAATTGACTCTTAAAGCATCAAAAGAGGTCATAATGAAATACATAGTTGAAGCTGACATGGGGTACACACTAGTGATGGGTCGGTCCTGAGTGATCGAATCCCGAGAGCAAGTTCTCTTAAAAGAAAGATCGATGAACGGCTTCTCTCAAATGACCGAGGCGTTCATCTTCACCGATCGCGACAGGAATGATTGTATGACATCCAGTGGCGGATAAAGAAAAAACTCAAGGGGGGGCGCAAGTTATCGCGACAATTGTAGCTTTCAAACTGACCGCCTGGCAGCAATTCTGCTTCCCTTATATATGTAGCTCGGTTGTATCGAGAAAATTCGGTGCCAGACTGTTCGCTTCCAGACTTTTAAGGAGTGTGAACAAATCAAACAGTAACAGTAGAATATTCGCGACTTTTCTCGAACACATGCCAGACAGAATAACGTATCGAGATCAATAGAATGGCTGCGACTTTTCTCGTAGTTAAGCTATCTATGTGCCAGACAGAAACGTATAAAATACGATGACGTGGACGCGCGCGCGTGCTACATAAGAAAGTACAACTACTCGATAACTCGACTCAGAGTCGACTGACGAAAGACGAACGAATAGCATGCGGGCTGACTGGCGGGGGTGGCGTGGGCAGCAATGCGGGCGGCCCCGCAAGGGGGGGCGCGCGCCCCCCATATGTATCCGCCACTGCTGGGATGTGGGGTCCAACGGCCGTGAATGCGATATATTGTACGCTGGATGTGGTATTCAATCCCATAGATTTTGTATTGAATGTTCAAAATTTAATCCGGCCGGCAGCGTCCAAAGCGGGAATTTTAATCCAAATGATAAAGGTTAATGTGGGAAGTGAATTTTGAAGAACATCAAGGGATGGAAATGAAGGTGGTGGGGGAATGCATAATACATTTTGAGGTTACATTCACTCATAGATATGTAGCACCATCTAGCCAAAGATCTACATCCTAATAAGTATGGATCAGCCTTTGCCATCGTGGAACTCAAAACCACAATTCAATCACAGAGTTTAAAATGAGGTAAAACTTTGAAAGCCTGCAGTAAAATGTTTTATTCAACTAGCTAACCTATGTTTAGTTAACCTAAACTATAGTTTATATTGTGGACTACACAAAGGTTATCTCATTTTATATGAGAAATTGAGATTTACAAAACCATCCTAGATAATTTCATGTCTATCACTATGGTTACTAATTTCAACCTTTGATACAGAGATTTTAAAATTTAACACTAGGAGGACGGGAGTTTCGCACTATCTAGAAGGACGAGCAGGGGTCATTTTGACCCATAAAATTTTTCAGCATCAAATAGCTACTTTTGTCTCCCAGTACTTTAAGCAACAACAATTACGAAATTTTCTTTCCATATTAGTAAAATATAAGCCAAAATGCACAAAGTCACAAAATTTAAAAAGAATCGCACATAAGTAGTTAAATTTGATTTTGAACACGTGTTATGAGTCAAAATGACCCATCCCGTCGTTCTAGTGTTAAAGACTAAAATTCCAGACAGATATATAAAATCTTCCTGGACAGTCCTTGTTGGCTGAGTACATGTCTGGAAAAAGAAAGAGAATTGGCACTCCCATCCTAAGGTGTTGTGCAGTGGCGGATACAGAAAAAACTCAAGGGGGGGGCGCAAGTTATCGCGACGATTGTAGCTTTCAAACTGACTGCCTGGCAGCGACTCTGCTTCCCTTATATATGTAGCTCGGTTGTTTCGAGAAAATTCGGTGCCAGAATGTTCGCTTCCAGACTTTTAAGGAGTGTGAACAAACAGTAACAGTAGAATATTCGCGACTTTTCTCGGACACATGCCAGACAGAATAACGTATCGAGATATAGAAGCGTATCAGGCTTGACATTGTGGAAATACGAAATGTCCATTTTAAATAAAACAATGATGGTAAATTTCCACACAGTATATTATCAACCACAGTATATTAACAAACACCGACCAAGGTTTCGGCACGTAATGCCATTCTCAAGGTACATATTTCTCAAATACTCCACCTTATATACCCCGGGATGGAGGCCAGGGGGGGGGGAGGTATTAAGTCACAGAGGGGGGGGGGGAATACAAGAGGAAAAGGGAGGGGGGTGGTTTAAAACAGAAAAGCCGTTGGTGGTGAAGGTCAGGAGGCATGGTCATCATATTGTCGGACGGGAGGGAGAACAAGGTTTAACAAAGGCGATCGATCATTAAAAACAACATCATTACATAACTTAGCCGGGCTATGAGTGATTTCATATTGTTCAAAGAAATCCAGCTTAGCCCCTTTGTCAAAATGGTGTAAAACTTCCGTGTCAAAATTACTAAAATGATTAAAATCACACAAGTGTTTAGCAAGACAGGATTTATCGTCACAATTAATAAAACTAGATCTATGCTCCTTCACTCTGTCCTTAAATCTTCTGCCTGTTTGGCCAATATAACAAATATCACAGTCATTACACTTTAATTTATAAACACCACTTCTGTCTACAGGGTCATACCGGTCTTTTGAGTTGAATAAAATTCTTCCTATTGTCACGGGGTTATAAAACGATACATTAGAACATTCATTAAGCACAGTTTTCTGCAATTTGTACGATAATTTTCCCACAAATGGAAGTTTTACCCAGCGATTTGGGAGGGAGCTATTACCAAGCAGTGATGTAAGTAACTGTATAGCTTTTCTTTGGCTACAACGGTGTAGTAACCTGTATATACATTTTTCTTCAAACCCATTCCGACATGCCAAGGCCTTTATTGTGTTCAACTCCTTACTGAATTTTTCCACGGATAGAGGTATATTAACTAATCTGTGCAACATGGATCTAAAAACAGCAAGTTTATGAGTGTGGTGGTGAAATGAGTCAAATGATATTAAAACATCCGTAAAAGTTGATTTTCTAAAAATGTTAAAATCATGACGTCCACTTGAAATCGAAATATTTAAATCTAAAAAGTTTATGGAATCACCACCGTATTCTAAAGTAAAATTTATATTATCATGTAACGAATTTAAAAAAGTTTTAAAAAGATCCAATTGATGTGTTGTCCCAGTCCATAAACATAAAATATCATCAACATACCTAAACCAGTAAAATACGTTCCTCAGAAGAGAGTGTTTAGAATTAAAAAGGTTATACTCCAAGTTATTCATAAATATTTCGGACAAAATAGGCGAAAGGGGGGAGCCTATGGCTAATCCGGACCTCTGTTGGTAGCAGTCATTGTTAAAAATAAAATAATTTTGTGCCAGGCACAAAGTCAGTAAGTTTTTAATATCTTTATGTGTGTGTGATGTGAAGCTACCGTGTACTATCCACCAGTCCCCTTGTCTTAGTCAGTGCTTCTTTAGCTCGAGTTATTCCACTGTTTCTATCTTTACCTCAGCATCAGTCGTAAAGCAGGGATTGAAATGTCGATGACAAATTTATGTGACAGAGTAATTAAATGCCTAGGTGCCCATTTTAAAGTTAATCACGCATAATTTCCTCCTTAGTAGAAATAGACTAGACAGTAAAGGGCCTGTTATACAAGGGAATATATTCTGTGAAGAGGTATTGTCTACAATTGATTCAGAACAAATGGGATCTGAAGAGGACGGGTGATGCTGACTTTAAATAAAACAGTTGTCAAGTTAGGAGAAGAAATCACAACTACTCAGAGAACGCAATAATGCAAGGGAAATAATTACAGGAAAGATTGAATGGAACTGCACACAAAGAAAATAAATTGACAAAGCAATGACATTTTCATTCATGGACTACTGGTCTGTTCAGCCCTGCTCACTTCACATCTCTTCTTGAAAAAAAAATTCGTGTGATGGAAAGAATTTTGGGTCCCATAGTGTTTGGGATGGTACTGCAAGTGCTATCAATGAGAAATATTGAGTCGGAGAGCTGAAATCACATGGAAACATGTCAATTACACAAGCTAGCAAAGACAATTAATAGATTGCCAGTGTTATACCAAACACAAGAAGTTATGGGTTGACTAAGGGCTAGTTGAAGGAAAAAACAATACAATAAATGAAGTTAAATAATTTTTATTTAATTTTCCATGTTTAACAACTGATAGAGAAAACCGCAGTAAACTGATAAATATATTATTTTTTCAAATTGTTCAAAATTCCATTGATCCCTTCAGCAACTTCTTTTTGAACCTTGACCAGCTCCCCTATTGACCTCTGCCAGATGGGTCCTTTCGTCAGTCTCTGGAAAAGAAACAGTATTAGCTTATAATCATGAAAAGCGAGCAATTTAAAATACATACACACGAATATCATGGTAGAATAAATAATGAACTGCAATAAGGTAATTTCCATACGATGCGAGCACACGGTTTGGAGACATGATGAGATATCACTTGGACCAACATAGAAATATTTATCTCTGAATTCAACGTAAAAAGCTACTTGCTTCTAATGTATCTAATTCTACAAAATACCCTGCAAGCCACCTCAAGGGGGAAAGCATAAACGATGAAGTGAGATAGCGTTCACTGGCACAAAATGAATAGCACATGACACGGAGGTAATAAAAAATCAATCTTCAAAAATAACATGTGAAAATACTTATATTTCTCTCCAACGAAAGATATGAATCATTCGTGTCTATCGCAATAATGAACTACACTGGGTTATCTTCGATACGATGCAAGAACATGGATCGGAGATTATAAAAATAAACTTTTTAGAACAGTAGATATGTTTGTTATTCATTACTCTGGCCAACACAACCTACAAAGCGACCTTCTTTTAGGCAAATGATGAAGTGGGCTACTGTTCACTGGCACAAATTGAGAGCACATGGTACGGGAGCAATTATAATATCTATCTTCAAGAATAACATGTTAAAACACTTAATTCTCCAAGGAATTAAACTCACTATAGAACTAGCTCGTAAATACACCATAAAGAATTAATAAAGATAACGTATATTTCCACTCCAGTGGACGCATGGGAAACAAATTGTGCTTCACATCCTCGAAAATACATTCGCATATTACAATTCCGTCTGTCCGAATCGAATAAATTACTCTTAATATAATTAATAACTAAAACTTAATTATATTTACAAACAATTGATGTGATATCACTCGTTAAACAGGCATGCACACTCGTACTTACATATCCATTCTGCAGGAGTAGTTTTCGGGAAACCTTGCGCCATCGCGGCCAGCTTTCTAAAGGGCACGTAGGTAGCTTCTTCAAACACTTCACACCCTTCACCCCACACGCCCTGCAAACCCTAGCGCCTCGCGGATTGGAACGACACTTCACTGACGTCACTTCCTGAATGTGACGTCTGCTAGGGCACGAAGGGCGCATAAACGTGGATTGGAACACGGCCGATTCATGGCTGTAGCAGAAGACAGTTCTGACGGGAAAGTATTTTCTCTAAGGAATTTAGTTTTCCTTCTTTTTGATCGGATAGTGACATCCGAAAATTGTTTGTTTGGCCTACCCTTTCTTTTATTGTATGTGCTTGATAAAAAAGGCTTATTACTTAGACAATACCCCAAGGGATGTCATATCAAAATTAAAACACAGGGAAAATACGACCCTGAGGTGCTTGGAAAGTTACGATACACAACATCAGGAAAATGAACGATTTGATCCAACCAAGTCGCATCCAAAAAAGAGTTCGTTCGAGAGCAATCTCGCCATCTTTTCTCGTAACCAACAAAAAAATTTACTTTCAAAAAATTTTTGAGCTCATTTTTTGCGTTCTCATCTCCGTGTAAAATGTAGGCAATCCTCAAGAAGTCCCGTCAAATTACTTTTCCGGTCGTCCATTGGCTCCTTTTTTCTCCTGCATTTTATCGTGAAGTTGCTTCCACGTAAATGTTAACGACATAGCTGTGCGTTAAAAATTAGAATAATTGGTTCGTTAAATACTGAACAATATTCTTTATTCTAGAAAGTTAGGAGTTTAAACGGAAGCAAAAACAATGCAATATTTAGTGTGGTACCCCGTACTAGATCAACTTCAAAAACGGAAATAAAAGAGAAATAGCATACCGGATTAATTATCCTTATCGCTGTGGTGGCCAGGAACAAAAAAATCATTGAATCACAACACTATTCCGAATTATCACAAAACTAATACTTACTTCAGAGATCACTTCAAATCACGAAGACTATTGCCAACCGAGTACCCAACGACTAAGAACTCGCATGTGTACTCATCGATGGAAAAGGACCAACTGAAGAGCACCAAAATGTTTCCACTGAAGCATGGAGGAGGCTAAAAAGAGAAGTTCCCACCACCCCCAAGAACCTGGGTCTACCCCCGAGGATAACCAGGAGGGTTTTTGGTGGACCGCATAAAGAGAAATGTGCAATGCCTGAATTTTGTGAAAAAATGCATACCAGCGGCGGCCCTCCAATAAAACCCATCTGGAAAGATGCACCTGGAGGGTAAATACCACATCTGTTAACACGTACAATTTCACTTGCAGGTCAAAGAAACCGCATTTAGGCAATAAACACAAGTTGGGTGGTGCGCTAAGTAGGGATAGTAAAATATCCCGACTAAGGACCCTTGGGCCCGGCACGTGTGCGGGTAACGGGTCTCCTGTCACTTAGGCTTTGAGGAAAGCGACAGCCAGAGGTGGGTTTTCTAAGCAGCAGTGCATACAACCAGTCTTATCTTCCAACGATGAACAAAATTCGATGGGAATCGTACTGAAAAGATCGAAGAAAATATTTTCCTCCTCTTCCAGCGTCACAATCTCGCTTAGTATCGCAGTCTGAAATTCATTCTCTCGCTCTTTCTAGAGTAAATTCGGCCAAGAACAGAATATAATAGAAAAAAAATAAACTTCTTCATTTTTAAAATCCTAATCAATAAAACATTGGAAAAGCCGTATTTTACAATGTGTCTCCACTGTGACGAAGCTCGCGTGTCTAGTCCCGACGTTCACGTCCGCGGCAGAGAGTCATATAAGTCGTTGTAATTCACTTATTTACTAATATTTGCAGCTAAATCCTTTACTAATATCTTTCTAATATAACCCACTCTTGCCACTATAAGAATCTCTGTGTCTCTCGGTGTCACTCTTTTTATAATCCAACGTTTATGCGAAATTTGCGAGAAAAAATGATTCCTCTTGAAGAACTCCTTCAGCGATCATCACAACCACTACAAGATTGAAACCTAGTTTTTCTCATGGTAAAGTGTCCATATAATTATAGTCCACACTCATTTTACCAATTTTTAATACGAAATAGAGCAAAAAACTTGTTACAAATGTGTATTTTTTCGAAAAAAATTAAAGAGCGCGGTTTAGCTAAAATTAGCTCTACTTTGAAGCAATTTACTAACTTTAACAAAACTTTTTATGCAAAACTAAGTGTGCGGTAGGATTCCCCGGACATTTTGCTACAAGAACTGCATATTTAAAGTGAGTTTCAAGAAAGTCGAAAAAATGACTTTTGTCCGCCTTTTTTCGGATCCGGACCACTGTGAGGCGCGGGTGGCAATGCGAGCGGCCCCGCAAGGGAGGGGGCGCGCCCCCCCCCGGGCCCCCCATATGTATCCGCCACTGATGACATCAAATATCGATCACGAGACTTGAGACCGGCCAAAAAAATCTTGAGTGAGTTTTCTAACGAGAGATTCGAGAGTTACTTGCTCTTTCGTGAGATGTAGGCAGTTGCTCCGCTCGGTGGCGCAAACAAAGACGCAGCGTAATAGCAGTCAACAATTTACATCACTACACAAATATTTTGCATTGAGAGAGTTTTACCAGTTTTGCTGGCACGGTTTTTAGTAGAATAATAACATCATAAAAATGAAGACCGAATCCGTTACACTGTTGGCAAAGAGACTGCTGGGTTAAGATACAAGAGGAATGCAATGGAAACTAAACATGATCCAGGTAATTATCCGTTTGTTAATTCGCCGAGCGATGCATAATTTGTTACTGCGTTGGTTATGTAGTGCCGTTATTTATTACGTGCAATAGGTTAATCGTCACCTGTAAGTAGTATAGTACAATACTATTTCCTATGAATTGTTTTCCTTTGCTGCGACGAGGGGTAAATAGTGTGATAATTAAATATATGAGTCTATGACGTGGTCGCTTAGAAATCAAACCTGATACCCTTGCCGCGATATTATACATACCGGTCGTTTATATAAACAGCTGTGCTTCATATAGCCAAAGCATTTTTTAATTCAACTCCGCTCCTCTCTCTTTAATCACTTTTTCTAGACTTTGATGGTGTTGCTGTCAATCAAGAATGTTTCCAGTGCTTCATTGGATGTCCGTTGGTTTTCTCTTCGTCTGAATTTTCTTCCCATATGTCTTCCGAAGTACCGGCGTGTTAAAATCACCGGTGTATTCATCCAGCATTGTATTTTCGCCGAATTGTTTTTGGAATGCAGTTTGCTATTGGTGTTCTTGCACATATTTTCAACTGCAATCTCACCAGCGAATCCTTTTTTCGGAGAATAAAATTTCGTATGTGCCAATAAGTCTCCTTTTTATTTAGAGGAATGGTATTTGAAGAACCTTATTCAGGGAACAATAGCGTGATTCTGGTTAACATAGGTTAGATCCAAACACCGTTCGAGACATGATAACTGCAAATTACGATTACCCACAGGTAATTTGATTCATACTTCCATCATTATACTTTTGTAGTGAATAGTAAGTTAAAAAAATGTACATAGGCTTGATCAGTAAATATCAGTATGAGTTTCCGGAATTTCGTTTGCATTTGCACTGAGTGCAGCATCAATAAACGGTACAATTTAAATATCGTAATACTGCAATTGGTTGTAAGCAAAAAATGAATTACATGAGTGGGCCATTACATCAGCCTTAGGCATCCCATTGAAATGGGCAAGGAGTTATTTCAATCAAAATGTACTAACATGTTTAGTAAGGCAATATATGACTTCATACCACCGATACTGTGTCACTTTAAATTGGCCGAAATGCTGTATGTGAGCAAATAAATAAATAAATACTGTATTTCTGCGTGCAATAGAGCATCATATACTGTAAACTAGCGCTGGAAATTTGTAATCATCATATCATCCATCAAAGTGTGTATTCCCACATGGCTTGTACACAGGAGCTTTGACCATATTCATTTAAAATTTAATTCCTTGGCAAGGACAAATTAAAATTTCTGATACTACTAATTACTCATTACACATCCAAAATCCCAGGTAAATATTTAGCAGGAAAATTTAGAAGGAACCAGCAGGAAGTTAGCAGAACATTCATAAGGATAATCAGAAATCTATAGTGGCAAAGACAATCTTATTTAAGTTTAAAAACTGATGCCTATCTTAAACATTGGTGGAGTAATGCAATTATAGCATTGGACTGTTATCAACGTCCATTCATTCCACATGACCCTCACTTTAATTCTTATATTTGCCTGACCATGACATTTTACCACCATTACAAATAGCATAACAGCCATATATATTTCAGTGGTCAGTTAATACCAGTCCACCCTTCCAGCTTCAAAAATTTCTTTCCTTAAAATGTTTCAATTTAGTTCTGCGCATCACATCCATTCATTTCAATTGCCTATACTTTTCCTACCTCTCCCATCTTAGCAAACCTTTCCCTTCAGAAGTGCCTTTCAGGACCTCATTTCCTCTAATTACCTACTATCTGACATGAAGTGGACTCCTAAATTTCCTTCACTGTGATATGTAACTTCAATGCCTAGTCAAGTATATCTTAACTTCTCTTCTATCTTACTTTCATTATCCTTCTCGAGACCCACTCATATAACTTTAGTCTAAGCTCACCCTCTCAGCATTAGCCAATGGTTTAGATCCACCGAAGGCCACAACCCAAATCAAACCCTTTATAAAACCTTCCAAACCAACCTTTTGTTTGCATCCTATATCAGGACTTGAGGTATTACATATCCCCCATAATTAAATTCTTGAATATTGCTGATACAATACATTTAATATCTTGAGTAGGACACCTCGTTCCATTAAAATTCTGCCCCAGTTACAACTTCATTCCACTATTTATATTTTTTGCTATTTGTCTTAAGCCTCTAATGGTTTCTACTCAATGTCCATTCTCAATCTATACTCTGGAGTGAGCTGGCAAGCCACTTACCATGAGGAAAAATATCCACAGATGCTGAGTGGACTATCTTCCCTTCGTTACTGCTCTTCGTCCAATCTGGCATGTGTAAGCCTAACAGCTATAATTACCCTTGCTAATTTCTACTACAGGTAAACAAGGCATCATAGCATGTCCTTTGATAACAGTTGATTAATATTCATAAATTGACCAAAGATCAAGAAAATAGGAGTCGACTTAAGACTTAATCATATAGGGGTTTCAAGGAAGATATTCAAAATAAGCCAAGTAGTAATTGTAAAAAACCTACACTAACATTTATTTGACTTATAGATTATTAGAAAATAAATGTATCGATGAATGGTTGCACAGCCCTTAGGTTTCATCAGCCCTGATGACGATGACTGAGTCAGACATCGAAACGTCGGTCTACATGGAGACCATCACCCGTTTGGAAACCCGAGAAAGCTTCACCAACCCTTAGGTTCCTCATATCAGATATATATCATATATATATTATATCATATATAATATTAATAATATGTAACAGCATTCATTAAGAATGAAGCATCCATTTTGCACTAAAATTTTGATATAGGTGAAAAATCATTGATTACCATTGCTTTATTATCCATCCATGACCCTCTTCTCCATTAACTTCTTCAACTTATAAAAGGGTGTTACCAAAACTATGAGTGCATACTTGACTTAAATTATGACAGATATTTAATTTCAATGAGAGTATAAAAAATAATTTTATTCCGATCAAGTTAACTTTAAGTCACACAGGAACGACATCTGTAAACTTAAGTTGAGTGCTAAGTAATTGAGTACCTGGATAACTTGAGGCACACAACTTATCACATGATATTGTTTGCACTCTGTTTATGTGATGTCTGTTTGGATTTGGAAACTGGCTCTCTTCTAATAATTTACTCCATAATACCCTATATTGGCATATATCCTTTGCCTCTATTTAATTCATACATTACTTCATTCACACTCTCTCCTATTCTTAAGACTCCTAATCTTCCTACTTTAATGTGTCTTCCACCACATCATGAACCCACAATTTTTTCCACTTCCTCTTACGCTATTCACTCCTCAATCACAACCCTGTTCCACTACTCAACTCTAAACTATTATTTAAACATTGCCAAACCCACGGAGAATAATCCTTTCATAAAGTCCATTACGGTAGCATGAAGGAAGAGATATTTTCAAAATGTCAAAAGAAAATTAATAAAAAGATATTATCTTTAGTTCCCATAAGTATCCAATAAGTATATCAAGCAAAAATCAACATGAAACACACTCAGAATCTTTACTCTTAATAATCCAAGATGGAATGTATATTGTTATAGCAAATTCAATGATTGCATGGGGGAAATAAACATTTGTCACAGTATGCACAGCAGATTTTTCTTCTTTGAATCAAAACTATAGGTATGACATACAACTGTTATCACTCATATAATATGTAAACACTACTGTTTTCTGATTACAGTTCTATAATATAGAGAGAACTGGCACAGTGGATATTGGTCTGAAGTTATTGATGGCTATAACCATTCCCATACAAAAAAATCTGTACTGTGGATGCACTGTAACTGGTCTAAAACTGGACTAAACTCAGCATTTAGCACAGTCACAGTGCAGTTAACTGTACTATACTGCACTGTGGCAGCTGGTCTTTGGAGAGGAACACAGCTGTAGCAGAGGAGCAGTCTGTAACACAGCTGTGTCACAGGGCTGTAACTGCACTATAGCTCAAACTACACTGTGACTGAGCTTCTGTAAATCGTGAAACATATTATAATATGTATAATGTGTATTCGCGGAAAATGTTTCTAGTGTAGATCCAGCTTCAGAATAAGCTGGGGGCTTATTCTCTATCTCGAAGCTACCGATGCCGTAGCTTCGAATAAGCTACCAAAATTGGCTTCCAACCGTATTCTCTAACTCGCGGGAGCTTTCTCAAGAACGTAATAGGAAGTGGAGAGAGGTTTGGCGAAAGGCGGGTATGAGAATCTTTTTAAACCAAATCCGCGGAAACTTCATTTTTGGTGACGTCATTTTTAGAACCAATGGGAAACCTCGTCTCAATGTTTTTCCGTGGATAAAACTGGTGAAACCTGTTTTAAGGCCGATTTAGGCGGTGAAGATGTATGTGCATCGTTTTTAGCGAAAAATTCCACGCATTAAAAATTATGCGAGCAAAATTCTAAAATGTTTTATTTTTGCTAACATAATCTCGTGAACAATGTCGTGAATAGGAACGCACAACGTCCATCTTGGCTGTTTTGATCACTTGAAATATGATTGTTCGTAAATATATTCGGGAATTAGGGTTCATGTCGATGATATGGTTCAATATCATTCGTGCTATTTGCTTTCGTTGATTACTCGTTGCTTCAAATCATTTGAATAATATACGAAGATGAAACTTTCAAAAGAAATGCGAAGGTGATACTCGCTACCACGGCCCAATAAGTATCCCATTATGGGCTGGAATCACGTAACTCACCGAAGGTAAATACGGCTTTCCTTCACTCCAGTTAATATCTTTTTTGTGAAAAATTCCGATAATGGCGAAAATGACGAAGTAACCCAGTGAAAGTGCAAGGAATGCGCATTTAATAAATGTAAGAAACATACCCGTGAGTTGAATAATTATAGATAGATAAGCGTAATAAAATGACCAATATTTAAGTAGGGTATTCGGAGGCCGCGCTTCGTAAGGCTACCGTGGGAGCTTATTGGGGCTACGGAAGTAGATTACAGAATATGGGTGGGAGCCTAATATGCTACCGGTAGCTTCTGCTTGCTCTTTCACCGGTAGCTTCCATGATAGAGAATACCGATGGGAGCAAGTAGCTTATTGAAGCATCTTTTCGCCAGAAAGCTCCGATGCTTCGAGTTAGAGAATAAGCCCCCTGAAGAGGATATATAGTGATTGAAACAAGTATATTATAGCCAGAAAAACCGATTGTGAACAACGTTGGTCATGCAGTCGAACACAATAAAAAAACAGTAATCCATATTATCAATGACCAAGTATAGGTACTACACGTCAATTAAAAACTACCCCGAGAGTCAGGATTACAAAAATGTCAGAGAAAATCACGAGTAAAATTATAATTTGAAAAAAGTAACGATTTTAGTAGTAGAAGTAAATCACATGTAATCGTTACGGGACTCATATTATTTGTAATAATTTACATCCCATTACAATGGATCCATATCGTGCAGCTATACCGTCAAGAAAATCAATTGTTAATTTTGGTACCTACATTAAAATTTCAAAGTTTACTTATAAAATACTTCATAGTAACATAAACCATCCTTATAAAGTTTCTTCAGAAACCCTTTAGAAAATATTTGTCACCTGGGATGATGCTTAGAATGTATTTCAAGAGGTGCTGATTATCTATCTAGACGAGGAAGAGTCGAGTTTTCATGTGAGACTCCACGTCTCACCTGATCATGTCGCGATTTACGCAATTTAAGAGACGCCCGAATACCTCCCTTTACTGCTTGCAGTTGCTGACAATTATAATGACAGAATATAATTTTCGGTAATATTTTCCAAGCGTCCAGTCTGCTTTCCTCAGCAAAAATTACACCTATTTCACATGAGACCATTCTGTTACAGCGAGAGCATATTATAAGAGTTTAGGGTTTTAATCTTGGTTGTGACGGATAAATAAAGGAGATCTATATCAGGAAAACTACTGTATATCCGTGTGCATTTCAGTTCGACCGATTAAGGGTTAAGTGACTGATTGCTATGGCATTAAAACGGAGGGAGTCCTTTCAGTCCTACCGACCAATCTTGAAGTCCGAATATATAAAAATAAAACTTAACACCTGTGAACGGCTCCTTTTTCCAAGGAAATGGTGGTGTAGTGGTCAGGTGTTTGATTGTTGAGTGTAAGGTCATAAGTGCGAATCTCAGATATGGACATTATTTTTTATTTTTTTCGTTGTATTTTTTTTTGTTTTTATCTTTACAAATTGTTTCTCCATCTTTGCGACTGTCATTAAAAACATGTTCGCTTAATTATATTTTAGACGTTAAACAACAGAGATGGGCTTTGAGAACTGTACTGTGGCTGTGCTCAGGCATCTGCACTGTGACTCTGCTATGGCAACTGCACTGTGACTCTGCTATGGCAACTGTACTGTAACAATGCTATGACAACTGCACTGTGGTGTTTCAATTCCAGTGCAGTTGCAGTGCAACCACAGCACAGTCCCTTAGCACAGTTGGAGTGCAGATTTAGCACAGTCACAGTACATATTTTTTTGTATGGGTTGATAAGCACTAAACCATTCTGTAAATTAATAATTTATCAGAGACTATTCCTTGCAAAGATAATAAAATTATATATTGAAGTCAGATATTTAGTAAACATTCTTATAACCTGATTGTTCCATGCATTTCATAAAATCTACAGAGGAAAATAGTTATTATTTTGCCTAGATATAGTATTCCCTTCCTGTTACACGATATAGTCTAGTAAATGGCAACTACTTAGTAGCAATCAGATAGCAGAGAAACTCACTGACGCTTAGATATTTTATTGCATTGCATTGGTGCTTCTTAATGATAGCAGCAATATCATCTAGAGGAAGAACGAATGCAGTAGGTTTAAAATTAGCACTGTCAGTGCCAAACAATTTAAGAAGATTCATCACATCCTGCAATCAGTTTTTAAATCCCTACTCATACACATCATTATAACAAATATTTTGTGTGTATTAGGCATTTCTTATAGCTTAGAAGCAATATATGTAAACACTTACTGATAAGAATTTGATATGTATAAATGTTGAATATCCTGTAAGACATAACTATAATAATCAAATCGTTTTCGTAACCAATTAACATCTCCAATGTACGGGCAAAAGCATTTTGTGAGGGGGAATTAATATAGCACTAAAGATTCAATGCTATAACAAAGTGAATTTTTACTGAATATACAATTTATTGAAAGGTACGCAGGTACATATACAAACCATCATTTAATAATATGCTTTTTAAACATTTAGAATTTATATGGCATTGCGAAAAACATATTTACTGAATATCAATATAATTGACTAGTTTGATTAGTTAACTAGTGACGAAGTGCACGGTGAAACCCCAACGATTTTAATCGATGGCAACAAACGAAGCATGTTTTGTAAGGAGCGTTTTAAATTAGATATAAATCACTCGAGTGGCTGAAAAAATTCACATATTTCAACAAATATTGAGAATGGTAAACGTGAAGTCCTATTCAGTTCACTTTGGCACAAGAAGTGCTTCACGAGAAGAAAACAACACCACGACAGAAGCAACTTCACAAAAAAGCAATCATCGTAGGACTGATTGTTATTATTAGAATCACAGATATTAGAAGGTACATTTTCTATACTCCATGATTATATTCCTCTATAGAATATTCAATACGTGAGACAAAAACCCAAACCAATGTAGGTATCTATACAGCGAATGTCTTGAGCTCCTGTATTTGCACTAATACTCTGAAGTTATGCTTTACCTTTACGATAAAAAGAACAAACGACGAATATTACGTTAACCTATGAACAAATCTTCGATTTTGGCATTTATTAATATTGTAAGCACTCGACGATCACGAGACAGTATTTCAGAATCACAGTAACTAAATTATAGATACCTATATAGTACGATGTAAACAAACTTTTACCAAAGTTGAACGTTCGCTTTTTTACATGCAATTCACTCTTAGACAAACACACAGCAGCAAACTATGAGATTAATTCAGGGGGCACTGTAACTTAAAAATCTACGACGTAAACAAACAAAAACCCACCATTAACTTCACTATAAAGGCCATTTTTGAAGCACTAACTCTTGGTAAATTTACGACATAAACTATAACTTTAGCATAAGTTGAACATACACTTTCTTCGTGTAACTCACGTCCAGAAACACAACGCAATATTATGCCATTTCAGAAGCACAGAAACTTTTATATCCTCCACGGTGTATTTCCTGTCATGGCACATCCATTAGGAGCGTAAGTCTACCTAACACAAATAGCCTTTAAATATCAAAATATCACCACAAGAACACACGCAATACATCACAGCACATATAACATTTGTAATCACTGAATTTCCATTGGTCACTTAAATACACGATAAACCATCGTTTCAATATTCTCGACAAATATTACGTCTCTTGCACAAGTGAAACAGTACTGTTTCACTTTATCACGTGATACCGACTGTAATTGAAAATTGAATTTAAGTGCTACAGTCGGATAATTTGCTTTAAATTCTTACAGCCAAAAGAAAACGTTGATCGTTTCGAACTACATACCAAAATAAAATTTCGCTGCGTCCTACGCTACTATTAATCATTGGTTTTTATAATGAGTTGTTAACAATTTGTGGTCCATAAAAATGTCACTCTTCAATAGTTTTGTAATCAAGTGGGATATTTATAATATTCTTCGTATAACTATACTTAAAATCACAAACCAAGACCATTGTGTAAAAACAAAACAAACCTTCGAACGATTGCATAATTGTGCCTTCAATTGTTTTCAAAGAATTACCCACAGCTCCACGGAAACCGGCACTGAACGAGGTAGCTGTACTCAAACTCTGTGCTATCAAGAGCAAAGCTGTACACCTCGGTCATGCTTACAGTATGAAACTCACGAACGACCAGATTTTTTATCTATCACGACTTTCCTGAGAGATCATTGATCGTAGGCAACTTGAACTGCTCACTAGCTAGAAAATCGGTCACTCTGATCGACGATCGAAGATCGAATCACAAGTGGGAGTGATCGACGTGACCGAATTCTCTCAAAAGACCGACTTTGCCCATCACTAGTACACACCTCTGAACCTGAGTGATGAGGATAATCAGAAGGAATTGCCTGATATTGCCCAACAGAAACAAGAATGGAGATCCAAAGTACTGCACGGAAAATTTCCAACAGTTATCCAGGAGGATTGGGTTGACAAAACTGCTTCTTTAAAATGGCTCCAGGATGGCTATCTTTACCCCGAGACCGAAGGTTTTATTATGGCTATTCAAGACAGAGTTATACGCACCCATAACTATGAAAAACATATTCTTAAACTAGAAATATCCGATAGATGTAGAAAATGTGGATGCACTGGTGAGTCAATTGAGCAGATAATGGCAGGATGCTCAGCTCTTAGGCATGCATTATACCTGAATAGACATAACCAACTGGCAAAAATAATCCACCAACACCTGGGACTAACTTACGGGCTCTTAAAGAAAAATATCCCGCCATACTACAAGTATCAGCCACCTGCTGTAATTGAAACAAAAACCCATGTTTTGTACTGGGACAGACTCACTGACAAAACCATAGATTACAATAGACCGGATATCCTATTAATCAATAAAATAGAAAAAAGGCTAATATAATCGATATAGCAGTACCACTAAGCCACAACGTAAGGTCCACCGAGAGAGAGAAAATCTCAAAATACAGAAATATAGCCAACGAAATAAAAAATATCTGGAAATTAAATGATGTCACTATTCACCCGATAGTAATCTCTGCGGAGGGAGTGATGTCCCATATGTTTAAAAAACAAACTGAGAAGCTGGGAATAAAAAAAATAATAACTAACCTCGGGCAAAAAGCTGTGCTACTCCAAACTTGCCAAATCGTGAGGAGATTCCTAAGCCAAGAAAATTCGGACACAGTAGGATAGGGTGAACTCTCTTCCTGAACTTCCGAGCCTAATCCTAATCCACCTTTAGGATAGGTGAAATTTTTCCGGTTAGTGTAATGCTAGCTGAGAAAGTGTGACAAGTCGAAAATAATAATAATAATAAAAGGTCTTTATCGGGCGAGAGTGAGACAAAACTGTCCCTTCTGCCATCCAACCCCTCGTCAAATAAATTACATAAAGCATATGATTCTCAATATCTAACAATTACAGTCAGGTTTAAAAAAAATTCATTAAAGAATATACTTCTAGGAATTAAAGAATGATAATTGAATACAAAATAAATATTTACACACAATATATCAATATTACACGAAAAATGTTGTGTGAAAGAATTTACAGTGTGGGAATAGCGTGAGGATTATTATGCTTACATCCTTAACGCAAAAACCCACTGCAGGAAAACATCCACACAAGAAGGGGGGTGTGAAAAACCTGCGAAATCCTACTGATAGTATGCTAGTGTTTAAAAACAACTTAAATATAACAGTATGTAGGTACTAAGGAATGTTTGTAGATGAGAGATAAAATTAAAGAAAAGCAAAATTACAAAAGCTGAAGAGAATTAAAGAAAAATTACAACAAAAAAAACAAAAACAAACATGATATGATGCAACAACATGGTGTTAAATGTGCGGCGTGTATCTTGCCATCCGTGTCCTAATATACCATATATGCATTGAGATAGTTAGTGCCCGTGACGTGTGATGTTCATCTGTTGAGCTTTGAGAAGTGTTTTATGAAGAGAGTGTGAAGAGATATTGCAGCCTCTCTATACATTTGACATTCAAGTCAAGAAAAATAACATGGATTAAATCGGTTTTAATTCAAAGATTCATTCATTAACGTGATATTTATGCGAGTGTTACGTGGAGCTAGGCACAGAGATATTAGGAAGGATTGCTTAATAATTCACAACTGGAGGGAATACTGCAGGAAAAATGGGAATTTTTATTGCTTTTAAATTCACAGTTTAAGGGAATTCTACAGGAAAAAAACAGCGACAGCATTTTCAGTGCCATTGCTGTTAATCTTTAATGCATAGCCCTCGTGACGAACACGTATAAATGTACGAATGACTGAAAGTTAAAGTTTGGCCTTAAACAGAGAGCAGTTTAGCTCAATTAAGACTTCTTTACCTCGCCAAATAATTTTGACAACCAGTTCTCAGTAGGTTAAAGTTAAGTAAACCTGTGTTAAGTAAACTTCAGCGCTGGGATATATTTCATCAGACAGAAAGAGTGAGGAAGATTAATTAAACAGAATCTTGAGTGAACAGCGTGGGGTTTATGAGTGGGAGGGGATTCAGTGATCAGCTGTTCGCACTTCAGCAAATGCTGGAGAAATGTATTGACGTCCGAAAGAAAGTAGATTGTGCACTTGTGGATTTAGAGAAGTCATATTATGGGGCAAACTGGAATAAGCTGTGGAAGGTTTTGTAACATAACGGTGAAACCGCCATGTTGAGGGCGATATCGGCACGTGGTGCATAAGGCACAAAATTAACAATCGAAGTCAGCCATGTTGGGTATTTCTACTTCGCTTTGCACTCCCGGTGGAAGGGGGTAACAATATACTTTATAAACAAGCAAAATCGCTAGGTACAGGGAAGCCTATAGCGTGGGTTCACGGGAGGAGAAAGGAGGTAGCAATGGGAGTTAGTCGAAATCGGGAGTGCCCATGGAGTCTCTGAAATAGCAAGACGTACAAGGAAAGACGTCCCGAGACGAGAAAGTTAAAGAAAGACGAAGCACTCCTTTTATAACTTAATTCAAGTTAAGAATTAGAAGTAATTCACGCGGGTGCATCCCGATAGCCAATTAATCTGGACAGCGGTTTTAAGAGAGGCGAGAGACTACCTGGCTGCTCAACCAGGAAATAGCGGGAGCACATCGACGCCACTGGGCCATGTAGGACACAAGAAGCCCTTCGAGGGATGGCAGCCCACCTGTGTAGTAATATATATATATATATATATATATATATATATATATACAAACGAAATATTTATATATATATTTGAACGAAATATATATATATATATATATATATGTAAATAGGCGTAAATAATAAATATTTCGTTCAAACAGGTGGTGAAAGAAAGAGGATAGGAAACATATAAAATTGGACAACACAATGGTGATGTGAAGATGGAATGATGGCCGATTCCAAGTGAAAAAAAAGACCGGGAATTTAACCACGGACCTTCCGATTTCGCGCCGGATGCTCTGACCACTAAGCTATCTAGACTACTAAAGAAACACTGGAATCGGCGGCGAAATCGGAAGGTCCGTGGTTCAATTCCCGGTCTAGACGAATTTTTTTCACTTGGAATCGGCCATCATTCCATCTTCATAACACCATTGTGTTGTCCAATTTTATGTTTCCTATCCTCTTTCTTTCACCACCTGTTTGAACGAAATAAATATATATATATTTATTTCGTATATATATATAACCATTCATTCATTCACTCAAACCGCTCACATGCGTAAATAATAAACATTTCGTTCAAACAGGTGGTGAAAGAAAGAGTATAGGAAAAACATAAAATGTGATGACACAATGGTGATGTGAAGATGGAATGATGGCCGATTCCAAGTGAAAAAAATTCGTCTAGACCGGGAATTGAACCACGGACCTTCCCATTTCGCGCCGGATGCTCTGACCACTAAGCTATCTAGACTACTTAGGAAACACTGGAATCGGCGGGGGGTTTATATGAACAAACACCCCCAAGATTAGTCCGTAAAAGTCGCCGAGAGATGGCGCTGGACATTTTCACTCACCGGCAGAGAAGAAATTACGTACACAGAAGAGGAAAGCAAAGTATGAATCAGGCACACAGACAGTGGTAAAGATACAGAACAGGCGTTTCGGGGCACGCAGAGCCCAAGAAGTAGAAATGAGCCATTCCGGCCATACAACCATTCATTCATTCACTCAAACCGCTCACAGGCGTAAATAATAAATATTTCGTTCAAACAGGTGGTGAAAGAAAGAGTATAGGAAACACATAAAATGTGATGACACAATGGTGATGTGAAGATGGAATGATGGCCGATTCCAAGTGAAAAAAATTCGTCTAGACCGGGAATTGAACCACGGACCTACCCATTTCGCGCCGGATGCTCTGACCACTAAGCCGAAATACATATATATATATATATATATATATATATATATATATATATATATATATATATATATATATATATGTATATATATATATTGTAACACGCCATTTTGGCCGTGTTGGCATAAGTATACGATTATGGACGCCATTGTGGGTATTTTGGGAACACGTACTACCGCGAGGCAACAATACCGTTTCTGTATTATGAAAACAACTTTAAAACAATGCCGTCTGTGTTATGAAAACAACTTTAAAACAATACCGTTTTCGGGTTACGTAAACAAACTAAAACAACACCAGGTGTTATGAAAGCTGCAAGGCAAAGAAAGGATGGAAGGGGTAATCAAAATTATAATAATGAAAGGGGAATAGCCTATCAGATACGAGAGAAGGGGAGAAAACCTGGAATGTTCTAGAACATACAGGAGGGGAGGAGAGATAGTATAAAAGGGCTTGTCAAACAAGGAACGAGGCTTCTTCTAAACAAAAAGTCACAAGGGACGTGAAGGGAGGACCCTCAATTATCAACGAAGTCAGCACTCACTCACTCAAGGAAGCAGAAGGACCGGTCATCGAGTGAAAGTCAGTCTGGAGTTTTTGCAGTGATAATTAGCCGGGAGTAAGCAGCTTCGGACAGCAATTACCAACGCCAGTGTCCTGTGTTAAGGAAGGATCCAGGAATCCGATAAACAGATACTGGGGCATAGAGTATCGGCGGAAGTCACATTGTGCAATATCCGGTGAAGTAGAACAAACATTATAAATTAGTACGAATATATTTGAGAAGGGAACATATATTAATTAATTGATTAACCAAAGTGAATTTGTTTTCTAAGTGAAGAATAAAAGGGTTATTATAAATATAAGTATTGTTCAAGTGTATCATTTTTGTGCATGAATTAATCCATTAACCTTTGCCGCCAAGGACTACCAAAAGAAAGGATCTCTTTCAAGGTAAGAAGTGATAAAGTGAAGGGTACCTTTTGTGTGTCGGGCTGATTCAGTATATAATGTCGCGTGTTTAGGACCGCGTGGCAGAATAATTATTAGAACCCCTGTGATAAGGAAATTGATAGGGGGTGACTAGTACAATATATATATATATATAGCGTAATGTGTTTATGTGTTGATTTAAAGTGTTAAGCTGATTGATGAAGAGAGAGAGGGCAAAAGGAAAAGTGACTTTAAAAGGAACTATAATCATTAAGCATTCATGCCCACTTCATTTTGTGAACAGAGATCTAACTGGGATATGATTCAAATATTAAATGCATGTAATAATTGCAAAATCTAATATTACGCAATTAATTTAACATAGTAAAGGGTAATTTATGTTTAAAATAAGTCTCATGCTTTATTTCGCTGAGTTAGCCAGGAAAAGAAATAAATAAAAAGGTATGTATTAAATAAAGGGTGTATCGAAGTACGGGGATAATAGAATAACGTGAGTAGGTTATATCACAGTTTTGAAGGACTATTGGAGTGAATGAGCAGCAGTTGTTGAATGTGAATGAAGGCGACGTATGATAATAGCACTTGGCAAGTGCGCGAGTGTTAATGGGGTCTGTGAAGTGACTGGTTGGAAATAGAAGAGGGCGTACAACAGGGCTGCGTAATGTCACCGTGGCTGTTCAATGACCATTTATTGGATAAATGTTTCAGAGATGCGTGTTGGGATAACGTCGGTGCAAAGGCTGGAGATATAAATGCGCGAGTTCTATTGCACGCAGATGATGCAGTGCTGCCGTCTGAGAATGCCCGCAGCAATTACACGGACTCCTGGATATCTTCTATGAAGCAACGAGAAGAATGGAGTTGAGGATAAATATGTCAAAGACCAAAGTAGTAGTTTTTGACAGGGAGAGTGAGTAAGACTTATTGTATGATGAGGGTAAATGATTAAGTAATTGAACAAGTAGACGATTTTGTTTTTTGTGAGATCAGAATGCTGAGTATGAAGAGTTCATCTACATTTACATCTACGAAATACCCTGCAAACCACCTCCAGGGTGTGTGGCAGGGGGTGAGTAGTCATTTCTTGGGTCTCCAGCCGGGTGATGGTGTTGAACTGCACCGGCATTTCGATGGCGTAGTCTGCTTGAAGGAGGTTCAACTTGAAGACGACGGCAGACTACGTTTTCGAAATGCCTGAAGTGTTCAACACCACCGTCCGATTAATTTTTACCTTGGCCGAATGTTTGTGAAATATGGAAAGATGGATGAAGAGATTACAAGGTGTGCTAACGAAAGTCGCTAGAGCTATGTGTGGAGCACATAATAGGAACGAAGTGCGTGTCTAGTGAAGCGATAACAGCAGTTTAGAAAAGTATTCTCAACCCAACTTTATTATATGGCAGCGAAACCTGGATACGTCAGGATAAGATTAAAGGCTCGTTCACAACAACTTAACTTGCCGTAACTTGGCTTGACTCGGTGCTACGCCAGAGATGAGACCTTGAGAATAGCGTCTACTAGTTCACAACGACTTAAAGCAGCGTAACTCGACTTGGCGTAGCCTGGAGTTGAGCTCAGCTCAACTTTCTCTTAATTCCAGCCAATAGCATGGCATGCTCTACTATCGATAGTCGGGCAGCAATCGATTGCTACTCTCGATATCTCCTCGAGCAGCCATATTGAAAACGTGATTTTGTTGTGAAGTCGCATGTGGATACGTTTAAGCGAAAATGGATGCGGATAAGTTGATCGAGTCAGTGCGAAATAACATGTTCAACAAACCTTCTTCCATTTTAATACTTCTATAGTTCAACTCACTATTTACAATTAATACTTCACATATCAACTGAGCTGTTTCGGGGGAGCTTAATACAACTCTCGAAACTCACACTATCGATAGGCCTCATCAATGGATTTTAAGATCGAAATTGGCAGTGGTGGGTTGTGATTGGTTAGAAATTTCGCGCACTGGTTCACCTTCGACGAGAGAATAAGTCAAGTTACGCCAAGTTAAGTTGTTGTGGACGAGCCTTAAGTGTAAGAGCTTTGAGTGCGGAGTGCGGCACAAGAAGGATGGACAGGGATGAGTGGGTCAGTTAAGAATTTGGGTTGGATGCTCCAGTGGTGTCCAGAAACACATAGGTATGAAAGCAGTGTGGTTCGTTGTTTTAGGAGGCCATTTCGAGCGAATGGGAGAGAGTTGAAGAGAGATATTTCTTTTTATTTTTAAAGAATGATAACCACATACAGCAGGGTGCCATTTGGTAGTAACCAGGTAACACTAAATACATTTGAGGACATATACAAGCAAATTTAACAAGAAGAAACAAGAATCAAATTTACAAAAAAAGATTTTAAAACAACCAAAAAATGACGGGAACATCTAGTTAGGTGACAGACACGAAAGTGAACGGCTGATAAAGGATTTTATTGAAAGTGCAAAGGGATCAATGTGTGGAGGGATGGAGTTCATTGGAGAGGAGAGGCGGAAGAAAAGAAGGAACGTTTAGTAAACGAAAGTCTAGGAATTGGGCATAAGAGGAAAGTAAAGAATGAGAACGGGTGGGGCGGGATGGAACTTTGAAAATGATAAAGGAGAGCAATTCAGGGCAGTCGATGGCGGAATTTAGAATATAATATTATAAATAAGTTTTAAGTCTGCTGTGAGTCTATTAAAGTGAGTGAGATTAGGGATGGAGAGGGAGGAGTGAATAGCATCGGTGGACATGTTACGAGAATGTGGTAATCTATTTTTAACTATTTTAGCGAAGAAATTGCAGACACAGTCCAGGGAGGAGAGATTAGTTTGTGGAGAGATAGACCAGATGGGACAGGAATAGGTAAGAATTGGAAGAATGATAGAAGAAAAGAAAGTTCGAAGTGCTCGGGGGTCATTGATTTCGGTGAAACGATAAAGGAGGCCTAAGAGGGACATTGCTTTAGACTTGATGGATTGTATGTGTGGGGAAAAATTTAATGTATTGTCTGTGAGAATACCTAGGTCCTTAGATGTTGAGACACGTTTGAGAGAGAGTGATTAGGAACAATATAATTAAATTGATGGGTGACCTGCTTTAGAGAAATAGACATCACACTACATTTATCCGGGTTTAGTTTAAGCTTCCAAACATCAAACCAATTTCATATTTGACATAAGGCATCCTGTAGTTCATGGCAATCTGAGGGTTTTTGAATGTTCTTGAAAAGTTTACAGTATGTTTATGTTAACGGTTTACAGTATAATAATATGAGAGTAGAGTTGACGGAGATAGAGAGAGAGAGAGAGAGGGAACTGGCACGAATGTACTGGAATGCGAATATTGTTGAAGAGACTTTTAAGAGGAGGAATATTACGAGTCTTGAGAACAAGATAGCGAGTGTGAAGCAATGCATGAGTGCAAGAGAGAAGAGAAAGTGGTTTTTGTAAGAAAGAGGGCATCGTGGAGGAGTTAATTATTATTAAAAGGGAGTTATTTTTCTAGGGCTATCGGCAATAACTAAATTCTTTGACTTTTCCTACCCCAAAAGGGAATGGCGTGATGGGTATGTACCTATGCATGTATACTCAATCAATTTTTATGCAACTTATGCCTGTTCTTATGAATCCGCAAATAAAATTTTGTTAGTTTCTCCTGTATAATCTGTAAATGAACAATTATCTATTCACAAATTATTAACATCTAATGTTTTTCATAATATTTTTCTCTTTGCCAGGAGATCCGAAGTAGTGAGAAGATTTATCCGGACCTACGCACCTAAAGGTATGGACCGATTGCAGGAATCGAATCTGACGTTTTTTAATGTATTATATATCGATTAATCGATGGTTGATGCGGAATTATAATATTTTCTCTGCTCTCAACATGTGCATTCAGGAGTAATATATAAATAAATATATATATATATATATATATATATATATATATATATATATATATATATAATGTCTTGGTCGAAAATCGCTCTCGGCAACGATGCACATGCATAAATAAAACAGTAATACACTAAAGAAACACAGAAACACGCAAAAAGGACACTCACAAAAGAAAACTTAGACGTTTCGGCGGTCAGGCCGCCATCGTCAGCGGTAGAAGAATGAAAAGTCCGCTCTGTTCCCTTGGGAAGGAAAGGGCAGAGAGGAAGGAGGGGGGGTAAGTGCGAATGGATAGTGGTGGGGCGTTGGGCAGTGGTGGGGAGAGAGAGGTGGCTATTGGGCTATTAATTTCAATGGGCTTGGTTTAGCCCGGGCTTTTCGAATGCCCTTGTTACCCAAATATGGGCGTATTCTCGGGTTTTCACGTCAACATTACCGGCGGATTCGGGAAGGGCTTCTAAGATTTCTAGAGAGAAACAATCGTCAAAATGTTGAGAGTGGGAGGCGGTATATTTGGGGATGGGATCAAGAAAAGGTGGAGTTTTGGTGGCATGGCAGTGATTGTTCATACGAATATTGAGAGGGGTGGTACATTTTCCCACATAGAAGGCAGGGCAGAAATTGCAGGAAAGGCGGTAGACGATGTTGCTGGTGGTACAATTGGCCGTAGAGGAAGATCTTTTGAGGGAGGGGGTGGAGGAGGGGCGGAGGAGAGAGCAGCATTTGCACCTAGGGCGTTCGCATGTTGAGGAAAGTGGCGGAGGGGGGGCGGTGGGTTGGAGGGAGGGTTTAGTGGATTTAAGAATGTCTCGCAGATTTGAGGGACGCTTATAGGAAACTTTGGGACATGAGGGTAGGAGGAGGGAAGTAGAGGTAATGTTTTTTATGATTGGATACAGGTCTTTCAATATATTTTTGATTCTGTGTGCACCAGGGAAGAATGTGGTGACAAGGTTAAGTTGGTCAGTTTGGTGGGTCTTAATCCGAGGGGTATACTTTGCAGTGGGAGACAGGATTTTATTTAAAAGCAATTTCTCTGGGTACTCGCGTTCTCTGAGGGAGTGATGGAGAGTGTCGATATATTCTTTTAGAGAGGGGCATTGCTGCAGATCCGGTGGCCGCGGATAGAAAGGGAATAAGGGATTGAGCGTTTGGTGTGAGAAGGACGACAGCTGTTAAAATGGAGGTATTGGTCGTGGTTAGTGGTTTTTTTGTGGACGGAGGTGATGAATTTACTGTCCTTAATTTGGATATTAATATCCAGGAACGTAATTAAGGAGTCAGAAATGGAAGATGTGAAGAAAACTGAGAATGAAGAGTTCAGTGTGGAAATGAAAGAAGATAAAGAATCACGGCCGTGAGGCCAGAGGACGAATATGTCGTCAATGTAGCGGGCCCAGAAGATAGGTTTAAGTGTTTGGTTTTTTAAGAAAGTGGTTTCGAGATGGCCCATGAACAGGATGGCATAAGATGGTGCCATGCGAGTACCCATGGCGGCGCCTTTATTTTGAAGAAAAATTTCATTATTAAAGGAGAAAGCATTTTTTGTTAAAACCATTTCGGCTAGGCGGATGATGAAGTTTGTGGAGGGAAGGTGAGGTTTTGGGCGTTGGAATAAATAAAACTTTAATGAATTTATGCCTTCATCGTGAGGAATAGACGCATGAAGGGAGGTAACGTCTATAGTGGCCATGAGTACAGTAGTATTAGGGGGGATAGAGACGGCGTGGAGAAGGTCAAGGAAGTGGTAAGAATCTTTGATGAAGGAGGGAAGATATATGACTAGGGGTTTTAGGTAATGGTCAACTAGTGCTGAGATGCGCTCTGTAAGGGAATTGATGCTGGAGACTATTGGGCGAGCGGGATTGTTGATTTTGTGCACTTTCGGGAGCATATAAAAATGCGGAGTTTTAAAATGAAGGGGTGAGAGTATGGCGATGTGAGAGGGGGATAGGCCTTCATTTGGGCCAAATTCCTGGAGGAATGAGCTGATTTCTTTTTGAAAATCAGGATTTGGATCATGAAGAAGAGGGGTATAAGAGGAAGAATCATTTAATTGCCGTAGACCTTCAGCTATATAGCTTTGCTCGTCAAGAACGACAACTGTAGATCCCTTATCTGCCTTGGTGATGATGATCTCATCGCTATTAATTAATTTTTTTAGGGCAAGGGATTCGAGACACGAGAGATTTTTGGGTGGATTCAAGGATTGGAGGAATGAATTGTCAGATATTTTTGCGAGGAAGCGTTTAATGAAGATTTCTACTGGATGGTTTGAGGGAAGTGGTTTGGGTTCAGTTGGGACAGTGGAACAAATTTTTCAAGGGGATGGGCGGAGTTGGGGGTTGAAGGCTTAGGTAGAGTTTCCCAGAATGCTCGCCACCGCAGATTCCGGCAAAATTTCAGGGCATTAGTAAGGATATTTAGAGGATTAACTCTTGGGGTGGGTGAGAAAGATAAGCCTTTTTGTAGAACCGCACGTTCATCTTCGCCCAGTGAGACGGACGAGAGGTTTATTATCTCTCGGTCGGCGGCGGGAAGGGAGCGGGGCTGGTCATTCCGCGTTGGAGGGTGACGCTTTGGAAAAACCGGGCGGTCGCTTGGAGGGCGGGGGAGGTTAAGAAGGGAAGCAAGGTCGGGTTTGTAAAGAAAAAGGGAGGGAGGCTCGGGAGTGTGCGTGTTTCTGTGTTTGTTTAGTGTATTACTGTTTTATTTATGATATATATATATATATATATATATATATATATATATATATATAAAGGGGGGGAGGGATTGTAAAGAAAAAGGGGGGAGGCTCAGGAGCGTGCGTGTTTCTGTGTTTGTTTAGTGTATTACTGGGAAAGGGATAGGAACGCATAAAAGGACGAACACAGGGTTTGGTGGGGAAGATGAAAATGTGTCGAATCCAGACAGAAAAAATTTCACCTTACCCAGGATTCGAACCTGGTTCTACCAATTGCCGGTCGAGTGTGCTACCAGTTACACCAGCAAGGCTACTCAATTAACTGCTGAATTCGACGGGGTTTTATGTCACACCCCATGCCCAACTTTGGCGGCCGAGAGATGGCACGCAGGAGCTTTTTCACCCACCATATAGGAGACGAACACAAGTGGAAGAGGAAAGGTAAAGAGGAATACAGACATACAACAAATACAGAGGTGAACAGTGCGTTTAAAGGCACGCATAGCCGAAGAAGAAGAAAAGAGTCAACATGGCCAAATATACTCATCCATTCGAAAATCAGACGCTATTCCATTTCCTATGATTGTATGGATTTATTCGCGCCTTTGAGCGTCTGATTTTCGAATGGATGAGTATATATATATATATATATATATATATATATATATATATATATATATATATATATATATATGCCATATATGTATATATATTACTGTGGCATATATATATATATATATATAGTATTTATTGAACTAGTCCAGTCAATGGAGATTTTAACCCAGACAAAATACATAACTTGCTGAAAATTGGCATGTATATAGTTTAGGGGGTTAACAATTTAGAAAAAAATTATTTCGCGGAATTCGGTTATCAGAACTCAAAAAATCTTTGAATTTAAACAGAAAATGTAGTTTTCCCCATTTTTCTAGAAGAGCATGAAATTTTTTCAAAATTGGATTCGAAAAGAGGAAATAGCGTGAAATTATCGAAAAAAAGATAAGAATGCAATTTTAACCGAAGTACGTTATTTCGCCAGGAAATGGCATTGAGTATATTCATGACGCGTGGGGCTCCTACGTGTCGCGCCATTGAAAAATACATGAATTCCCATCGTACCGGTCCACGGAATCCGTCATAACTCGGCAAACAATCATTGGATTTTCCAAAACCAAAGTGCGTGATAACCACGAATCCTTAGGCTTTCGTATTCCTGAAAAAGTTCCTAATTTGGTGACAAAGAGTATGTGTTTCACTTGTTTTCAGGGTAGTTTTACTGGAAACTTTAGTTGAGCTACTACAATGCAGTATATTTTCCAAATTCCCGGATGCTATCATGAATAATTGTGCATATAGCTTCCAGGTACTATACTTTTTGGATTGCGATGATTGAAATTTTTGTTAGTTGAACTGGACTGAAAAATGGAGTTTCTTTTAATATCTTGGTATTTTATGAGGCCACGGGTACGCGCCATGTTTCTCAAACACGAGGGAATAAACGGGTCAATAAGAAAGTTATTGAAAAGATAAGGAAATTGATCCTCGAGACCTCGTCTTGACGATTCTGTTTCTCAAATTTCGCTAGGGATCGAAAAATTAGTTGACATTTCATAAATGCGCAAAGACACGAATTCTTCATTTTTTGAGATAAAATTAGGGTATTGTCGAACCACAGGACTCGGGATAATATGTTATGCGTGGAAACGCAAGAGGACGAGTACCCCGATACGTTCCATATATAGTGAGCATACGCTTGGATTATCGGGACAAAAGTAATCATTCCAACAAATGTCCCCTTCTCGACTGCATGAGGCGAGAATTTCTTCAGGCACCCTGCTGGGCCAGCGCCGCGCTGCGGGAGACGACAGAAGCCGGTTGCTTATTGTTGTTACTCGACGTGTGTTTACATACCGGAAAATCGGAGTTATCAAATTTAACTAGTAAAAGTGAAGCATTGGTGAAGATTTTTCAGTTTTTGAGATAGAGAACATTCATCAGAAAAGTAAGAACATGTTATTTGAACCTGTACCATGAACGTGAGCCATGATTGTACTGCCCTACACATAAAGAAGAACGGATTATTCTGCACTTCATTGTGTGCCTCATACTTAACAAGTTCGTGCCCCAATTTCAATAAAGAAATAGCCAGTGAGAGCGATGAGTTCGATGATGAAACCGATGCTCCAGTAACCCAAAATGAACTTAAGGAAGATGATTAATTTTTGTAGCATAGAAAAGTATTAAATATGTTTATATATTCAACCGTTTATTTATTCTCATATGTTCTAACCCCTTCCATCGATGCTGTAGTTATAATCATTCAGCCTGAGGAACTGTTTCCTCAATAATATTGTTTAAGAAAATAGAGTTCACTGGATTTTCATGGATGAATTTCATTAAAAAATGTTCTTTCTATGTTTTACATACTTTATTATTTATTTTACATACTTTCTTATACATTGCTAAATGCCAATTTCTCTGTCTCCTTCCGTATTTATCACAGGGACAAATTTTCTCGATTTTTCTTTAACTCGGGCAAATCTTGAAAAAAACTCCAAATATGCTTTTTTATGTGAAATTGCGTGATCTTTCGCCCTGTTAGAACCGTTTGTGAATAGCGGCCATACTTATCGAGAAAATTGAAAAAACAAACTGAATATTTGGGTTAAAATGCTAAATTTATTCAGTTCTGATAACCGAATTTCGCGAAAAAAAATTTCCCAATTCTATGCTCCTTAAACTACTCACACGTGCCAATTTTCAGAGAGTTAGGAATTTTGTCCGGATTTTGGCGAAAATATGACTCTGCGTACTGTACTAAACGTCTTTCGTTCGTTTCGTTTCAGATAGATAGATAGAAAAATATTTATTGTTCAGGAAAAAATCCATAAGAACAAAAATAATAATAATACAGTTTGCAGGCACAATCAAAATTACAAAAAAAACAAACTTTTCATCATTTTTTAAATGTCAACATTTAATGTCTTCTCATTTCACAACATAACAAATGTATGTACGTAAAAAAAGGCAATCAAAAAAACTCATGTATTCATAACTTAACAAATAGCAACATTTTTATATAAATGATACAGTAAATAAGGAACCATAATAACATGAACACAAATTTGAAAAAAATAATAAGAGTAACTTATGTTATTCCCGGGAAAGTAAATAATCATGATATTTCATTTTTAATGTTTTAACAGATCTGAAATTTTTAATATCAGTTGGCATCTTATTCCATATGTGACAAGCTGTTACAAGAAATTTATTATATGCTTTGGTGCAATTATATGCTTTTTGTGTGTGGTATTTTAAGAAGAAACACCAATGGTTCTTTTGAGACTATCAGAGGCCAAAAATGGACAACCCACTTCGAAGCATGCTCATCCACTCATCACTCTGACGACGTTGATAATATTTTACGAAATCCGACATACTACGGTAGATCAGATCATGAGAATAAAATTAGGGAACTAGACTGCAGAACGGACAGATTTAAAATGTCATTTTTCCCACGAACGATAAGGGACCATAACAGCACTGCCAATGAGACTTTTATCTAGGTTTGTCATTAGGTAGTGTAGTTCTTAGTAGTAGTAGTACTCCCTAATACTTGAATCCTTATCTGGTTACCTAGTACATACTAACAGCACGCCTTGCATGTTTTCTACATGTCTTGAGTCTCTGTCCATTTGTGTAGTTACAATATACATATATATTAATGGTCTCTCTCCATTGTAATGACATCTGTAGTGTAGTAGTGCATACTTGTGAGGCTTCGCCTCGTGACAAGCATTAGCGATTTATGCTAATGCATAATTAGTCGTAGTTACACTAACTTTAGGGTATAGTGTAATTCACGTTGGTGAATACTCACCCCCTGCCACACACCCCTGAGGTGGCTTGCAGGGTATTTTGTAGATGTTGTAACACGCCATTTTGGCCGTGTTGGCATAAGTATACGATTAAGGACGCCATTGTGTATATTTTGGGAACACGTACTACCGCGAGGCAACAATATCGTCTATGTTATGAAAACAACTTTAAACAATACCATTTTCTGTTTACGTAAACAAACTAAAACAATGCCGTCTATGTTATGAAAACAACTTTAAACAATACCATTTTCTGTTTACGTAAACAAACTAAAACAACACCAGGTGTTATGACAGCTGCAAGGCAAAGAAAGGATGGAAGGGGTAAACAAACTTATAATAATGAAAGGGGAATAGCCTATCAGATACGAGAGAAGGGGAGAAAACCTGGAATGTTCTAGAACATACAGGAGGGGAGGTGAGATAGTATAAAAGGGATTGTCAAACAAGGAACGAGGCTTCTTCTTAACAAGGGAGTCACAAGAGACGTTTATCGAGTGAAAGTCATACGAGAGTTTTTGCAGTGATAATTTGCCGGGAGTAAGCAGCTTTGGACAGCAATTACCAACGCCAGTGTCCTGGGTTAAGGAAGGATCCAGGAATCCGATAAACAGATACTGGGGCATAGAGTATCGGCGGAATTCACTTTGTACAATATCCGGTGAAGTAGAACAAACATTATAAATTAATACGAATATATTTGAGAAGAAAAAACATATATTGATTAATTGAGTAACTAAAGTGAATTTGTTTCATAAGTGAAGAATAAAAGGGTTATTATAAATATATGTACTGTTCAAGTGTATCATTTTAGTGCATGAATTAATCCATTAACCTTTGCCGCCAAGGACTACCAAAAGGATCTCTCTCTCTCAAGGTAAGAAGTGATAAAGTGAAGGGTACCCTTTGTGTGTCGGGCTGATACAAGTATATAACGTCGCGTGTTTAGGACCGCGTGAAAGAATAATTATTAGAACCCCTGTGATAAGGAAATTGATAGGGGGGGTCTAGTACAATGTAGATGAAGCCCCTCGTCGTGCACTGAGGGTCCCCTTCTGGAATGTGGGCCATCGATTCAGGATTCCGCGTGGCCCTGGATCCGGTCCGAGGATCATCTACAACACGCATTCTGGTGCCGTTTGCCCGGCTACAGTGTCCGGTGCACGAGAACAAATGATGCGATTATGGGCTAAAACGCGGAAAACATGCTCTTTTTTCGGTGGTGGGCCATTTCAGTGTTGGGTGCATATCAGTCTCTTCGGTGGAAATTCCGAGTCCGCACGGAGCGATTTGGGTCGTGGACCGCTTTCCGTGCGGTTGATGCCTCCGGGCAGTCCACTTATAATGGTTTCCTTATAATGGCAGTGCCTCCTGGGAAATCGCTTGCGTCTCAGGATAGTCTCAATCTTAAATGCGCAAATGGCATCCTCTCAACCATCCCCTCGAAGTTCTTCCAAGTCGAGATTGTTCTTTAGTACCTACAGTATACGTAGCTGCACTATTCTGAGCAACTTTAGAATCACTTATCCAAGAAACTTGGAATTTTAAGGAATACCAAACTTAGTTTAAGGAGGTACGTTGGTCTCACATTCAACTTAAAGAGAATTCGACGAAACTTGCTGGAAGCATTACTTATGTTATCTTTAATCCACCTGATTTTTTTCAGAATTATTTACCGCAGATTACTTAAGATATTTGATGTGGAAGTGGGCATAAAATTACATGGGTTCTTATGGGAACACAAGGTACGAGTAGCTTAAGTCATCAAAAAGAACCTTTTTCTTGTTTAGAATAAGAAAATCAAAAATAATAAAAATAAAGTATATCAAATGGTTTTCATTCATTATTCTATTGATGATTTAAATTATTTTTGCTTTTCTTATTCTTAAATAGAAAACGTTCTTTTCGATGAATAAAGCTAGTCGCACCTCGCGTTCCCATAAGAACCCATGTAATTTCATGCCCACTTCCACATCAAATATCCTAAGAAATCTGCGGTAAGTAATTTTGAAAAAATTCAGGTAGCTTTTAGGAAAACATAATTAATGCTTCCAGCAAGTAAAGCGGCAAACTTGGAAATTTCACGGGATTCGGAGATGAATTTAGTAAAAGGCGGTTTCTGATGCACAATTATACTTAGCCTTACCCGCAAGTAATTTTAGTATGAAAGTTCATATGAAGCTAGTCTTGAAGTATGAAATATGTACTGATTCAGTTAAAAAACTGCTGGTGGCGGGGAAGCGTCAGGAAGGCGGCCATTTTGCAGCCAATCCTGAAATACTGCGAAGGTGGTGCTCATAATTTCTGCGTGTGTGGCAACACTGCAAATATAATTGAAAGAGTGAAATTCTGCGACGTCAAAGCCTCAAGAGAGGGTTTTTTCTTTTGTTTCTGTTTGTGGGTGGAATGGGACGGGTGGACGGATGGAGGAAAAGAAATAATCCGCACTGAACAGAACTCTTTCTCTCATTCACGTAACCATGGTTTCGCTGTGGCACACCACCATCGACTGACGACCTTGAACCGTGCATGGATGAGGAGGACGCAAAATGATGCTGAGCCACAGCAAAACGATGGATGGATATGAATAGATGAACGGATGCAGAAGAGCAGGGTTTTTGTTTCTCTCTGTTCCTTCCGGAGGAAATAATTCCGTCTTTTCAGGCCTGAAACGATTTGTTTAACACATCTACATCTTCATCTACAAAATATTCTGAAACCACCTCAAGGGTGCGTGGTATTAGTCACCAACATGCATTACCATGTTAGAGGGACCGTTAGTATTAATGCATTTTGCAACTACATTTACATAAATGGACAGAGATACAAGAGTTATACTGAAAACATGCGTGCTGCTAGTAAACGTGTTTTAATATCCTACCTCATTTTCCCCATTGTCCCCATCCCCTATCGCCATTTTGTATCGTAGGTACTTTTGGCATTCCTTTCTGTTCGCTTTGGACTTTGATTCTCTGTTCCACTTATCGGAATATTCCATTTACTACAACTTCAGAATCAAGTACGTAGTCTTAGGTATATATTTCCAGAATTTTTGACACTTCAAGGCATGACAAATAATACGCTCATCGCTTTAGGCTATTAGAAATCAGACTTCAGACGTATCCGGGTTTTACAGCTACGTGGTACTCAGCATACTACGGTACTCCGTGGTACTCAGGGCAAGAGAACATCGTCTGGCGTAAATGTGGAACGGAAAGGATGATTGTGTCCATTCATCTCCATCTACACCCATCTAGATCTAATAAAACTTGCTCGGAGGAAACGTGGTGGCATTGCATGCTAACATTTTTTTCTATCCGTCTGCGGTTTGTGTAAAAGATTGAATAACAATTTGTCATATAGACCTACATTCTCGGGTGGTTAAAAATACAAAACAGGCGCTTACTCAATAAGACAACTTTTATATACAAAACAATAACTACAAAATTCCCCACATACTTGTATCAGAATGTATTGTACAATGCTGCGACAAATAAACGCCCAACGCGCCACATGGAAGAACTCTATGTACCCCTATACAGTTCATCTGTCTATGCAAATTCTTTCTATGTCACCTCTTGTGATATATGGAACCACTTACCCGAAGATATTAAAAAATGTAAGAATGCCAACAGGTTTAAAAATGAATATTATAAAATGATGCTTAATATGCGTTAATGGATGTGCTACTTCGTGTAACACCTACAATGTACTATTTATAGTGTTTTTTTCTTGATGTCTCTGCTTATTGTATTCCAATAGTATTGTAATATTGTAACAAAACGCTGTCCCAATTCAATTGAATATTGTTTTCTGCAACACCTATGAGGTGTATTTTTTCATTGCTTTTTCATTTTCTTGTATTTACTATTTACATTCTAGGGTAAGTCCGGGAGAGATGGCCCCACTTTTTTTAAGTGTTCATATTTTTGTTAATTAAGGTATAATCGGTTCAATCGATTGTTGTCCTATAATGTCATAGATAACGTCATTAGTATTTCGTAAGAAATAAGTGAAATTTAAATGTAAAATACCATTAAAAAATCAATTAATTTTTTTCTCATTGGTCCATCTCACCCATATGCTATGGGTGAGATGGACCAAGGATATAGGGAGAGATGGACCATAGCTAAAAGGCATTAAATAAACTTGAAAAAAATTCTCTTTACAAAAGAATATATTAACAACACTCTATGGTTACTGACAATGTTATCAAACAATAAATTTACAAAATTAGAACATATAAGAAAAGAATCTAACCATAAGGATTAAACGGCCCACAAAAAATTAAAATGTTATGAAAAGGCCAAGTTTTAATATTGGAATTACTACTAACTACAATTTCCTTAATTATTGGATCGACTGTATTTGTTTTTAACATTTCAGCCCTTTGATAAAGCAAATCTAAATTGTCAGCTTTTACTTATAGTGTAAAAAGTTGGTCCATCTCTCCCGATTGTATGGAAGAGATGGACCAGGCCATTTTTCTGCTTTCCCCAATACCAGGGGCGCCTCAGTGGTGTATAGTGAACCGTTACATATTGTTTTCATCAAGTATAGACATGAAACTCAATGCTATGGACAATAAAACACACTACAACTAAAAAACGTTAACTATGAAAAAATATTTTACTCACCTGATATCTTTTTCTTTGAATAACTATCAAATAAGTAGGTCAAAGCGGCTATAAACAACAATACGTGTCTACGTGGCCGGCCATTACACCAGCATGAGAACAGTCGCGCACTAGAACGGCTACATTCCGAAGTATGCAATTAGTCCATCTCTCCCGAGGGCCCAACTCTCCCGGACTTACCCTATGGCAATAATGGCTAAATGTGTATTATTAATTTTGTATCACCTATGTATTCAATGATATGATATATTCCTTGTAATTGAGGGTCTGACTCTAAATTATGTACACCAATTATGTTCCTACGGGACATTTTGTCCCGGAATAATAAATCTCGTTTCTATTCTATTCTACATTATAACCTCCGACCCACCACAGGGGCGAGTGTTATACAGTGTAAGGACACAAGCCACTTTTTATTTGCGAATGAGAATAGCGTATACGGCTACCTTTATTGCATTTAAAATATTCATTTGGGTTTTACCGTGGTTTTACGTACGACTTGTGCGAGGGTAGGAGGCGTACATGAGTGTTCGAATCTACCGTTCTTTCCGTTTAGGGAGTGTAAGAACTTCCTCAAGAATAAGGTATAATCTCCGGCCTATTGCACAGTTTCAGAGCAATTGGGATAAGCAGGGGCGTGTTGCGGATTCAGGAGGGGGCAAGCGTTTTGCCATAAAATTTTGCGAACTTTGAAACAAACCTTCTAAAATAGCATCGTCTCTTTGAAAGGTTTAAAGAAATCGTCTCATAGGGGTGTCGCATAAATTAAGGGCGCCTAGAGGTGTGGTTTCGCTGGGGCGTCCCGCGGCCGCGTCCAACAGTCGGAAGTCACTGCCGCACTAATCCAATGACATATCAAATGGTAACTGCTTCTAGAGCAGTCGAGACGCGGACGCCTTGTATTGAATTGTTGGAAGGAATTGGGAGAGTAGAAATCTCTAACTGATCAATTGGAGAAATACAGGTTAAATCTTTTGCGCAAGTTCGAAGCAGACTATTTTTTGCCGGACGTTCAACATATATTGCTAGTTCCAACGTACTACGGTAGAAGCGATCACAGGAATAAGATAAAGGAAATAGACTGCAGAACTGATATATTTAAAATGTAATTTTTACCACGTACAATAAGGGATGATAATAGTTGCGATAGATCAATCATATAAAAATTCCCACCCTCTATAGGGAGAGCAGAATTATAACTTGTGTTTAATAACATATCATCATTACTAACTCTTCACACCGCTTGATTTGTCCGGCATTATTTTATTTTGTTTTCTGCATGTAGTAGTATCTTGTAGAATTCATAAATTGATAGTATTAGTAATAGTAACCACTAGATGTGTCTTTAGCATTGTATTGCATGTTAATACACCTAGCACTCTCCCAGTTTCTAGTTTAACTGCGTACTGTTCTCCCGACTGCTATTAGGCCTGCGCCTAGCGGCCAGGGGAATTTTTTCTGATTTTTCTGACAAAATACCCTTCACATAATGCCAAACAAATGTGAAACGTGAGATCTATTTAAGTTTGGTTTGTTGAGCTTGCGTTGAATTGTTTCAATTATTGTTTTGTAAAAAAATGTCCAAGGGGAAGATTTAGCACATTTGAATTTATGTCATGAACAGGCCATGTTTACAAAGAGGGATGTTAATATTGATGGGACAATAAGGAGCATTGTTGAGAGAGAGACTTAAATGAAATAAATGGAATTAATCTAATTATGAAAACTATATTAAAATAATTGACTCAACAAAACAGTCTACATGTCTGAGGTATCGATAATCTGAAAAGTATGTGCACGCGTTATCCTCATCACAATAGCACCACCACCACTGTCAGCACCACCCGACCACCCGTTCAACAAGGTGTGGGGTTTTACTGGCTTGCTTCACCTTTCCCCTTGTCAGTAGGTCACAAGCGCTTCGGTCCCGTTGGCATTCTCGCGTCTGCAAAACCACTCACGGCGGGAAGCACAGCAACTAACTCTCACGCATCCACGGACATTCAGGGCCGCCGTGAGTGGACGTCGTGAAGGACTGAACCAGAAAGATCAAGCTTCAGGATGCGTCAACATTCGTCGCTGGGAGACATATTTGGCCAGCACAATTTCAGTAACGCAGCGGCCACATCGAAACCGCACAAACAACGGCCTTGCTTTCGTCTTCTGGCGTTCTCGGTTCTCGCATCAGCATTATTCAATACCATTTTGTGGATTTACATATTTCTTCAGGAAGGATAAAACACCGAATCGGCAAAATTTTGAATTTACCATCACTGCCAGTAACCAAAGCTATATTTATAATGAGTTTGCGTAAAATTTCAGAGAGCACTTTCGATAATCCTGCGCCTCTACAATCTTAACCAGTTGTCTGCAGCATTAAGATGGTCTATTATCTAGCTTTCATAAAATTAAATTAATCGCTGACGAGCTAGTGTACGCTAAACTTGGCCATTATTCGTGAGAGGAAGTTATAAAATAAACAGCTATGAATCAATGATCTCAAACAGCTTTTCATGCTCATTTGCCCTGCATTTTGGCTAAACTCTTCACGAAATTACGTTAAATGCTGCTAAACAATTGATTAATCACCAGTTTCTCTCTGTAATTTAAGGAACGCTTAGGAAAAGAAATACGGTACTTCCACGCACAAACTTGAGTTACATAACAATTTAGTTTCTGTGGCAAAGCATCATCATTTCCCAGACGATGCTGATCTATATCACAATAAAATCACGGCTATGTACAATCGTATTGAAGAGGCACTGCAGTGTTTTGGTTTATCAGCTTTGGTTCCAGGTTAAGGTATGCCTACCACCAAGTCAGGCACGAAACGAATTCCACCACGGAGTTCTTCCCCACCCCCCGAACCTCTGGTCTGGAGCCGCTATTGAGAACTCATGACCATAATGTTTACAGATAAGACTCACAGACAGCGGATGACATTGTTGGTGGATCACCAACATCGCTACACGCCGGGAAACCCTGAGATATTTCATCAGCGGATGACATTCACACTTGAGTTTACTGACTGTGGAGATGATCACTCCAGTGCCTGGAAATGCGCCTCCTTTTGGAAATGTCTGCAACATGCGCGCCTCTTTTGAGAAAGCACCTTGTATGTATAGTGGAGTGGAGTAAGACGGCAATCGCCGCAAGCGGGAGTGCATGCTTCTTCTTTGAGAATAAAACGTCTTTGTTCTACAATTCCTTCGCTTCGCGGAGAAGAGATCCACGCGCCGCCGCCCGTTGCTCTTTTGTCTTCGGCGAAATGTCACAATCGTGCGAGGGGTGGGGGGGGGAAGCCCAAGAGCCCCCTCCCCCTCTTCTCGAAGCAATGCCCTAACACCCTTCTCCTTGCCGACACACATTCCCACACTCATTGCTACAATCGAGGAGATGACGTCAAAGTCATGTGACCACCGACCGCCATTTTCAATTTTACCTTCCCTATGACTAACGTTGCTGTCCAGTGCACCGACGTGTGGCACACAACTGCTTTTGACAAAGTGCTTTGATCAATGCAAAGCGAGCCTATTTGTGAAGGTAATGTACCTAACAGTTGCGTTCATACGCTACTTGTTAACGGAATTTAATGCGTGTAAACATTAGAGTGTATAGCTACTTATTATTTGAAAATATAATCTCACGTTATTATTTTATGGAGTTTGCCACAGGGTTTTTCTCTCCCTCTTCATGCAGTTATAACATCGATAGAAAAAATGTCATGATGAAAAAAGCGAATTAAGGAATTATTAGGTAATTAGTAGTTAATTAAATCTCCTTTGCCATTCCCTGGCAAAAACAAAAAGTAGAATTTTAATTAGAGGTTTCCGGTTTATATTCTGATTTCTTTTTAAGGTACACATCTTCATAACACCCTGCAAGCCACCTTAGGTTACATCACACCATCATTGTGTTAACACATCCTGTGTGTTTTCCATCCTCTTTCTTTCACCCTCTGTTTGAACGAAATATTTATCATTTACGCCTCTGAACGGTTTGGCCGGAAATCGGGAGACCCGGGTTCGAATCCCGGGTCAGGAGAATTTTTTTCTGTTTGAATTCTACTCATTTTCATCTTCCCCACCAAAACCTGTTTTCGTCCTTTTTTCTGTTCCTATCCATTTCCAATTCATATGTTTGAATGTATTTATTCGCGCCTTTGAGCGTCATGTTTTCGTATGACTGAATATAATAATATAATAATAATTTATCCGTTGAATAAACATTACAAGCAAATTTTACATTTCAAATAAATAAGGATAAATTAGTAATCCCTTTTAGGCATTGCCTGTATTGGGATACCTAAAGACAAATTACAATACGAATAATTTAAAAAATAAGTAAACTGAGACCAGATACGAAACATAAATAAGTGCATGAAAATATAACAATTTGTAGTCTAATCTCAACCTGTCGTGTACACAGTTTATAGTTTTTGACCTCGCACTTTTTCTCCAGCTGAGGAAGGGCTTACATTCCCGAAACGTTCCCTGTAAGTCTTCTCTTTTTACTTTTCTTTCCCCACCCCCCGTCCAGTGTATTTTTTATTGTTGAGGCCCGAAACTTATATATGGGGTAGAGGGCTCAGGTAAGGGTAGCTGACGGTGAATCCGGGTGGGCAGTTATAGGTCGCGGGGTACGGCAAGGGTGCCCGTTGTCGCCTTTACTTTTTAACATCTATGCTGAGGAAGTAGTAAGAGAGGCATGGGATGAGCTAGATGTGGGAATGAAAGTAGGAGGCCAGTGGATAAAGTCGGTTAGATTCGCAGACGACCAGTCGTTGGTCAGTCGGTCATCGAAAGGATTGCAAACTATAGTAGATGCACTGGAAAACCAGTGTGAGAAATACGGAATGAAGATAAATAATAGGAAAACAAAAGTAATGAGATTCTCTAGGACAAAGAAAGCGAAGCTGGTGATAAGAGTAGGATGTCACAAACTGGAGCAAGTAGAACAATTTAATTACTTGGGTAGTACGCTAGAAGAAAGAGGACATAGTAGAAAAGACATTAGGAGGAGAATAGCGCTAGCGAAGGACGCGTTCAATAATAGAAGGGAGCTGATGACGGGGACCTTAAGTAAAGATGTAAAAAAGAGGCTATTGAAGAGCTTGATATGGAGTGTGGCGTTGTATGGGGCAGAAACGTGGACCTTGAGAAAGGAAGACGAAAATAGGCTGAAGACTTTCGAGATGTGGGTGTGGAGGAGGATGGAGAAGGTGCATTGGACGGAAAGGAAGACAAATGAGGAAGTGCTTGACATGGTGGGCGAGGAGAGGAAACTTATAGATGAGATTAGGGGAAGACAGGGTAGGTGGCTGGAAGGGGTAATGAGGGGCGATGGTTTGCTGAAGACCGTGATAGAGGGTAGGATGTTGGGTAAGCGGGGAAGGGGAAGGAAGAGAATCGGTTTTATAGACGGGACGAAGAAAGGTAGGAATTATGCTGAGATGAAGAAAGAAATACTAGAGGTAGAAAGGGCACGGCACGTGTAAGAGTTCGTTGGATATTCTCTGACTTTCATCACAACCTACCTCTAACCGGTAGATTACTGTAATGAATGAATGAATATTGGCGAAACCTTCCTTGTGTGTATATATATACACACAAGTTCGTGGAAAAATCACACACGTGATAATCTAGATAAACGTTGCCACAAGTAGGGCGGAATTAATCATAGAAACAAAAAGGAACACTCACAAATCAATTTAATTCACATATATTCCACATTTCAATGTAGTCAATAGTACAAATAATGAACTGATTGCTGCAACGTCTTCTCCAACACTTACTACGCATTTGCTACACTTTTAACACCACTCCTGTTAAAACAAAATATCCAAGAGATTAAGTCTGACTAATTTGAGTAAAAATATTACCACTAAGACACACGCAATCCAGCGCAGCACATAAATAACGCTTGTTCAGTGCCATTTTCAAGGTATATATCAGGAGGAAGAGACAAAGATATTTGCGAGTCGCTGCTGCACAATTTCTCATCAAATGCCCTACATCAGATAGCTACGACGCCTAACAGAGGGGACAACATTCTTGATTTATTGGCAACAAATATACCGCAACAAGTAATTAAGGTAAACACTGTTGAGGGCATTAGTGACCATAGAGTAGTTACTGCAAAGTTCTCTTTGAGTATCATTAAAAGTTTTAAACAAAGAAGAAAATTCTACATTTTTAAAAAAGCCGATTTCAATGCGTTTAAGAGTCATCTAAAAAATTCTCTTCCCGAATTCCAGGAATCAAGCTTAAAGTTAGACACGGAGGGTAGTTGGAAAGCTTTTCTTTCGATCGTTTATTCAGGGATTAGAAAATACATTCCAAGTAAAGTAAAAAAAGAGGGCAGCGAACCAAGATGGTACAATGCAGAAGTGAGAAAATCGTTAAGACGTCAGAGAGTATGCCACGCCAAGATGAAAAAACTCCGTAGAGATTTGTCCACTAGTGATCAAAATTTAATATTTGAAAAATACAAATTGTCTAGAGCCACTACAAAGGAAGCCTTTCGGAATGCATTCATGGATTTTAAAAGAAAAACATTAGGAGAACAATTACAGGACAATCCAAAGGCATTTTGGTCATACGTAAGGGAAGTTCAAGGCAATAGATCAACAGTTATTCCACTACGAAACGAAAATGGCGAATTATTAACAAGCAGCACGGACAAGGCCAACTTATTAAATTCCTACTTTCAAAGTGTGTTCATCAAGTCATCGCAGATTACATCCGTAAAGTTAAATGATCACTTCCAGCAATAGAAGCCGCCTATCGATATTTGCACTCAAGGAATAGAAAACTTGCTAAAATCTTTAAGTCCAAATAAATCCCCAGGTCCTGAAGAAATTCCTGCCCGGGTGTATAGAGAATTAGCTTGTGAAATAGCACCCTACTTGCAGAATATATTTAGTAAATCCATCAACGAACACAAAGTACCCATGGACTGGAAAATTGCAAATGTCACTCCCATATTCAAAAGCGGTGATAAGGAACAGCCATCGAACTACAGACCGATATCTCTCACATCTATCTCTTGCAAAGTCCTTGAACATATAATTGTTAGTTCAGTTATGAGACACCTCGATATAGAAAACTTGTTAACAAAAACACAACACGGATTCAGAAAGGGAAGATCTTGCGAAACTCAATTAGCACTTTTTGCTCACGATATCTTAGTCTCGGGTGAACATAACGCTCCAGTTGATGCAATTTTTCTTGACTTTAAAAACGCATTTGATAAAGTTTCCCACAGTAAGCTACTCATGAAATTAAAATCCTACGGTTTAGACGACCACGTAATTTCCTGGATTAGAGAATTCTTAAGTAATCGCGTACAAAGGGTTTTATTAGATGGCGCTATCTCTAATGAAGTAAAAGTCACATCGGGTGTCCCACAGGGAAGTGTCATAGGCCCGCTTCTGTTCATTTTGTACATAAACGACATCGGTGACAAAGTTGACAGTAAGCTTAGATTATTTGATGACGACGCAGTGATGTATAGAGAAATTCGTAGCTTTAATGACAAGGAAGCGCTAACTAAAGACCTCGAGGCAATACAAGAGTGGTGCGATGCGTGGCAGCTAGAATTAAACCTGAAAAAATGCGTTGTTGTGAATTTTTGGAAACGGAAAAACGCTCCTTGTAACAGCTATTGCATAAACAACATAAAATTAGAGACCGTAGAATCCGTTAAGTACCTCGGAGTTAAACTGACTAATGATCTATCGTGGAGTAAACATATTCGAGAAATTACCGGTCAAGCTAATCGTAAATTGGGATTTGTTAAAAGAGTACTTGGCAAGTGCGACGATAATGTTAGGGAAATCAGCTACTTCTCCCTCGTTAGACCCCACTTAGAATATGCCGCCAGTATTTGCGATCCTTATGAGATAGGCTTGGAAACTGAGTTAGAACGCGTGCAGCGAAGATCGGCAAGATATGTTAAAGGCCGTTATGATAATCTCGTTAGTGTTACTGACCTTTTTCAGCGACTGGGATGGGAAAAGCTTTCAGACCGTCAATTAAAATTTAGACTTAATCTATTATGTAAGTTCCAAACCGGTCTATTCTCTGACGACGTTGATAATATTTTACGAAATCCGACATACTACGGTAGATCAGATCATGAGAGTAAAATTAGGGAACTAGACTGTAGAACGGATAGATTTAAGATGTCATTTTTCCCACGAACAATAAGGGACCATAATAGCTGCCATGAGACTTTTATCTAGGTTTGTCGTTAGGTAGTGTAGCTCTTAGTAGTGGTAGTACTCCTAATACTTGAATCCTTATCTGTTACCTAGTACATACTAACAGCACGCCTAGCATGTTTTCTACATGGGTCTTGAGTCCCTGTCCATCTGTGTAGTTGTAGAATGCATGTATATTGAGGTCACTCTCCATTTTGATGACATCTGTAGTGTAGTGTTGCATGCTTGTGAGGCTTCGCCTCATGACAAGCATTAGCGATTTATGCTAATGCATAATTAGTCGTAGTTACACTAACTTTAGGGTGTAATGCATGTTGGTGATTACTCACCCCCTGCCACACACCCCTGAGGTGGCTTGAAGGGTATTTTGTAGATGTAGATGTATCTGATCGTGTGGTGGCCGAGTATATGTATACCTTATAGGGTGGAGGAGGGGGAGGTAAAAAGAGTGGGAGGGGTGGGGGGATGGAGGTGCAAGGCCGGGAGTTGGGGCGGGAGGGAGGGGTTAGGGTAATCCTGGGAAATTGAAAAGAAAGGAGCGGGAGGGATGAGTCAATCTGGGGTTCATTTTGTGGAGGAGTGAGAACAACAGGGTGAAGGACGATTGTTGGTGACTACGAGGGTAGGAGGTTGTGGTAAGGGGGATACTGATATTTAGGAGAGGAGAATGGGTGGAGAACATATGGTCATTACATAAAATACTTTGGCAGTTAACAATTTCAAATTGCTCTAAAAAATCCAGCTTATAGCCTTTGCCAACTGTATGTAAAATTTCATAATCAAAATTGCAAAAATGGTTGTTCAAACATAAATGTTCTACAAAGTTTGAATTACCATTCCCATTTATAAAACAGTTTCTGTGTTCTTTCACTCGGTCTTTGAATTTGCGTCCAGTTTGACCAATATAACAGATGTCACAATCGTCGCACTTCAGTTTATACACTCCACTTTTGTCTGTTCTCACATATTTGCCCTTGAAGTTAAAAAGCATTTTCTCCACAGTACCCGAGTTGTAAAATTATAAGTGTCTCAAGTTTATATGCCACACTTTGGAAAAATGTCAATGGATACCTCTTTTTTAAACTGTGATCAGGGGGATGAACAGTTAACAATTGTATAGCTTTTGATTTTTCTACCTGTTTTATCACGTTATCAACACAAGCCTGGGTATAACCGCCGAGGGCAATGGCTCATAGACTGGTAAATATACCCATGCCTCGGTGTAATTACAACAAAGAACGGAAAATAATTAACATGATCGCCACCAGAATCGGTTATACCCAGGCTAGTGTTGATAACGTGAAAAACAGGTATAATCTTTGTGTATATTTACGGAGTTTAGAATGGTTTCTAGAGTGGGAGGAATATTTGTCATGAATGATTTATGAACTTTCCTTCTAACTCCCTATCTTACTAAATCATCATACATCACTGATCTCGCATTCTTATACGGTTGTTAATTTTATATATCGTTTTAGAAGGAGTAACAAATGCACCGCGGGATGTTTCCTTTCTTACCCTGTAGATAGTAGGCTGTGAGCACTCTTTGTCTTTCGAATTTTCTTTGCGGGCTTCAGCGAGATTGGGCAATTGGTTGAAATATTTGAACACACATTGAACACCATCTCTCTTTCACGGCTTCTCAACGTCTCCCCTTTCCTCCTACTCTTAGTTTCGGACATCGCGATAGCACACTATTGGTAACAAATTGATCTGGAAGATACTCCACAGCGCTGTTGAACTATTCTGCACACCACACACCAATAGTTCACGCACAGAAATCTTACAAGAAACTAAAAGCCTTCGCCCTTCCTTTCCCCGATCCCTTACACCGTTGGGTCGCTTCCCATGCAGATGTTTTATGGCACCTTCACAACGGAACTTCTGGAAATACCCAACATACAATCAGTCAAAGGCGCTGGATAAGATTATCCCTCGTACGAATTCATTCGCATTTTATGCTGAAAGGCACGTGAGACGTTCACCTCTTCTTTCTTGGCTGCCAATAAGTTTCGCTGAATACTTCAGTGTTTATGTATTTTCATCAGTCAAGTTCTTGAAACTAGTATATTTTTAATTAAATATATACTACTGACTTTACTAAATGTCATACCAAAAATGATATCTTTGATAGCAAAGAAGCAATAGTAAATAAAGTATCAAGCTCATTCTCCGACCGAGAATCTCCCTTCCACACGATAGGTTAGCTGGCAGGACAGAGCGAGCGGCGGAATAATGGCGCATCGAAAATATTTGGCGAGATGAAAAATTCAAAACTCCCTTTGTAATGGAGATAGAGTTACGATTCTTTCACCAAAAACAAATATCAAGTTTTATCTAAATTTCATTTGCAGTATATATGGATCTATATCGTGAGATACGAAAGTTAGCAGGTGACCGCTTTTTACCTTGCAAAATTCAATTACTTTTGTCCAAAATATATATATAAATGAATACAATAACGTTGAAACTCAGTTACAAACAAATTAAAGCTAACCATTATGAAGGGAAACGTATGATAAACGTTTGGTTTAAGTTTTAACTTAATACTGTGAACCGTTTGTCTGTAACTGGGTGAGGAAGATGAAATGAGAAGCGCTCCGTTACTAACAGAAATTCAAGGAAATATTTTTGTAACATTAATTTTAAACTAAATCGGTTAATTATTGACACCACTACATGTAGCATATTTTTCTGCTTCAGAATGTGTCCTTTTATGTTGCATAGCATCACATGTATTTTCTTTCTGTCATTGGCAACGCTGCACTTCCGGCTTTATGGAGATTTAAATGGGAATCGATTCCTCCATAAGACCCCACAACTAAAGCTGTGTTCGGAACGGCACCTAAGGGCCCTTGAAGGCCATTGATCATCACCTTGTACCATTTGCTCCTGCTTTAAGGTTGTTCTGTAGATCGGATCAATATATTCTACAGCCCCTGGAGGACTCACGTAAACACTTTCAAAATTACGTGATCAATAACATTTACTCTGTAGCAGCCATTAACCACACATGGAGAGGTTTGGTTGCAATATATTCCAGCTAAAATTTCAAAGTATGTACATATGTACAAGAGATTTTTTTAAAGAGGCGTAAATGTCTAAGGCATTAATTTCCATTCCATGCCTACGCTGAGGATTCCAAGTAAACAAAATATTCAATTGTTGAAGTAGTGCAAACATTTGAGATTTTCGAGCTAAAAACTAAAACTCCAGGAAAATACGATGGGTATACGGAAATTGAATGCAAGAATTAAGAAGTTTGTTCTTTTTTTTATCTAAAAGTAACATTTTAAATTTGTATCAGGAGTGTAAGCAATTAAACAAAACAAACAAAAAAACCTCTGTACAACAAAAATGGAGTAGCCTAGCCTTTTTACATGTTAAAAATGCAAATTGTTATGCTCAATATCTTGTAAAATAGAGTTTTCCCAGAGTCAATACCTAGGTGAATCGCTTTTTCCTACCCTATATTAGTAAATTTGTAACTTTCATCAAAATCGTTAGAGCCGTTTTTGAAATAGAATTTACATTTACACATATATATGTATATATATATATATATATATATATATATATATATATATATATATATATATATATACTCAATCATACGAAAAATGACGCTCAAAGGCGCGAATAAATTCAAACATTCATAGGGAAATGGAAATGGATAGGTACACATAAAAGGTACATATATATATAAACGAGCAAATCTTGTATATATATATATATATATATATATATATATATATATATATATATATATATATATATATATATATATATATATATATATATATACAAGATTTGCTCGTTTAATAGTATAGGATTAAGGAAGAAAAGGTAGAGTAAGACGACGTGAAAACGTCGAAACTTGTTGTAAGTTTGCTAAAATAAATCTTGTGGACATTTACTACTGAGACTCGTCAATTATAAACATAAGTTTCCACCTTAAAGGGCAAATTTCAACCGACTAAGCTTCATATTATTTGAAAATTTATCAGAACGGCGGGACAGGAGAGCACGATGTAAAGAGATGATTCGTGATTCGTTGGCATTACGTAACTCAACAATTTCGTTGGAAACATTTTGGCATAGGACACAATTTTGAACGTTTCTTAGTAATCCAGCTCAATACCTTAGTCATAAACAAGAAAAACATTTGAAAATCAGACCTGCGGTTAAAAACAGATGCATGGACTCGCAAACATATCTTCTATATATATATATAAAAGAGGATGTCTGTTTGTCCGTCCGCTATGCGTTTCCATACGGCAGCACGGATTGCGACCAAAGTTGGTACATAGGTGCATCTCATGCTTCCGAACCCAGTAGTGCTACTTTCGATTGCGTCCGACGCGTCCTTAGCGTCGTTTTCTCATTACCGAACCCTGCAAGTGCGCTCAGCGCCACCTAGCACCCATCCCCGCGCTCTGCTTACCCTCCCACCTTCCGATAACAACCCCATTCAATCTGCCATGTTAGTATGTTTGTGTGCGCTCTGTGCGAGGCCGATTTGGCGACTTCCATTTCCGATACTGCCTTTTTTCGCAACTTCACCGTTCACAGGTAAATCGCCCACGAGTTTGTGTGCGAGGTGAAGGCCAATTTGGCGGCTTCCATTTCCGATACACCCCCCACAGGAAAAACTGCCAACATAGTCTATAAAGAAGTGCTGTAAGCCGTCTCCCATCAGTTTCGCATTCCGGAAATAAAGAGTTTTCTATTTTGCCATTTTACACTGTTTTCTGTTTATTTAGATGACCGTCACCTAACCTGCTTTGTTCCTTTACCTACAAATCCTGCTATGTTACCATAGTAATTCCCCAGTATCCCCCTTCTCCTTCCCGAGCAACGCCGGGTGGCCTGCTGGTTATAAAAATAAGAATCCGAGGCCTAGTACACTTCGCCTCGTAAACCGATCCACGCCGACTGCTTCGCGGAAATTCACGCATTTAGTTGTGCATGCCTTCTTGCGCAGGCACGGACTGCGCGAAATTCCGCCCCGAGGTGTGCGTCTTGGAGGGAGGGCGGGGGGATTGGGGGAGGGGGGCTGAAATGTGGATAGCGTGCTGAAATTCTCTTCCCGGCGTCCATTGCGTGAGAAAGGAGGTGTGCTGCTGTCTTTAGCTCATACGCGTATCTCTTCCGCGAATAAGCGTCAAAGCATGGCGGGAGGGACTCCGATATTAAGACACCCTTGAAGTTATATTTACAAATTTATGGAGCGGGAAAAAGTGGAAAACGGCCGAGGAGATAAAAGCTATTGTGTATCATCCATCATCAGATATCCTCTGCGGGTTCACAGCTGTCTCCATGGAAACTTCTTTACGGGTTAAAAATGGAACGGTGATGAGATCTAAGGCGATATCCCGGTCAACATGCGGAGAAAACTCCTCTGCCTTAAGAAATAAGAATCCGTTCTCTGCGGCATGCACTTCCGCCCACGCCTCATGTTCCCACCACCAGAGTGCACTCCTATCCATGCATCGAGTGACGCGAGCGGAATTTGATGTGACTGATAGGACACTGTCTTGTGACGATATCCTTCAATTCGAAAATTAAATAAGTTATCCTCTTCCACTGTTTTTGGCTATTGGGTATAAACGGAACTTTTTCTCCGTGACTCTTATGGCCGTTTTACACGATGAAAGATTTTGTACAAACGAATGTACGTGAGATTGTACGTTTGTCTAAACGAAATTAGAACAGGTTCTATTTCTCGTCCAGGCATTGAGACATTCGCACAAGCGTTCATACAATTTGCCGCTTTAACACGATACATTTTGCCTCATGCAAGAGTTCACGGAAGAGTTTGTACAAACAATTGTACCGTGTAAAACGGCCTTTATAGCTTTAGCTCTCATTTTTTAAAAAAGTGGGCGATAAAATAAGGAATGCCTGCCTTTATCCTCCTCAAGCTCAATCATTTGGCGAAATTCGCAATACATACGTCAATACATATTTGTAAGAGGTTTTCTTCACTGATCGCAGCACTATTAGACCATTATCATCACTATTATTGAACTACTATCACTAATAGACCCAACTATTAAGAAAATAGATGCGTATTCAAATGTTCCTCCATTCTCGGGTTTTCAACGCGTGGGTTGTTTTTTCGGAACATTTTTTCTCGTTTTCCATCGGGCGTATTTAACCTGAAGTTATTCCATAAAATGTACCCTTATCTGATTTTTAAAAGACAAAATGCATTTTCTGCCATTTCTGCTGATTTCTCCTACAAAGGCCATGTTTTCTCCAATAGAAGAAGAAAATGTTTTTGATCGCAACGGATTTCATACACCGTTAAGGCCGTTTTACACGGTGAATGATCATTCGAATGATCATGACGTTAATACCTCGTGTAATACGGAAAATTCAGCGAATTCTCGGTCATGCGCATGATCATGCGAACAAAATTAGAACATTCCTGCGTTCATTTGAAAAACATGTTTAACATTGCCTTACCAATTAATTCCTCACCCACAGAACTGCCATTTTTCAAAAACATTTGAAATAAAAATTTAAAGCATTTTGTCCAGACCGTAATCAGACTTGCTGCTGCTGCAAGCACCACGACATTTTATATTCGCAATAATTTCATTTTGATATCAACCTAATATTAATATCGGGTGACCACCTTCGTTGTTTACGTAATGAATTCACTTCAATTCGAAGAATTAACCCTTTATTGTAAAATATTGAAGGAAAATGTAGCCATTTATTTGCAAATGAATAAAAGAACTCTGTAGGCAGGACGCAATGCATACGTTTCTAGTTGGTGCGGGATAAAACTATCGTGGATGTTTTAAATAGTGATTACATCGAAATTCCATGGGATCACGACGGTGCCTAAATAACCAGCAAGGTGCAGATCATCCATTGCTTATGACATCGACAAACTTTGGAAGACGAGGATATTTTCGCGGCTGAATAAGGATCAAAGGGAGGAAATTGAAGGACGATATGTAAATAGCGGTACAATGGAGAATTTTATCTTGGAATCTGCCATTTTCTAAAGCTGAGCGAGCGTCGAGAGGAATGAACCGTCAAGTATTAACTATCAACTAAATTCATTTGATACACCGAGATGTCTTGGAGCAATTGGAAAGACCTTTGGTGAGAGAGAAACCATCTGTCGAGACAGCTGTGTTGGTCGGGAATCTCCCATAATCGATATATACAATCGATAGATCTACCACTGCGCATTCAGTCTGCGCAGAAAATTCACGGAATTAATTCACCGTGTAAAACGGAAACTTTTCACATCATCATTGAAATTAATTCGCGAATTAATGGTCGAATGATCATGCGCATGACGTTAATGCCTCGTGTGATACGGAAAATTCGGCGAATTCTTGGTCATGCGCATGATCATGCGAACAAAATTAGAACACTTTCGTTTGTCCTTCACTTCTCACCTAACTTCTTCCGTCTAATTTTAACGACAGAGTGTAGATTAAGACGAGGTCGCCTCGCGGAAAAATGTGAATACCGCGAAAAGCATAGAAACCGTTCTTTATGAATATATTTCTGAAACTGGAAAGAGAGTGTAGAAAAACTGCCATGGCTTTCTTTCCCATAGGCTCAGGTTCGCTAGAAAATGTCTACCATAGATTCTTTACGTGTTAATCCTATGCAGTGCACCACACTCAACAGGAATCTCCGTGGCCGTGTGGACCAAGGCGTCTTGGTCAGGGACATGGGTTCGAAGCTCTCCTGTGGCATTCTTTTCCGTTCAAATATGTTTCGGGAAAATCGTAATACGCCCAACGCCGGATGTATAAGACACGGTAACAACAGCATCAATTGAAGACATCTTAAGGTTATTCTGAAAAAATCTTTGAAAAATATTTGCGACGCCGAAAATAAATTCGATTTTTCGGTTGCAGCGCGTCGCGGGATTCGCAAACGCGAGACAAGGAAATGCCGTTGGATTGCTCAAGTTGCGTGGACCTTAACTCTAAAGCCGCCTTTACACGTGGAAGTTACTTCCGTGACAGTAGCCTTGCAAGTCGCTTGTAAGTGGTACTTCGATGCGTAAGCACGTACTTCCATGGCAGTCGGGGGTCGATAGTGGCACTAATCGACCGCGGTTCGCACTTGCAAGGAAAATAGACTGGCTTCTATTTTGCCAGCCCAGTAGCATTTCGATTCAGCGATAGTATTGCAAAACATCCGGTGAAATATTCTGCCTGGTTCATCTCAGTTGAAAAACCACAGTTATATAAAATAATAACTTTCTTAAGATTGAAATTTAACAATGCTTAAGTACTAAATTAGTTATAAAAATGTAAATATGAATTAATATTTTAAAAACAATAGAGTTGTCATAGAGAGAAAATTTGTTTACATAAACCCATGAGTTGATTTGATTAGTTTAGATTAATAAAACTCAATAGATAATTATGTATGTTGATGAAAACAAAATATTTCGCATAATTTATTACATCATGAAGTCAACAAAGATATGATCAACATACATTTAACCTAAAATGAACTATAGAAATGAGTAATAAAACTGTTTTACAATTATATGTTAGCATTTCCGTATAGATATAAAATTGTAGTGCCTGCAGGGTTTTGATTTAATGATTCATTTATTGCTTGATTTTCACCTCCTCTCGCCTCCTTAGTTCTGCTATTCATTTATTTGCGGATAAGCCGGAAGTAATGTGTAAGCAGAGCTATGCCCTGCAAGTAGCGATAAAAATCGATACTTCACTGCACTCGCTACTTCCATACAAGTCAACTTCCATGTGTAAAGCCGCCTTAAGAATTCGCTATTCATGTTGTCACTGACTTCCTGAGATCGATATTTAAGGTACTGTGAGGATATTGGATTAGGGATTGTAAAATCGATTTCGATTTTAATCGAAAATCGATTATCACACTCCGATTTTCGATTAAATCGAAGTCGACTTTTTTTTAAATAATCGATCGAAATCGATTCTAACCGATCGATTTTCGATTTTTAGCTTGCTACAGCATTTTAATTTTGCCATTCGAGCTGCGCCAGTTCGTAAACCGCCCTCCAGTCGACCGTAAGTCCAACCCTAATCCACTACAAGCCTGGAAGAAGATTAAGGGAGAATATCCCCACGTATATACAAACTAGCCAGAATGATTTTATCTATAGTTGCCTCTACCGTCCCGTGTGAGCGACTGTTTTCTCACGCCGTGTTAATTGCAACTCGGGTGCGAAATCGATTATCCAGAAAACATATAAATAAGTTGGTTTTTTTTTTAAGGTCCATCCCTGAAGAACACTGGTTCCACGGCTTTTCAAACAAGAAATAAATAAAATTCTGTTTTTCATTTTGTGGTAGGTATGCCCACTTTTCAATATAGGTACAATTCTTATTGCTACTAAACTATATGTAATTTTCTGGTATGGATTATTAATTCCCTGCATACCTTATTAATATCTTTAAAATAATATATTGTATTAATAAATTTAACCGTATTCAGTTCTTATTCCTAGTACTTCCACTAACCCATACTTTGCATTTTGTTGCAACAGCACATCCGTATTTCAGCAGACAAATAATTTACTATTTTAAAATATCGATTTCGATTTTTCGATTATTTTGGACAAAAAATCGATTTATTGAGAAAATCGATTTAAAACCAAAATCGAAAGTCGATTAATCGAAAATCGATTCTGGATTTAAATTTACAATCCCTATGTTGGATTGATCGAACGGATAAAAGCACTTGTAACTCTGTTAAATGTTTTTATTTTGATACTTTGTGGAATCATGCAGCAAATTATGAACGCCATTCAGCTTTTGAGAAAGTATGCGTGTCCTCTGGGTAGTTTGCACGGTTTACAGAAAAGGCATCATCTGGGGTTCAGAATATATCTCCCTTTCGGTCTCGAAATGCCATCGGAATACAATACGACGTAATCTACATAAAAAAAATACCCTGCAAGCCACGTCAGGGTTGTGTGGCAGGGGGTAATATGTTGGATGAGAGAGTTCTTAGCCCACCGCGAACAGAGGGTAGTTCTAGATGGCGTTAGTTCAGACGTAGTGAAAGTAACATCAGGTATACCCCAGGGAAGTGTCATTGGTCCCTTGTTATTCCATTTGTATATTAATGGCCTCACTACCGTTGTTACGAGCAAAATTCGCCTCTTCGCCGAAGACGGAATGTTGCTCAGGTATCTAAGAAACGAGTCCGACATTATTGCGTCATAAGAAGATCTAGATTCCATAAATTAATGGCGCAATACTGGGCAGTTAGAATTGAATTTTTTAAAGTACGTTGTTATGAACTTTTGGAAAACGAATAGCTTGGTCAACGAAATTTGCACAATTGAGCAAATCAATTTCAAATGAAGAGTCAGTTAAGGTGGTTTGAGCAAGATAGATCCCTAGTCATAATGGAGACCAAATTTAAATTTTATTCTTTGATTTCAGCGTCCGTAAGAAGCATAAAATAAATATTGTAATATTAATGGCGCAAATATATAGTTATATATGCCCAAAAATCTCAGTAATTAAATAAATAAAGCTACATAGGTCTCTAACTTGACTCATTTTTTCCCGCCGTACGGCTGAAAACCCTTCAAAACAGAAGGTTTTTTGCGATTCTGTAAAAGTTACTGTGGTGAGTAATAGATTATTTTTTATAAATAGATGAGAAAATATGCAATCCATACACCGTTAGTTTTTTGACGAAATCTAGGTGTTATAAATTCCTATTTCCTCCCCCTCTGGAGCGCTCAGCCATAATCTATCCCATGTAAAACAGCTTCTATTTGTAGGCAAATTGCTCGAAAAGTAGTTCGGCAAGAGGTTGATATTTTTATATCATTGGAAAGATGAGAGTTGTTTCTTTAAAATGAGGCCAAATTCATCATATTCTAGGTGAAGTGATATTTCGCACAAACTACCTAAAATACTTAAGACGTGGCCCTTATTCAGGACCTGTCTTGTAGGAAACAAGTACGGGAAATCGGCGAACAGGCTGGTCGCAAATTGGGATTTATTACAAGAATATTGGGCAGATGCGACGAGAAGGTTAAACAGCGATTTTATTTTTCTCTCGTGAGAATTCACTTGGAGTTTGCCGCTAGCATATTATTACTATATATGGGAGGGACCCTTGCGAATGAGGGCTAGACTCAGGAATACATCGAACACAGCGGAGGGCAGCAAGATTTGTAAAAAATGCTAAAGATAAACTTAGCAGTGTTACCGAATTGTTGAAGGAATTAGGGTGGGAATCTCCAACTGATCGAATGGAGAAATACAGGTTAAATGTTGTGCGCAAGTTCGATGCAGACTTTTTTTGCCGGACGTTCAACATATTTTGCTGGAGCCAACGTATTACGGTACAAACGATCACAGGAATCAGATAAAGGAAATATACTGCAGAACCGATAGATTCAAAATGTCATTTTTCCCACGTACAATAAGGGATCATAATAGTTGCGATAGATCAATCATATGAAACTCCCACATTCATAAGGTAGAGTAGAATTTTCACTTGTGCTTAATAACACCACATCATTACTACACTTCACACCGGTAGATTTGTCCGGCATTATTTTATTTTGTTCTTTGCATGAAGTATTATCTTGTAGCATTCATAAATTAATAGTATTAGTTATATAAACCACTAGATGTGTCTTTAGAAGTGTACTGCATGTTTATTTTACGTAGCACTCTCCCAGTTTCCGGTTGGATTGCGCACTGTTCTCCTGACTGCTTTTTGGTCTGTGCCTAGTGGCTGGGGGAACGTGTGAGGTCCTGATTTGTACTGGAACGAGTGCTGCATGCCTGGTGTGGAATCACCCCGTGCCACACACCCTAGATGTGGCTTGCTTGGTACTTCGTATATGTAGAGGCTGTGTGTTTCGGTTAAAATACGAGCAGTCATAAATATTAATACTTGCTGTCTTTCTCTCACGTTACTTTCATTGAAGCAATTCACAAAACTTGACAAATGACTTTTTACTTTATCGAACATCGAATCGAAGTCGAGCATAAGCTCACGAAACTTCACCAACCTAAGTTTCCTGAATATGGAAGCATTTCTTCCACAATACAGATACTTAAGGGTCTTCAATACATCAATTTTTTTCATTTAGATTAGGTGACTATATAAAATATGCCGCGGTGCAGGAAATGTTTGTCAACGTGGCCGAGAGGTGTTGAGCACCAGTAAGCATAAGTGTGACAACACCGAGGCCTCCCTGAGGCCTCCAAACCACCAACTACTTAGACGTGGAGAACGCTGTAGACGAATAACTAATCTTCATCTGCGAAGCATCAAGAAAGCCAGAGGGGGTGTGCGGCACAGGGTGACTCCACAACAGGTATGCAATACTCGCCCCAGTTCAAGGTTGAACTCTGCACGCTCCCCTCGCCGCTAGGCGACGACCAAAAAGCAGCCTAGAAACCAACAGACGGCTTAATCATAACTACTACACTGAGATGGAAAAAATCTATCCGCTCCAAGCCATCCACTTCCAATTATGCTCGTTTCCACCGTAAGAAACTGGCTACAGCAAAATATGATTAACATTCTGAACAAAATAATTTGCCTCAGGCTAACCTGGCAACCATGGTGGTTTCCAAAAAAACAAATTGTTGAGAGGATAAGTCTAGAAAACAAAGTAAAACGCGATTTTACAATGTACAACTGCAAAAGTGTCGCGCCGAGATGCGAACCACCACATTTCCTTCGCCAAAGGATCGATTGGATTACAAAACAAACATGCGGTTTATTTCGATTACGTAGTAGTGCATAAAAGAGACATATATTCATATTTTTTCTTTCGGCTCACAGTCAAGATCCTTCCACCAGGAAATTCCTTCGTTTACTCTTCCGCGAATAAGGAGTACAGGTACATGGCGTGAAATTCGGAGATACCTTAACCGTCAACCGAAAATGCGAAGAAAATCTCTGATTCGAAAACAAATGCACTAAATTTATACAAAAAACGCAGAGTAACATTATAAATATGGACAGTGATTTCAACGCTGGTATCCGGAAGGAAAGCAATTCGGTACATAATGGATTATCCTGTATCAATAAATGTAAAAGCATGAAAAAAATTACATTACGTGGACTGCCAATCGTGGACGCTATGAAGAATGCGAGGCAAATATTATATATCCATCACCGCAGTCCAAGCTACACACCTGTGAGGAGAAATCTGGTTCCGAGAGGTCGTCTCCCGGGCAACGGCAACTCCTCCCTCCTTAGACACAAGAGGCGCGCACTCACTTCACACCTGCGGGCTGAAACCACCACTAGATCACAACCATTAACATATCGAAGTTGCAAAGAGACTCCTCTTGCGTGTGATTGCCGCGAACATTAAACCATCCGCTCAACGTAAAGAGAGTGTATTCCTTCAGCACGAGATTAAAGGACCCACCACGAGATGAAAAAACTCCGAACACAAGGCTCACACGGACTCACTCACACGGACGACGTGACCGCACGAGTCTTGGATATAGAATGGCGAACCTCTCGAACACACGTCGCGGTGTCGGGAGCGACAGTGGCGTTACCTAGCGGGGTTCTTTTACACTGCTAGGAGGCTGTTCAGAACGTTTGGCGCCCGCGGGATGTAATTTCTCACTGATGATGGTAATAGGTGGGCGTCAAAGGGTTTACCTATATATTGACTATAAGGAGCCTGTAAGAAGAAGCCAAGAAGAAACAAGAATCAAATTTACAAAAAAGTATAAAAGCATATCAGGCTTAAATTTGTGGAAATACTTTATGTCCATTTCAAATAAAACAAAATTTTACCAATTTTGTTTTACAAAAAAGATAAAAAACAACCAAAAAATGACGGGAGCATCTAGTTAGGTGACAGATACGAAAGATAACGGCTGATAAAGGATTTTATTGGAAGTGCAAAGGGATTAATGTGTGGAGGGATGGAGTTCATCAGAGAGGAGAGGTGGAAGAAAAGAGAACGTTTAGTAAACGAAAGTCTAGGAATGGGCATAAGAGGAAAGTAAAGGATGAGAACGGGTGGGGCGGGATGGAATTTTGAAATTGATTCATTCATTACAGTAATCTACCGGTTAGAGGTAGGTTGTGATGAAAGTCAGAGAATATCCAACGAACTCTTACACGTGCCGTACCCTTACTACCTCTAGCATTTCTTTCTTCATCTCAGCATAAGTCCTACCTTTCTTCATCCCGTCCATAAAACCGATTCTCTTCCTTCCCCTACCCCGCTTACCCAACATCCTTCCCTCTATCACGGTCTTCAGCAAACCACCGTCCCTCATTACCCCTTCCAGCCACCTACCCTGTCTTCCCCTAATCTCATCTATAAGTTTCCTCTCCTCGCCCACTATGTCAAGCACTTCCTCATTTGTCTTCCTTTCCGTCCAACGCACCTTCTCCATCCTCCTCCACACCCACATCTCAAAAGCCTTCATCCTATTTTCGTCTTCCTTTCTCAAAGTCCACGTTTCTGCCCCATACAACGCCACACTCCATATCAAGCTCTTCACTAGCCTCTTTTTTGCATCCTTACTTAAGATCCCCGTCATCAGCTCCCTTCTATTATTGAACGCGTCCTTCGCTAGCGCTATTCTCCTCCTAATGTCTTTTCTACTATGTCCTCTTTCTTCTAGCGTACTACCCAAGTAATTAAATTGTTCTACTTGCTCCAGTTTGTGACTTCCTACTCTTATCACCAGCTTCGCTTTCTTTGTCCTAGAGAATCTCATTACTTTTGTTTTCCTATTATTTATCTTCATTCCGTATTTCTCACACTGGTTTTCCAGTGCATCTACTACAGTTTGCAGTCCTTTCGATGACCGACTGACCAACGCCTGGTCGTCTGCGAATCTAACCGACTTTATCCACTGGCCACCTACTTTCATTCCCACATCTAGCTCATCCCATGCCTCTCTTACCATTTCCTCAGCATAGATGTTAAAAAGTAAAGGTGGCAACGGGCACCCTTGCCGTACCCCGCGACCTATAACTGCCCAACCTGATTCACCGTCAGCTACCCTTACCTGTGCCCTCTGTCCCATATATAAGTTTCGGATGAGTCTCCTATCACGCCAATCTATTCCTATTTTCCCCTGTATCTGTATTAGTTTCTCCCAGTTTACTCTGTCAAACGCCTTTTCGAAATCTACAAAACAAGCGAAAACATCCTGATTATGCTCTATGTTTCTATCTATAAGTGTCCTCATTACCGCAATCGCATCTCTGGTTTCCCTCCCCTTCCTAAACCCAAATTGGTCATCGCCTAAATAGCACTTTGCTCTGCTCTCCAACCTTCTATTTAGTATTCTAAGCAAAACTTTTGCTGCGTGGAAATTAAACTGATTGTTCTATACTCCTCGCATTCTGACGCTTTCTTCTTCTTCTTCGGGATAGGTATTAATACTGTTTTCACGAAATCCTCTGTCCATACTCCTTCCTCGTAGATCCTGCGAATAAGTTCGAAAAACGATTTTCTTCCCTTACTACCTAGATTCTTCAGTAGCTCCGAAGGTAGGTTCACGGTTCCCACGGCTTTTCTACTCTTCATCTCTCTTAATGCCCTCTCTATTCCACTCTCAAGTAACTCTGGTCCGAGGCTATCCTTATCTATTGTTCCTTCATCTAGATCTAGGCTAAGGGGTCTATTCTCGCTGTCATATAGCTCCTCTACGTATTTTCTCCATCTTTCTTGGATATTTTCCTGTTCGATTAATATCTTCCCTGTTTTATCCTTAACCTTTGGTATCGTTTGACCTCTCTTACCACCCGATAACATTTTCACCTTGGCGTACAAAGCGCCCACTTCCTCCTCCTCCTGCATCTTTTCCATTTCCTCACATTGTCCCTTCCACCAGTTTTCTTTTGCCCGATTGGTCACTCGACTGAGTTTATTATTCAATTCCTTGTACTTCCTCTTCCCTACGTCGGTGTTCACGTTTTTCCATATCCTTCTCTCCTCCATTTTCTTTATAATTTCTTCCGTAACCCACTGTTTCTTAACCCTCTTCTTTTCCACCGTTCCTATTGTTTTCTCTGCCGCTCCTACGATGCCTGTTTTTATAACCTCCCATCTCTTCTCTATGGTTCCCATCCGCTTCTCTTCACCTATGTTCTTTTCTACCAGCTCTTGGTATTCCCTCTTTTTCAACCCTTTCAATGCTTCAAGATTCCACCTCTTTATCTTCCTATTTTTACAAAGCCTTTTGAATCTGACTTCACACTTCATCATCACCAAGTTGTGATCTGAGTCCGCATCCGCCCCTGGATAGCTACGAGAGTTTTTTACACTGTTCCTAAATCTCTGCCTCACCATTATATAATCAATTTGGTATCTCCCAATATCACCCGGCATTTTCCATGTGTACCTACGCCTGGGGTGATGTTTAAACCAAGTATTTGTCACTACTAATTTATTTCTTCTACAAAATTCAACTGCCTTTTCACCGCGATCATTTCTTCTTCCTAGCCCAAACCCTCCCACTTCTAATCCCTCCCTACCTTCCCCCACCACTGCATTCCAGTCACCCATCACTATCAGGTTTTTCTTTCCTGGCACTTCTCTAATTATTTCTTCTACTTGCTCGTACACCTCTTCCACCTCTTCCTCCCTATGGTTGCTCGTAGGCATGTATACCTGGAACAGTACGAAATTCGTCGGCCGTGTTTTTATTTCTACCACTAGTATCCTGTCGCTCACCTGTTCAATGTTTACCACCCTCAGTCCCAACTTTGTGTTCAGTACCATGCCTATCCCCCGTTGACTCTCATCTCCCCCACTATATATCACCCTGTAGTTATCACTCCAATAGTCCCCGCTATCCTTCCATCACACCTCGCACAATCCCGAAGCATCTATTTTTCCATTTCCTGCTTAATATTTTCAAGCTTCCCGGCCCTCATCATGGTCCTTACGTTCCAAGTTCCTATTTTTACCACTGTTTTCCTCCTCCTCTTTTTCTTTTTCTACTTCTTCTCCCTCATCCCCTGTTTCCACCGATGATGATTCTGTGCAAGGATTTCGTGTGATGACGACCGCGGAGGCCTTGCCTCCCCCGCTGCCAGGCACGACACCCGCCCTAGTGGGCGGCGTCCCGTAGTTGCCAGGAATCAGATCTCTTTGAATGACTTTCATGTTCTGGGAGGTGATAGTTGAGAGGTATCCCACGCGACTCAACGGTATTTTTAACGTGACACCATCACGGAACTACCTCCTATCTGGCATGGGTGGCCTACCAGGAGCAATGAACTTACTCCTGCCAGTCCAGCTCTAGGGGTCATTGGAACGCACAAGCCCTTCCACCACGTCAAGGTTGTAGTTCAAGGAAGGGTTGAAATTGATATAGGAGAGCAATTCAGGGCAGTCGATGGCGGAATTTAGAATATTATAAATAAGTTTTAAGTCTGCTGTGAGTCTATTAAAGTGAGTGAGATTAGGGATGGAGAGGGAGGAGACAATAGCATCGGTGGACATGTTACGAAAATGCGGTTATCTATTTTTAACTATTTTAGCGAAAAATTGCGGACACAGTCCAGGGAGGAAAGATTAGTTTGTGGAGAGATAGACCAGATGGGACAGGAATAGGTAAGAATTGGAAGAATGATAGAAGAAAAGAAAGTTAGAAGTACTCGGGGGTTTCGGTGAAAAACAGTATAATTAAATTGATGGGTGACCTTCTTTAGGGAAATAGACATCACACTAAATTTATCTGGGTTTAATTTAAGGTCCCAAACATCACACCAATTTGATGTCTGACGCAAGGCATCCTGTAGTTCATGTCAATCGGAGGGTTTTTTAATGTTCTTGAAAAGTTTACAGCCATCGGCATAAAGTAGGGTTTGAGCTTGGGGAGGAGGTAGTAGGGAGGCAAGATCATCAATATATAAATTAAAAACGTAAGGACCAAAGACACTGCCTTGAGTAACCCCAGATGTCAGTGGAGACCAAGGGGGAGAAAAACCACAAAGAATAACACTTTCGGTTCAGAACGGAGATTTTTAAAATTACCAGAAATAATAAATCGTTCACTGAGTTTGTGTAGGAGGAGGAGGCTATGATTAATGGAGTCATAAGCTTTGGAAAAATCTAGGCAAATGGTATCTAACTGTGCTTTATTCTTAATTGAATTTACGGCATTATGTTTCAAAACAGCTAAGTTAGTCATGCACGAACGTCCCGGAAGGAAACCATGTTGATATTCAGAGAGATGAGGGGATGTGAAGTAATAAAGTCGATTGAGGATTATTCTCTCACAAACAGAAGAGAGAACTGGGAGTAAAGAGATGGCTCCATAGTTTGATGCTATATTTTTTGGCCGGATTTATGTAAGGGAGAGGAATATACTTTAGTAGTTTACCATAGAGACGGAAAAATACCAAGGGAAAACAGCAATTTAAAAGTAAAGTTAAAGGTATTGAGAGGGATTCAACACAATTGCGAACAAATATCAGGCTCTGTCCATCTGGGCCTGCGGATCGTTGAAGGGGAATTTTACGTAGATATTTAAGAACATCACGGGAAAACACGATTCTCTTTCCGGGATTGACTTATTCAATTTATAATATTCCATTAGCAATAAATTTATTCAAAAAAGTAATTATTGACTATTTTATAGTATTTTGTTGGTATCTGCTATCTCCATTATGAGAAAACGAAAACATAATTTGAGTGATAGTACGCATTAAAAAGATTCTCTTGCATTGCACAGAAAATTTTCAAATTTAAATTAATATAATTTATGATATTATAATGTTAATTAGAAAACATAATATTAATTATAAGATTAATCTATCTAATGGGGGAATTTTTTGGAAATTCACTTCCGAAATAACTTTTTTGGCCTCAGAGAATCCTCTGCTCACACGAGCAAAACTGACAACTCGCGCGAACAGAGACTGTTTTACACTGGAGCGAGTTAAAGAATACAAATACCTAGGTGTAACAATTGATAAACAACTAAAATGGGAGCATCATATTAAAAATGTCACAAATAGTTTGAAAAATTGTAAAATTAAACTCTATTTTATTCGAAATAAGTGTTCTTTAACTTTTATGTATAAGTTATATTATGCCTTTGTATATTCTAGGGTAAATTATGGTATAATAAGCTGGGGCAGCGCTTTTAAAAATACATTCAAACGTGCAGAAACCTCTAAAATCAATAGTTAGTTCTATGGCCAGAGTAAGTCGTTGTTCGCCTTCTTTTCCAGTATTCGAAAAACTGCAAATACTCCCTTTAAGGCACTTATAAATATACAAGGTGCTAAGACTATTCTACCATCGTAGCGGAAATAACCCTAGTCTTGGATAAGCCTCATTCATACAATCTGTGGAAAAATGATTCGTATGTTTTGCCCAAACCAAATATAACCCTTTTCAAACGATGCTTTCTTTATTTGGGGCCAAATATTTTTAATAGCTTACCACAGAGTATCAAAGTCAGTTGTAGCATCAAAACTTTCCAAAAGCAGGTGAAACTCTGGCTATTTACAAGTGGTAATATGATTAGGGATCAATTTTAGAGATTGTTTGCTATCAATATCCTATTGTTTTGTACTTTTGTGTATTTATTTCTATTCCTTTGTTTTTTTATGCAATTATTTTTCTGAAAAAATAGTTTCTCTTTCCATCTGGAGATATTTTGTAATAATAATAAAACATTTTAATAGTAGTACTATAATATTTTGAAGGTGACTCCACCAACAGGTAAATGCCTTAGGGATCACCTTATTTAGTCTGTGTTTATTGTTAAATATTGTGAACAAAACATGATGGAGCAATAAATATATTTGTTAATAAAAAAAATATATTATTATTATTACATCATTTGAACTTTTTCTCCCTCGAAGTTTAACAATGGATCACACCTGATCTAATAGCAATTGTTCGAGCAGCCATCGTGGTTATTGGAATTATTTGAATGCATTTGAGGTGAGACACTTAGAATGCATTACTGGCGTTTATAATCCAAATATTTAAAAAAACTGACAACTCGCGCGAACATCATTTGAAGACCTGTTTACACCGTGCATGTACTAACTTGCTAACCCGCGCGGGTTCATGCGTTCATGTATGTCCCTTCAGAAATTCATCGTGTTACCAACTTCCGCGAATGCATGGACACAAGTCTAGAATATAGCCCATATTCCAATTCAATAAACGTGTTCCGTGTGGGTTCATGAGCCGTGTAAACAGGCAGGGAGTATAGAAAATAGCCTTTTAAACAGGCCTTAATACAGACACTGAGTGTACGTTTTACCCAATGATAAGTATGAGGTTTATTGCGGTTATAGAATTGAGGTATTGAGGTATGGAGGCTACTTCTCCCTCGTTAGACCGCACTTGGAATACGCTGCCAGTATTTGGGATCATTATGAGATAGGATTGGAAACTGTGTTAGAACGCGTGCAGCGAAGATCGGCAAGATACGTTAAAGGCCGTTATGATAATCTCGTTAGTGTTACTGACCTTTTACAGCAACTGGGATGGGAAAAGCTTTAAGACCGTCGATTAAAATTTAGACTCAATCTATTATGTAAGTACCAAACCGGGCTATTCTCTGACGACGTTGATAATATTTTACGAAATCCGACATACTACGGTAGATCAGATCATGAGAATAAAATTAGGAAACTAGACTGCAGAACGGACAGATTTAAAATGTCATTTTTCCTACGAACGATAAGGGACCATAACAGCTGCCAATGAGACTTTTATGTAGGTTTGTCGTTAGGTAGTGTAGCTCTTAGTAGTAGTAGTACTCCTAATACTTGAATCCTTATCTGTTACCTAGTACTAACAGCAAGCCGTGCATCTTTTCTACATAAGTCTTAAGTCTCTGTCCATTTGTGTAGTTGTAAAACACATATATATTAACGGTCCCTCTCCATTGTGATAATATCTGTAGTGTAATAGTGCATGCTTGTGAGGCTTCGCCTCGTGACAAGCATTAGCGATTTATGCTAATGCATAATTAGTCGTAGTTACACTAACTTTAGTGTATAGTGTAGTGCATGTTGGTGAATACTCACCCCCTGAAGCCTCACAAGCATGCACTTCTACACTACATATGTCATCAAAATGGAGTGTGACCGTCAATATATCTATGTATTTTGCAAATACACAAATGGACAGAGACTCAAGTCATATGTAAAAAAACATGCACGGCGTGCTGTTAGTACTATGTAACAGATTAGGATTCAAGTATTAGGGAGTACTACTAAGAGCTGCACTACCTAACGACAAACCTAGATAAAAGTCTCATTGGCAGCTGGGTCATTCCACGCCACTTCAGACAGGAGTTGACCCTTGACCTCTCAGATTTTGATGAAAATTGGTGAAATTGTTTGCCTCACCAAATAAAAAATATAATTTAAAGCGTTTTGCGAAAATCGAAAAAACATATGAATAACGGACATTTTACAAAATGGCTCTTTTCGATGTCACGAAATATTCGTTGTCATATATCACGGGGAAGAAACTAGGTTAAAAAGCACTTGATGGCTCATTTCCAATTAAAATTCTTTGAAAAATCTCAAACTGGCGTAAAAATAGCGATAAAATATTAATTTGTTTAAATAATTCAATGTTAAACAATTAAAAGTTTAAACTTTTGAAGTTCTTCACATTTCATTTTTCTCATTTTTTCAACTATAGTACCTTGTAATATTATGAATGTTACATAAAAATTTTGAGAGGGTGTTTTTCCATTTAAGAGAGAAAAACATTTTTTAATTTTCCTCTACATCGACCATTTGATGTAAACTTACGAAGATAACTCCACATATGCCTAGTTTTTATCACTTATCTATCAAATTCATACTTCCCCGAGACAGAACAATGGCAGATGAACTTAGATTAAAAAAATATATGGCTAAAATTTGACACCAAAAATTTCTTAAGGTATGTATTTAACAAAAAATGGAACAATGTTGTCCAGTGAAAAACGATCTTGTCACCGATGACTTCAAGTTACACAGACTTGAATGAACAAATTGAATTTACAGGTTTGTCTACATTGTCATAATTACCTGTCATAAATTAGGAATAAAAAGCCGTACATCCTAAGCTTTGCTGATTTCATGTAATTTAAATCTTTCCTAATTAATTTTAACCTAAATGCAAAAATTCATTACTTTGCTTTGGACACCGCTTCTAATTTCTGCCCGTGGCTCATACAAGTAGCCTGAAATATTAGGGAAGACATTCAGCCAATAGAAGAAAGTTTATCCCACATGATTATATGGCATTATTAATACAACTCTTCCTCCTCTGAACTCTAACTGGTTCCACGACATACCTTCTACGGGGATGGTTATTAGTTGTTCCCCTCATTCGCATCAAACGCTCATCGGAACCTGATGATTGTGTCTTTGAAATGAGGAATCCTACACCCGGTGGTATTGCTGCGTGGTACAAACGGATTCCCTTGACAGCAGGAGCTTGTCGATACCTTCTTGTTGTATGTTTTTTATTATCCTCCACTTCCACATTAGGCACGTATGCGAAACTCGTCCCGTCCCGTCACTCGTCACTTGGGCCTTTCCCATGGGAGGTGGCAAAGAAATGCCACTCCGCTGCAACTTTAAATCCTTTTCGTGATGGACTAGGTTAAGGAGATTATAACTATTTTTATATTGTACTGTGGATCCATCAGAAAAATATATAACTTTTTTTCAAATTTGCTACAGTGACTCTCAGAAATTGAACTAATGAATGCTGGAAACAATGCACAGTCGCAGTAACATGAGCAGTTCATTCAGATATTACAACAAGCTTCAGAGGGCTTACTTCCTTTCCTTCAACTAGGCGATAGTAGCAGGCAAATGGGTGTAATCTAGATTGCCTATTGTTCCAATGCACCCCTTGCACGCTCTCCTGAATTACAATGGAATAATTTTTTGAGAAGTCAGCAACAACTATCGCTTCCCCCACTGCTAGGTTTTCCCTGTGTGTTGAAAACATTCAGCCTGCTGTTTCGTCACGTGATCATGCCTCACCAAACTCGGGATTTTCTCCACGAAAAAGTCATTAAATTCATCTGAGGTCTTCCCAACCGTTTTCATTGTTAATGAGACTACTTTCACCCATTGCTAGTAAGATAAGTTCTTCATGAAATTTGAATCAAGCACACTCTCTGACACTCCTTTCAGTTTCGTAATTTGCGGGAATTTGCTGCAACTACCAAAGTAACGTATCTTCCCAGGAATCTCACATGCAGCCATCAGTAGACAATCTCTGTAAGCGTTCAAAACTGTTTCTCCATTTTCACCCTTTAGTTGGCCGAGCTTAGTACCTTCGAACATGAGTTTTGTGTTTTGATGAATAAGGCACACGCAAACTGTGCATACCTGAAGCTCCAGCAAGGACACACTCTGTAGGTCTAAATGAGCAAACTTGGAAAATCTTCTTTTAGAAATCTCTCTTTGAACAGGGTGAATGAATACTTCAGGTTTCCTAAAACTAATCTCTTTTGTTTCAAAATACGCTGGGATCCTTCTTTTACACTTTTGTACTACACTCGTGATCAGATGATCTATCCTCGGATCCTATCCCACCATATTGATGGTGCACTCCTGAAGGCCTAAGTTATCTGATGCCTCGTTGTGATGCACGGAAGAAGTGGATGTCTTCTTGTTTTCATTATCAGGGTCATGCTCTTTCGGTATAGTCTCATTCGTACTTACTTCATTATAGACGGCCTTCCTATAAGCTATGCACAGTTTTTTTCCCTGTTTTATCCCAGGAATACTTATAATTTTACACTTCTCGTGAAGTTCGAAAGAAATAGTTTTCAGCTGTTTTCAGACGATTGCTTTCTGAACCGTGAAAGGGTCGGAGCATTTAGTTAGCTGAGCCGGATATCTTAATAGGTTCTCTGTTTCGTGTTCTTGACACAAAACACTCACTTTAAATCCATTTTTCAGTCGTAGTAAGTGCAAGCCCCGGCGTGAAAACTCCCTCTTCATTTTTATAACGACGGCGCGTGAACACGGTGTTTTTAAAACTTTTCCTAGTGAGCCTCCATTGCGACCCATTTCACGCCACAAAATACAACACAATTCGTAATAACACTTCACCATATATCAAAACACAGATATAATGGCAAGGACCATAACCAAAGAGAGGTCAGCAAAACTCAAGACTAAAAGGTATAGGAATAGTTGTGGGAAGCAATCGCCCGTACAGCCACGCCACACAGTGTTTACAATTTTTGTTTTTAATTTGTATTCACATATTTTAAACCCGTTTCACACAATGTGTATATTAATTATGTAATAACATTGAACCAATGAACGCCCGCTTAAGAAGTTCCAGGAACTAATAACTGAGAAGTCCGTATGACCTGAAGTCATCGGTTACGAGATCGTTTTTCACTGGACAACATTGTTCCATTTTTTGTTAAATACATACCTTAAGAAATTTTTGGTGTCAAATTTTAGCCATATATTTTTTTAATCTAAGTTCATCTGCCATTGTTCTGTCTCGGGGAAGTATGAATTTGATAGATAAGTGATAAAAACTAGGCATATGTGGAGTTATCTTCGTAAGTTTACATCAAATGGTCGATGTAGAGGAAAATTAAAAAATGTTTTTCTCTCTTAAATGGAAAAACACCCTCTCAAAATTTTTATGTAACATTCATAATATTACAAGGTACTATAGTTGAAAAAATGAGAAAAATTAAATGTGAAGAACTTCAAAAGTTTAAACTTTTAATTGTTTAACATTGAATTATTTAAACAAATTAATATTTTATCGCTATTTTTACGCCAGTTTGAGATTTTTCAAAGAATTTTAATTGGAAATGAGCCATCAAGTGCTTTTTAACCTAGTTTCTTCCCCGTGATATATGACAACGAATATTTCGTGACATCGAAAAGAGCCATTTTGTAAAATGTCCGTTATTCATTTGTTTTTTCGATTTTCGCAAAACGCTTTAAATATATTTTTTATTTGGTGAGGCAAACAATTTCACCAATTTTCATCAAAATCTGAGAGGTCAAGGGTCAACTCCTGTCTGAAGTGGCGTGGAATGACCCAGCTGTTATGGTCCCTTATCGTTCGTATGAAAAATGACATTTTAAATCTGTCCGTTCAGCAGTCTAGTTCCCTAATTTTTTTCTCATGATCTGATCTACCGTAGTATGTCGGATTTCGTAAAATATTATCAACGCCGTCGTAGACTAGACCGGTTTGCTACTTACATAATAGATTGTGTCTAAATTTTAATATACGGTCTGAAAGCTTTTCCCATCCCAGTTGCTGCAAAAGATTAGTAACACTATCGAGATTATGATAACAGCATTTAACGTATCTTGCCGATCTTCGCTGCACTTGTTTTAACTCAGTTTCCATGTTTATCTTATAAGGATCCCAAATACAGGCAGCATATTCCAAGTGGGGTCTAACGAGGGAGAAGTAGCTGATTTCCCTAACTTTATCGTCGCACTTACCAAGTACTCTTTTAACAAATCCCAATTTACGATTAGCTTGACCGGTAATTTCTCGAATATGTTTACTTGATTTATTTGGCGTACGTGTGGAAAACTTTGACAGCATGCAGACCTCTGTCCCAGAAGTGATGCTCCTTGCACAGCAAATTGGTGACATTAGTGAGGCACTGGATGATGAATTTGTGGGAGTGATAATGTTAAGTGGCCAAACGGCAGACTATGATCCAATGATCAAGGCTCTCCAAAATTCCAATGCTAAAATTACTAGTGATTTTGTTTAAGGTTAGTTTTTACAGGAGGACGGAAAGAGAGAGAAAAGCAAAGAAAGGTCGCTAATGAAATCCGCAAGATTCAAAAAGTTCAGCTCAGTTAACTGTTATAACAGTCATAAATTTGGTCACATTAGCAGAGATTGCAGACGTAAAAGGACTGAGTCTACTGAACCCAAAGAATGTAAGGATTTTGGTGCAGTAAGTCAAGATAAGACTAAATGTGAGAAGAAGCGTTTTTCCCTCTTGACTGCATTTACTGTTAAAGAAGGATCTTGTGATTGGTATGTTGATTCAGGCTCAACTTCTCATATGACTGGACAAAAGAATTGGTTGGTTAATTATAAAAATGAGTCCATGCATATGAATCCTACAATTGCTAATAGTGAAAATATCAATGCTGTTGGAAAAGGTGATGTTCCTGTTAAGTTGAAGGGTGATTCTGATTGTAAAATGATTACTGATGTTGCATGTGCCTGATTTAATTACAAATTTGCTATAGGTTATAAAACTATTGGCAAAATATATAAATGTAACCTTAACAAAGAGGAGGTGCTCTCTATATCTCTAGGGGAATTTTAAGGTATTTGGCAGAGTTGTTGCAACAGCAAGTTGTGATAGTGATATCTATAAATTAAATACTCACACCTCTGACTTTAGGACCTGAAACATTGAACAAGGTTCATAGTGCAGCACACACTATTGCTCAAAAGTTAAATTAATTGCCGTAAAAAAGTGTGTAAAAGGGGACTGTGGCGTTTGATAAGTGGTTAGATGGATCCGTACGCGCAGAAGGCTTTTTTTAGCAATATCGGTATGGGCCTTCCAGGAGAGTCTTGAGTCAAAGTAAACTCCAAGGAATTTGACGATTTGTTTCTTGGCTATTGCTTGGTTGTTTAAAGTGATGTATCTTGTCAGTGGTTTCCTTTTCTTTCTGGAGAAAACGATGAGTTTGCTTTTGTTTATGTTTAATTTCCAGTTTTTCATCCAGTCTGCGAAGGAGTTGATGTGCTCCTAGATCCTAGATGCGACGTAGTTTGGGTTGAAGGATTCAGCCAGAATAGCTGTGTCGTCGGCGTAGAGGAAGGTTTGGGATTGCAGGTGGACGGGTACGTCATTGATAAAGAGATTTAAGAGGAAAGGGGAGAGGATTGAACCTTGCGGAACGCCGGAGGAGATGGGATAGGTGGGGGAGGAGGAAAGGTTAACTTGAACGAAGAAGGAGCGGTTTGAAAGGATTGATTGGACAATTTTGGTGAGATAGGTGGGTATTGGGAGGGAGGTGAGTTTTTGAATGAGACCTGAGTACCAAACTGGGTCAAAAGCTTTTTATAAATCCAGGAACACACCGACCGTGTATTTACGATTGTTGACGTTGAATAGGATGTTTTCCACCATACGGAGTTTTTGGTGGCTGGTGGAGTGCTTTCTCCTGAAGCCATGGATTATGTTTTGGTTGGAGAGTTTGGTTTGCAAGCGGTTAAGTATGGATTTTTCTAGAATATTTTATAGGGTGGATAGGAAGCTGATTGGGCGGTAACTGTCTGGGTTTGATGGTGTATTTGGAGGTTTTGGAAGGAGGATATTTTTTTCAAATTTCCATGAATTGGGAAAGTAGGATAGGGAGTATTTGGGCACATAAAAAGTTAATTCAGTCAAGGGGATAATGGTACTATAGCGCGTTCCACATTTATTTGACAGTATGAGGCTTATGGAGAACGCTGTTGCCAAGTCTCCGCTCCGTGGGCGACATCCTGACAACATAGGCAACTCCTCATAACTCCGTGCCAAAATTATTTAGTTTCAAATAAGTGTTTGATTTTGCACATAATAAGACTCATGGCGATGACATTTTGGGATGTAAAAGGTACATGAATTACCGGAATATAAAGTAAACATTTTGTTTTCAAAATCCCGTATATTTCAAATGTAAGTTACGTATATAAGCATAAATGTAAGTTACGTATATAAGCATAAATGTAAGTTACGTTAGAATAATGAAATGGAAATTTTTAAAATTCTTAAAAGTTTCATTCACCTCCTGTGTCGATAATTTACAGCATTATTAATGCCATGGGTTTAGGAAGTACAGATGTTACCGTCAATATGACGTTTATGGACCGATTTTTTTCGAGAATTCTGAGGAAATGTGAGGCATTGCCATTGGGCGTGCGCACAGTGGGTGCCATGGGTGCCAACCCAAAAAAATTAGGAGGGGTGCCAACATTTGGATGGGACACAAAACTTGGGAGAAGGCGAGTCCTGCTGAAAAGAACCAATACCAATCAATCCAAAAAGTTTTAAAGGTCTGATTTATTAAAAGTCTGTAATAAGACTACTCAAACTATCATTGCATGTGCTTAAGGTACGGAGTTCGATTGTGGGAAACGAGAAGTAGTATAGCATTAGTGAAATTCAAATGGTACTTATTTTTCGACCTCTTATACGATTCGGTGTATATATCAGGAGAGATTTTAGGTAAAATAATATATTTTTTTTTGAACTTCAGCCAACGTGTCGGACCTACATTGATCCATCTTGAGGGCTATAAATAGATGTTAAATGAAAAATGTTTTGCAATCCTTTTTTATTACAAATTGGTTAAAATATATCATTTACGATCATTAAAAAGAAAAATAAATGGACATTCTTAATAATTTATCCTCGGATCAATACAACAAAAAGATTCATTTCAATTCTTTAATAAAATTCAAGTGAAAAAAATTCCTTTTATTTATAAACTGTGCTCACTAGACGTTAAATCACTATTCACAAATATCCCCCTTGATTTGGTAAACCAAATTGTAACGGATAATTGGGAAATACTAAACAAAAATACAATTCTAAACAAAGAGGACTTCTTTGAACTATTTTAATTGTATAAACCAGGGATATTTACAATAAAAGATTTGTCAATACCATATAAAAAATGGAATTCCTATGGGTTCACCGGTGGCAACCATTTTGGCAGATCTCACCATGAACAAACTACTATAGATACAGTGCTCCCAAAGATACCTTTCAATATACCTTTCATCTACAAATTTGTTGATGACTTATACTTAGCAATACCAAATCAAATTCAGGATAACACTTGTTTACAACATTTTAAATAATTCCTTCCTAAATTGCAATTTGTAATAGAACATGAAAATAATAATGAACTTCCTTTTCTGGATATGATCACTAAAAGAAACTCTGACGGCTCCATAACAATAGATTGGTGGAAGAAACTGCATAAAGCAGATAGATATCTATACTTTCATTCCCACCACCATCTAAAACATAAAATAAATACGGCCATCGCACTCAAATTAAGAGCGCTACCTTTAAGTGATAATGTTTTCCACGATAAAAATTTAAAAAGAATTGAGGATTTTTTTAGGAAAAAACCACTTTCCAAAAAAAATAAATCAATTGTATAGTTTACTCGAACAAAAAGCCATCTTCACATGCTCACAATTCAATAAATACAACAGAATGTATCAAACACTAATACAAACCAATTTCTGGGAATTATTTATATAAATGGATTATCAGAGCAAATTACCAACGTATTTAATAGACAGTATATACCATAGCACATAAAAACCATAAAACTCAGTATAAACTCGTATATTCAAAACTTAAGTCAGAAACTCCTAAAGAGCTAAGAAGCAGTATAATTTATTTCATTCCATGTAAAGACTGTGACAGTAGCTATGTAAGCCAAACATCCCAATATGAAAAAAAATAGGATCTCGCAACACAAAGCATCAATTAAGACTAAATTTCAACTTTGTGCATTACCAAATCATGCAATTACAAATAGTCACTCATTTAATTTCGAAGAAGCCAAAACTTTAGACTCGAAAAAAAATTATCAAAAACATTATTCAAAGAAATTTATTTACATCTCCAGAAACAAAAAAAATCCCATAAAAGGACAGACATTACTTATCTCAGCACAATTTACCATAATTTAATAAATGACATAACTTTTCAACAAAGAAATGGATCCTAGCAACCAAATTAAAATTGTAAATAAAAATCAGCAACAAACTTGAATGGTAACAATCTTGAATATGTCCATGTATTTTTCTTTTTAATGACTGTAAATCATATATTTTTACCAATTTGTAGTCAGAAAAGAATTGTAAAACATTTTTCACCATCATGTAACATCTATTAATGGGCCTGAAGATGGATCAATATAGGTCCGAAGTTTGAAAAAAAATTACGTTATTTGACCTAAAATCTCCTGATAGGATTACACCGAGTATTAGTATATTAAAAACATTATTCTGATAAAGTTGATTACAAAACGTTTTTCGTATTGTCTTAATCGAATTACCTATCGTATAGTTACTCTGCTTTTATTTGATAAAAAGTAAAATAACCGACTAGTTAAGATATTTTATGCAAGTACCTATTATCAAAGCTTTATATTTCAGTTTTTAAAAGTATTTTAAAGACATATCTTATCCTAGCATCGAAAATTAAAGCAGAAATGTAATATGTAGATTTTTTGTTTTACACAAATATTGGGTCTTTCTTATTTTGTTATGGGAGTTGCTTTATATAGAACTGGCTTGCTTTCCTCCGAGCACTTGGGGTTACGACTTATGGTCATGGGCCCAGGGGCAAAAGGAGGCATTTTTATCGTTGGCACCCCCAATAGCAAAATCCTGCGCACGCCTATGGGCATGCCTGAATAAGGAAAAATATTCCCATAATTCCACGAGAGATTTGTGGGTGAGAAATACTTATGTGTCAAAGGTACTTACGTAGCCAGGATTTTGGTTTGTGGGGGGGGCTTAATGTGAATCCTATTGGGGTCCTCTCCTGGTGCAATTTCATTCGTTTTTGTAGTTTATTTAAGGATACTTTTTTATATAAAACGGCTTTGTTATTACCTTTGTTCCCTCTCGAGCCCTTGTATTTTTCAACTAATATAATAAGTGGTAAAACTAAACTAACAATATGATTTGAAATTTCAGGAGGGGCTGAAACCCCTTCAAGCCTGGGGGTGTGGACACCACTGGCGACCTTTGACCCGGCACGTAGCCAGGGGGGGCTACGTGCCGGGTTAAAGGTCGCCAGTGGTGTCCACTTTCCCCTTTTTGCTTGAGGCACTGAATGGTGGGAAGGGGTCACGGTGGGGGACTTCAAGGGCCAGCGCTTCTGGGGCCCTTGAGAAAGGAAATGAACAATAGTCATCGCTTTTTGCGGCTTGTTCACCATTATTTGTAGAGTTATTTCTTACTTCTCAATTGAGTAAATATTTTTTTTCCTTTTTTCTTATTATCATAAATTTTAATGTGATGATAAAATATACCACACCCCGTAAACTGCCCGTTCCCTTGCCACGACCACTATGTACGAATCTCCCTTCGTGGTTTATCCAGACTGGATCACTGGACGCCGTCTCTCACTCCTCCTTTCAATGCTCCCCTTCTGCTTGCAACCCCCCCCCCCCCCCGTAAGCATCTTGAGCCCCTCGTAAGCATCTTGAGCCCAGCCTCTATCCCCGTTCATTGTCCCAATAGTACGCGGGCCTGACGCCAATTGCCAAGGTTCTTTTACGTATCTTGTCTTAGGCTAAACCCTCCCATCTTTCAGAGCCCGAGGCGGTAATCGGGGGAATGGATTCGACCGTATCTGATGTTACGTGGTGGAACAGCATTTCAGTAATTAAATTAAACTGCAGTAGTTGTACTGTCCACTAATATTTAATCATCATCAAACATCATCATCATACATCATACTAATATATAAAAATTGAATGGTGTCTGTCTGTCTGTCTGTTGCTCAATCACGCAAACACTACTGAACTGATTGAGCTGAAATTTTGTATGTTGTTAGAAAATGTACCGGGATGAAACATAGGCTATATTAAAAATCTGTCAGGGCCCCCAAAGGCCCCCCCTGGGGGTCCCTTGTGGTCCATGCTAAGCATTGGGTTTGGTGCAGTGGTTTTATTTTTTGCTTGTATAAATTACTTTCACTGAAGATAGAGGGCTGGAATTTTTTTTATCGGATGGCTGAATAAATTTAGTTTCTAATTCTTTCATACGATTTTCTTTTACGCTTCGTATTTATCTGAATATCATATTTTTTTCTGAAAAATCTGACATTTTTCTCTTTAATCAACAATAACATATTTCCTTGACAACCAGAGATTTGAATTTCAAAGGATATTCACTCATCTGACATTTAAGTTTTCCTACCGGCCCATGATAGCACGTAGAAAGAAAATTTGTATAAGAAGAGCCCAGAGTCCCAAGGGCCCCATGATAGATTGTTTCGGGGGGTAATCGATGAATTCAATGCATATTTACAGGTATACTCTTCAATGTCTATTCTCAAAGTAGCACTCATAAGGGAACTGCATAAGAGAGAACACTTATGTATAAAACGATACACATAAAGGAATTAAACGTGGAAGAATATTTACGTGCAGCGAATAATAATGTTAATAATGCCTCTGTTGCTACAACAAATACGGTGTCGTTTATTATAGTTTAATACTCAGATGAATTACACGTAGTGGAACCGTCTGCCTCTCATTACGATTGCGAACTGTTTTTTAGACCAATTCCCACATAAACTTTACGAGTTATTTATATATACTTAAACGTGTTAAAATGCAGTTTACTCACATTGACTCAATCATCGAGATGTCTATTCGAGTCTCTCACTTGCTTCTGTGTTTCCCCTCCTTGGACTTAAAAATATATTCATAGACATGCCTAATAGAATAAAGGGTAACATTTTGAAAAAATCCTCTAAAGCATGAGAAATGTCTTCTTTGCGAGAAAATGAGTCCTTGCATGAAAAACGACAAAGGTTAGCCATGAAAGCTCAAAGATATGCCTACCAGCAATCTCATGATAATCTCCCCGTGGTGTTTCTCGGATTACGCTAAGAACCGCACAAATTTCATCGTAATCAAACCTACTGACGGGTAACCAGCTAAAAATCTGGTTCAAGTATTGAGCCATTTGTTTCGAAACTTCAATCTGTTTTAAGATGGCGGAATTTATAATTGCGTCACTACATGTTTCTTACCCATTAGAAGAACGGATATTCTGCGCAATGGACATCATCGGTGCATGAAAATTGGCAAGTGCACTAAGAATGATCACCATAGATTTTTAATTTTGTAACCAATGATTATGATTTAGGAAACAATGAATATAGCCACCCTTTATGCCAAAGGCATAGTCCGGGTATTGAAGGATTCATAGGACAAATAAACATCGCTGCTATTGAAAATGCTCCTTTTCACGTTATCAACCGCTGGATTATAATCTATTCTCCTATCCTGATTAAGAGACTCAACGCACATATCAACAATGAATGGCGGAACTCAATTAAGTCATTGAATGCAAATATATTTATGTACACAAGGGAAGTGCTCAAGCTGTTATTCACTCAGAAGACGGCTCAGGAGAACTTGAGGGACGAGGTCACCATTTATCAACATAGGTGCTATTTATTAAGTAGTAATGAGTCTTCGTGGCCCATTATTGGGTTTCCCGTGCATTAAAGAGGACAAACAATAACTCAACTCTCCGTGCACGAAATGGAAAATGAACGAGTTACAACGATCACAACAAACAAGATAGGATACGAACACCTCAGATGGTCACGCTGACAGTATTCTTCAGGTTTTGTGGTTTTCTTATAAAATAATTTCAATGTTTTTCACATCCGTTGAAGTTCAACGGGTACCTTCAGCTAGTATATATATATAAATGTAATGGTGTCTGTCTGTTGCTCAATAACGCAAAAGCTACTGAACCGATTGAGCTGAAATTTGGCTTGTAGAGATAAAATGTAGATGGAATGAACATAGACTATAATAAAAAGCACTCAGGGCCCCATAAGCCCCCCCCCCTGGTGGTCCATGCTAAGCATTGGGTTCGGTGTAGTGGTTTCATTTTTTGCTTTTTAAAAGTACTTTCACTCATGATAGAGGGCTGGGATTTTTTTATCGGATGACTGAATAAATGTTGTTTATATGTCTTTCAATCGATTTTATTTTACGCTTCGTAATTGTCTGAAAATCATGTTTTTTTGCTGAAAAATCTCACATTTTTCTTTGAAATCAACAATGCTATATTTCCTTGACAACCAGAGATTTGATTTCCAATAGTCACGCCCACGTAGAAAGAAAATTTGTACAAGAAGGGCTCAAGAGTCCCAAGATTGATAGATTGCTTCGTGGGGGGAGTAATCGATAAATTCAATGAATATTTACAACAAATATACTCTTCAATGTCCTTGTCCAATGAATTTTATTCCTGAAGGAGAAGTGGTACATGCATTCCGGAGCCAACGCCCATATATGGCTAGAGACAAAAATTGTCTCTCAGATTTTAACTTTAATGTTACTAAGGACAATGTTGCAGTTGCTAAAAATGAAAAAATGAGTGTTGTAGGGATAGGAAACGTGTATATGGAATTGATAAAGGGAAATTTAGTTACAATTTCAAACGTCCGTCACGTTCCAAGTTTATCAACCAATTTATTGTCTGTAAGCAAGCTAGTTAAAAAGGGCACCGTTGTCTTGTTTGATGGATCTGAGTGCAGGTTGTGCAGATCCCAAGTCTTTGGAAGTAAAGGGAGTGATCCAAGCCACAGGTTTTGAAGAAAATGGGATATATTGCCAATATTCAGGGTTGGGCACGAATCACCTAATATTGATTCAAGTCACGAATCACGAATCTTTGAAGGAAATTAGATTCGAAGCACAAATTACGATCACTGCTGGAAATTTGATTCAAATCTCGATTTATGAAACATGTGATTTTTCCTTTAAATATGATTCCTGCGGTTCACGAATCATGAATCATAGTGTTATTGCAGAATGACAATAAAAATAAGTAATGGTCACATTCTAAACATTGCTCCCATAATTGGGAACCTATACCAATTTTTTCGCCTGTTAATTAACACTTGTGTAGAAACTGTGGATTAACTGAATGTAATAAATTACCAGTTCTTATTATCCTATATAATACCCTGCAAGCCACCCTAAAGGTGTGTGGCAGTGTGTGAATTCTCACCAAACATGCAATACATATCATGCATGAAAAAGGATTAGTAATAATATACTAGTCTAAACCTCACTATTAAAAAAAAAAATATAGCTAAGTAAGCATGCAAAAACATGCTGTTAGTTGGGTTACCTTCAAGTCCTTATACCAACATGCAGCTACCTATGATATACATATACACTGTACGTAATATAGTGTAAAATATATTATTGAAGTTTGCATTAATCATATTGTTGCACTTCTGACTTATACTGTACCTGTCGGTGAAAGAATGATGTACGTTTCTAGCAGTGAAATAAGTGATATTAATTTGTGATTCATCAGTGAATCGTGAGCTGCATCACAAAAATTTGGCTCAAGAATCACCTCAACTAAAATAAAGAGTCGACTCACGGATCACGAATCATTTAAAAAAAATGATTCGAATCACGAATCACAAATCACAGTTTGTGATTCGCGAATCATGATTCGTGATTCATGAAGACGAATCATGCCTCCCCATCCCTGCCTATATTTGAAACAAAATAATTCAGACAGTCAATGCAATGCAAAGGGGTATATAGGATTGGCTGCAAAAGTAGGAGAGGATGATTTGCAAATTGTGTGGCATAAGAGGCTTGCTCACTTGGGGCACAGAAACATGCAAATTCTGAAGGGGCTTGTCAGTGGTGTGGATTATCCCACTAATAAGGAATTTCATTCAGCCTTGTATAGCATGTGTCGAGGGTAAGTTTGCAAAGAAATCATTCAAAGTAAGTCCAAGGACTGAGAGGGTATGTAAAATACTAAGTTTGGTTCACTCATACCTGTGTGGTCCAATGAACCCTGCAGGTATCCGAGGCGAAACATATATGCTCACTTTTATTGATGATTATACGAGAAAGGTTTTTGTTTTCTTTCTTTAAAGTAAGGAGTCCTGGAATGCTTCAAGATTTATAAGGCCAGGGTGGAGAATGAGACAGGGAACAAGATCAAATGCCTGGGTACAGATAATGGGGGTTAATATATGAGTCAGGCCATGCAGAGGGAGTTAAGGGCAGTGGCGTAGCGAAGGGGAGGGTCCGGGGGGTCCGGACCCCACCCCCCGAAATATTCATCTACACCTACATACTACCCCGAAAGCCGCCTCAATAGGCGTGTGGCGGGGGGTGTTAGGACACCACATTTTTTATTTAATGAAATATATCCTTGATATATAGTAACATGTTTAGCCTGTGGTTCATTCTTAGACCGAAAATTTGGCATAAATGGGAAAGCTTTGACACGAATCGGAGAGACTTAGGTTCTGCCAGTAACAACACTTCATTGATAGCTTTGTGTAATTAATTTCCGTTGTACACTAAATTATTGTTATGCTTCTTTTGGTACATTCATCAGTTTTCTCGTTTCCACATTCGTAACATTGAGTATGGGTCAATCCATATTAAGTGGTCCAGAAAAACTTAAATTTGTTGCTTGGTGATTTTTAATATTTTTACCATACAATTGTATGGTTTTCATTATAAAGTAAACATTTGGTATATAGTTATGGAATGACCAAGTTTAATATATGGGTAAGTTTCTTTGAATTCCCAAATATTCTTTGCATTGTAAGGCCAGCATTTACATTTTAGCTTAAGTTTACTATACCAAATGTTTACTTTATAATGAATAACTTGTAAAATGAGGTGAAAAACTGATTTATTAGTTATGATAATGATTTAAAGGCATCAAGCATTACTTAAGAGCCTGGTCGGATTAAGGTCGTTGTTTTTGGGGGGGGGGGGGCGGTTCACTACTTCACGCGGCGCCTGGGGGGCATGCAATACATCTCAACAAAATAGAGGTCCGGGTGGACTTCGCTCGGAAAATTAAAAGAAATGTAGCGCTTGGAACGTAGTTTTGGTATGGCTATATTATATACAAGAGATGTGATAAATTATTGAGTAAATCTATCTGATCAAATTTGAAAAACGTAAAAAAACGATGTAAAGAATGCCATTCTTGTGAAGAAGTGAAGTGTCTTCCGGGTTTTACACCGTGTTTCCTCGGACGACAGTTCCGGCGGCGTTTCAGTCTGCTTCTTCAGGTCGGTGGAGTGGAGGTGCAGCCATTTGTCGTATTATATATCTCACCCGTTGGAGTCAGGTCTAACGCTTGAGATATATAAGACGACAAATAGCTGCACCTTCATTTCACCGACCAGAAGAAGCCGACTACAACGCCGACGAAACTGTTGTCCAAGTAAACATAGACCAACGCGGTGCAAAAGGCGGAAGACCTTCATCTTCCTATACATCAACCCGCGGCAGCCTACACAAGGATTTCGAACTCCTTGAAATAAATCTTCTTTAATGCCGTACAAAATGAAAATTAGTTAGAATGAAATAAAAATATAAGTACATATTCAGAAAATACTATTTTCTTTAATATTTTTATAATTTTTTATAATACCTAGCAACGAAAACGCAGTAATGCTCGGAAGTTACCGTCATTCGTCAAGGGCTCTTCCAATGATAATGCACCGTCGCGTCGTCCCGATGACCTCTGAATGGTATGTTCTGACGGCCAAGAAAAATCACATTTTTAAGTATCAGCTTCAGATTTTCTCCATTTTACTTGATTTTCTCCCTTCTGTAGCCGTCCAGTTGGCTTGTGTTTTGATTTTCAGGTTTTTTGTATTTTCCAGAAAATTCAGGGCCAACTGGGCACTGCACCTTTGTGATAGACTGTGTGGTTGGTGGTTTTCCAGATCATCTAGTTTCCCTAGCAGTTTTGAAAACTTTAACGGCTCTGTATCGAGGGATTTTAACTGCAAATTTTTACCGCAAGCTGCCGTTGATTGGGAAAAAGGGCAATACCTACAAAAAAGTCCACTCATTGAGGGAGAAACCACAAGCCAAGGGTACTTTTCATGATGTTCTATCCTCACGTAACGACGCTCTTCCGCGGTTCCCTTCCTATGAGTTGAAAAGGGATACTTGTAGTCGCTTGTGGATGTCCAAGGGCCTTCCAAAAGTTCTGCTTTTTTCCTATTATCAGGTCTTTCCTTTCCTGGTACAATGAAGAGACCTATGTCACAGTTGAAATTTTTTTAGCCAAAGCCATTTTTTTAGCTAGGAAGTGCATAAATTGAAGCTTCAGTCGATTTTTCGTGGCTACGTGGATGGGATTGTAAAAGGACCATTGACTCAGCTTGAGTCTTATTGCTAGTTGTGCAGCATAAAGGCATGATGTTAACAATTTATGCATTTCCTCCTGCTGCTTCTGGCGTCTTTTGTTTTTGGACGCGAGAGAAAAAGCTTCGAAGGTCCGCAGAGGCACTATTAGTTTTCCGCTTTGTACCAGGCCTACTAGAAGAAGACGCCTGTAAACAAAAGTAAACCTTAACTATTCCTTCTGCGACGAGTTGCAAAAAACATTAAAAGCATCTTTTTCTCACCCTGTAGCGTAATACTTAAAAATTATTTTGCTTAGAGAGTCCTCAATTTTACTGCTATCAAAAGGAGAGGGGACAAAACTACGGTGGGTGGACCTCTGACAGCATTTCTATGATAACACAATAATAATAATAATTTATTAACATCATCGGGATATAACATCCATGAGTTTCGTCAAAATATTACAGCACAGTATTTACAAGTAGTTTGGCAAATATACAGAGGTTGCCACTAAATAAATAAATGAAACCAAACATAAAAGAGTGTGAGAACAAAAATACATACATTAATGAAAATCATCAGATAGATACTCCCTTAAGCTATAATAACTTTTATGAATTAACAATTTTTTAAATTTGGATCTGAAGCATGATGTTGAGGAAATGGAGCGAATTTCAATTGGAATCTTGTTGTAAACTGTGGAAATGGAGTGATATGGGCCTTTCAGACGAAGATGAAAGTCCAATAGGTGGGTGTTTAATTCCTTGATCAAAAAGCAGATATATAGCAATGGAGGCTAATGTGGGCCCGAGCTTGAAGCCGGCCGTCCGACCCTAATGGCGAGCGCGAGAAAGCGCAAATAAGTTATGTCTTTGTAATTAACCGACTGAAATTACCATCTCTGGCAGAAAGGTTGATCTGCACGTCAGGTATATCACAGAATAAAGGGAAAAGGACGCAGGGTCCTAAATATGTGAAGAACTCTTGAACTTGTCACTCACTACAACTGAAACAATACACTCGCTAGAGCCGGGCAACTGACATGTCGCGACGAGCACGAGAGCGGAGGGTGTCGCATAGTAGGCAGTGCTGAAGGAGGGCGTGGAGACTGTATTCCCCTCTCGCAGACTCACTACGGCTCAACTGCCCAAACTCGCGGCACTGTTCTCTGCATACATATTAAAAAGGTGTATATAGGTCTGCATACATAGTATAATAGCTTATAACTATTCCGTTACGGCACCAAAGCTTTCACAACACTGTTCATCAAAAGGCCTACTAAAGTACAATTGCGAACAACGAGGATACTGTGTCTGTTCAGACAAGTGGCTTTTAGTTATTTTCCAAGTATCTTTAAACATTGTGTATTGAGCTGGTGAAATAAAAACTTGCATCGGAGAACCACCTTGATGATTACCATTTTTCTATTTTCCCGGGAATTACGGGGTGGGGGGGCGGTAGCCCCCCACCCCCTTAATCCGCCCCTGCTTAAGAGGGTACTAAATGGTGCCGTGTTGATGTCGACTTCGTCGATATTTTGGTACTTTTCAATGTTTAATATCTTTATAAATAGTTGAGTCCACTAAACAAAATTTGTACTGGTTATTCCTCATCTAAAGGACTGTAAATGGGCCAAATTTCAAATTTTTATTTTTACGCCCAACAAAGATAATGGGCATTTAACTTTGGAAAATTTGAAAAATCAAGAAATTTAAAAAAATTTAATAAAAAAACCACTGAAGTCCACAGCTTAAAATTCTGCAAACTTAAAGCATGGCTTTATACCTTTCAAATAAAAAAATTACAAACATTAAGTATCTTGCCTTCCTATGTAAAAAATTGTAAAAATTGATTTTTTAGTTAAGTGATGAAAACTTTGAAGCAATATTTGGACCCTAGACTTAATTTTAGGTCGATACATCACCCGATCTTTATTTAAGTTAATTATTTACTGAATCGATTGGTTTTTGTTTGATTGTTCTAGGATACACAGAATTGGAGATATTTGCTGAAACTGCAGAACACTGAAATCGCCTAAAATCGGTGATTTGTTAGCATAAAAATGGCCACTATCAGGAAAAAAAATAAAATAATAAAATAATGACATATTTGTATTCACAATAAATGGTAATTTGTATGGTAAAAATATAAAAAAATATTAAAAATCATCAAGCAACCAGCTCTGGACCACATTAATGGATTGACCCGTATACAAGCATATTCACGTGCGTAACATTTGCGCGAGTAAGTTACGTCTTCATTGAAATGTAAACAAACGTGTGCATTTGGAAAACATATTGTTTATTACTATTAATATTGGCTTTATTTTCATTTAATGTGGCAACATAGGTTTCAGTTAATTAATGCCTGAAAACTGATATCGTGATTGGATGGTACGTTTCCATAAACTATCACGGCATTGATATTTAAAAGTTAGTTCTCGCAAACACATTTACGCACGGGAATGGCCGTATATATACAACTTTCAAGAAACAGATCTATCAGCTGAGAGTTGGATACGGCGTAGGCAGTTGCGTGATCGGCTTAACGTAGATATATGTGAGGTTGACCGTAGGTAGATGCAAAAATGAAGTTGAGTCTATGCAGTTCGGAGATACCATCTACTTTCGGACCTTGAGTAACCTATTTTTTACAAGTTGAAGCGATCGTGACACGCTTGTGTAGCGCTTATGCAGCGCTCCTGACACCCGTTATCAGCGCATTCGACATTCAAAAAAGGGAAGTTTAGGAGTGCTAGGCGCGCTGCAGAAGCGCCTTCGTGATAGCTGCAGCGCTACCGCGCAGCGCATCTGCAGCATTTTGTGTTTACTGGGATGTTTCAAAATTTATCATACACAGGGATTATTGCAGCTATTAACCTATTTGGTAATTTTTGAAATGATTGTAAATATTGTTATGTTTATGAAGCCAACTACCACAGCCAAAATAAGTATAAAATTGCAATGTATGTAAATGCCCTCTCAAGAAGTGTTCAAATACTTTTCGTTTGAGTGTAAAATTGGTCGCTATTGAGTTGTATTTGGACTATTATTCATTTGTAAATGTTTAAAATTTTACGGCATAATTATTTTATAAAGTATATTTAAAGTTATATAGTAAAATTTCAATATTTTCTCTATATAATTGAAGGTTTAAAAATGGTTCATGCAATAGGTATGCAACCCGCATTACAAATATATATATGTACATATAAATTTTAACCTGTCAAAAATTTGGTTAAAATTTATTTTTAAGAATTATATTGGAATTCTTAAATTTCTTGGGAAGTACTTTTACTAAGATTAGAATATATTATATTGCAGGTGGAGTTCCTCTGAGGAGGACCTGGGGCTCTTAGACCTATTGGTCCATTGTACTAACCACCATATCTGTAATCACACGTAGAGTCCAGTAGTCTTGCTAAATGCTAGTATATCCTCTACGGGGATACCCCTGACTTCTTCTAGTTCCAAAAATGGTGAGCCCAGATGCCTAACTCTAGTCCTCATCAAAGCAAGACACTTGCAGAGTACGTGCGATGTTGTTTCGTCCTCTTCCTCGCACCATCTGCATTTTGCCGAGTCTGTGATTCTCAGGAGATGGAGGTGCCTCATGGCTTGATAGTGTCTGGTGAGCAGTCCCACTATCGTCCGAAGTTGTCTTCTGTTTAGTAAAAGAAGCTTTCTTGTCAGTCCTGGTTTGGGTCCTCATATCAGGAGCTTGGCTTGCCTAAGCCCCTGTACGTTCTGCCAGATCTTAAAGTGTTGAGCTAGGCTCCACTCTTTGATCTTTATAATCCCTGAAGAGGGTGCAATTAGAATGAAAGGCTCTGGTCCAATTGGGTTCCCACTCAAGCCTTCCTTTGCCAGTTCATCCGCTATCTCATTTCCGGGTATCCCTTTGTGGCCAGGGACCCAGAAAAGTTCTACCTTGCTCTGTCTGCTGAGGGAATCGAGTGCTTCCCGGCACTCCAGCAGCAGTCTTGATTTGCACCATGGAGATATGAGACCTTTTAAATCTGCTTGACTGTCGGTGCATATGTGAATTGATCTGCCTCTTCGGCATAATTCCTTGGCAACATGGGCACAGGTCAGGAAAGCGTAGACCTCTGCCTGGAAGAGTGTAGCGTGCTCCCCCAAGGGGATTGAGAGCCTTCTTTCAGGTCGGTGGCAGAGAACCCCTGCTCCTGCTCTTCCTTCTTTCCTGGAGCTACACTTTTACTTAAGTAAACACAAAGAAAAACATACACTTTTTTATTCAGTAATTAGAAAATATTAACACAGCTGGAGGGTTAAGAGAATATCAAATCAATAACTCTCACATGCCGTATTATCTAGGACATTGCATACAAAATGAATTAATAGATGTTCATGGTGAAAAAAATAAAAAAATGCATTAACAACATTACATACTTTGAAATATTATTCAATAATTTGAGACTGTACCTACCCCACTAGGTATTAGCAATGAAGAAAAAAAACTGTTGTAATTAGGTTTGTTCATTTTTATGAAATGACCAAAGATATACAGAAATATGGGAAAATTTTCTCATATACAACAGGAAAAGTTTCTCGCTGAATTTTTATTAGATTATTTAAAATATATTGAAATTAAAGATATGGGAGGACAAGGATGTGACAATGGTTCGAATATGAAAGGCAAAAGTATAGGACTACAAAAACAAATTTTGGATATCAATTCTCAAGGATCTTACATTCCATGCACCTAGCACTCTTTCAATTTAGTCATTAATGATGCTATGTAGAGGTCCCTTGGAGCTCCTAATTTCTTTGGTATTGTGCAGGAAATATACGTATTTTTCTCAGCTTTGACAAATTGCTGGCAAGTATTTCAAAATGAATGGCCATCTTTCAGATATAAGATGGGAAAGGATTGATACTAGTAAAGCCATCAGATTTATTTCAGAAAAAGTTTATGATGCATTATATTTTATATTTAATGATTCATCGAAAGACAGTGACAGTAGAAACAGGGAAAAATCATTATGCAAAAAAATCATTTCAATTAATTTGTCATGATTATTATGGTATAACATCTTATAAAATATTAATATTTAGGTAAAATCATGCAGAAATCTACTGTAAATCTATCAGAAACAGAAAAGATGTTAGCTGATCTTAGTGGGCAACCATCCAAAAAGGCATTTGAATTTCATTGAATGAAGCTAATGTCTTAGCTGAAGAGTTAGATAGGGATAATACTTTTCCAGCCGTTGACACAATAAGGCCAATAAAAAAGTAGAGATGAACAAATTCTATCACCTGAGATTCATTTTAGAATTTTATTTTTATATTCTTGATACAGCTATAAATGAAATAGACAAAATATTTGAAATTGAAACCATACACAATAAGTTTTTCAAATTAAAAAAAATTTAAGTTCTTTGAAATATTTAAGTAGAGACATGAAGTTGAAATAAACTTGCAACAGAAGTCAACAGATAAAATTACCAATGACAATGATAGTTGTCAAAAAAATCAATGACACTCTCTCAGATTCTATAATTTTTGCTCAGGTTTATTGAAAAATAACTCCACACAAATACAATCTCACTCAATCTTACTAGATCTTACTCAGCAATCAAAAGTTTAATTGCACATAGAAACGTTCAAAACAATCTCGAATCCACCGGAGAAATGAAAAAAAAAACGAAATGCGAAAAAGCACAAAAATAGAGAAATACTTAATTAATAAATGTTTCAACAGTTTCAACACTCCTCCTCATTTCAAGATTTTTTTTACAAACAATACAAATAAAAAACAAACTGATTACTACTCTTATGACAACCCCAACATGTCACAAAACCTTTGTGTTCAATCAGCTGACAATGACTTCGTTAATAAATCGGCCACATTTTTATCTGTGGAAACATACCTAAATTCAATAAATTTATCTCTCACAGGTTTCTGAAGAACATATGACCCAACAGCACCAGTGGTGCAGCAAGGGGGGGGTTTTGGGGGATAAACCCCCCCCCCCAGAGCTCAGAGAAATTTTTTTTATAAAAATATTTTAATGTGGCAAATTTTCCGGCAAAGGATTAATAAAATATCCCTCAGAAACCCGTAAAACTCACCGTTTTGAACCATTTATCTTCAAATTTTTCTGGGGGAGGGCCCCCGCTCTTCCCGCTTACCCTGGCAGGTATTCCATACCCCCAGACCACCCAGTATTAGTTGCGCCTAAAACCCCCCCTAGCCTTAATTCCTAGCTGCGCCCCTGAACAGCACAATGTCTAGTCCTATCAGACAAACTTTCTCCCTTTGAGATTTCTATAGCACCTTGACTGTCAGCAAATATTACACAGGGGTTAGAAAGATAATGGCTTTGGTCAATATCTGAAAGAAAAACATTCAGTCATTTTATCTCACTTAACACGTCTAACATTGCTAAGACTTCAGACTCATTATTGTTTAATGAAAGTCTCCTTTGAGTAACACTTTTCCATATGACAGCAGCTCCTGCAATAATATAATAACATACTCGGTAACAGATTTTCCATCACTCTTATTCTTAGCCCAACTGGCATCCATGTACACTTTAATTGATTTGTCACCATTGAAGTTGCACAAAGACAAGTCCTTATTTTGTTTTAAGTACTTTAAAAGATGCTTCACTTCTTTCCAGTCACATAAGTTACGTCTCTCATATCTCTGACTGGGTTTGCATACAGACAAAATAATGTCAGGGCGAGTAACATTGGCAATGTTACGTAAGCTGCCTACAGCACTTCTATAACACATAATATCACAAGGTTGGGTGTTACATATTTTTAGCTCACTTGAGTCTTTGGTCGGGACAGGTAAAGGGGGTCTCAGTCCCTTGTAGTCAGACATGCCGTATTCTGATAACACATTTTCAATATAACTTGTTTGATTCATTTTCACATTCCCTTGACAGTCTTTGAAAAATCTTACAGACAAAAAATTGGATGGAAAACCAAGATCCCTTATTTCTAATTTTATCGACAGCTTCTTATTAAAGGATCCCACTAAATCCGTTTGACACCAGATTTCTAAATTATTTACATATACAGTCACAAACAATTTCTTATCTGGATAAACATAGAGGCACTGATCACCAATAGATCCGTACAGTTTCAAATAAGTTAATATTTTGTGCAAGTGATCTTTCCAATCTCATCCCGCTTGCTTTAAACCATATAGGTATGCTCTTGTTAAGTTTACATAAATGCTTAGGATACTTCTCACTAACAAACCCTTCAGGCTGTTTAATAAACAAGTCCTGCTTAATTTCACTGCTAAGGTAGGCTGACTTAATGTTCACGTGATGACAGTTCCAATTATTAATGATGGCTTGTGCTGTCATCAAATGACTTTTCTTTTCACAATTGGACTAAACTAGACTGGAGGCTCACCTGCCATCGTCCCAGAACAATTGTAACCACTTCAGATATCTTTTCGCTACGTCTCTTATGAGAAAATAGGGGAAACCTTTTATATAAGTGCACCAAGCCCTATGGCGCGGGGCATGTCTCTGGTACATAGTCTTCTAAGCACAGATATCACGTAGTGCAGCCGTGTCAATGAAGCTGGTGTTAATGTGAGAGTCATCTTTACTGTGCATACCTGGACTGCTAAATATTTCAAGTTAGTTACAGGTTTCAAAATACACTTCTTATAATTAAAGCAAATACACAAATCTTGGGTCAGAAAATCACATACATTATTCACTTGCTCAGCTGCGTCTGAGTTTAATACAAGTAACCAATCATCTAAATAAACTAACATAATAATACCAAACTTCTGGAAAACAAGAGCTGCCACTTCACGTGCAAATCGCTGCAAAATCACCAGGGCCAATGAGTGTCCTATCGGCAATCTATTCCACACATAGTACTCCTTATTTATAAACACTCCATAAAATTTCCTATGCACTTTATTTATCGATATTTACCAGAAGGCATCCTTAAGGTCTATTTTTACTAACAGGGAACCTTTGGGAATAGTTTTCAAACAGAACTATCTTCAGAAGTGTGCAAACACCGCCGGAATGCGGAGTCTGGCACTTCTCTCCACCGAAATGACGGAAACCTCTGTGCAGCGCAAGGAAGGGAAGGTGTTGACCAGGCCACAGTAGAACACTTTCTGTGAAGTGTTCCTGGGAAGGTCCGTGTTGAACACCTAGGTGTCATTACAGAGGAAACGGGGGTCGGGTGCGGGTTGGGAGGTCTGCGCAGTGGTCAAGGAGGAGGCTGAAGACTGGACGAGGTTGGTTGCGGGGGTGCTTGGGTTGGATGGTGGAGAGGGTGAAGGTATGGAGGAGGGGGAAGGTTTGGAGGTGGAAGATAGCTGGGCTGTCGTTTCTGGTTTCTTCGCTGGCGTGGTGGTGGACTTGGCGGCCGGTGACTCCGGGATGGTGGTGAGGACTCTTGTGACTTTGGACTTTGCCTTCCTACCAATGGTCATCCAGCTGACCCCTGCATAGTCGTCCGGAGACTGACTACGCGAGGACCGCCGTCTTACCGTGGTCATCTCCTTTCCTCTTTGTCTCGTCCTCTGCTCAAGTGTTTCGTCTCTGCCTGTTCACAAGTCAAGTCCAAAGGTGTTTGTTTTCCCATACTGCTAGTGTACATGAATATTTACGGCATGTGTCATTGTGTTTTATAAAGGTTGTCACCCCAAGGTGACTTTTGCTCAACTCTTTGTCTGAAGCATCTGCTTCGTGTCATCCTTTATTTAAAAACCTTCTTCGTTTAGGAGCATCCGCTCCAAGTCGTTTTTTTTTCAATTTTTTTTCATCAATAAGTTATTTAAAAGCTGCAATAAAAATTTAATAATTTAAAACATTACCAGGAGTTTTGTAGTGATTCCTGGTTACGTTTTCGTATGAAAGTAATTTTATAAAAAGCGGATTGTCTCTGACATCTAACTGTTCGTAATAATTTATTGCGAGAGCCTTTATCTTTTCCATGATTGGTACCTGTTATTTGGTACAATTTGTTTTTCCCCTCTCTTTTCCTGATCTTGAAAACTGATCTTATTATTCTTCTCTCTTGAGTTTCTAATAATTTTATTTGTGCTTTGTTTAGGATACCCCCCCCAAGCAGGTGCCGCATATATAATTACAGGTTGAATGTAGCTCTGGTATAGTTGTTTTTTAATGGTTGGGGTGGTTGCTTTCGACCTGAGAATAGAGCTTAACTTGGCCCTCATGCCCGCACTTTTACCTATCACCTTGTCTAGGTGGCTACTCATTAGCTATCACTTTCTTGTCTATTTTCACTCCAAGGTATTCAACCTCCTTGGCCCAATCTAATCCTTGCTGACAAATTTTAATGGTGTTCATTGGTCTGACTTCTTTCCTTGGTGGGTGAAAGACTATTTCTTTGGTTTTGCTAATATTTACCTGTAGCCGCCACTTCCTGTACCATTTAATGATATCGTCAAAAGCTTCCTGGACATACTCAGTGGCAAGGTCCACCCTTTTGCAGTGAGAAATAATTGCAGTGTCGTCAGCATATAGTGCCACTGATGTATGCCAGTTTTCGCTGTTAATCGGGAAGTCCGCCGTGTAAATGTTGAAAAGTAGCAGCCCCAGAACCGATCCCTGAGGTACTCCTGCTTTAATTATCTTTTTGTCATGGGTTGGTTTCTCCATCTTACGCTAAAGCTTCTCCCACTCAGGTAAGATTGAGTCCATTCTCTAATCCAGAGGGGAAATTCCCATTCTTTCATCTTATAAAGCAGGCCCTCGTGCCACACTTTGTCAAAGGCCTTAGATATATCGATGAAAACTCCTACCGCGACCTCACCTCTGTTAAATCCATTGGTTATCTCATGTATCAGTCTATGCACCTGCTATTCTGTAGATAAATCCTTTTGAAAGCCAAACTGCTCAATTGGAATTACTGTCTTGGCGTATTTGTGTATATAAGGTGCTATCACCCTTTCTAGCAGCTTCCCAAAATTTGATAATAGAGAGATTGGTCTCTAGTCTCCCTCTTTTAAATTTAATCCTCCTTTTTTTGGGATGTATGTGACTACGGCATGTTTCCACACCTGTGGGTAGTGCCCCAGTCTAATCGAGGTGTTTGCAATATTTACAATGTACTCCTCTGCTGCCGGTGGTAATCTGATAATGACATCGTTAGGAAGCTTGTCTTGTCCGACCGCTTTTTCAAAATTTCCCTAAGTTCCCTTCTGCTAATTGTTGGGTGGTTCTCTTCGTACAATCCAAAACCATTCCCTTGGTCATCATACATTATTTCGGGAGTGGTTAGGCTTTTCGATAATGGGCTAAAGATGTTCTCTAAAACCGTGGCCATATACTCAGCTTTATCTTTTGGATCTATTAGTTTTTCTTCTCCAGTATCAATTACTGGATCTCCTCTTGGTATTTGTCTTAAACTCCTGGCTACTTTCCACAAGACATCCCTGTTTTCTCCCAGGCTATCCATTTTATCCCAAGCTTTTCTTCTCAGGTTTTTGATCTCATGTTTTATTTCTTTATTTAGAGCCTTGACTTTATTCTTTATATATTGTGTACCCACGGTAGTGTACCTCCTCCACCAATAATTTCTCCTTTTTGTTTTTTCTTTGACTTCGGGAGTGAGTTTTAAGGTCTCCTGTGGTCTCTTATTTCTCTTGGGTATTGCCCCTTCCATGGCTTTGAGAATGGCATTACCTAGAGTCAATGCCTTTCTATCTAGGTCATGTTTAAATTTTGGATCAATGGGATCCAAGTTCTCTTCTATTATTTGTTCAAACTTCTCCCAATCGGCCAACCCATAGCAATATCTTTGTGTGGGAGCGAGCGCTGGTAAGGGCCATGATCCTATTGAAATTATAACCGGATAGTTGGTCACTTGCCAATTCGTTATGCTCACGTGCCTTCAGCGGTCTTTTAATTTTATGTGCAAGAGCGAAGTCTATAACACTCCTTCCGAATGCTCTAGTTGGGAGCGATTACTTTTACTCTATTTTCATTGCTCCACCTAGACAACCTTCTCCCGTTTTCATTTCCTGTTGGACAGTTCCATGACAAGTCTTTACTGTTGAAATCTCCTCCTATCAGTGTCGGTGTATTGAATTGGAGCAAGAGATCGAAGTCTTCTACTTCGAATTTCTTCTTTGGGCTTAGATAACAGGAATAAATGTTCAATTTCCTAGATCAGTATTTATTTCAATACCCACTGCTTCCAAATTTATGTGATTATTAACAAGGAGCTTTGTTTGTGGCTAAGTGCTCTTGCACTAAGATCGCGACTCCCCTGCTAACTCGTGTTGCTCCCTCTATTTCGTTATCCCTTCGATAAACAGTATAGCCAGTTATCGTCCAAATTACCTGTGGTTTTAAAAACGTCTCCTACACGAGACATACATTGACTTTGATTTTACAGAGAAACTCCACTAATCCAGCACTCTTTTGTTTAGGATTCCTCCATTTGCATTCCAGAGTGCTAATACAAGTCCTTATTTCATTACAAGTGTACTACCCATAATTTGTCAATTTACTTAAGATTCCTGTCATCTTTTCCATCATTTGTTGGAAGAGAGCAATTTGCTGTTGCATAATGGTATCGAACGGCATTAATGTTTGTAGTAAGGTTTTAATTTCATTTTTCTCTTCGTTTCCCACTGGAGGTACTTAAGCCGTTGTCATTTGTGTGATGGTTCTTGCTACAGGTGGCGGCATCTGGTTTATAGGCACTTGTGCCGTTTCTATAGAGGCTTCTGGATTGTTGGTTTTTGGCACTTATTGTGCGTCTTTATGGGCTATCGGAATATTTTCCATTTGTCTTACTTGCCGCGCCTGCTGTGTGTCATTATTAGTTGTCGGCATATTTCCGGTCCGTATTTCCTGCCACACGCTCACTCCAGGGAAATTCGTTTTGAAAACGGGGGTCTTGCATGGTTCTCCCGGCTTCCTTCCCATTTTCCTTATCTTCATTCTCTGGATATTTCTTCGTTTTGTGCATTTTTTCTAGCTCCTCTTTATAGATCTGGCATTCTTTAGAGTAAGTTGGATGGTCTCCTCCACAGTTGCAGCACAACGTTATCCCCTCCCTAGGGCACTCTCTTCCTTCATTTGGTCCAGAGCAGGGATAGCACCTTGGAGCTGCTTTGCAATATCTCACATTGTGTCCGAATCGGTTACACTTATAACACCTCTGTGCTGAATTGTGCTCATATGGTTTTATCTTTACAGGGTGACAACACACATGTTTTATATGCTATAGTATTTTGACGTCAAATCCATTCTTTTTTACAGTGAAAACATAAACATCCTTCTATGTCCTGCCTAGCGTCCTTAGAGCGACGCAGGGAATATCAAGGTGGATGAGGTCGTCCATAATATAATCTGTATCAATACCCTTGTCTAATCCGTACATAATGTATTTTCTTATGCCGTCCCATTTCGGTGTATGGGTCTGAGCTTTGTGCTCCTCCTGAAATTTCGAAACTTTCTGGTAGTCCCCCATGTTTTTTAACTGCAGCCGATTTCCCTCTTTAGTTTTCTTTAGGATGAATGACTTGTCCTTCACCATGTTTTTGAGTTTCTTGATCATCTCTGTCATGTTTACAATATTGTAAATTACAATCGGAGGCGGCTTTTTGTCCTCCAGATTTTTTTGGGCGTTTCTTTCGATTGTACTTTCTCCTTCCTTCCTGAGGGCTGAGAACCTGTTTCTAGTGGGGAACACAGGTGAACTCTGTTCTCCTCCTCTTTCTTTTATTCGTTTCCTCCAATGTCTCGAAAAGCATACACTCTTCCTCATCTATTTCCTCCCCTTCAACAACTATATGTTCTGGGGATCCTATAATGACATTTACCGCAGCTTGCGTGATATTTCCGTTATCTTGTATGGCAGTCACCGTAACCTGGGCATCCTGCCGGGCAGTTTTTGACGATCCAGCATTGTCATCAGCGGAAATTTCTCCCACCAAAATTCCTTGTCCTATTTCCTTGGTCGTTTTGCCACGGATGCCTTCGTCATTGTTCTTACTTACACGTTTCGTCATTTTCTTCTTTGTCAGCCTCACATTGCTAACTGCGTCATTGTCATCTTTAAGATAAAATCTGCTGTTCTAGGACCGATCCAGTTTCCTGTCCTTCCTCTTTTTCAATTAACTGTGATAAGTCATCATACGTGTTCTGTCTAGGTAAACAATTTCTGTTTTCAGCGGTCATTTCCCTGACTTTGGGAGGCGTCTTATCTATTTCTAAAGCAAGGCTCTTTACAGGGGCCGAGTCACCATTTGTCGTCTTCCTGCCAGTCACTATGCCTAGTGATTCGAACTTACTACAATACCCTTTGAAAAAAGGATTGAATTGATCTGTGGAGGTAAAGGTGTTCGTCCCTCCCTGCTTTTGCTTTTCACTGGGAAGTGAAACATGTCAAGGAGTCTCCGACTTCTAGCTATGGGATGGGGAAGTGGTAAAGCTCAGTGAGCAACCCTTGACGGTCCGTTTTGCTTGACAAAATATTATACTTCGGCACTGAGGGCACCAAATTCCGTCGATCCGGCCGCCGCAGTGGACGCGGGCACAACTTCCCCGGGTTGCTCCCTATCCTACCCACTATTCCCTAGCGAGGGGACCCTTCCGGTTCCACTGGGAGTTCAAGGAGGTTCACTCCGAAGTGAATATTTACATAGTAATGTATCGTTTATTTATGCATATATACAGCAAGGATCCTGATATAGGAACAATTCCCTCTTCAGGGTTTGTCAAATTTGTTAGTATTAATTTGTTGGTGAGCTTATAGCAGCTTTTGGTTTTCTGTAACTCTTTTCCTCCGGAATTGCAGTATGGTCCGGCATTCGCCTGAGACGTGAGGGAAACCGGAACAAAAACCCCACGCAGACCACTGTGTAGTTTATGTTGTTGCACCCGCAGTGGTGTGTTCCGCTGTTATCCAGGTGTCTTTGGTTGCTGGTTGTATCCGGTCCTTCGTGCTTTTTCTGTAATGTGGATTTTGGTGTTAATAAACAGTATATACAGCAAGGCTTTATATTTATATCCGTAATAGTGGCCAGAGAGGCTGAGTATTTGCAGTTTATTATTAGTCATGTGAGTTTTAATGAATTTGGTATACAGTATTTACATGCTCGTTGTCAGTTATTAAATATTTACATTGTTTATCGTGATTTATCTCTGGGCTATGAATTTATGCATGTCGACGGAAGAGCTTTAGGGGGAACAAGAACTGGGGTGCCTGAGGGGCGCCAGTGGGACCTTTTTAAGTAATGACAATTTTAATGAAGACTGCCATAAGGGCAGTGGTATGTGACTGAAGCTTCATAAAGCAGGATAAAATAGAATGACTATGATGCTTTGAGGTTTAAAAGAATAGGAAATGAAGCTCATCCGTCTATTTTCTCCACGGCCGCCAACTGCTGTGTCCAGGAGTACACCGACTGGACGGAGTACCTAAGGACGCAACGGGCCGCTTCGTCCAAGATCTCCGCCACCGAAATCCTGTCCTTGGGGTGGAGGTTGGCGAGGAGAAGACTCAAGAGACGAATAAGGTCTCATTTGGTGACCCTCTCCTCGACTTCTGGACCTGCGGGAGGGACAAGATGGCAAGGCGTTAGTCGCACTGAGTCGGCCAGCCCTACCGGCTCCTTCGGGCACTGAGGGCACCTCCAGTCACCGGCATTGTGTCCGCCACCACAGTTGGTGCACGTCCGCCGCGCAAGCTGGGGAGGGATGGCTCGCACCGCATCTTGAGCAGCGAACGTCTCGTCTGCAACTATGTGCTGGGTGATCATCGTAAGGGTCTTTCGGCTCCTTACTCTGGTGCTGGTGGTCACTCATCCTCTTCGTAGTGCTGCTTCTTCTGCTGGTTCACAAGTCAAGTCAAAAGGTGTTTATTTTCCAATGCTGCTAGTGTATTCATGTACAAGTGTCCCGGGGTCCAGGCGTGCTCAGATATGGCAAACAGCTGAAATTGTCTATTTTTTGTGGCTCTTCGGTGCTCCTGTATCCGTACATTTAGTGAACGGCAAGTCTCGCCGATGTATGATTTCCCGCAGGAACAAGGCACCTGGTAGACTCCTTCGGGTAGGTCTTGGTGGATTATGTCCTAGGCCGAGGGTAGTATGTCACCGATTTTTGTGGCACAGTTTAACCTTGTGGTGACGCCGTGCTTCTTCAATGCTCTGGCAATCCTTTCTATGGTTCCTGCGATGTAAGGGATGATAGCCCATGCTTTCTTGTCTTCATTGTCACTGGTGTTTGGTTTCGGCTCTTCCAGCTCCGAGGCCCTTTTCAGGGCCAAATCCTGGTAACCTCAGTGCTGCCATAAGATGCTTCTTCTCCTCTGCTAGCGACTCCGCGTCCGAAATGAGGTGGGCCCGGTGAAACACTGTCTTCATTAACGACGCCTTTTGTATCGGATGGTGGTGCGAGGCATTGTCAAGATATCGGTCCGTGTGCGTCGTCTTTCGGTGCACGGAGTGTCCAAGGCTGCCATCGCTCCTTTTCTTAATCAAGACATCCAGGAATGGTAGCTGGTTGTCCTTCTCCATCTCCATGGTAAACTGTACCACCTTGTGCTGAGAGTTCAGATGAATAAGGAATTACCGGAGTTCTTCCTTGCCATGGGGCCAGATGACGAACGTGTCGTCCACATAACGAAGCCAAAGAGATGGCTTTTTGTCACACAGGTATCAAGGGCCTTTTTCTCAACCCGCTCCATGTACAGGTTCGTAATCACTGGCGACAATGGTGAGCCCATGGCCTCTGTTCATAGTAATTACCATTCCAGAGAAAATATGAATTTCGGAGGCAGTATGGGAATGATGGGAAATTTTCGGGTAATCCAACTGCAGTGAGCAACAACTCTTTGACGATTTTCACTGAGTCTTTGATCGGGACATTGGTGAACAGGGAGATGACATCAAAGCTTACTAAGAGGTCGTTTTAGCTGATGGTAGTACTATTTAAGATATCTACGAAAAGGGCGGAGTTCTTAACGAAGGACCGAGTCTTTCCCACATACTGTTGAAGCGATTGCGACAGGTATTTCGATAAATGTTAAGTAGGGGTACCGATTTGACTCACTATTGGTCGCAGAGGAACTCCTTCCTTGTGAATCTTCGGCAGGCCGTATAATCTCGGTGGTTTGGCGGCAGAGGGAAGAAGACTGCGTTGCTTCTCTTGAGGAATGGAAGACCTCTTGATGAGCTCCTTAACTCGCCGTTCGATATTGGTAGTGGGGTCCGATTTCAACTTTTGATATGCTGAGTCTTCCAAGAGTTGGGTGATTTTCTCGTTATAGTCCTCCCTAGTCATCAGGATCGTAGCGTTGCCTTTGTCGGCGTGTAGTATTATGAGGATGTTCTCATCTCTCCGGAGTTTCGTCAGAGCCCTCCTTTCAGCGGCTGACAAGTTCCAATTTGGTGTTTTGGCCGTTCTAAGGGTGCGGGAGACGCCCTCTCTAATCTCGGCAGCGTCTTCTATTGGGAGCTTTCTAATGGCTGACTCAACCTCCGAGATGATTCTCTCCGTAGGTACACTCCTTGGAGCTATTGCGAAGTTCTGTCCTTTGGACAGCACTGAAGTGGTGTGGCATCGTCCAATTGTCTGTCAGTCAGGTTAACCACAGAACGGTTCCGTACAATTTGCTCTCATAAGTGTTGCCCGGCTGTGTAACTTGTCAAACTTCTTTTCTTGCGTCCTCCGGGCAGTAGATTCAGCATTTTTCGATGATAAGTGTAGTCCTCTTGCGATGATAAGTGTATCTTCTCTATTTTGTCCCAATCGGCAGCATTCAGTATGCCGCTCAAACGCAGGTCGATATGGTACAGTTCCTCCGAACAATAGTGAAGAGAAAGGCGAGTGTGATGTACGCGTTCTCTCAGTAGAGCCTTAATAGCCCGGTGGAGGATTCTCTTGACAGAACTCGTTTTCAGGAGGTGTTTAACTTCCACACATACAGGAATAGTTTCTGTGTCCCGGCAGCGTAGAAGGAAGGCTAAGGAAGACAGGAGTCTCCCTTTCTTACCCCTCAGCTTCTCAAATCTTCTAATCAGCCTGTCCATCTCCTCCCCATAGAGACGAATGATGTAAGAACGAAGATTTTCGCGGTGGTCTACGATGAACTTCTTCATTTTTCCGGGTTCTACCGCGTTGGTTGCTGTGGTGATGACAACAGTTTCGCTGCAGCGAAAGACCTGACGCTAAAAGCGACCTGAAGACGCTGGCACTACTGCCAGCGTCCTCAGGTCGAAGATGCCGGTTCACAATTTTGGTCCTCATTATATGGAGCTTCTTTCCCGCCAATTCTTGCTGCTCAACTGTAATACGGTTTGATGACGTCATTTCATTTTCCTCAATGAATGAGACGGATATGATTTCGTTCTTCTCTTTGGTCAACCTCACCGACTCCCATTTTTGTTGACAATGGAGAGATATGGACGTTAGTATTTCAATTGTCCGCCGTAGTTTTTGCCGATCCCCACAATTTAGTGAAAAATAAAGTTGCTACGTCCGCCTGCGCCATACGAGGAGGAGGCGTCATCAATCTCATCCTAAGCGCACATACGGCAACACGGTCACTATACCGGAACTACAAGGAGAGTGGATGTTTTGGCGTTTCTGGAAAACTTCTACAGCGAAGCCGCCGCTAATGTGCTAATGCTTTTGCTCAAGGAGTCTATATTAATTATTAATATTATAATGTACTATTCATGCTTTTGCTAATGCTACGTCATGTGTAGCGAGGTTACTGTGGCGGCCCCAAGACCAACAAAACATGATGAAATTCACTTGATGAACATGATGATGAGCATGACTTACTGAAAATGAAAACACTGGAGCAGTGATTGAACACAGTGGCATAGCACATACATACATAACATAGTGGCAATTCTAGGGGGCTTGTTCTCTAACTCGAAGCATCGGAGCTTTCCGGCGAAAAGATGCTTCAATAAGCTACTTGCTCCCATCGGTATTCTCTATCATGGAAGCTACCGGAGAAAGAGCAGGCAGAAGCTACCGGTAGCATATTAGGCTCCCACCCATATTCTGTAAATGTCACGGAGCTACTTCCGTAGCCCCAATAAGCTCCCACGGTAGCCTCACGAAGCGCGGCCTCCGAATACCCTGCTTAAATATTGGTCATTTTATAACGCTTATCTATCTATAATTATCCAACGCACCGGTATGTTTCCTACATTTATTTAATGCGCATTCCTTGCACTTTCACTGGGTTACTTTGTCATTTTCGCCATTAACGGGATTTTTCACAAAAAAGATATTAACTGGAGTGACGGAAAGCCATATTTACCTTCGGTGAGTAATGTGATTCCAGCCCATAATGGGATACTTAGTGGGCCGTGGTAACGTGTATCACCTTCGCATTTCTTTTGAAAGCTTCATCTTCGTATATTATTTAAATTATTTGAAGCAACGATTAATTGACGAAATCAAATAGCACGAATCATATTGAACCATATCATCGACATAAACCCTAATTCCCGAATATATTTACGAACAATCTTATTTCAATTGATCAAAACAGCCAAGATGGACGTCGTGCGTTCGTATTCACGAGATTATGTGAGCAAAAATAAAACATTTTAGAAATTTGCTCGCATCATTTTTAATGCGTGGAATTTTGCGCTAAACACGACGCACGTAAATCTTTACCGTCTAAAACGGCCTTAAAACATGTTTCACCAGTTTTATCCACGGAAAAACATTGAGACGAGCTTTCCCATTGGTTCTAAGAATGACGTCACCAGAAATGAAGTTTCCGCGGATTTGGTTTATAAAGATTCTCATACCCGCCTTTCGCCAAACCTCTCTCCACTTCCTATTACGTTCTTGAGAAAGCTCCCACGAGTTAGAGAATACGGTTGGAAGTCTGGTAGCCTATTCGAAGCTACGGCATCGGTAGCTTCGAGATAGAGAATAGCCCCCTAGGGTGGGGGGCGGGAGGCAGCGGCGGCCCGCACCGGGTGCCACCCAATGGGGAACATGCGTGGAATTTGTTTCTCCCGTTACTGTAGCCCACAATGTTGAGAATTTTCTCACGAATCCGAATATGTAAGCCAAAGCTGTCTCCGTCAATTACAAATGCTGTAAAATGCTAATTAAAAGTTAGCAAAAATCGACGAAAGTCACGTGACTCGAAACGCTTTCTCATTGGCTTGACGTCACCGAACGGACCTGAAGTCCTCGCAGCTGCAGAGATAGGCGCCTTGTTGAAGTTATCGGAGCAAATTCGCTATTAAAATTATTCTGGTAATTTCTCGATAGAAGAAATGACTGAAGTGGGATTCAAGAAGGCACAGTCGGATAATTTACCGATGATTGACTCACTTACGGTGACCGCCTTCCTGAAAAACAGCGATTGTTTCGTCGCTGCCGAGATGCGTGACTGCGGTAAATTATCATCTGCCCATAATTTTATTAATACCTAACTTTTCATGCGACACATTATGCGGTTCTCTTATATCAGTTGCTTTGTTGTTAAAATACAACTATGGAAAAAATAAACTGATGTACAAACAGCTTTTAAGTATGATTAATGTCTAAATAATTCTAAATTATCGCAACGGCTTCAGTCGCCAAAAATACGAGTCGGCATGTTAAGTTTTGCATTAACATGTAGCAAACTCAATGTGTCTCATATTCTGAATCTATTGATTTTCAAATTTTCTTATTACCGAAACTTAACCCATGCAGTCGTAATCTTTCCCCCTCTATTGAATAGATATAAATCTTTATTCATATTACCTACATTTTTATTGAAGACTATATTAGGGAAGTCCATGGCAAAGCAGTATATTTGCTGTATTGTAGATTTCGGCTTTCAGTATGTAGTTATTAAAGTATGAAACGTATTTCCAATGTTACGAATTCTTCTAGTAGCTGTTGAAATGGCGTAAATTTTGATGTCTTTTTCGTTTTGCTACCCCGAAGAGTTACCTCGCAATCCACCAAGTTCGGATTTTTCGTCCGCTGGGACGCGCAAGCCTGCGGTTAGTCGTCAATTACTCCTAAACGGTTAGTATCTGTCCTTTTTTGACTACTTCATTGTGTAGTCATTAAAATTTCCTAAATATTTATACCTTTCGCTTCTTCATAGACCTCACGATAACCATTAAACAATCATCTGAAATAGAAAATTATGATAGGCAGATACAAGAAATGCATAATATAACGCAAATTTTCCACCCTTTCTCCCAAGTATCCGTTGGCCTAGGGGTAAGGTAGTGGGTTGTGGAGATGTAGTTTGGAAGTTCGAATCCGGTACTTGGAAATTTTAGGTTTACTATCGCAATACCTTTTAAAACTTTTTTTGCTTTATTTTTCTCCCTAAATTTTCATTAATGACGGCGAATGCCCAACTCTGAAGACCCTGTTTCTCGGCGAAACCTTCTAAACTAACATTCTCACCTCCAATCTGTTGACGGCGTTTTATAGATCTCAACGAGGCCTACAACCTTACGTATACCCTTACTCTCTATCAATTATAGTTCGCAAACTAATGGTAATAACGTGTAACAGACAAATCATGAACTAATAGTGAGATATAATAGGTATTTCATGAGTTATCTAACGATTTTCAAAGCCATAAATGTCACTGCTCGCATATAAATAACGTTCAAAGCTTGGAAATTTACTTTCCCTGTGACTTTAGAGACGTAAGTTGTATTAAATATATTAAGGTAGGCTTACATTCAGCTTACATACTTCCCTTTTCAATTCATATAAGGTTTATTCCCTTTCATTCTAATTATGGATATATATGGATGAATTGAAAAAGGGAAGTATGCAAGGTCCATGTAAACGTACCTTAGGCGGTAGAATACTTAAATAATAATAATTTTGTTGAAATCACGTCATAACTTTCCGTTCATAAATAATATTTTGCCTTTTATGTGATAGTTTTTCACTTTCTAATTTATATTACGTGGCAATAACATAATTTGGCTCAATTATAACATTTTTTACCTCACAAAAATAAGGTTTGCAATACGTGGGACCGGCACTTACGTTGAAATGATCCTCGCAGCAATAAGCCGTCGAAAATTTAGAGAGAGAATTTCCGTCTCTTCTGCAGGCTATCAACCATTTTCTCCTCTTCTTCGAGTCTTTCGGGACGTAAATAAAAACCTTTTCCGGCGTGGAAGTTGAGGTATTTGAGCAACAAGGCGCGATGCAGGGTTTATATAACTTTCCCGGTTTTTTCTCGTTTAGATATATTCTGCTCAAATGAAATGATCAAGTAAGATTAGTGAATATCAGTAAATATGAAATAAATGCAATCATTTACGCCAAATGCTTGCTCCATCAATAACATCCGCCTACTTTCTCGTCAGAAGGTAAATAATCTCTAGCGATACCGTTCCGTGACGTCACGCGTCCATTCCCCGATGACGTAGTGTTTTCAAGCTGGCGAGAAAGAATTATTTTTAAAGACTGATATCTCAGTCTTTGCCGCTTGCCATCTGTGAAATTTTCGCTACATCCATTTTAGATAGTTTCCTTCGGATATAAGTGGTTATAAAAAATTGTGCATGTTCCCCATTGGAGGGTGACACCCAACCGGGAAATAAAAAAAACTTACAAAAATTCCGGGAGGTAGAATATTGCCTAGAATATAATAGTGGAAGCATCTTTTATCTAGATTATTAGATATCATTTTGTTTCCGGCTAAACAAAATCTAGCAGTTCGTGGACATGAGGAGGGCCAAGACTTCAAATAAATGGAGTTTATTAGACCTAGTCAAACTACTGTCAAAGTATGATGTAGTGTTGAAAGAACACATCTTGAATTTGGAGAATAGTAAATCACCAATAATATCATATTTGTCCCCAGTTATACAAAATGAATTCATAAAGGCTTTAGCGAAGCACGTTAAATTATGTTAAGCTTGTGAACGAAATTAAATCAGCTAGCTAAAAAAATCAGCTACTAGTTAATATTTTGGAAATAGGTTTGATAGCACACCTGACATTTCACATGTTGATCAAATGTCTGAAGTGATTCGTTATGTGAACATTGATAATAGAAAAGTGGAAGTCAAAGAAGTATTCCTTCGATTATATTCTTTACATGGAAGAAATGCCGCCGATTTAAGCGAAGAAATTCTTAAGAAGCTGGAAAATTACGGTTTAGATATTATGATGTGTCGTTCCCAAGGCTATGATAATGCAGCTGTTATGAGCAGCATTCATGGAGGAGTGCAAGCTATTATTAAAGCAAAAAAACTACAGAGCAATTTTTGTTGGATGTATAGACCATTCAATTAATTTACGTGGCTAACATTCATTTGCACAAAATGTATCTTGTGTAACATTTTTCGGAACAGAAGAGACAATTTTTAAATTGTTTTCCTCTTCCACTAGCCGCTGGGAAGTGCTTCTTAAACACAGCAAAGGGACTGCTAAAAGACTCTCAACAACCCGTTGGAATGCTCATCATGCTGCAGTAAAAGTATTGGCAGAACCTTTTGATGAGGTTGTGGCTGCAATTGAGAAATTACGTGATCAACAAGAACATTTAGACACCAGAAGTGCTGCACAGAATCTTGTGCCTGCTGTCTGTGACTTCACATTTCTTTGCTATCGTTTCTTTTGAAATGATGTACTAACAAGGAGACATCACGAGATAAATGATCGGGTTAAGGGATTGTAAATTTTTATCCAGAATCGATTTTTGGTTAATCGACTTTCGATTTTGGTTTTAAAAATCGATTTTCTAAAAATTCGATTTTTTTTCAAAATAATCGAAAAATCGAAATCGATATTTTAAAATAGTAAAGTATTTGTCTGCTGAAATACGGATGTGCTGTTGTAACAAAAAGCAAAATATGGGTTAGTGGAAGCACTAGGGATAAGAACTGAATACGGTTAAATTTATTAATACAATATATTATTTTAAAGATATTAATAGGGTATGCAGGGAAGTAATAATCCATACCAGATAATTACATATAGTTTAGTAGCAATAAGAATTGTACCTATATTGAAAAATGGGCATACCTACCAGAAAATGAAAAACTGAATTTTATTTATTTCTTGTTTGCAAAGCCGTGGAACCAGTGTTCTTCAGGGATGGACCTTAAAAAAAAACTAACTTATTTATATGTTTTCTGGATAATCGATTTCGCACCCGAGTTGCATTTAATCCGGCGTGAGAAAATAGTCGCTCACACGGCAGGGTAGAGGCAACTATAGATAAAATCCTACTGGCTAGTTTGTATACGTGAGGATATTCTCCCTTAATCTTCTTCCAGGCTTGTAGTGGGTTAGGGTTGGACTTGCGGTCGACTGGAGGGCGGTTTACGAACTGGCGCAGCTCGATTGGCAAAATTCAAACGCTGTAGCAAGCTAAAAATCGAAAATCGATCGGATAGAATCGATTTTGATCGATTATTCAAAACAAAAAGTCGACTTCGATTAAATCGAAAATCGGAGTGTGATAATCGATTTTCGATTAAAATCGAAATCGATTTTCCAATCCCTAATCGGGTTCGAAACGAGGAAATTATTTTCTGAAACTTTAGAGAGAATGCGGGAAAAGGGCGTCACGGCTTTCTTCCACATGGGCCGGGGTTCGAGAGAAAAACGCTATTAAAGAATCTTCTTCCGTATAAATCCTTTAATGTTCATACATCTTTCAAGAGAGCCTTGAGAAAGACCCACGGCCCTTACGGCCTTGAGAAAGACCCACGACCAATCGAAGCCCATCCTATTCACGGAAGTACCTATCCTTGTATTTTCAAAATCTAAACATATTAGCCTTGTCAGCCAGCATGTGTAGCCTCTTTTCGACCAAACAAAAATCCTTAAATTAGCTTTGAAAGTCTTCCAAGGGGATCGATTGAAAATCCAGCAAATAGGCTGAAAATTTAAAAAATCGTTGCTACTGCCGTAAATGTATGGGAGTGTGCAATATACAGTAATTCCGTAAAATATTCGAAAGAAAAAATAAGCCGCAGCCTGGGATCAAACCGCAGCCACCAAGTGAGGATAACCGGCTCAGCGCCTCAACACACTGGACTACGACCTATGTTGAGCGATGCGTGCACTTGCAAAGGATTTATACGGAGGAAGATTCTTTAATAACGTTTTTCTCTCGAACCCCGGCCTATGTTGGAGAAAGCCGAGACACTTTTCCCGCATTATCTCTCTATGGTTTCAGGAAATAATTGCCTCGTTTGAATCCCGAACATAAGTCACGCGATGTCTCCTTGTAAGAGAAATAAGTTGTGCTCAGATTGCATTACAAAGTAAAGGCTTGAGTGTTGATCAATTAGATATAAGAATAGAGGTTCTTCGTCTTTACATTGACGAAAAACGAAATGATATTGTTGAAAAGGCAATAAATATTGCTGTGAAAAAATCAGAGGACTGCGATATTCCAATACAAAGACGAATTCATCGTAAAAAACGAATGGCCGGTGAGTTGGCCACCGATGCAGGAATCACACTAAGAGCTGAACTGTAAAAGGATATATTGGAATGTCTTGACCAGGGCCGGATTGAGACTTGATAAGGCCCTAAGCTATTTGAGATATGGGACCCTTTATAAGTCCAGATATTCTATGTCAGTGCCAAATATGATTATCGGATACCCAGAGGGTTAAACTGAAATACAATTAAGAAGTATATAGATAGTGAAATGATAAATATTTAACTTTAAATATTTTTATTTATAACTGTTGATACTTGTAATTTCAGTTGTGTTTACGCATGTTTGTTACTCTTTTGTTTAGCGTATATCGCTGCTCATATGTTGTTCCTTTGGTGCGCGCCAGAAATCTCAGTATGCTCTCTGGTTGGCAATGTGACTTTGTGCAAGTAACATGTAATGTCTGTACGATGTGAATATACTATTTAAAACGAAGTGTCAATCGATCTTAGTCGATGCCATAGTCCTTCATTAACACCTAACCAGTGTCTTCCAACGTGAACATACGTTAACGTCTATAATAATTATAATATATCACGAAAGGTTACTACAGGTTATGGGGCCAGAAGACTGGTTTATTAATAAGAAGTAAGTGAAGTGAGTGTTATTCACGAAGGAACGTACAAACTAATTAGTAACCATAATGTCGTCTAGTGATGCATCCAGTTTATCGTTTCACATTAAGCCGTTGTGCGGGCGTGATGGCTATCCAACTTGGAAATTTAAATTAAGAGCGTATTTGATAGATCAGAACTTGTGGCATGCTGTTGTAGGGTACCCACATGGCAATTAGACTGATACTGCTTCAAAACCAGAAAGGATGAGCGTGCTCTAGCTAAGATTTGTTTGTGCGTGGACGATGCCGCTATCACACATGTAAGAAGATGCGAAACAGCTGCAGAAGCCTGAAAAGCTCTAGCTGATACAAACGAAGATAAGGGTTTTGGTAGAAGACTCAATCTCCAGAAGACTCTGTACAGGTTATCCCTTGGTGATTTTAAGTCAATTAAAGAGTACCTTACTGCCGTAATTGATACCGCTCAAAAGCTATCAGACATTGGAAAAGAGATTCCTGATGAAGACTTAATCGCCATTCTGCTTGGAGGTCTTCCCTCATACTACGACCCCCTTGTGATGGCACTTGAGAATTCAGGAGTTAAAATTACGATAGAAATGGTAAAAACTAAACTGTTGAATGAAATGGTCAAGAATGACAGTGAAACGGAAACAGCTTTTGCGTCCAATGTGTCTAAAACCATTCCAAAGAAAAAGAAGTTCCCAAAGCGCAAGACTCAAGATAGTGTCGTCTGCTATGGCTGCAATCAACTCGGCCATAAAAGACCAGACCATGAATATACATATCCATGTATACCATCCATATCCATACATATATATATCAGGTCCATGAATGTATATATTCATGGACCAGACTGTCCAAACAAGGCACAGGCATAACGTTCAACCGACAAGCAGCTAAACAAGAAACAGTACACTTTATTCTCAGCTTTAGGTGCTGGAGGTTGTACTCAAAGCAATAAAAATGATTGGTTTGTAGACTCTGGAGCAACCGCTCACATGACTCCTCATAAAGATATTCTCTTTAATGTAAAGAGTAACTCTGGTTTGGAGATTGTATGTGCTGATAAACAAAAGTTGCAGAGTAATAGTACAGGCAATGTTATGATGTACCTACAAAAGTAATAAAAACAACAGTATTAGTAGTATTTCTGAAGTTGTTAATGTGCCTAATCTTGCTAAAAATCTTATATCTGTGTCAAAATGTGTGTCAAAAGGTTTTGTTGTTGTATTTAGGAAAGAAGGTGCTCAATTTTTTCATGATGATGATTGTAGTATTTCAGAGAATGTCCAAATGACTGCTCTTCCAAGTAATGGGTTATACAAGATAGAGTCACAGGTATCAGAAATGTCCCTGGCTGCTACAACTAAACCTTCTCAGCAAACTCTTTGGCATTGGAGATTAGTATATCTCTACCGCCATGGTATGAATCTACTAAGAAATAGATTGGCTGATGGAGTTGACTACGTCCCTGATGAAAATAGAACCGTATGTACTGCATGTCTTGAAGGGAAACAGAGTCGAGAACCTTTTGTTAAAATTAAAGGTAAAAGGGCCACTAAATGCCTACAGTTGGTTCATTCTGACTTATGTGGGCCATTCAATGACCCGTTGACTGCGGACCACGTCTATCGACGTGGTCTTGCACCTCCGTCAGCGGCGGAACACGTCTATCGACGTGCAGCGTCACGCTCATAAGAAATGGTACCTGGTGGGATGAATGTGTGTAGTACCCAGTTTTCCTTTATTCTACTTCTTCCGTAAAACCTTGGTTATATAAATACGGGATTGTTTCAGTGAGCGTCTCTTTTATTTCAAGTTATGTTTAAACAAACTTCGAGTAACTAAAATCCTTTTCCTGGGTTTTCGACTGATACTGGCGTTTTAATTGAAAAAATGAGTTTTATACAGTAATTTTTACTTGTTTAGTAAATGAGATATTATTTAATTTAAATAATTATTTGACGGTACCAAATAATTGTTTAAATATTTTATTACGTCGTGAATTGCGCGTATATTATAAATATGAACGAGTGCGCACCTAAAGATGCAGACATTTTTTTCTCTTACGTTTAACCAGAATGAGTATTTCTCCTTGCAATCATGGATGAGGTAAGTTTTAACGTTTTTGACAGATTCAAGAGGTTTCCTCAAGAGGTTTTACATTTGAATGAAGTTATATGATCTGGAATGCTACCGAATATAAAAAAATTGCACCCTATATTCCAAAGGACCTTCATTGTAACTAGAATATGGTTGCTTCTTTTTCAGATTAAGTAGAGGCACCTTGTTTTATGAGCGAAGCCTCTTTCCTTTGACACAGAATGAATACAAAGTTTTGATTAAGTTCGCTCTTTAACGAAAAAAAAAGAAAAAAAATCAAGGGAATATTTTTGGCATGTAATGGTAAGATGAGAACTAAGGCGTCGAAATGAATATATTGTAAAGGATACCTTCGCATAAGGTTACCATTAAATGTAAAAGGAAACATAAGAGCCGGTGTCATTATTTGTATTGCCATCAGGTACGAAGAATATGACTTTGTGCAACAATTTTGTGCCTGAACCCTCCTTTTCAATAAATATCTTGCCAGTAGCAATATGATATTTCGATACAATTACAGAGATTGCGCGGTTGGAAAATAGCTGGGAGAGAATAAGCGAGCTGAACACAGAATAGAGGCGAACGCGGCGGAAAGAGGTACTCGCATTGGGCAGTGGATTTTAATAGTTTTAAACTACGATAAAATGGGGAAAAGAAGACCTCTAGGAAAATTATCTTCTCCTTCTTTGGGTAAGCTTAGTTTTTAATTATATTTGTGCTTTATTAATTTGCACTGCTTGATTTCCTCTACACTAACATCGCGTTTTCTATTCTGATCAGCAAAGACCCCATGGAATCCTAAGGGGTACTCAACTTCAGGTAATTATTGATTTATTGTCTTTTTTCATCGTCTTATAAATTTTGATTGTGATAAATACTTATTAATATTTTATATACTTTTTTAGACTCATGCACGACGTTGAATTCGGTCCCTTCACCAGAGGAGTCAAACGCTGGTCCTTCACAAGCTCCTCTGTCACTATCTGGTAAGAAACGAAAATTATTCCTATTATTAATTATTACATATTCTCTTGTTAAAATTCCGAACAGTGGCAAATTAAATAGCAATATAATTTACAAAATAACCAGGAGGGTAAAAACCTCATATATTTATATGCTTATGAATTCTGCGTTTATTACGTTCATACAATATCTGAATGTTTTTTTATATTTGTTTACGATTTTAGGAAAGCCTTCAATTACATCAAAATCTGAATGGAAAGAGCGACCATTGGCTGAAAAAGAAGTTAAAGCGATCCTGGAAAATGATTTTTCAGATTTCGAGGATATTGATGACAGCTTTGTTCTTAGCAGCGACGAGTTGAGTGATGGAAGCACTGACTCCGAAGAATTTGCCGGTCCAGAGAATGATGCTTCGAAGTCTTCTCAAGATTCATCATTTGGTATGTCCGAGGGTTTCTCGAGTACAGATCTCCACTACTCAACTATGCCTCAGACTTTTCCCAATCACTTACCACGCTCTGATCGCACTTGGTTTGAGGATAGAACGACTTTATGCGGAATTCCATTCACTCGACAGAGAACTTTGAAAGTAAGACCGGATGGAGATACTCCGTGGGATTTTTTTCACCTGCTTTTTTCTGACAAAATAGTCCATAAAACTATCGATGAAACAAACAAAAACGCGGAACGTTTCCTCAAAAGAAAGACCATCTCCGCGTGCGCGCATTGGGGATTGGATACCTCTGACAAGGGATGAATTTTATGTGTTTCTGGGGTTAGTACTTCACATGGGAATGATACAAGTATCTCAAATTAAAGATTACTGGCGAAAAGACAGATTTTATAATATCCCCTTATTTCCTTCAAATATGTCCCGTGACCGATTTTAGTTAATTTTACGTGTTTTGCATTTTGCACCCGTTGGTGAGCCACAAGAGTCACGTTCATCCGATCGTCTTCAGAAAATAAGACCATTGCTTAATTTTTTTGAGGATATAATGGATAAAGTATATTACCCGTTGAGAGAATTGAGTACTGACGAGTCCATGATTTTATGGAGGGGGCGATTGGCTTTCCGTCAATATATTAAGGGGAAGAAACATAAGTTTGGTGTAAAGCTGTACATGCTAGCCGAGCCATCCGGACTCGTTGCCAAAATTTTAGTTTATATACTGGAGCAGGAGAAACTGCCGATGGAGGACTTGGGCACGCGGACTGTTTTGTTCATAAACTTTTGCAGACGTTTGGAGGAGTGGGCCACTGTGTGTTTATGGACAACTATTTCACCAGCGTTGGCATAATAGCAATTTAAGCAGCTAACAAAGTTCTGTGCACTGGCACGCTGAGAACGAACAGAAAAGGAAATCCCGCAGATGTAACATCAAAAAAATTAAGAAAAAGGAGAGGTGGTAGAAAAAAGGTCTGACGACGGTATATGTGTCCTAAAATGGAAGGAAAAGCGAGAGGTGACTATGATTAGTACACAGTATTCCGGAGAATTAATAAACATTGTCAGTAGGAGAAATATCGAAAGGAGGGTTCCTGAAGTAGTTATGGAATATAACAAATACATGGGAGGGGTGGATAGATTAGATCAACTTTTGTCCTACCATATTACCTCGAGAAAGACCTTACGTTGGTATAAAAAGTTGGCTCTCCATATTGTACAAATTTTTCTGCCGAACAGTTTCCCATCGCATAAAATGCATTAAAATGGGGAGAAATTTAATCTTCAAAGTTTTAGACTGAGTGTAATTGGTAAACTCGTCGACTTCGGTCAGAAACGAGAAAACGTCTTGGCTCCCAAAATAAATACGCTCTCACTAGAACTACATTTCCCCAAATTCACCCCATGGACGACCAAAGGTGATAGAAGAAATCAAAAAGATTGCAAGCATCGTACAAAAAGAGGAAAACGTAAGCAAACTATTTACTACTGTCCTGATTGCCCAATCAAAATCCTCCTCTCTGCCTAGACAAGTGCTTCAAGGAGTTTCATGAAAGGATGGACTAAAAAATATGTAGTTGGTTTCGAGTAAATGGTCAACTGGTGACAGAGGGCCTTATTTGTATTTTGTTTTGGGTTTTTGTGACTTACTTTTGAATAATATTACTGTAATGATACGATTAAAATTGGTAACTTATAAAATGAATGTTCCATACATTTGTTCCTATGTTTCCTGAAATTGGTACATATTTTCTTTACAACAAATTTTCCTATTGTAACTATTGGTTTCATGAAATTGGTAAACTATTGGTTTCATGAAATATAGAAATTTCAAAAAAATTAATTTGTATCCCTTTCTTTGTGAATTTCCGGAATAAGACTGAACTATAATATACCTCTCTTCAATATACAACTCGTCAAAAATCGTCAGGAGAATTACACTCCAACGCGGTGGAGTGAACTGTAAAGGAGGTCAGGTAAGGCATAGAAAAAAAGGCTGAAAAAAGGTATACATCCCAATTTTTCTACGCATGTGAGGCCTGCCTGATAAATATGCACAGGAGAAAAACGGCCAGATGAGCATCCTGTCCCGCAAGAAGGGCAGAATCCGAGTTAAACATGGTTAAGGTAATAATTATTAGATAAAAAAAGAACATCGCATGAGAAGTGGAGGTTGAGATTTTAGTGAATGATACCCAACACGACATGAATTACGTAGCAATTATTACAAAGAACGCTAATCCCAAATATTTGGTGTAGAAAAATGTTTCGTAAATGGAATACAGAAATCCTAAAGCTGTGTCATGCTGGGTTTGCATACCTACCTGTCCTCTCCTATAGCGGACCACGTCGATAGACGTGGAATATTATTTTTTGAATTTCACCGAAAATATAATTGCTAATAAAAAAATTATGATAAGTGCAGCACATCAGATCCAATTTTAAAGGCATTGACGAGAAAAAAAATTCTGCATTTTGGGGTCATACAGTATTTTTAAAACCGCAGTCAAAGTGTTAATTCATTAGAGGGAAATAAGTATGTACTTATAGACGATTTTTCTAGAATGATGTTTACCTATTTCATTAAATCAAAAGATCAGGTTAAAGTAAAGTTCCAAGAGTTTAAAACCCTCATGGAAAAACAAACTGACCTAAAAATTAAAATTTTAAGAACAGATAATGGTTCTGAGTATGTCAACAGAGAATTCTTAGATTATTTCAAGTCAGAAGGAATTCTTCACCAGACTTCCATACCCCGCCGTACTCCACAGCGAAACGGTGTCGCTGAAAGATGAATCAGAAGCATTGTGGAGAAGGCTCGTTCTATGCTGCACGGTGCCAAACTACCTAAGTCATTTTGGGAAGAAGCTGTGAGAACTGCTACATATCTAAAGGATAAATCTCCTCATAAGTCTGTTGCAGGAATGACTCCAGAGGAAATATGGGGAGGTGAGCGTCCCAACTTGACACACCTAAAAGTATTTGGCTGTCGAGCTTTTGTACATATTCCAAAAGAGGAACGCAAGAAGTGGGATATCAAAAGCAAGGAATATATATATATTTGTAGGATATAGTGAGAATAAGAAAGCTTATAAAGAGATCTTACTGATCATATGAAGGTTGTTCATGCTAGGGATGTTGTCTTTTTAGAAAACAATTTTTTCAGTGAAAGCAGTGCAGATGTTCATACCAAAACTAAAAATTATCAGTTGATATCCATAGAATGTGATGAAAATTTTCCTAGTGAAAAATCTGACGAGTTTCCAGAGGCATCACAAACTCCATTGGATAGTCATGAAGATGCAGATTCAACAAAAGATGAAGCTGCGACTGATGCTCAAGAAACTGATGCAGGTCCTAGATATCCACAAAGGGTACGTAACAAGAAACAATTTCCTGATTATGTTGTCTTTCAAGCTAACAATCTGTCTGACAAAGAACCCACCACATTCCAAGAAGCTATGGAAAGTGTAGACAAGGAGCGAGTCTCTTCAGAAAAATAAAACCTGGAAACTAGTGCAAGTTGCAAATAAAAGGGTAATACCATGTAAATGGGTGTACAAATTGAAAAAGACATTGAAGGTAAAATCATCAAGTACAAAGAACGTATAGTTGCAAAAGGTTTTACCCAAACTCATGGTATAGACTTTGAAGAAACCTTTGCTCCAGTAGTCAGAGGTTCAACTATCCGCTTGCTGTTGGCTATGACAGCAGAACTAAATCTAGAAGCTGAGCATCTGGATGTTGAAACTGCATTTTTAAATGGCACTTTAGATGAAACCATCTATATGACACAACCAAAAGGTTTTGTAACTGTGGTTGAAGAGAAAAATGTTTGCCTTTTGCAGAAGTCTATTTATATACTCAAGCAGGCACAAAACAGTTCACAAATTCTTGTATGATTTAGGGTATGTTAAATCAAAGTATGAACCCTGTGTCTATTTTAAACACATAGGAACTAAAATAGTTATTATTACTTTATGTGTTGATGATTTATTTATATTTTCCAATGATGAAGAAGAAAAGGAGAAATTGAATGAAGAAGAGATTTATCATCAAGGACCTTGGCAAGATCAAACATGCCCTGGAGATGAATTTTACGAGAGATAAGAAGACTGGAACAATCAAGATAGAGACCAGAAACAATACATTAAAGATGCCTTCAAGAATTTTGGCATGGAAGATTGTTTCAACCCCAATTGACATTAGCCAAATGAAGAAAAAGAGTAAGGATATCATAGATGTCCCCTATCAGTCATCGATTGGAACTCTCGTTGTCCGTCAATACGCGACCTGATATTTCCTTCATTACAAGCTATCTCTTCCAGTTTAATAAGAAACATACGGATACACACTGGAATATGGCAAAACGGGTACTTCGTTATCTAAAAGATACAATGGAAATAGGAGTCGCATACAAACGCACTGGGAGGCCTATTTTTTTGTCTTTCTGATGCAGATTTTGCAAATGATATAAACGATAGGCATTCCTATTCTGGATATGTTTTGACTTGTGCAGGTTGACCAATCTCATGGAGTACCTAGTAGAAAACAAAAATGTGTTGCTCAATCGTCTTGTGAGGCAGAATATATTGCTCTTTCTGAGGCAACTTAGAGAGGCTGTTCATCTTAAATATCTTGTTTCCGAATCATTTCAGGATCAAGAGAAAATTACTATTTTTGGGGACAATCGGAGTGCTCTCAAGTTAGCAGAAAATCCTTTTTTCCATGATAGAATGAAGCATGCAGATGCACTTTGTTAGAGAGCAAGTAGAATATGGTAATGTAAATGTAGATTTTCTCCCCACTGAGGAAATGACAGCTGGCATATTTACCAAGGGTTTAAATCGTATCAAACATGAAAAATGTATGCAAGGTTTAAACATGGTTTAATAATTTCTTTTACACATAGTTTCTTAAAATGTAATTTTTGATAGTATCATTTCAATGTTTGTATTGGTGATTCACTTGACTGAAGTGTTGAATAATTTATTTACTTGTAATGGTCTCCATAGCAATATTGAACTTATTATGACTGAATGTTTCTGACTGAATTCATACTATATTGATTTTTGCTCAATGTTGTTGATATTAAGATTACTTATGTAATTTAATGTGAATCATCTGTTTCAACACATCTTCAATTACGGGGGGGTGTTGATACTTGTAATTTCAGTTGTGTTTACGAATGCTCGTTTCTCTTTTGTTTAACGTATATCGCTGCTCATATGTTGTTCCTTTGGTGCGCGCCAGAGATCTCAGTATGCTCTCTAGTTGGCAATGTGACTTTGTGCAAGTAACATGTAATGTCTGTACGATCAGTGGCGGATCTAGGATTCAGGTCTGGGGGGGCTTAGCAGTTGAGACCTCTCAAGTCAAGTTAAGTTGATTCATTACAGTTTACTCATTTAAACTTTTCAGAGAAAACGTTTTTCTTCAGTAAAATTTGTGTAAATACATTTTTAAATTCAACGAATATAATTTTTATTACGAACACTTTATAATATCCAATTATAAACTCGACAATATAAACGACTGACCATTAAAATGATAATTGTTCCATCCACTTCGATGGCTACAATATTTTACTCATTGCACTCTCTTATAATACTTCCAATTAAAGTTTTCACGTTGAGAGAATCATTTACCGACCTGTCCAAAGATTTGAGTCGTTGAGGTTTTGATTTTCAAAATTCACATCTAATAATCATCGACCGACCAGTCTAAAGTTTCAATTCGTCGAGGCTTCGATTTGCAGAATGTATCCACAACTTCTTCAACCTTTATTCCTATTTCTTTGTGAATGTTTGCTAACGCTAAACCGTTGAGTCGATTTTCGGACATGTTGACTCGCAAAAAACCTTCAATCGTTTGAGTGTCGAAAAAGTACGCTCTGCTGTTGCTGAAGTCACCGGGATTGTAGCGAATAATTGTAGCAGTGTCGCGACGTTCGGGAAAAACGAGCCGTAATCCTTCGACTTCATGACTTGCAGAGCATCAATCGCTGTTTCAGCTTGTTGGAAAGCGGTAGTCCTGCAGTGCTTGTGCCAAAGAAGAATTTCATTTTTCAGTTCCGTCTCGCTGCAGCCGCATAGATCTCCTTCGTATACTTGTGCAGTTTTTAAGATTTCGTCGGATAAGATTTAGACGGCTACTTTGGTATGGAGCGTTGGGATCAGCCCTTCCAGAGGTAGAATCTTCAAACATTCACCCTTGAACCTCGAAGCCAGGGAAGAGATCATATGATCCAAATATGGGTAAAAAATCGTAGCTCTGTAATGCAGAAAAAGTAATTCGTTACAATCGTCAGCTTCAGCTTATTTCAAAAATTTTAAGAAGAATAGGTTCGTTCATATTATCATGTTCAACGCATTATGTATGTAATCCCAAAAGCAGTGTTAATTACTTATAATTAGAAGTTCTCATTCCAGAAATGCGCTACAAATGACTTTCCCAGATCAACGTTTTACAATTTTACCGCGAGATAATTTCAATCTAGATAAATCAAAAAACGTGAGGAAAAATATTACAAATTCAAGCAGATGATCCATTTTTAGTAAGCAAGATATAATAAGACGCGAAAGATAAGTTAGAATAACTCACCGAAAATATCCAAAAGCTGTTTGATGTTCTGTTTGGATGTTAGCTCGATTTTTCTGCCGGCCACACAAGCGAGGGACCTTCAGTTCTAATTCCATCTCACTAACAATTTTCTCGGCTTTCTGGAAGATTTCGTCGAACGATTTTTCTTCCTTTCTCGTCTCGAGAAACAGCTTTATGGTTTGCTCGATGTGAGCACAAGCCGATGAAATTTGCAGTTGAGAATTTCGAAGTGTCCTACTGACAGTCACAATTGGAGAATTCACATCATTGATTACTTGGAGAGCAATCAAGAAATCCAATCTTTCAATTGCACCAAGTAGTTGTGTCGCTTTCGAAGACGTCTCGATGTCCTTATCGTACTTCAAATCATTCAACACTCGTACAATATATGGCAGGAACTCACAAACCGCGTTCACACTTTCGTGTTTCTCAACCCAACGCGTGGAGCAAAGTGTTATCAAATGGGTTTTCTTCGATTTCGGTGATTCGGCTTTGATTTCGTCTTCGAGTAATTGCGTTCTTTTTGATGAACTTGTGAAAAAATTGATCAACGTCGAAACTATTCCCAGCATATTTCGGATCTCAGGGATTTCACAAGATTTTAAAATGCACAGATTCAATGAATGGCTAAAGCAGTGCGTATAAAACGCCAGTGGTTGATCCTCGGAAATTAATGCTTGAACTCCATTTTCTCTACCAGAGAAGTTAGATCCTCCATCATATCCTTGTCCACGCAGATCGATGATGTTCAATTCCAAAGTCTCCAACTCATCTGAGATCACCGTTTTGATATCTTTTCCGACAGTGGATTTTAATCGTATGAACCCAAGAAAATCCTCGCGGACGACATATTCCTCTACATCAACATAACGCACGCACATAGTCAGTTGCACTATTCTACTTGCATCTGTTGTTTCATCACAAATGAGAGCAAAAAATTTGGATTTTCTGATTTTTTCGACAACCTTGCACCGAATAGTCTGTCCGATGATGTCGATAACATCTGCACGGTTTTGCTGATCAGAGTACAGTTTCACGGTGCTGTTTCCAAGTCAAATTTCAAATTTTCATCCCCAGCATTTATTCGGAACGCCAACAATGACCGGAAAATACGCTCTCTGCCAGACAACGCATCTTCTAGTTTTTCGGCTGTCCTCATGTCACCGGAGCCCCTGTGTCCACGTAGTGGCAAATTATTGCGTGAACAGAAGAGTACAGTTTCAACGATCGGGCCCAAACGTTTGCAATTGTTTTCGATGACCTTTTTCTTCTCCTTATCAAGAAGCATGTCGACTGCGTTTGAATTCCGGCTGTCAATGTTCTTTATAAACTCTAGCGCTTTTTCTTCGGAGAAACGATGATAAGATAGATTGTTGTGTCGGTTCATTTCTTCAATCGCCTTTTTATATTTTGTCAAAGGCATGCAGACGAAAGTTCTCAAATCCTGTAAGGAATTGAATTTTCTTAGAGTGAATTCGATAGTATATTTCTTAACTTATGTAGAAAAGTTCTCTTAACGAATCTAGTTCACACCGAGGTTGCAGTGGCAAGTAGTGTGGTGCGCTGCATGACGCTTGCCATGCAGCGCAGCGTGCAGCGTTAAATACGTTCACATCGAAGTGGCACTGACAAGCGTCATGTACCTACATCTCGTAGTTTAGGTCGAAGATGTCGTCTGGTGAAGAGCATATCATGTTGCCCTGTGCATTAATAGTAAAAATGAAAAGGAGGAAACGAAGAAGATTTTGGATTCACCCGTATTTAAGACAATGTGGAGGAGCATAGCGCCTATTTAATTTCCATACCACTGAAGCTTGGTCAGACGAAGTTTCAAAATTAATACAGAATGAGAAGGAAACCTTTAAATTGCTGACGTCTTTCATGAGACCTGTTTTGAAGATTGGTGACACTAACTACCGGACATACTACTTTGAACATGAAAAACAATAAATTAACTCACTAGTTCCATCCATTTCCTTGGCCACAGAATGCCAAGCTCAGTCTTTCATATCACGATCACGGTATTCCATTACTTTGAAATGGTACACGCAAGTGTACTTCATTCCTGGACAAATTTCAAATTAAAATCCTCGTCGTACCTCATTTGAGGATAGCAATTCACAAAACTCTGTATCAATGTCAGTAAACTCCCGGATAGCCGGTAATGCATGACGCTGCGTGGCAAATATAGGTTCGGTTCTATCTCTTCGGGTGGAACGCTGCATGTATGGTCGCGCGATTTATAACGCCACTCCTGTGCGAACGGACACACAGTATTACTTATAAAGTAAGTAGCAGCCGCGCGCTATGCAGCGTGCCACGCTACCTGCCACTGCAACCTCGGTGTGAACGCTTCCTAAGGATCGACGTGCGAGCCAAAGGCGAGCGACGAGTTTAAAAATTCTTTTACACTAGTCATGAACGATATTTTGTTTGGAAACATTTTTGGTTGAGTAAATGCGAGTTTCATACGTAGGTATATGTGATTCGAGATTTGAAAAAACGACAATTTTTACCATGGATTCCAACAAAATATTTTTTTTTCCAACGGGAAATGTTTTCTCACCCTCACTCTTTGGTGCAAACAATACACAATATTTGCAAAGAGCTCCATTTTTTCCTCGCTGTAGGCAAGCCACTTAAAACGCTGCAGCCAATTGTGCTGGAACCTTCTGCTCTGTTGCACTTCCATACACACAGGAAATTTGAATGATGATTCTGGTGTTTTAGTATGCATCAAGTAGTTGTAGATTTCGTCCTGCTTTAAATTATGGCGTTTATCTACAGCTGACCCAATATCATACTTGAAAGTTCGATCAGAGTTTCCGAGTTTCGTGTTTTCTACTTCTCCATGACTCAGCTGCATATTATTATCATTGTTGGCCTGTTTGTAAGGACCAATTTGAAAATTGTAATAAGGACCAAAAATTTATTTTAAAGCCATTTTTGGGAAAAGTGCCTATTTGAGACAATTACCCTAGAAGTATATGCAGCTGTTGGAAATTACCTTTTGTTGTCCATTTTCTACTTCTGCAGTATTCTCTTGCACGATGGTAGTGTTGGATGAGCCCGATAAGCGTGGCCTTTTCGTGAAAAAGTTTCGCATGTCTATGTTTCCGATTTAAGTAACCCGTTAACGCCTGAATTATTTTTTTTATCCATTATAGTTTATATTCTATAATCTATCTTTCTATCTTACCCTAATTTAAAATCCAAAATATTATTAAAATATTCATTATGGTTTCACAGATATAGGGCGTACCATATACCATACTAGGCGCTTATGGGGTAAATTCGCGTTTAATATGATTTCTCTTCATGCACTTCCTTTGCGACGATTTCTTTCAAATTCGATCGCTGTGAAAGCAATTGTTAACAAGTTTTGCAAATAAATGTCACTCTAAGAGGCTGTCCATATATATTTTTTCATTTTCTTGATGGAGTTCATGAGAAAAAAGAGTGACACATGCTAAACACAACACTCACTTCAAAAAAACTATCATCTTTGAAACACTTTGAATGTCAAGTCTTACAATATAATTGTTCAATTATCTATGAAGCATGAAACTTGATAAAATAGTCAATGCGTAAGCGAATATCACACTTTACACACTCGTATCTTGATTTAGAGCCACAGAGTCCACACCTTTTTCTCTTTCTTTCTGCAATACTTGAAATAATATGATCCAAACCATCTTTACGCATCCCTAACCTGACTATTTATGCTACTCTACCGTGTTGGTGGTCTTCCCGGACCCTTCGATGCAGAACCGTAACGACTAAGATAGGCCACCACGATCTGCCTTCTAAAATCTAAATGAGGTCAAGATTTTCCAGATTATCTCATTAAAAGCCACACATTATGGAATGCTGTGTCTATCAACCAGGTGAACAATGGCCACCATCATTTCTTGCTTCGAAAACCTATGCGATATTTTGCTATGTTTTCATACATACGATCGGTACCCCCCATGAGCTTATCGTACTGTCAAAAATTTTACTGTCGGACTTCGAAAAAAATTAATTTATCAAAGAAAACAATACTACTATTTGTCAAAATATCCTAAAAAGCAACCAATATTGTATAAAAAGGCATTAAATATAAAGCTAGCCAAGTAGTTTGCGTTATACCAGCAACTGCGAGGAAAAAATCGGGAAAAGCTTGATATACCTAAATGATCACATAAGCGCCTAGCACTATATATGGTACACCACATAGTTATTGCACATAATCACTACAAAAACGCATACAAGTTACATATTTCTTCTAAATAGGTAAAACTATATGTTTATTAAATAAAACGTAACAAAGGCGTTTTCAAAGAATGAAATAAACACAAACCTTGATGTTCCCTGTTTTGGCCAGTGGAGAATGACACTCCTTCCTTCAGCCACGCATAGTAGAAACTGATCCAAAAAGGTGGCATTCAGACAATATAATACGCGTACAGAAAGTATTCATTGTTGCAGCCACGAAATTTCAGAGCAAACGTTACAATGTAAGCGCGTTATAGCGCCGCCGTAACCAAACCTTGCAACGCGTACCATACATGGTGCGCTAGGCGATAACGGGTATGAAATGCAGCACGAAAACAAAGTGATACGTGAGAGGGTAAACAATGGCAGACGTCAACAACGTTGTATGTAACCTAACCTCTTTGTTGCTTATATCAGCTGTTGAGTCCCAGATGCGAAAGATACCACTGAGTTTATATCGACACAAAACTTTTAGACCCGTCTTTTCGGCGGTGAATTTGAATAGATTCGACTGAATTCTATGGTATAATTAATGTATGGGTTGTTTTAATATGAAATAGGCACATCAGTTCTTCGAAATTAGAAAAAAATGTCCTTTCAAGACTGAAAAACTTCCTCCGGGGATAAAGTATTCTTGTCTTGTTTAGCGAAAAATGTATTCTGGGATTTCTGGGAATAAATTTCTGACTGTGGCTGTGGGGGGGGGGGGGGGCTATAGCCCCCATAGCCCCCCCCCTGGATCCGCCACTGTGTACGATGTGAATATACTATTTAAAACGAAGTGTCAATCGATCTTAGTCGATGCCTTAGACCTACATTTACACCTAACCAGTGTCTTCCAACGTGAACATACGTTAACGTCTATAATAATTATAATATATCACGAAAGGTTACTACGTAATAACAAACTTAAAAATGCAAACTCTGGTTAAAAGAAACAAAAGTTCTTTCAAAAGGCTTACTTTATGTGTTATAATTTGGATAAATTCATCACATATTGATTAAGAAAGATAAGATGTGACACATGATCCTTCATTCCGGCATTTTTTCATATGGCTAGCTAGAAAAGGATCAAATTTTGCTTTAAGTTCGAGTAATCCAAGGAAATTGCCATTGTGAGGAGGAGCAAACGTTTCCTTATCTCCTCTGGAAGGTAGACCACGCTCTGCCATAGTAATTATGACCGATACAACTCGTTCAAGAATATTTTTGCAGTATTTATTTTTATTATTTATTTGTTCTGCCTGTTGGCAGTCAATTGTTGAGCCACGTTTTCTTGTAAGATATGTTACCGAAGCTGTTCTATGGTCTACATAGTTTTCATGACTTTGAACTAAATAGGTGTTGCGCCATTAACAAAATCCATCGGATTATAATGGTGTAGAAGAATTTGAAAAGAGTTAACACACGACACAGTATACACGACCAGTTGCTGGCGAATATACAAACCATTCTCTGCAATATTTTTCACCACTAGCCCGCTTAAGATAGAAAAAGCTTTTTGAGTTATATCTGTCTTGGTTTGCAAAAAGCTTCTTTGATTTTTCAAATGAGCCATTTCAGTGCTCACATTCTGACGGACCTTTTTATATCCAGAATAAAATCTCATCTTTACTTAAATCACCCCATAGCCCAACATCAATCTGTTTATTATTTGGGGCCGAAGCTTCTGATCTTGTACTACTCTCAGGTTTATAAATCATAATATTTGTTGCTTCATTCGTTGAAGTAGATTCTATACAACTAGATGTACCAGGTTCTGTATCAGGAATAGGATGATTATCCCGTGACTGACTCACTGTGGTAGAGGCTTTTGGTTCATCAGGCCCCTTATCTATCTTTGTTAACAAACTTTCTAATTTTTTTAACTTGCTAAAAGCTCTTCTTCAGCTCTCTGCTTCTTTTTCCTCTTTTAAGCTCCACTTTTAAAACTTCTGGTTGACATATTGCAAACTGTGGGCTGAATATTTAATATAACTGTAAGCATACAAATATTCTTTCGTTAGTAAGGTTATGTGTGCCCTTGTGTAAAGTGCACTTACCTGAAATGTAACTCCAGTAAGGACACAAAAAAAACACTTTCCAAAATAATGTCAACAATCAAAGAATCAAAGAAAAAAATATCAAACAAAAAACACACTGCACATACTAAATAAGAGGTCAGAAAAATTGTATCGTCTGCCGGCTCATTCGAACTACAAACGGTCAGCGCATGCGCTTCTAAGCGTATTTTACGAAGAACAAATCGCTATTCGTATAGCGCTTTGTTCATCGAAAAGACGCGATAAAAAATTGGGTGAAGAGTACGGGACGTCCCGGACGTGCGGCATTGGGACAAATAATGCTGCAGTATATTTAAGTATACATGACAATTGCTCACTTGGACAATTTTTTTGGGGGCCCCCAAGAAAGTGGGGGCACTAAGCTATAGCTTGTGTAGCGAATACGTAAATCCTGCACTGGTCTTGACCGAATTAGTACTGAACTTCGAACTAAATCGAAGTCCATTCAAGATTTTGTTTCATTCTTCGAGGTTGTGCAGAAAAATACATTGCTTTTGGCGAATAATGAAGAATTGAAATTATCTGTTTTAAAATTTACTGATTTTGATGATGAGGTATCAGAAAAGGAACTCCTTTTAGAGATGCCAAGGTTGAGAAGACATTTAAAAGCGGCCAATGTTACAGTTTCTAATTGGGTGTCTCTATATTTTTGCAAATTTTTTATGGGATATGTTAAATGGGATTTTACAGAATCTCTTCCAAATCTTATGGTCGCACTAAAGGCATCGCCGGAAGTAGAGCGGAGGATACTTGAGCACACTCGTCGAGTTTAGCATAGACGGTAGGCTACAGGGCAGGTCATTTAGTGGGGTCAATAGTCACGTGTTGCCAGTAAGTAATTTAGCAAAGAGTGCTCCGAGTATAGGGCCCAAGAATAGCTTAATTGAAGACAGCAATCTTGAAATGTCCCCAAAACGCATAAACAATAATCATGAAGCAGTAGTCGTTGCAGTAGTTAACTGCCGTAGTTTAAAAAATAAGATTCCAGAATTTCACCACCTTATTCATAGCACGGGGTGTAACGTCATTATTGGCACAGAAAGTTGGCTGACGGACGATATTTCTGATAGTGAAATTTATCCTAAATCATTCAACGTTTACTGAAAAGATAGGTCCAACCGAACCGGAGGCGGAGTATTTATAGTTGTAAAGAATACCATTGTCAGCCGAGCGGAAATCGTCCCAGATACCAGCATAGAATCTGTACGGTGCTCTATTAGATGCTCTAAATCAAAAACAATATTCGTGTGCGCATACTACAGGCCACCTAACACCGACGTCACCTCAATTTTAGAACTCGAAGCACAAATAAAGAACATCACATCCAGGAACACCGAAAGAAATTTAATCAAAGGTGGAGATTTCAATACGCCCTCTATAGATTGGAGGACCTACAGTTACATATCAGGAGGCTATCCTGCTGTACACGTTCTCATCAAATGCCCTACATCAGATAGCTACGGCGCCTAACAGAGGGGACAACATTCTTGATTTATTGGCAACAAATATACCGGTTGAGGTCATTAGTGACCATAGAGTAGTTACCGCAAAGTTCTCTTTGAATATCATTAAAAGTTTTAAACAAAGAAGAAAGTTCTAAATTTTTAAAAAAGCCGATTTCAATGCGTTCAAGAGTCATCTAAAAAATTCTCTTCCCGACTTCCAGGAATCAAGCGTAAAGTTAGACACGGAGGGTAGTTGAAAAGCTTTTCTTTCGATCGTACATTCGGGGATCAGAAAATATATTCCAAGTAAAGTAAAAAAAGAGGGCAGCGAACCAAGATGGTAAAATGCATAAGTGAGAAAATCGTTAAGACGTCAGAGAGTATGCCACGCCAAGATGAAAAAACTCCGTATAGATTTGTCCACTAGTGATCAAAATTTAATATTTGAAAAATACAAATTGTCTAAAGCCACTACAAAAGAAGCTTTTCGGAATGCATTCATGGATTTTAAAAGAAAAACATCAGTAGAACAGTTAAAGGATAACCCAAAAGTATTTTACTCATACGTAAGGGAAGTTCAAGGCAATAAATGAACAATTATTACACTACGAAACAACAAGGGTGAATTATTAACAAGCATTTTGGAAAAAGCCAACTTATTAAATTCCTACTTTCAAAGTGTGTTCACCAAGTCATCACAGATTACATCCGTAAAGGTAAATGATCTCTTCCAGCAAAAGACGCCGCCTATCGATATTTGCACTCACGGAATAGAAAACTTGTTAAAATCCTTAAGTCCAAATAAATCCCCAGGTCCTGAAGAAATTACTGCCCGCGTGTATAGAGAATTAGCTGGTGAAATAGCACCCTACTTGTAGAATATATTTAGTAAATCCATCAACGAGCACAAAGTACCCATGGACTGGAAAATTGCAAATGTCACTCCCATATTCAAAAGCGGTGATAAGGAACAGCCGTCGAACTACAGACCGATATCTCTCACATCTATCTCTTGAAAAGTTGTTGAACATATAATTGTAAGTTCAGTTATGAGTCTCGTCAACATGCAGAACTTGTTAACAAAAACGCAACACGGATTCAGAAAGTGAAGGTCTTGCGCAACTCAATTAGCACTTTTTGCCCACGATATTTTAGTCTCGGGTGAACACAAAGTTTCAGTTGGTGAAATTTTTCTTGACTTTAAGAAGGCATTTGATAAAGTTTCCCACAGTATGCTACTCATGAAATTAAAATCCTACGGTTTAGACGACGACGTAATTTCCTGGATTAGAGAATTCTTAGGCAATCGCGTGCAAAGGGTTGTATTAGATGGCGCTATCTCTAATGAAGTAAAAGTCACATCGGTCGACTTCTGTTCCTTTTTTACATAAATGACATCGGTGAAACAGTTGATAGTAAGCTTAGATTATTTGCAGACGACGCAGTGGTGTACAGAGAAATTCGTGGCCTTAATGATAAGCAAGCGCTAAGGACCTCGAGGCAATACAGGAGTGGTGCGATGCGTGGCAGCTAGAAATAAACCTGAAAAAATGCGTTGTTATGAATTTTTCGAAACGGAAAAACGCTCCTTGTAACAGCTATTGCATAAACAACAGCAAATTAGAGACCGTAGAATCGGTTCAATACCTCGGAGTTAAACTGACTAATGATTTCTCGTGGAGTAAACATATTCGAGAAATTACCGATCAAGCTAATCGTAAATTGGGATTTGTTAAAAGAGTACTTGGCAAGTGCGACGATAAAGTTAGGGAAATCAGCCACTTCTCCCTCGTTAGACCCCACTTGGAATATGCCGCCAGTATTTGGGATACTTATGAGATAGGCTTGGAAACTGAGTTAGAACGCGTGCAGCGAAGATCGGCAAGATACGTTAAAGGCCGTTACGATAATCTCGTTAGTGTTACTGACCTTTTGCAGCAACTAGGATGGGAAAAGCTTTCAGACCGTCGATTAAAATGTAGACTCAATCTATTATGTAAGTACCAAACTGGTCTTTTCTCTGACGACGTTGATAATACTTTACGAAATCCGACATACTACGGTAGACCAGGGGCGGAATTCTGTACATGTCGACCGACGACTGTCGGTGTCGGTCGCGACCGACGGTTGTCGCTTGCACCGACAGCCGAGCAATTCTCTACAAGAGACATACCGACACCTGTCGATGCAAGCGACGATTTGCTGACGTCATGCAGTTGTCGGTCGGAAACTGGCATCTGCGCGAGAGGCTAAATATTTCGTATTGAAGTTTTGCAAAAGAACAGAGATTATTATTTATTTATAAGTTCTCAAAAAGATGAGCATGCTATTTAAGTCGACCGATGTGCATTACATCCTCTATAAAAGTATTTTAATCGAACTCCTAAAAGGGACTATTTTGTTTTGTCTAAGGTGCGGATGATTACTATGGACACGGCGTAAAAACACGGCGCTTTCCGGCGAATTGCTGTTTGTTTACGTTCGAGCGACGATCATTTGCACAGGTTGTGTTAGTTTTTAATTTTCATGATATTTGAAGAAGTATCGCAGGGTGATATATTTTTTTAAATACAAATAATTTAAAACATACTATTCTTGGACTTCAAATGTGAATAGTGGTCTTGAATGCTATGCAACGTAATTTTGGAAGATAGTTTCTATCGCACGTCTTTTTCGGTTTTAAGCTGTGGCGATTATCCCATTGGAGCATTTAATTTCAAGTTTTAAATAAAGTTAGCATCATTAGGTTTCAATGTGCAAGAAACAACAGCGTCATTTTATGTGATAATATATAGACGAAGGTTTTGCGTGTGTTTTGGCTGTGAGTGTTACATTATGGCATGCCAGTGATTACAAGCGTTATTTATGTGCTACGATGGATTGTGTGTCAAAGTGGTGATATTTATGCGTAAATTTGTTGATTTGATCTCTATAAATAATGTGTTATGACCTGAATAGTATTAAAAGTGTAACAAATACGTAGTGAGTGTTGGAGAAGACGTAACAGCAATCAGTTCGTTGTCTCTACCTTTGACTAAATTAAGATGTGGAATCTATTTGAATTGAAGTCACGGTGACTAGGTGAATTGTTCTTGTCTTTTAATTGAGTGTCTACGTCCCAGTGAATGGATAAACAGTGATATGTATCATTATTCTTCATTCAGTGAATTTTGCCACCCCATGTTTCATCTATTAATTTCTTTGCATTGTTGTGTCCAATATGATTTTGTTGAAAATGTAATTAATCCGTCTATATTTTAGGAAGATAATGACTAATTAGCAATAGACATTAGGATTTGTCATTGGCAGATATTATTGTGTTATTGTAGAATACCATAAATTATGAGTGTGGTTGGTTGTTTACGTCCAAGTGAAAGGGTGATTATTTGTTGTCTACTTATACAATTTATGTTGTTTCACTATCCTTCATTCAGTAAATTTTACCTCCTCAAAAGTTGTGTTTTCATTTACTCGACTTGATGTCAATACCATGGATTGTTCCTCTATTTGAGTGCCGCTCTGTGTGTCTGGAGAAATATAACTCACGGTAGGTATTCATGTATGCTACAATAAAGCCCTTGACAAGCGGTAAATGGTCTTCTAAAAGTGAGCTACATAAGTATTTGTATTCGACGTGATGGGACGAACATTGTGTTTAATAGTGTGTTGTGTTGGTTAGCGCGTTAATGCCAGGGACTGGCTCGAGGATAGTAATTGTGTCAATAAATATCAAATCAATTTATGTCTGAAGTTATATATACCAAGATGTCATATTTGTCTGAGCGTAGTTATGGTAAATGACCTTAGAAGTGATAGGATTGAGTGTGGGTCACCGTTAATTGCTAAATCTGTGCAGAAAAAAGTAAATAAAATGTATTCAGATGTAGGATATAACCCTTGTTCAATTTTATTTCCAGAATGTATAAAATCTAGATGCAGATTTATTCCTTTTTGTGATGATGGGACGAAGGTTGTGTTAAAACGCCGACACTCATTTAAGGTGATTGAAAGTTAATATTTATCAACTAATTACAATCTCCTTGCACCCAACTATTGCACTTTCGGTGCAGGAAATTTCTCACACTAAAGATGATACACTTAAGGAATCGCGAATCGACGAAATACGTGTCGGTCGGCCTACCGTGGGCTTCAAAATCGTCGGTGGGATCACCCCGGCTGACCGACGATTGTCGGTCAAGTTATCGACGAGTATCGGTCGAAGGTGCCACCGGAATAGCTCTTGACCGACATGTGTCGGTCGGGCGAGTTAGCGACACCGATAGGTGTCGGTCGCATGTACAGAATTCCGCCCCAGATCATGAGAATAAAATTAGGGAACTAGACTGCAGAACGGACAGATTTAAAATGTCATTTTTCCCACGAACTATAAGGGACTATAACAGCGGCCAATGAGACTTTTATCTAGGTTTGTCGATAGGTATTGTAGCTCTTAGTAGTAGTAGTACTCCCTACTAGTAATAGTAATACTTGAATCCTTATCTATTACCTAGTACTAGCAGCACGCCTTGCATGTTTTCTACAGAAGTCTTGAGTCTCTGTCCATTTGTGTGGTTGCAAAATACATATATTTGTATTAGCGGTCCCTCTCCATTGTGATAATATCTGCAGTGTAATAGTACATGCTTGTGAGGCTTCGCCTCGTGACAAGCATTAGCGATTTATGCCAATGCATAATTAGTCGTAGTTACACTAACTTTAGTGTATAGTGTAATGCATGTTGGTGAATACTCACCCCCTGCCACACACCCCTGAGGTGGCTTGCAGGGTATGTTTTAGATGTAGATGTAAAGTTATTTATAACGATTTACGTATCAGTTGCTTCGTGCGAGAGGAGTTTTAGCAAACTAAAATTGATTAAAAATTAGGTACTTGCGGGCAGCAATGACCTAAACAAGACTTTACAATCTTGGATTATTAACAATTGAGCACGAGGCGAAACAAACTATAAATTTTGAGGATGTAATAATTTCCGAGTTCGCAGCTGTCAAAGCAAGAAAGAAAAGATTTTAAGTGTTTAAGTGCATAAATTTTGTTAATGAGGGTAATATTAATTCTAATCTCATTCTTCTTTTGCCATATCCAACTTTCAATTTCATACATCAATGTGAAAGAATGTATGATGAAACAATACTTTTACTATCATAATACTTGAGACTTGATAATCATTTTATTACTTATTAAATTTATTCATCCTTTACGATATCGGATTTTTATTAATTTACCAGTTTTCTTTTTTTGGCGTTATCCGCACCGGGTGCCAACAATGCTAGCTACACCACCGATTGAACATTTAACTGAAAGAGCTGATAGCCTAGACGGACTTACTAGCAAAAAGAAAATAAGGATAAGGATATCTAGAGTTATATGCAATTAGCGCATTATATAAGAGCCGAATGAAAAACGTCCCTCAAGAGAAACATACATTTTATGTGTTTAGTAATCCAGAATAAAATATATTTAAGTACGTATACACACACACAAGGTATTAAGAGGTCGTCTCGACACACAAATTTGGCAATGGCTGCCCCCCTCTTCACTGTCCGAGTGATGCATTTGTGAAGTTTCTCGTTTGCAAAGCAGATAGCGGATTGAAATAACAGCAAATTCTTTTCTTCTCTGCAGATGGCCAATCGCAGGAGGGACGACGACGGCTGCCTTCGCGCTAGCGGCGGCGGTCCTGAGGGGGACCCTTCCACGCAGGCCTGCACTCTGGCGGCGAAGCGCCCAAACCACCCTCCCCTCCTTCCCCTCCGCCCGCCCCAGCGCGCTCGCCAGTTGGACGCTCAAAGTCGACGCGGGAGGAAGTGGCAGTTGGCAGCGAGAGAGAAGTGAAGAGAGAGAGAGTGAGTGAGTGAGAGTGAGCAGACAGAGGCGGCTTGTGCATGCTGAACACCGCGCTGTGCCTTGGCGGGTCCTGCCGTTTGCCGTCCCTCAGAGGTAATCACCCCTTGCCCCCCCCCCCCCCCCTGTGCGACGCAGACGTCTATAAACCCCCTCCCCATAGCGTCTTCCTTCGCCCTGAGAGAGCTTCGTTCGTCGGCGGAGTGTGGTGCGTGTTTATGTGGTGCGGCTCCCCGGATGCCGCAGCCGAGAAGGGAGTAGAGGTGTGCCGCATCTTTGTGTTCTCTTCGCGTGACGTTTTCGTCACTGTATCGGAAAAATGCTGGTACCGATGTGCGTCCGACGTTCTCTCTCGTGTCTCCCGAGAGTTGAAAAATTGTCGAAACTCGCAGCAGTCTCTCTTCTCTCGGGAGAGTGTATGTTCCGTCTTGGTTTCGCCGCTGCCTCCCGAGCGGCGTCCCTCTCTCTCTGTGTTTACCCGTGCGGGCTGTGTGCAGCTGTTTCCGCCGAGGCGAGCGAGGCGGCAGATGGAGTGAGGGGGTCCCTTTCCTCTTGTCACCACACGAGGGAGGAGTGTCTTTTTGAGTCCTCCAAGCGGCCTGTGTGAGTTGCCGGTCAGTGGGTTAGAACTCGAGTTAGCTCCCATGGTGTCTGTGTGTCGAACCCGAGGCGTGCAAAGGAAAGACTCGTTCATCCGACACTAGTCCGCAGTCCATGTGGAGGTTATTTCGGGTCTACTACAACCGCCAGGTTTACTGATGTGTACTTCTAATGTTGCCGATTACATTACACCATTTTCCATCTCAATATTCGTGAATTAATTAGAAGTGTTTTCCTGTTGCCTTCCTTCGTTGTTAACAACCCCATCACTGATGAGGTGCTTCCCCGAGTTTTTTTTTTGCTGCCACTTCACTACCTGAGGTACTGGTTGAGGCAATAGCCTGGTTCAATAGACTTGAACGAAGTAGGTGGTTTAAGGAGGCAATGCTTAGAGAAGTAATTGATGTTAGTTCTTCGTATTCCATGTACCCAATGGGCGTATTGTTCGGTCATTAACGCTGAAGACGTGAGACTCCAGTCGCTTAGCAGCGGCGATATTCCTTTTTGTGTGATTGGCTGACCCTGACGGATCTGGTTTAAGGTTAACCGAAGGCTCGACTTTGTGTCCTTCGATCGGTAAACTCTGCAAGGATGCCTACGTTAGAACGACGGCCCCTGGCCACGATCGTTCAACGCCCGGTTACATTCTATGCTCGTGCGATTACTTCCCCCCTCATGCTTTTTCTCTCGGCCTCTTCTATTCATTTCTAGGGTGGCCATGTAAACTAAAATTTTTTTTGGATTTGATCGAGGGAGTCTCCTTAGTGAAGCGTTGTGATGCATGTGTGAGTGCTCGAAAACCTCGAACCTTTTGGTCGAAGATAAAGAAGGAAGATGAGGATGTTGTCTCGGAGCGAAGAGAGAGCGTGTGGCTGCCGGTGAATGGGCTGGCTGTGCACCCGACGATCCAACAGTATTCTACTCGCCAGAACACAAGGCTTTCAAAAACCCAGGCCAGACTAGAAGCTGGGTGGCACGGAGGATATCATTTCAAATGCGCGGTATATTTATAGATTGATAAAAGTGGCAAAATAGGATAGGCGTGCTGACAGGTGCGAAATCCTTCTTTCTAAGCAACATTAATGGCTGTAACGAAAGGAAAGCGAGACACTCCGCCGTGTGCCATTTCCTTCCGCCACACCCCTGTTCGTGGCTGCCCCGGAGTGCCCTGTATCACGTGGATGTAGGATAACTTAACAATATCCTAAATCCCTCTTATTATTATTCAAATTATTCCATCGACTCGCTCTGCCAACGGCCATCGGGCGGAGCGTTGAGACTCATCACCCTTACGCACGAATACTGAGGTCCAATGTGGTGCCCTTGTGGAATTACCATGGTGATCGGGGCGGGATCCCTCTTCACTCCTCCTCTGCCAGCATCCCCCCCCTCTCCATTCCCTCGGACAACTCGAATCACCGTCTTCCCCTCACCTTCCCCTTACCCACCACCACCCCTCGCCGTACTCACACAACTCCGAGTTGCGCGCGTGCACTCCTCATTCATCCCAGGCCTTTCCTCCTCCCACCCCCTTCCCTCCCTCCCCCCCTTCCCATCCACCCCCGCGCTACTCTTCCACACACACTCTCCCTCTCACGTGCCTTTCCAAACACGGGAGGGCGCGCGCTATGTCTTTCTGCCCGAATGGCGCTCGCCATCTCATGACCTCTGACCGCCACTCCAAAAAAAAAACAATTTTCCTAGCAAAGCCTTTTCGGCGTTGGAGCGACCGGCATTTCTTAACGCGAGGAAGGTCGCGTGAAATATCAGTGTCTCAATGAGTGGGACAAATAGTAGCCTTGTCTGAGCGTCTGAGGGTACAGATTTTTTTTATTTAGGATGCAGGTATTTCAACATTTTTTATTGCGAAGATCCGCGCATATTGAACGGAAACATATGTGCCCAAAGTACGAGTCATCGCAATTATTGACTGTTTAATCTTTCGGGATTCATTCCGCGATGTTTAACTTTGCAAAAAACAATATTTCGCTGGTCCTCCTGCCAGCTTCATCACGTTAACTGAACTGATTCTTTAGTCTCGGTCGTCTAAATATATATGTATATAAAGACTCATATATATATATATATAAAGACCTCACTCATATATATAAAGACGAGTGAGACTAAAGAATCAGTTCAGTTAACCTGATGAAGCTGGCAGGAGGACCAGCGAAATATTGTTTTTTGAAAATTTAAACATCGCGGAATGAATCCCGAAAGATTAAACAGTCAGCACTACATCCGCGGAAGACTACGAGCTAATTTCATCGCAATTATTGTTTAATAGTTTCTCAATGATTCAATTTTATAACTTTTGTATGAGTATGGATGGGTACACGTGTCTGCGTGCTAATGTGAATATATTATGTCATACATCTCAATTTTTACTCCTAACCATGCGTGTAATTTGGATATAGTCACACACGGGTGGCTCCAGCTCATTGTTATAAACTATTTATTATAAATTTTATAAATGTTTCGTATATTAAAGGTAGTAAACTAAACCAATGTATAAATACCCATAATTGGACTTCGCTCCTTAATGAGAGTCATGATTACAATGGATTAATTTCTCAGTTAAAATATTTTTTTATACAACTCAAGCGTCAATAAATCTTCTTATAAATAAAAATGGATTGCGCATTTTGTTGGTAAGCGGTTAACTTGGATAATGGCTGGACCGATTTCGCTGAAATCTTCACAATTTGTTCATCCCCGTTCCGGGACGGTAAAGGGGTTATAATATATAGTGTAGGATTAATAGATGAATTTTAAATTACATTTACAATTTTTCCCATAAGATTACTCGGAGTTTTACATTTTTCACGCTGCAGTGCTTTCATATTTCGTTCATTAAAATACTTGAATGTGTACCGATCGCTTTTATTTTTCCTTCATCGGAATGTCGAAACTCTGAACTATCTTATTCTTTCGATGTTTTTATGATAAATCATCCAGTTAACTATTAATTACGCAATTCAAACGATTCTTGTAGCTCTTGAAATGGGTCTTTCATTGTTGTCTCCGATCCATTTCCGATGTAAAGAAACACCGCATTTCGTGCTAGAGGGCTATAAATAATGATTCTTTTATTATTGTTGTAGCAATAAAGAATTTGGAGATTTCAAAAAGTGCACGGGACCCTTAATCGCATTGAAATGCCCCCAATAAGAACGAAGATTTACAGTCGCAGACATCGCAATGCTTCAGAGCAACGAGAAGAGCGAAATGAAGTTGATTGAAAGGCGATCGAACAGCTCATTCAGCACTCAAGTTACCTCATTGAATATACATATCAATGAAACTCCAACGTGCAACCTTTCAAAGAACTGTGCAATGGCTAAAGTTTTGCAGCAATGCAAATTGATCGTTTGGGATGAATGTACGATGGCACTTAAAAAATCTTTCGAGGCATTAGACCGAACGATGCAAGATCTAAGAAAAAACCGAAATCTGTTTGGTGGTGCGATGATTCTGTTGTCAGGTGACTTTCGCCAAACATTGCCAGTTATTCCACGGTCAACACCAGCCGATGAACTAAATGGATGTTTGAAGTCGTCCGTTTTGTAGAAACACGTCAAGACTCTCAAATTAGGCACAAACCTGGAAAATCCATGCTTCTCGTATGGTCAATTGTATGTCGCCTGTTCCCGTGTCGGAAAATCATCAGCTTTGTTTGTTTACACGCCAAACAACAAAGCAAAAAATGTCGTGTATCATACAGCGTTGCATTAACAAAAAATATTGATGCCACAGCAAAGAAATAGGGACAAGGAATTTCTTTTCTTTGATTATACTTAAACATCGATATTGCAATCGAAATCGAAATGCACATATAACACCTTGAGATTCGTGTGATTTCAAATTTAATGGGAGAAAGTAAGTCATTTGGTTGACATTAAATTCTGACTTTTTTATATTTATATTTATCTTAACATATTAAAAACGAGCTATTACCCTTTTCTTTATTTTTCATCTAATCAGACTGTGCCACCGGAACCCGTGGACAGGTACAGCTATTAAAAATGTATATCAATTTGCAATGGGAAATTTAAAAATAGGGCATTGAAAATGAAGAAAAACTTCAATTTAAACATTTACCCATGATAAATAACTATGCATAACTGTTATTATTATGCTGTTTGAGTAACTATCCACGTCAAGTGTATATATTTTGAAATGACCACGAGCGAAGCTGGGGGCATTTCAAGTACAGTACACCGTCTGTCGGATGAGACGTTAAACTGTGGACCCCTTGGCGCCGTTCGCAAGAGTAGGCTAATGCCGAAGCCAGGTGTCCCTCCATCCTTCTCTGTACAGTTTCCCTTGGTGCAAATGACCTTAGTTGTCGGTCCCGGCTTTAAAATACTACTACTACTTGCGAAGCCTGGCATTTTCGCTAAATTTGTATAGAATCCACCCACGTCGCGTCGGAAGAGAATGTTAAGCGAATGAGAAAGTCATGTATACGAAGTCCTAAGATGTCCATTTCTCGACGCAGTTTGGAACTTGGCATTGCTAAAATAACTATTCAAAATTATATATGAAGTCTTAAATTGCATGCTTACAATATTCAACTGAGGCATGAAATCAAACCAACGGATAGGCCTACATTTGTTGAATTTTCTGTAAAGATGCTGGCTGGCATGCTGAAGTGACTTCAACATCAACACTGACATCAAATCTCGGACAGGTGCTGCTCAATCACGCATTCATTTCATATTGATGCCTCGATAATAATTATTTATCGAGTAATTGACAAATGAAATCACGAACAACTTTTTCGATGACTCTGTATGAAGATGAAATAAATATACACTGGCAGGACAAAGTCTGCCGGGTTCAGCTAGTACTAAAATATAAATAGAAAATAAGATTTCATAGCCAATGGGCTACTGGTTAAGCTAAAAACGAGATGACTTATACAAATCGCGTAAAAACAACCCTAAAAATGTTAATTATATAGGCAACCTTTCTCTGTAACTTTACATCACAATCTACATGTACAAAATATCCTGAAAACCACCTCAGGGGTGTGTGGCAGGGGGCGAGTAATCACCAACATGCATTACACTATACCATAAAGTTAGTGTAACTACGACCATTGACGTAATAGCATAAATCGCTAATGATTGTCACGAGGCGAAGCCTCACAAGTATGCACTACAGTATAGATATGTCGCCAATGTTAGAGGAAAAGTTAGTTTTATGTATTTTGCAACTACTACATAAACGGACAGGTATTCAAGAGCTATGCTGAAAACATCCACGGCGTGATGCATCCAAGTACTAGGTAGCAGATAAGGAAACAAGTATTAGGGAGTACTACTACTGAGAGCTACACTACCTATCGACAAACCTAGTTAAAATTCTCACTGGCAGCTGATATGGTCTCTTATCGTTCGCGTTTACTGACCAGTTAGATTCTTTAGAACAAAGCTCAACTAGACTTGGGGATAGTTCCAGCTCAACTGACGGAAGCATTCAAAATTTCGAATCGAGGAGATGTTCTGGCACCCACCTTATTTAACCTAGCCCTGAAGCACGTAATAAGCCAGATTGGGAGCTCAGGAAGGGAACATCCTGTTAACCAATAAATCAACACATTTTCCTGCTTACGCAGATGTTATCAACATCTAGAGCAGAGGTGGAACAACAAGCCTACTGAAAAATAAAAATGCATGCTAGGAACAGTGGTCTTGAGATTAAACTATTGAAAACAAAAATTCTGTTACAGAAAAGAGGGGACACGGCTCTTCAGATCCTTTTTAGTAGACCCTATCGAGTCATTTGATCGATTCATGGGTGGAGGTCAGTGCAGGTGGGGATGAGTCCAGGGAAGAACAACCTCAGCCAACACAGCCTATTTCGCAACGACACATGAACTCAAATCGAAATTGTCCATCGTAATAACTAGTTGAAGGCATACAAAATAATTATTAAGTCTGACAAACTATTGTTCCAATAAAGCCCTCAAAAATCTGCACGAGGTGATGTCACCTCAGTAGCATAGGTGAATATCGAAGGATCCGGGTTCGAGTCCCGATCAAGGTGAATTATTTTCCTCTTTGCTATTTCGCATTCAAGATACAAGATTATGAAGGTATCTACGTCTACAGTACAAAGACGGAACATGATTCAATATGAGGTATCAAGTATAATTATTAATTTATTTATTTATTTAAAAAGTCCACCAAAACGGCACAAAGGCTTATTACATTGGTCGACAAGCAAACAAATAAATAGAAATATTAACAAAATATACTCTTAAAATGTAAAAGATAACAGAGAAATACATTGGAAAGAAAGATTGGTATTGGGATTTATGGACAAGGAGATGGGGTAGAGGGAGTCAACTCGGCAATATGTTTTCTGAGGACTGATTTTAAAACGGAGGATGGTGTGGAGAAGAGGTCAAGGGAGGGTAACTGCGAGGCTAGGGAGTTGAAAGTTTTCGGGATGCGGTAGAATAGGGAGCGCTGGGACATTGAGAGTCTGAATTTGGGAATGTCAAGAAGGGAGTTATTGCGTAGGGAACGAGGAGGAACATGAAGAGGAAAGAGAGAAAGAAGGCAGTTGGTGCGGAGAGAGCCACTCCAAATTACTCAAGTGGGTTTAGGGAACAAGAAGTAATGGTGCCTACAATTTTTAATGCTTTACCTATTGGACTGAGAAATTTGCTCACTGTAAGTGAGGTTAAAGTACAATCGAATTTAGTGACAACTTTTACAAACCACACACAAATTTAAAACATCACGTCTGGGGTTTCGATACGTAGGTACGCTTGCACCCGATGGTGACGATGCTTGCGAATCGGAACCAGGGACGTGATTGTTCTTTTGTGTGGTTTGAAAAATTTACCATTAAATTCTCTTGTAATGGAATTCCACAAAGTCAAAGAAGAACTTGTGTTATTTGTAGGTTAAATTACTATTTAAAAGGCATTTGTTGATTTGTGAATAGGGATTATTCCCTATTGGGAACCAATATGTGTTTCGGTTTGGACAGAGGAGACGCCTGCTGACAAGCCCGACTGACTTAGTGGGACTTCGGTGCTCGAACAAACAATTCATGTCATAACTGATATTGAAACATATTTTATTTATATCTCTTTTAAAATCTGCAATTACAATTAGTATATATATATGGGTCATTCCACCTCAATTCAACAAACGTTTGACCCTTAGGGTCTCAGATTTTGATAAAAATTTGTGTATGGGTACAATATTAACTCAAACGGAATACCCTCAAACCGTTTTGTGAAAAAAATTTTTTTGAGTGAATTATGCATATTTTAATTTTTTCGCATTTTTAGCAAAAATCCGTGCCTTAAATCATATTATCACTTATATCTCCGCTTGTAATTGTCATAAAACAATGATTAATAGATTTTATTAAAGATAAATCTTTATTGAATGGAAATATATCAATAAAAAATTATTTTTTTCTATACCCTATTGTTGTAAATTACTAATGTTTAAAAAATTGTTAATAAACTTTTCTCAAATACTCCATCTCAGAATCGGCCGAAACTTTTTTTCCGTTATCTAAACATATTCAGCTAACTATTCCAAAAATAAAATTTAGTGGCAACTCATAAATGCGTTTTTTATAAATATTTTAACATTTACAATTTTCTCTCGCGCGGCCCGTGTTTCAAAAATTGTTAATACACTTTTCTCAAATACTCCACCTCAGAATCGGCCGACACTTTTTTCCGTAATCTAAACATATTTAACTAACTATTCCAAAAATAAAATTTAGTGGAAATACATAAATGCGCTTTTTATAAATATTTAAACATTTACAATTTTCTATCGCGCGGCCCGTGTTTCAAAAATGGTTAATGCACTTTTCTCAAATACTCCATCTCAGAATCGGCCGAAAATGTTTTTTCGTAATCTAAACATATTCAGCTAACTATTAAAAAAATAAAATTTAGTGGAAATTCATAAATGCGTTTTTTATAAACATTTAAACATTTACAATTTTCTCTCGCGCGGCCCGTCAGCTTCCCATTTGGAATACATGCAGCAGACACGTGATGCAAGCCTAAAAATTTCCCTAATTGCTCAAGGTCGTGGCTATATGAGATAAAAATATATTATAAACTATGAATGTTAACAACAATTGTTATTTGTTCTGTTAAAGAGAAATTAACCATTGAGCCCCACTTTCTCTGCGCGAAGTTTTTTCTAACTACTCCGACATAATCGATTGAAAACTCTTGCTCGGCGTTAATGACAATGGAAAACGGACACATAAACAGAAAACTAATTTTAGGAAATTTGAAAGAGATATTTTGTAGTTTAAGGAAAAATATGCCGAAAATACATTTTCATTTTCAAATTTTGTAGAGCTCAGACCTAAGAAGTGCGTTCTTGCGGGAGCATCAGGAACTCATACCGTATGCGTGTGTCTGGTGCATCAAATTATTAAATTCATGATTTTAGGTGCAACGTTGTCACCACTAAATCCAGGGGGATAATACCGAGCCGCTGTTGTCATATAAAGAATTTTTGTCAGCAATGATGTGTTTCCCTGCGACCGACCGAGTCATGCCATTTGAATGAATGTAAAAACTGCCCTGGGCCGAGCAAAATTTGGAATTCAGTAGAAGAACACTTAGATGGAAATTTAATTGATAGCATTACTTACCACCAATGGGTGCAAGCTAACCATTGCTCCCTAGAAATTTTTACAAAATCTACCGATAACTTTTTGAAATTTTTATTCAAAAGTTACAGATACTTCAGCCACATGACTACATTGCTAAAAATCAATCTGATTTTCTTAGAAATGTAAAGCATAACATCCAAGTGGGGCAGGTTCTCGTCATTGAAGATTTTCCAGAAAATTACGCTTTCGTTTTACAGGACAGCATGCAAGGTATGCTTTGGAATAACGGCCAAGCAACAGTTCACCTCTTTGCTTGCAATTATCGACTTAAAGTTCAGGATAATGTAATCCCATTGAACTTCGTAATCATATCAGACAGCCTGAAGCATATACCATCAACTGTACATGTTTTTCAAAAACTTCTTCTTAAATTCTTGAAATTGAAAGTTCCGAAGCTTCAAAAAGAAAAATATTATTCAGATGGTTGCTGCTCATTATAAAACAAGTATAAATTCAGAACTTATCTCTTCACAGGAAAGATTTCACAGTCTCTGCAGAATGGCATTTATTTGCTACATCGCATGGTAAAGGGCCAAGTGATAGACTGGGAGGAACTTTGAAAAGACTAGCAGCAAGAACAAGCCTTCAGCTTCCGTACAAAAAACAAATGCGTACACCTATAGAACTCTTTAAACGGGCAAAAGATCATATTTTAGGAGTGGATTTTGGCTACGCAAAGAAGGAAAAAATTGGAAAACATTCCGATGTACTTGCGAAAAGATTTCGTCAGGCAGTTAGTATACCAGGCATTAGGGAGTTTCATACAGCAATACCCGAATCAAATGGAGTGATTATAATGAAGAGACTCTCTTCGTCCAGCAAGGGATGAGGATTCAGCTGTAGTTGCATGCAGGAGTATCAGTACCTCAAATAAAATATTTCGGAGAGGACCCCTTCCTACATGGTATGACATCATATGTTTACGGAAAGCATGCTAACTTAACCATTTTACATTTGTTATAAATACAAGGATTTTGCTTTCTCGTTAGTTTTCAATCGATTGTGTCGGAGTAGTTAGAAAAAACTTCACGCAGAGAAAGTGGGGCTCAATGGTTTATTTCTCTGCAAACATCCATTTAACAGAAAAAATAACAATTGTTGTTAACATTCATAGTTTATAATATATTTTTATCTCATATAGCCACGACCTTGAGCAATTAGGGAAATGTTTAGGCTTGCATCACGTGTCTGCTGCATGTATTCCAAATGGGAAGCTGACGGGCCGCGCGAGAGAAAATTGTAAATGTTTATAAAAAACGCATTTATGAATTTCCACTAAATTTTATTTTTTTAATAGTTAGCTGAATATGTTTAGATTACGAAAAAACATTTTCGGCCGATTCTGAGATGGAGTATTTGAGAAAAGTGCATTAACAATTTTTTAAACATTAGTAATTTAAAACAATAGGGTATAGAAAAAAATAATTTTTTATTGATATATTTCCATTCAATAAAGATTTATCTTTAATAAAATCTATTAATCATTGTTTTATGACAATTACAAGCGGAGATATAAGTGATAATATGATTTAAGGCACGGATTTTTGCTAAAAATGCGAAAAAATTAAAATATGCATAATTCACTCAAAAAAATGTTTTTCACAAAACGGTATGTGGGTATTCCGTTTTAGTTAATATTGTACCCATACACAAATTTTTATCAAAATCTGAGACCCTAAGGGACAAACGTTTGTTGAATTGAGGTGGAATGACCCATATATAAGAAGGTGAAAGAAAGAGATAGGAAACATATAACTGAAATTGGACGAAGACACTGGTGATGTGGAAGATGGTAAAGCCGAAAAATCAGAGAGTATAAATGTGCCCTGGCCGTGTGAGTGAAATGTGAGTGAGTGAGAAAAAAAAATAAAAAAAAAATAAAAAAATATATATATATATATATATATATCCAGTGTTTCTTTAGTAGTCTAGATAGCTTAGCGAAATCGGAAGGTCCGTGGTTCAATTCCCGGTCTAGACGAATTTTTTTCACTTGGAATCGGCCATCATTCCATCTTCACATCACCATTGTGTCATCACATTTTATGTGTTTCCTATCCTCTTTCTTTCACCACCTGTTTGAACGAAATATTTATTATATACGTAAATTTCGTCAACGAAGTGGATGCTTGGTTTTCTGGACCTTGACGGAGCAACTCTTCCACTTAACAATACGATCAAGTGCCTAGGTTTGTCAATTTTTACGCGATCTTTGACCTCTCCTCAAATTTTTCTGTAATTTACGTTTATATTCCTTCTGCTGTTTTAAATGTTCTCTTTGTTTCTTTTATTATCAAAATATTCTGTGTTGATTGTACTAAAAATTACGTGCAGAGATCCGTGAATAGATTACGATGCGAAAAATTTGAGGAGAGGTCAAAGATCGCGTAAAAATTAACAAACCTAGGCACTTGATCGTATTGTTAAGTGGAAGAGTTGCTCCGTCAAGGTCCAGAAAACCAAGCATCCACTTCGTTGACGAAACAAAAATGACTAATCTGCCGCTGTGAAATGAAAAAGATACGACGAAAGAGGGACATATTCAAGGAACACGATTGAATCTGTGAGCGGCAAAGAGCGAATGACATTGCGTTATCGCCCAAACGCTCACTGTCAGAAACCAACAATTTAATAAATGCCGTATGGTGACCCGCACCTACTACTAGGGAAATGAGCTCTTACTTTTTAAGTCAGGGTCAGGGGAGGCTAGAGACCCCTTACTCTTTAGGGGATGGCTGCTGTGCTAGAGACGTAGGTAAGACAAAAGTGGGATAGACTCATCTCCTCGGGCAGGACGCTGTAGGTACACTGTAGACACGGCCGAATCTTATTTGTTAATACATTACACATTCGTTCTAATTACATGTTTAAAAGGGAAAGATTCTTCCTAGAAAGCAACAAAAAGCTTTACATAATACCTAATATGTTTGACGCTTTTGATGACAAATCTAAACATATGAAAAACGAATCGCGTGAATGGAAGTTCTGTACTTCTCTAAAACACCCTACCGCACATCCGGCTACAATCTAACTATAATCCGCCAACGATCCAACATCGTCTCAAGACGCCTCCAGTAACGGAGGAGGGTAACGGTTCGTCATCATAACGCTGACGCACGCATTTGAACCTGAAAACATTGGATCCTGGAATAGAGACGATTGATGACTTAGGATCCTGAAGGGATCCAAATATCGGCAGTGTCGGAGACTATTCATTGAGCAGCTCCATATTTGGGTGCAGGTTGGAGAGTGCAGCATTGCGATAAACGGTGTTACCTAGGCGCCTTTCGTTAATTGATGTACTGATTGGTGGGTTAATGGACAACCCTTATAGTACTGATTTCCCCATTTATTAGACAATTTTTCACTTTCGTGCACGGTACTTGCTCACCACTACGCGCCTCTTTAATTCCTCGTACCCTGTGACCTCATGGCGTCCAAAATTCCTCTTCAACCCTATTCCTCGCTTTCCCTGCCTTCTCTATTTAAGTACGCATACACTCGCTGTGCAGTCCTTTAGTCTTCTAACATCTCAACTTGTCCTCCGTCCACTCTTTTGAATTCTGAAACAACGGCTAAAAATTTACCTTTTTCTCCTAGTGTAGAAACATAGATAGCACGTGGCAATCATCGTAGTACTCAATTTTCAGTTAGTTTTGCAAAACGCGCCGTACTTTTGGCATTTCGCTGAGAGGTATGTACATATTTGTTCCGGCCGCATGCGTTAAGAATTCTAAAATGTCATTAGTTCGTGGGTTTTTTGATTCATGATTCACTTCACACCAATTCATTTTCCACCGTGATGCACTGAACCAATTGTCAACTGAACGGATGAGGTTAACTCCGCTCATTGGCTTGGTTCAAAGTCTTAGAACACTGTTCACAGCCATTCCACCTCTCGATGATCATTATCAGCAGAATGTCCTTGTCCGTTTCAGTGTGCGAAAGCGGAGAGGATGGGGAAAGATGAGTGAGGCCCTGAGCCAGGGTCCGGAGTCCCTGGGCCCGCACTACATCGGAGGACCCGTTTACACGTCTTCCGAGCCGCACCTGACCACCCTCACCGTCCACTCCGATCACCCACCGCCGGGTCCCGAGTACCACGAGGGACTCACGCATCACCTGCCATCGACCAAAGTGGCGGCCTCCGGCCTCCCGCCATTCAGCTCCTTCGGAGGCCCAGAGGCTCCCACGACGCAGTTCGCCGGCAACGGAGGCCCCGAGGGCCTCTCGGGGCGTCTCCTCGACATCTCCTCCTGGGACTACTATGGCGAGGGCCTGTCGGGGCGACTACTGGAGCAGCGGCCCGCCGCCGGCGGCCCCGGGGGTCCCCTCGGGGCAGCCATCGGGGGTGGGGGCGGGGATATCCTGGGGCTGGGACCCACGTCACACCACCCCCAGTTTGCGCCCCACCACCAGCACCCAGCGGCGCACCAGATGCACCCGCACCATCACGCGCCGCCGCACCACCACCCGCACCACCCGCACCACCAGCTGCTCCTCCAGCACCAACAGCAGCACCCGCAGCAGTACCGGCCGTGGGAGAGCAAGGGTGGGCTGGGCGAGGGTGAGTTGCTGCTCTTGAAGGGCGGCATCCCCACATTCACAGACGCCTTCGGGGGCGGGCCCAAGCTGCCCTCTTTCCAGTCGCAGTTCCAGGGCTACGGCCCCGACGGCCTGCCCCTCGAGTCCGTGCCCCCCACGCAGCAACAGCAGGATGGGAGCGCGCCCCCGCAGCCGCCGCCCGGGGCACCCGGCCTCCCCAGCTTCCACACGCTGGGGCCCGCAGCCGCCGTCCCGCCTCCGCAGCCCCCGGGGCCGGGGGCTGCGGCGCGCTACCCTTTGGTTCCTGCCCCCGTGCAGGCCCGCGAGGTGCCGTCCATCCAGCAGCAGTTCGTGGACGAGCGCCACATTCACCTGTTCCACGGGCAGCCGGGCTTCGGGGGCGCGCCGCCCACGGGGCAGTACCCGCCCCCGCCGGCCCCAGCGCACCCGCCCCCCGTCGTGCTGGCCAAGGCCGAGTCCTCGGCGGACGCGGACAACTACGCGCCGGCGGGCAACGGGCCGCAGAGGGGCTCCCGCGGGCCATCGGGGGCCTCTGGCAAGTTCGGCGAGTCGCGCAAGAAGGAGCGCCGGAAAGCGAGGGGGGGCGGCGGGGGGCATGGGCCGCCCCGGGCGGACTCGGCCGAGTCGGCGCAGGTGGCGGCGGTGTCGAGCACGGCCCCGGGCCAGAACCATCCGGGGCGGCCTCCGGGCGAGCCTCCGGACGAGGGCGGGGGAGTGGAGGGCGCGGGGTCCGCGGAAGGTGCGGAGGGTGCCGACAAGGGCTCCAAGAAGAAGCGGAAGCGCTGCGGCGAGTGCGTCGGGTGCGCGCGCAAGGACAACTGCGGCGGGTGCGCCCCGTGCCGCAACGAGAAGAGCCACCAGATATGCAAGATGCGCCGCTGCGAGAAGCTGACCGAGAAGAAGGTAAGACGATGTTTCTTTTGTTTTTGCTCCTTTCCCTCTTTTCTCTCCTTTGGGGCGAAGTAAGAAAACTTGAGCCACCACTCCCCGGGTTGTTTCCTAAACATCCTTCATTGCTCCGAAACTAGTTAACATGTTAAATATGCATTCTGTTAAATTCTACAAATTTTGTCGATGACCCTTATTGATTGGCCTCCATTTGTTTCTTTCTCTTCACCGTTTCTCTTCTTCATACCCGGTGCTAGTTTCAATGTATCATAGAATGAAGAATACACTCTTCATACTCTCTCATTGTATCTTGAAGATAGATGAGGTAATGGGATCATATCCTACCTGTTCCCGTCCCGGACAACGTCACTTTCTAGTTGTGTACGCCTCTGTATAGCGTTAAACATTTCTATCGTGAGTGCAAATTGTTCTCACAAAATTGTAATGGAGGTAACTTGAGGTCGTACGACAGAGTGCGCATTGGTGTACTTTGCTTGGTGGAACCGTCTCACTGGTCTCCTTTGACTTGACACTCTTTTCAATCCCTTACCCAGACCTAATGACATGTTTTGTTACTTCACTTTTAATTGTATGGTTACTGATTTATAGTCTTGTGTACATCCTAGTTTAGTATCTATCGAAAGTAGTTCACTAAAATGTTGTCTCTTGCCTGCATGAATTATATTTTGTTTGAATGGGGTTTTTATGCATGGAATTAAGTGACTTCGCATCTCGGCTACGACGGACAATTTAGTGTAATTTAATTCCTAACAAAAACAAATACGTCTCGACGATACCCCATCTCCACAGGAGTCGGCTGCATTCAATTGTTCTTCTCTCGACGATCCGCTTGACTCGAGTGCCGGTGATTGTGTCCGCCTGCGTTGACCTCGTGTATGACATGTGACGTGTACCTATGTACGCCTATGCTCGACGCTGAGTTCTCCGTTTCATACGCCGTGTAACACATGCCAATTACTGAGCACATTTCTGCAATCATTTGACATCAATAAGACGATCCTTATCTTTTCCCTTTCCTCTGATTTTACTTCATTCTATAGTTGACTTATTTTGATATGTGATTACGATCAGTGGCTCGAATCCTCTGGAAATATTTTATGAAAAAAATTGAAATTATTACGGGAAGAGTATTTGAGTCGTGTTACGGGTGCTTGTACTACTTCACGTAATGTAGTTTGAACTTTGTCGGAGCGCTTCGTCGTTGGAGGCGATGGGGAGGAGGTCACCCTACTCTGACGCTAACTTTGATGTCCACTCCCCATCGATCGAGTCTCGTGTAACGACATTAGACCTGTCTCCGTAATGGCGTGGAAGGAGGTTCCTAAGGCAATTACGAATTTGCGTCAAACTAGCGCCGTGGACCGCCTGAGGATCCCTGTGGTGGATTGCTTCACAATGGCACCAACTGGCGTTAGATGTTTGACATATCTCTACAGATATTTTCGCCAGAATACCTTTTTGAAAACTATATAATTTATGATGACCCATCGTTAGCGGCGTATATTCAACAGGGGGCGTAGTGAATTTGTTATTCCTTGTAAACCCGTGGAGTGACTGCATGAGAGGGTCTCCAATAGTTGCCATTTGAGTTTTAGTAGTTGTTCATAGTGTTTCGTTATCTTTTTTCGTTGTCTTTGTGTATGATATGAGGGAAAGAAAATATCGCTGTCTCATCGCACTATAGCTGATGCCACTGGATTTCGTTGTACATCTATCTGCATCTACAAAATACCCTACAAGCCACATCAGGGGTGTGTGGCAGGGGGTGAGTAATCACCAACATGCATTACACCATACCCTAGAGTTAGTGTAACTACGACTAATTATGCATTAGCATAAATCGCTAATGCTTGTCACGAGGCGAAGCCTCACAGGGATGCACTACACAAAAGGACAGAGACTCAAGACCCATGTAGAAAACATGCAAGGCGTGCTGTTAGTATGTACTAGGTAACAGATAAGGATTCAAGTATTAGGAGTACTACTACTACCAAGAGCTACACTACCTAACGACAAACCTAGATAAAAGTCTCATTGGCAGCTGTTATGGTTCCTTATCGTTCGTGGGAAAAATGACATTTTTAATCTGTCCGTTCTGCAGTCTAGTTCCCTAATTTTATTCTCATGATCTGATCTACCGTAGTATGTCGGATTTCGTAAAATATTATCAACGTCGTCAGAGAATAGCCCGGTTTGGTACTTACATAATAGATTGAGTCTAAATTTTAATCGACGGTCTTAAAGCTTTTCCCATCCCAGTTGCTGCAAAAGGTCAGTAACACTAACGAGATTATCATAACGGCCTTTAACGTATCTTGCCGATCTTCGCTGCACGCGTTCTAACTCAGTTTCCAAGCCTACGTCATAAGGATCCCAAATACTGGCGGCATATTCCAAGTGGATGGATAACTCTGTACACTCGAACTATTTTCTGGGTGGTTTCACTTAAGCGATTGGGAAGATGTTGTTCGTTGGTTGATGGTCAAATATTCACGGCTCCCCTTGCTTTGTATTTTAGGGTGGTTGCAAAACTGATAGTAGCGTGAAGGGTCATGTAGTTTGCGCATATGGTGCTCACCCATACTTTAAAGGGATGAGAATGTTCATCACCTGCAAACGGGATTAGACATAAATTAAGACGCAATTTCATGATGTGGCGCTGGTAATCATATCGTTAACTTAATTTTTTCTCGTAAAATCTTTGGATAACCTGAATATAGCCGACAGAAATAAACTAGTTTCGATAGGTTTTGGTCGTCGATGCTTGAATCTGAATGAATTTGATGGATTTTTGTAGTAAGCCAATGCTTAAAAGGAAAATCTTGAGGTGAGGACTTTTCACGTGAACCAAATTTGCAATGGCTTGTCTTAGAGTTGACGGAGACCTTGTAGCTATCGTATAACCAAACCTCGACCAATTCCTCGTGTTCCACCAATTTTTAATGTGCTGTCGACGAGTGTCTCAGAAATAGTAGCGATATCTTCGGGTAGGGCATTGCTTATCAACTGCCAAGTTGCCCGCGCCGGAGGAAGGGAGGCGATGGGCCAATGGGCGAAGGGGTGGGTGTTGAGAGCCGAATGTAGGTACATACCTACGTGTGTGGGTGCCATGTTGACAGCTCTTGGTTTGGCGGGGTGCCATTGAATCGGGGTCGGGCGAGGGAAGTGGAGGAGGAGAATAATACCGGTGACGCTTATCCCGGAGGTCACCGGTTCAAGTCCCACCCGGTTTGTTTTGTACCATTCATGGAATGGTTGTACAGTCCTCGCGAAAGCTTACGGCGTTGCGCAGTAAACGATTTTGGGACTGGAAGGGTCTATTTTCTAAATACCGTTTGCCGCGGAAAAGGGTAGCACCGGCGGGCAAATGTTTACGATTTTCGTTGCCAACTTTGAAATGTGTCATATGCATTCGATGAATTTGAATGCCCCCAGCTATTCGCCGCTGTGGGTTATGGAGTGGGCGTCGTTCCTTTGTAGTACCTGAGCGCGCGCCAGGGGGTCACGGCCTGGGGATTTATTTATTTATTTATTTTAATTACCACCGAAAACAGCACTTATATTGGCCTTTACATCGGGGTATTAACAATCAACAATTGAAAAGCACAAACAACCATGTCCTGGGAAGTGAAAAATCCTCCCCATGCGGGATTCGAACCCGCGACCTTTGGGTTAGCAGGCGAGGACGTTACCCCGCCGCCACCGAGGCCGACGAGATCTCACAATCAGTCCGATGGCTCGGAAGTGGACTTAAAGTTGCAACAAGTGTTAACTATTTTCTACAATATCAAACGAAAACAAATATCACATTCGTATTTCTTGCGATTTAAAAAAAATAAATAATGGAAATGATCCAATTTATTTATGCATGAAATGTATGTTCTCTCTGTCTCTCTAGAATATATATTCTTATATTTCCACTCTTTTGAGTTCTCACTGTACCATTTATTCATCGAATATACATGTACATATTGCCAATTTATGACATTATCTCTTCAGGTACTTTTTGTTTTCTTAATTCTGTGACTGAAATTTTAGCTAGAGGTATGCAAAACCCGATTCCATTCATTGCATTAGTTAAGTAAAAGAAGAATATAGAATGCACTGTTAATTCGTAATTTTATGTTGTATGTCTTAAATCTCGATGACATAATTTCACGTGGCTGAAAATTTTAGCAACGAAACTGAAAAACATCGGAATTGCGCGAAGTTTAATGTCTACTCAATCAGCGTTTCAGCGGAATCAAGACTATATTTATTTTTTATTAATGTTTGATAAATGTTAATGTGTTTAATGTAATTGAAATGCCCAGCTGTGAGACATCGCGTAAGACCATCTATTCCACAGCCCGGATTCTAATTGTCCAATACGGCTCGGAATTCTTACGCTGAGACGCTATGTTGGTCATTCTGCCTGCCACGCGCTCACTTTCCCCTCCGTTCCTTTCCCTTACCCCTCCCACACATTTCACCCCCTCTCTTCTGCGCATCTAAAGGCCGTAAGCTCTCGCGAGGACTGAACATACTTGCTCGTGTAAATATATTAAAGTGGTAGCAGTTGCTGGAAGCTTTTACCATTATAGAAGTTCCTCACTTTAATAAATTGTTGTGATGGAATACCACAAAGTTTCCGAAGATTACGTAGTAGTAGAATTGGGTTTTTGGTGCGTCGACGGCTAGGGTCATTTGCACATAGTTTTATTACGTATTATTATTATTATAGAAGTTATTATTATTAGTTCTCAGTGAGGTCGACGCACAACTCAAGAGCTGATGCATTGCATGGGTTCACAGTATTTCCTCAAATCTCTTAGGTGCATTTTGTTCTACGGTTCGAAAGCCTTATGGAGTACAAGTCATAGCGTATCCATGGGTTTTAATGCGGTATTCATTGAATTGCAGTTACTATTCTATTATGATTAGACTGATGTCAATTACATGCCTCATAGATTAGCTCCTCGGCTGTCTTCTTCTAAATTTCGGCTCCAAGCTTAGTCTGCATTCAATGTTTATGACGCTTATAATTTTTTTCTCATTTTAAGTATTCTACCAGCTGATTGGTAGATTCTTGGACAGTCCCCATCCTGCATCCAAATTTCAGAGTCATTGTCTCGCGTTCCCTCATAAGGATGTCCCGCAATTAGATCCCTCTTAAATTCCTCATATCTTCTACCTCCTCTTATTTCGTCCAGAATTCCTATCCTCTTCCTTCCTCTTCCACGCTTCCCCAGTGTTCTCCCCTCTATTACCTTATTCATTATGCCATCTCAAAACCTCCTCCATCCATCTCTTCTGACTTCTCCGAACCTCCGCCACAAGCTTCCTCTCCTCTCCGACCATATCCAATACCTCCTCGTTCGTCTTCCTCGCCACCCAGCTCACCTTCTCCATCCTTCTCCAAACCCACATCTCAAACGTCTCAAGTCTACGCACATCCTACTTCGAAATGACCCAAGTTGCTGACCCATAAAGCACCACGCTCCATGTTTCATGTAGTTTTCACCAGCCTTTTCTTTAAATCTCTTCTCAGACCCCCCCTCATCAATTCCCTTCTCTTCGAGAATGCTTCTTTAGCGAGGGCAATTCTGCATCTGATGTCCCTACCACCAAATCCCTTCTCCTCCAAAATACTACCCAGGTACGTAAAATGCTCAACATGCTCTATCTTGTGCCCGCCCACCCTTATATTCAGACCCACATTCTTTCTTACTTCTAGAAAATATCATCACTTTCGTTTTCGTGTGGTTTATACGCTTATAATTATGGACTGAAAATTCCTGAAGAGGAGTGTGCTAGCGAGAGATCTTTCCGCAGAGGGCCGACACAGGGAACCGTGCTCCGACTGCACCCGCCTCGTCTCCGTGCGTGCAACGAGTGCTGCATCTCTCCTGCGGGCCCGCTCTGGTCTCTCATCGTTCCCTTTATCACACGGGGGAGGGGCGGTGGTGGCAGGAGAGACCCTGTTCACGTTTCACGGTCAATGCCAGCGCGCCTCACTCTTCCTTCCCCCCCCCCCACCCACGAAGAGTGGCGGAAGTAGCCCGCTTGGCGAGGTTCCAAAACGAAGGGGCGCCTCCTCTCCCCTCTTGTCGAGTGGAGGACGGCCGACAGTGAAAGTGCTCGTCTGCGCTTGCGCCGGCGCCTTACCACCGCCACCACCCACGACACTCCTCCACCCCTAATCTAATCCGCTTCAAGCCAAATCCTTTGCAAAACTTCCACCTCTTCCAACTCTCTCTCTCTCCCGCCGAGCAGAGGAGAACGCGGTGAGATACGAAACTGCACAAAATGCTTTGACGGACGCCGCCGTCGGTCTTCGATCTGCTTCTCTCAGTGGGACTCAACGCAGTTGCCCTCGATTCGTCAGCGGTGATACGAGGGGAGGCTTTTATATGAAATCGTAGTTTTTTTTAGATTAAAAGTTTTATGATTTGTAATGCATGTTAGGGTTTATTCAAGTCTTCATTCACGTGACATAATATTCCGATGGATTTAATTTGTTTCCCTACTAGAAGAAAACCCCGTGATCGTCATTGTTTTGCGACCAATTAAAGAATAAACTCCTTTGTCTCAGGCGTAACTTTATGGAATTTGCTTAGCATATTGAATGAGAAGCAGTAAGTTTGTAATTCCACATGTATTTATTTTAAGCGACCCGGGTTTCAACGTATCACCTGATGATGACGTGCTACGTCGAAACCCGGGTCGTTTACAATAAATAAATGTGGAATCACAAAATTATTGCTTCTCATTCAATTAAAGAATACACGTAGAATTTTGTTTAATACTATATTTGTGTTTTAATGTTATCACCGTATTATTTTAAACATTTAGTTGGCGGCAAGATGATATCGTACGTTCGCCTTGGTCGGTAAACACAGCCGCAGACCGTGTGCTGACTACTCCTACCGTTGGTGATCATCAAGAAAAACGAAAGCGCGTAGTTTCTTTCTACTGGCTGTGGTCGGTAACTATCGCTTCGATGGTGCTGCACTGCCACGTGGTGCGGGCCCTCGACGACGGAAACGACGCGGTGCGGGTTACCCGATAGTTGGTGAATTTACTTAGTGGACGTGGAGCATCATGGGAACTCTCCGTGCGAGGTGTTTGAAGTTGGCGCCGATAGGAGTGCTAGCGCGCAGGGCGATGTGCGCAGGTGACAAGTTCGGTCAGTAGGAAGAATTCTGTAGGCCAACTATAGTCACGGACGAATTTTTGCGAAGACTTTACAAATTCGTTCAAAATCCATACTTTATAAAGGTAAATATTATTAATTATTATAATAAAGGTATATAATTATTATTAAAGTTACAACATTCTTTTTTGACGACTTTTCGGAAAAAAGCACAATTAGGCAACAATCGTGGATGCGATTATCTAAGTTCTTTACTTGAAGCTCAACTCCTCAAAAGCAAGTGCGCTGTTGTGTCGCGGCGAAGTGAACCACGCACTATATCGATTGGAATGCGCCCGTGTTAATAATTATACCTTACTCTGTACTGTATCACACTTTCAGTGACCTCGACCAGCACGCCTCATTCACTCCGAGAGAACTTTGAAAGTTGTTAAGGTGGCTGGTCTAAAAATCCAAAGTGAACAGATTTTCTTAAAAATTTCCAAATATGTTCCTTTTTGGATATTCTATGGAATATCGAAGAAAAACGGGGGATCATCGACATACTTTTTGCGATATTTCAGATTCTTTTAACATGGAGCCTTATGGCGCTCTCCACTCCAACAGGATAAATTACGCACTTTTTCCATTCCTACTGAACAGATTTTAGCCAAAAACTGATATAATGTAACTCTAATAAATTAAAATCTATTCTGAAAAAATCATTTAATACTATCGACTGAAATTTTTCATTAATACGATTTAATAATATGTATGCGAGAATGTTAAATGTCGCGCGCGGCTATGTGGTGTAAAGTTGGCAACGTGGCACGCAAAAGTACGGGACATGCTAACGGTCATGTATACATGACGAACAGATGTAACTTGGGCAGAATGGACGCTGTTGCCGGATTAAAAACGAAAGATTAAATAATTTATAGAAACATATTTTAATGCTAGTTCGCATTCGAGTGACAATAAATCTTCATTAAAATACTTATTTTGAATTCTATGGCCACGGGTGTGAACTGTTTTCAGAAAATTAATTTCACTATAATGACTTAAGAAATGAATCAAGTCTGCATTTAAGCAAATTTTTATGGCAATGTGTAAATTTAAAGGACAATATTTCAGAATGTACCAAAGACATAAGTCATTCCTACTGAATATAGTATAACTACGACCCATTATTTAAATTTTAAACGAGCATTAAAATTTAAGTAACTAAATTTCTCAATGACTAACGATTACCCGACCAGCCACCTTAAGAGAATGGTCGGGAGCCCTTGTGTGCCTTTCCACCGTCCTCCTCTGACCCTCCTCATCTCCTCTATCCTTCATCCTCCTCATCCTTCCTGTTCGTTGAGAGGGGTCAAAGCTTCATAATTTTCCAGAAGAAGAAGCGTTGTCAAGTTGAAAGTGGTCGCTTGATAAATTGTGTACGAGTACCAAGTGGTTATATTATATTGGGTATCAGCCACTCCTGAAACGTAGCCGTGACGACAGAAATCATCAGAAACCCTGGGCTTAACTTCTCCGCGTCTCGAGTGGATATTATTCTCCTGAAAGCGAAATGAGTTGGGTCTCAGTTCTCGTGCGACGGATTCGTTCGCGCCTTCCCTTCCCGTCATCCCTCATCGAGACGTTTGCACGTGTCCTGTTGCACGCGGCCATGCATTGTTTCGTGCATGGATCACAATTTCCAAGGCCTTTTTACACGGGGCACTTTAACTGCACAATCTGATGTATGTATGGATGTGCATTGAAAATTGCGTCGTGTAAAGCAGGGAATTGCAAGAGTGCATGCGCAAATGCATGAACGACAGTTGGGAAAATAGCCCCAGCTCTAATTCCGTGCTCGCGATCTCGCATTTTATGTTCGTCGAATGGTGCAATCGAGTTCGTCGTGTAAAACTGTCTCTCCACGCCACTCCAAGGGAAGCGAATGAAACGAAAGCGGCCCCTTCAAAGCTAACTTCATCCGAATCTCCGCTTGTGCACCCGTAGGAGCTGTGTAGTCGCAGTTTCTCCGATGGCTCATCGTTCATCATCATTAGTCGTATTTAATCATAAGACTGGTTAACTGCAGCTCTCCGTTCTACCCGGCTAACTCCTTAATGTCCTTGTGTCTCTTTTGTATCATATCCCTTGTTAGCTGGCATAATTGCGTGTTCTTCCTTCAGTCATATTATCATGAGTCTCTCCCATACCCATTGTTCCTTACAATTTCCTTTTTCTCTCACATTTTTCTTCAATGTGGACGTTTATCTTCCGAGTACGTACGGTTTTCACCTCCCTCCTATTCTTCTTCCTTTCTGATATCCCATCTATCCATCTGATGCGTCCACCTCCAGCACCAAGTTCCTCTCTTGTAATAACTCGATAATAGGCGAAGTAACTTTGTGGAATTTCGGCTTAATAGAATGACACGAGACACTTGGCTATTTCCACATTTTTGTTTTCAACTGACCGGTTTCGATGTTTTAGTACATCAGCATCAGAGATATAACTACTAACTATGTAGTTATATCTCTGATGCTGATGTACTAAAACATCAAAACCGGTCAGTTGAAAACAAAAGTGTGGAAATTGCCAAGTGTCTCGTCATTCTATTACTTCCTCTCTTGCCTTCTGATGCAGTTTGTTGATGTCTGTGAACCATCAAGAGAAGTACTCCGCGTATTTGTTTCCTAGTTGAGAATGATTTGATGCTTTCCCGGCGTATGACGTTGGTGAAGTCCACGGACGTAGAATTAACCAAGGAGGTTAAAATGAAATGGAGGTGGGATGACCGTGAACTCTCATGGGCGAAAGTGAAGCAGGAACAGAGGGGTGCTTGGGAAGGGTTTTGTGCCGAGTAGGTGTACGGCCAAACCAGTCACAAAACATCGCCCGGTCTGTGGTTTTTAACTTAGATTTGACGAAAATCAAAAGCGACCGCCGGACACGTAAGCCAGAGGAAGGTCTAAACTGTGCCGACTGCAATGGCGGAATTGGCTTCGAGAATCAAGTGGTATGTCGACTCCATTTCTTTTCTTACCTCCTTGGAATTAACTAGGACGCAGTGAAGTCTATTCGGGTTCTCCACCGGCTCAAACTCTGCATTCCTGCCAACCGGGCACCCGGTCGCGTTTCCTAGTTAGTCTTCCTAATTGGTAATCCAATTTTCTTCGAACCAATGATGTTTTTTCGTGATGTTTCCTTGGTTTGAGCTATTTTTGCTTCGTGTTCGTCGATCCCGTTCCATCCCATGTAGATAATGCAAATTTTCCTTCTTCGCTTATCGTTTTCATTCGTATGTGTCCATTTTACAATTCCCCCATCCGCTGTCCCGTCGTCTTGGCCGACCCTGAGCATCCAAATGCACAAATGCCTCCCCGAAGGCGGCGGCACCTCAACCATCAACTGATCGGGCGGTTATAGAATCGGTTTATGCCTCGGAGTGTACTGTGCTAGCGAAACATGGTGTCAGTTGCGGAGAAGACCATGTTGAAGTTCATTACCTTCGCATCACCCCCTCATGTGATGTTAGAGCGATGGGCTTCCCAAGGTCTCAAGACTCCATTGCCAATTTCACAATGCTTTGTTCGGATCATCAACAGTGTGGTTTGACTGACAATTGCCGTCCCATTGGCCTCAGCCCAATCAAGTCGGCAGCGTTACCGTCTTCCTCTCGCTCTCCCCTCGAGCCAAATCCCCCTCATCCCCCATTTACGTCACATGGCTCAGGCGTCTGCCACCAAGTTTCGTCGGCGAAGTGTAGTCTTGAGGCAAACACTCCTCCCTCGGGTGTGCGGGGCTTCGGCGAGTCGAATCTTTCGCCTTCATTGGGTGCGGCACGCCGCTGCTCCTCGGGTGCGGGAACCCGAGGATGCGGTATGGCGACCGCATTGCGACGGGCGTGTGTCTTGCGATGGAAGCACGCTGCTGCTCCAGGGTGTGTTTCGTCTGAGGGTGGAGGAGGTGAGGGGGAATCTCACTCCCCTCTCTCTCCTTCTCTCTCTGCTTCCTCCCCCCCGCCCCACCCCACCCCCCCTCGCCTCCAACCCTCTCCAAAGCGTGCCATCCCCTTTAAAATTCCCCACGGGCGTCTCCCCCTCCCCCCCTCATTCGGGGGGGGCAGCCCCCCGTTCACCCTCTGCCAGGAGGAGCCTTCGATCGCGGGTGTTAACCCCCTCCCTCCCGTCGGCCAATCAGAGAAGGGCACCGACTTTCCTGCACCCCCCTTCCCGCCCCCCTGCCCCCACCACTCGCACTCTCCCTGGCGGCCGGGGGCGGGGAGGTGGGGGACGAAGAGAGAGTAAAGAGATCGAGGGAAAGAATTTCTTTCTTTCTCGCGAGTGATAGAGTTGTGCGAGAGGTAATATGTGCTTGCGCCATTTTTAGAACGATGTTGCCCACTCCACCTTGAGAGCATCCATAGCATAGCTTTCTTCTCGCTAATCTTAGATTCTAGCGGTCGATTTTGATCCGTTTACGCAAAACTTGGAACCACTTTTATCGTGCCAACGGTGCTCGTGATCGGTAACACAATATAAGCAGCGAAAACGACTTCCATCACCTTTTTAAGGTCATTGAACAAGCAGTGGTGGATGTCACGGTCGCCTATCGGGAAATTTACTCGCTTCAACAATGGAAGAGCAATCTTCAAGACGCCAATGTTTGAACAAGAGTCTTTCCACACTTTATTCGAAGAAGCACGATATAAGTTTCGGCATGTCGTGCCATCAATCAGTGTGATGATGGCCGTAACCAATGAGGATGATGATGGAATGATATGCCCGAAACCTAGGTCGTGTTTCTTCGAATCAAGTGTGGAATCATAACCAAGTAGTTGTTTTATTCATTCGTTATGAAGGAGTTCCACGCCAGAGACAGTGTCTTTATTTGAAGACAAGTGCCGGTGGCCGAAGAGGGTGCTGGAAGGACGCTTTGGCTTCAACGAGTGAATAAAAGCGAGCTGCTGTTTGAAGTTATCGCGGACTAGAAAAGAGTCAAATGGAGGGCCGGTCCCTCGTCGGAGGCGGCAAGGGTGGTCTCCGGGGGCCGGATGCCGCCCGCTCCCTTCCACTGCCTCCTGGGGGGCAGCAGCCCCCGCCCCTTCGAAACGACGAAAAGAGAGAGTTAAGCCTCGTTCACAACAACTTAACTCGGCGTAACTTGGCTTGACTTGGCGAAACGCCAGAGATGAGACCTTGAGAATAGCGTCTACTAGTTCACAACGACTTAAAGCGGCGTAACTCGACTTGGCGTAGCCTGGAGTTGAGTTCAGCTCAACTTTCTCTTAATTCCAGCCAATAGCATGCATTGCTCTACTATGGATAGTCGGGCAGCAATCGATTGGTACTCTCGATATCTCCTCGAGCAGCCATATTGAAAACGTGATTTTGTTGTTATGTCGTATGTGGATACGTTTAAGCGAAAATGGACGCGGATAAGTTGATCGAGTCAGTGCGATATAACATGTTCAACAAACCTTCGTCCATTTTAATACTTCTATATATTTCAACTCACTATTTACAATTAATACTTCACAAATCAACTGAGCTGTTTCAGGGGAGCTTACTACAACTCTCGAAACTCACGCTATCGATAGGCCCCATCAATCGATTGTAAGATCGAATTTGGCAGTGGTGGGTTGTGATTGGTTAGAAATTTCGCGCACTGGTTCGCCTTCGACGAGAGAATAAGTCAAGTTACGCCAAGTTAAGTGGTTGTGAACGAGCCTTTATTAGGGGCAGCCCCCGCCGCCCCTGCGATGCAAGGGGCGGTTTGCCTCCTTGAGAGGATGTTGCGCCTCTCGTCGGGGGCGGCGATCCGTATCACTTCCCCTCGATCGTTAGTCATGTCGACCGCGGTTTCAAGTCTTGAAAAATCTGAATATAAAGACGTAAGACTGTTTTGAACTTTAGAAATGTTATCTTGAAAATGACGCTATCGAGTTGAAGCCACAGTCGAAATCATGAACAATGTTGTGGAAATGCTAAGTTTTATCTGTTTCATGGTGCTATAATTGAAAGAGTTGAATATTTGGACTCGATACGCGACGTTGGTTTGCAGCGAGGGCTTCGGTGGCTAATGGCAAGCGAAACCAAAGCAACCGAAGGCCATTCCTGCTGCGACATTCATTTGCCGAGCCCGATGTGTGAGTGGTGTGCGCATTGCATGTGTGTGTGGTGTCGGAGGACGTCATTCGACGTGACCGGAACGGAATTAAATTAAAACACAGCATTCAGGTGACGTCGCTATTACTCATTACGTCCGTAATCTTTCAGCTCTCGTTATACTTATCTTCACCCGCGTGTCGCCTCCATTCCGTGGCATCGATCGCTCGATTGGATGCATCGATTGATCGATATGATAGTAACAATTATGACCGAAGAAACGCTTTCGCTCCCGTGTCCGCATTCACTCGAGACAAGAGGGAATGGGGACGCTCGCGGGGTCAGGGGTCAGTTTTAAAATAATAATAAATTTCTTACTCCAAATTCTTAAATGTACAACTTTTGTAACAACAATGAAGGAGCTTTAGGTAGCTTCAGTGGTAAAAAAACACCAGTGTGGAAGCTACCATCCTTGATTTTAATGCAATGCTAGTCACACCATAAATTTAATTTTAAATACATTATAAATATATATCATTAAATATAACACGTGGAAAAAACATATCTTGTGAAGAAATGTAGATACAAAAAGACATAAATAGAGCATACAAGAATTTTTTTTGTTACATGTTCGTCTCAGAAACTGACAATAAACTAAGATATAACTTTTAGACCGAAAATATAACTTTTTTCCTTTAGACAAAAAAAAATAATTCAATAATAAATAAATATATATATATATATATATATATATATATATATATATATATACACGTAACGAAAATTTCGCCAATAGGCCACAATATAATAAAAACACTTGACAGGGGGTGGGGAAAGAAAAGTAAAAAGAGAGAGAGGACTTACTAGACGTTTCGGGCATGTAGGCCCTTCTTCAGTTGTAGAAAATGGAGCCTCCATATTGACTCCATTTTCTACAACTGAAGAAGGGCCTACATGCCCGAAACGTCTAGTAAGTCCTCTCTCTCTTTTTACTTTTCTTTCCCCACCCCCTGTCAAGTGTTTTTATATATATATATATATATATATATATATATATATATATATATAAATTCAAACTTACAGGAGGTAGGAGAAAGAGGAAAAGATTAAGAATTCGTTCTTACGGAACGTTTCGAACCAGTTGGTCCTTCGTCAGCTCTAGAAGTCTTCTAGAGCTGACGAAGGACCAACTGGTTCGAAACGTTCCGTAAGAACGAATTCTTTATCTTTTCCTCTTTCTCCTACCTCCTGTAAGTTTGAATTTATATATTTGTGGCCAATTGGCGAAAACTTCCAAAGATTATATATATATATATATATATATATATATATATACATATACATATATATATTCATACACACATCAAAAAAGAACATTTTTATCATGATGAGATAACAACCAATCTTTAGCCTTTTACAAAAATTGTTTACACTATTTATCTGTTTAATTGTACAAGGTAAATTATTAAAAAATTTAGGCCCTAAATAAAGAAATATTCTTATGAATAAAGATAGGCTTAGGAATTAAAAATTACAATTCCTACGTAACTTATAGCCATGCTCGTTTCCAGAAATTGCTGGAAAACTACCACTTCGCAAAAAAAATAATTTTAAAGTTTTGTAAACAAACATGTATCTTAATGGAAATAACTTAAGACTAACAAACAGAGGGTAAGAATGCTCAAAGCGATTTCTCTTGGATCAGCGTGGAGACGATTGAGGCAGCAGGGGGAGGTCTCTCTGTCGATTTGGGGGCCCTAATGGAGGATTGAAAACAAGTTTGGACAAAAATAATGAAAAAATTTGTTGATAAAAATAAAAAATTTAAGCATTAAGATGATGAAACAATGAACTCAGGATTATGGTAATGGTTTTGAACCATTTAAAGGATCGTTTGGAGTAAATACGATGATATTACTGGTGCAAATGCGCACGTTGCCGCAGCGCGGCGGCGCCGGGATTCCAACGGCGTGCATTTGATGAAGTAATCAAATGAAAAATGCTGATTACCCGTTGAAAGGTGCGAAGTTCCCCTGTGCCATGGTTACCGCGCCTGTGGGGTGGAATGTAAGGTGCTTAACAGGGAAACTATAGGCTATCAGGATGCATACAAACTTCAGGATACCATGGGGGCTATTCTGAGGCTTTTATATATTTAAATCCCGTGGAAAACGTTTTATGGACAATTGACGGCTTTTTTACGCTAAATCGTGAAACCCAGTTTCTCAAAATGTCGACCGTCGTTGATAATTTGAATAAAAGCTCGCATTTGGCGCGCTCAGATTTTTTTGCTCTAGCATTTTTTTGCTCTGCTACTTTTGATTACTTTTGTCCTGAGGGTCGCCAGTGAAAAAACGCCAATTTTCTCCCATGCGGCCATTTAGTGACGAGTCTACGCGCTTCATCTCTCTCGACGGTCAACAGTTTTCGCGATCAACAGAAGGAAGATGCGAAGGGACGAACGCTCGCGAGGATCGAACGCGGTTGAAGACGAAGCAGGGCTGGGGGCCGTGAGGGAGTGGGGGCCGTGAGGGAGTGGGGGCCGTGAGGGAGTGGGGGCCGAGAGGGGCGGGGGGCCGAGAGGGGCGGGGGGCCGAGAGGGAGTGGGGGCCGTGAGGGAGTGGGGGGCCGAGGATTTGCTCCTTGCCGCCGCTTATGAATGTTACGTATATGAAAGTAAACCAAGTAGATATGTGATGTAAATCCGTGACTGCATGATTTGCAGCCTTATTCGCTGACTGACCCAACCTAAAACTTTAAATTTCAAAAAAATAATCTATACAAAGTAACACCATTCATTTCCAAGCATTCTGGAGGAAAATCCGCAGTTTCCCCTTTGTATCCTCCCAATTCAAAGATGTTTCAACATATTATCAAATTCGAGGTTAGTTCAATCAACTCTCACGTTACAATATAAAGCTAACCTGTATTTTCCGCAGCGGGTCCTTAAACTACATGCAATGATGAGTATTTAAAGAAAAAAACATGTCATTTCATCCACCCACAAGCTGTAGAGCGGGGTTTTGTCGCCTGAGGTCCCGAAATTTCCCACTGCGCGCCCCCGTTGCTACGCAATTCACTTTCGTCCCTTAACTCATCCGTTTACCTAATCCCTTCCTTTTTCATGTCATGTGTCCACGCATTTCCTGACACGCACACCTGCGGTGACTATTGGGGTAATGAGTAGATGCGTAGTTACTTTATGGAGCTACATTTTTATTTCTATCCAAACTCAACAGTTTCAAAATGTGTGTTCTGATTTGTCGAAGCCGATTTCATCCAAGGCGGACTTCTTCCCACCGTTTGCCGTTGTTTCTTGAATGCGGCTCCGCGAATGCTTCTCACGCATTCGACCCGCAAGGTGTCGCCCCTTTTCACACTTTAAATGTTTATCATGGACGACATGCAATCATTTGGTACCACTTGGGAATCCGTGTTAGCTGGAATAGTTGCATATTTGCCTAGTATTACAATTTCATTCAAATATACCTTCTATTTCAAGACGTTTAACGATGACATTGGATGATATGTTTTCTCTGTAGAAATAGGTCTAATAATTAATGATTACTTTTATGGTTTTATGGTCACATATTTCGAATGAGTAACTCCAGACTAACCAAGAAGATCTTCAACCTACTAAACAGCTACAAATCCAAACCTACTTGGTTCATTGAGACTCAAAAAGATATGGAAAACTTGGGAATAAAGATTGACACAATAGATGACCGAACTCTTTTTAGAGAAGTAATTCACACAGCAAAATTTCCAGAAAGAAAAAAATCGAGGGATGGAAGTAAATGGGCGCAAGAACAAAAGGAAAGGCATTCTCAAAGGATGAAGGAAATATGGACAGAAAGAAAATTGAATCAAAAAAGGCATATCCAGAAGTGATTTATCGCACCCTCAAGTGGGTTATTCGATAGAAGAAGAAGAATTAATGATTACTCATGATGTTTAATACTCTTTTCTTCCTAGGTTTCGCATATTTATTAAGTTTCTTTACGGTTTAGAATTCCCTCTGTATTTCGTTTTATAATCAAAATTAAAAACAGAATGAACTCTGGAGCCGTGAAGAAGGGTAATAACTATGCAAAACGTAGGAAAAAAAAGAGTATTAAACATCATCAGTCATCAGTAATAATTAATAATGAGACCTATGTCTACATGGAAGATGGTACCTACACATTAACAAGGAGAGAGAAAGAAAAGAAATCATCTGGATATTGGCAATAATGAGCTTTGTAAACTGAGTGATGAACTTTGAGGAAGTCGAAGACGACGAGTCCTTGCCACTCGGCAGCGAAGACGTAAGGAGGTAATCAACTGTGGTGCTTTGAGCGAGATGTTATCACGACGCGTAAGTGTTAATGCATTTTGGAGAAAAAATATGTCACCAATGTTATACTATCAAAAATCTTTTACTTATTGCTCTTGATAGGTCCCAAGAATTAGAAGCCGCCCTCCACGGGATTTGGTACGGCGGCTGTGCGCTACGCGGAGACATTTAAAAACAAATGAGGAATTTCTGGGCCATAGGACGCGTCAAAAATGCAACAGAGTGTATCTCGTATGTTTTTAATATTACTAAATAAATTTATCGCTTGCCTTTAATGCTTTTTAATATGCATCAAAAGCATTCGATTGTGAAGAAGTTTTCAGTCCACGGCGTGAAACAAGTCAAGCTAAAGTGTCGAGCATGTCTTTTTAGTGATAAACTTAGAATTTCACTCATCTAAAACAAATGTTTCACGTGATTAAAATAACTATACGTATTTACTCAATCTTCCTGGCAACGTCTTAAATATTACGATCGGATCCGAATGTGGTCTCCAGGATGACTTAGGAGAGACAAACTACATTTTTGGAGGGAGAGAGACAAGGTCAGAAAGTCCCTTAAAAGCAAAGAAAAAGCCACAGCAAATGGAAGAAGGGCCAAACAGCGAGAAAGACTGAAAGAGCACGACAGTCGGACCCCGTGGAGGAGCGCAAGTGTGGGGTGTGGGGGGGAGGGAGGGCGGGTGGAAGGGAGCGGAGGGTGGGTGGGGCGGCATCCTGCACTCTCTCGCCCGCCGAGGGAGCGGCAAGACGCCGCCGCCGTGGTGCGTACTTGCATGCAATGGCCTCTCCTGGAAGGGTGTGGGCAGGACGGACACGCTCCCCCCCCCCCCCCCCCGAGTAATTAGAATGGAAGGGGGTAAAAAAAAATCGATTCGGTCCTTTCCCCTTCCTCCCTCCCCTCCTCCCTCCCCCCTTCCCGCACCCCCAACGCCTCTGCTCTCTCGCCGCCGCTTGTCAGATGACGGCCGCACCCGCTCTCGCTGCTCGGAGCGCCCTCAATGGCGGGGTCGGCCACGTGTTCGGAGCGCTCGCGGCGCGGGGTCGTGCTTGGATCTGGAGAGGAGCAGACTCACTCCTCAGGCGCGACAGCGACTGCGGCACGAAGCGTTGTCTTTGTGTTGTGCGTTGTTGTTTGCGCTGACTGAGACATCATACAAATCAACTAAAAGTTGATGCGAGTCCAGCCCAAGGCCATGGATGAGATGTATTCTTTCTTTTTGTTATTGCTGTCCATTTTGGACGAGCACCCTGCCGCACTCCAGTCGACTGGAGGCGAAAGATGTGGGAGGAGGAAGGGGTCTGCTTGCTGCTCCAATCCCATGCGACGAGTGCAGCAGACCGAAGCAGGCCCCCAAGATGAATCGGAAGGTCCGTCCCGACGACGCTGTCGCGAGAAAGAGTTCCTCTAAACTGAAGGAGGCTCTGAAGATACATTTCTTCCGGGTAAGGAGGCTCTTCCAATTCCTACGGCCACGCTCTCATCTCGATTCAAACAACCGCCTCTCCCTGTAATCCTCACCTCGACACAACGCCACTGAATTGGTACTCACTTGCAACCTATCTTGATTTTTTTGTCTTTGCTTTATAATTTTATTCATGTTACCATACTGCTATTGTTTTCTTCATATCTTACATCAGCGCGTGAAAAAATCCTTTGTGACTTTGTTGATTGCTTAATGAAATCAGTCAGTTGATCAATAAACTCGTTGAATAGTAAACTTAGTCATGTAAGACACTCCTGGAGATGTAGGAAGCGTGGTGGCGTTGGAGTGGTCGAAGAAGAATTGATGAGAGTGGAAGAAACAGCGGAGAGAGAGAGGTCTCCGGGCGTTGAGTTGAGCTGGCGAGACGGAACGCGAGATCTTTTTGGTCATCATTGATCATTTGGTGGCGCCGTCACGAGACCACGGCGAGAGCGTCGAAATGTGGAAGAAATGTGAATGTATTTCGTCAATATTTCAAAAAAGGAGAAAGTCCGATTCCAAAATAGTTTCGCGTTGCTACAGCCCCCGTAATGTACGGATCGTGTTATCGTATTATTTCGGCACCGTCAGGTATATACAATGGATTTATATTTACTTTGAATTCCTGCATCTGATTTTACTATTGAATATTGTATTTGAGCGTCATGATCCCTATTTTTTTTTTAGCTAAATCACTTTTTTCATAAATAAAAGCGACCGCAAGAGTCGTTTTGAGGTGGAAGGCATACAGGTCGAAGGTAGTAATTGTTGTTCATTTTCCCCACTGAGTTCTGTGTTATATTCTGAGGACCTTTCACCAATTCCATTGCATTAAGCCTGCGATTGATCTTGATTTCCTGCTGTACCAGTTACCAGACGAATGATTTCTTATCTAGTGGCCTTGACTCATTTGAATTCCCGTTGTTCTGCTCCCTTAATTGCCCCATTTGAGGAATGCTGATAAGCAATTCTGAGATATTACATCCTTGTCTTCCTCTCCCTTCCCTTTGGGTTTTAAAAATTCAATTGACGCGGAAATCATGCCCTACTCGATTATATCCAATGCCTTCCCTAAGTCAACCCTAAAGAGGCACAAAATCATGATTAATACGTCATATGTTGTCAACTAATACCACCATTGCGGAGGGAAGGCACCAAGTTCTTACCGAATTCAAAATAGTAATCGGACACGTTCTCTTCGAGTCAGCAGATCTACATCTACATACTACCCCGCAAGCCGCCTCAATATGCGTGTGGTGGGGGGTGTTAGAAACACCAGCCGTTTACATATAAAAAGGAAACGCTCTAATGAAATTACGCCTAGCATTTATTGAAGTCCCTTATTGTTCGGGGGAAAAACGAATTCCCATACCTATCCGTTCGGCAAAATATCTCTCTTAATTTATCGTATCTGTCGGACCTGGAAATATAGTGGGGTTCCAATAGGATGTTCTCCGTGACGCTCTGAAAGATATCTATTCTCAATTGTTCAAGTAATCGAAGCCTAGCGCGCAGCCTCCGAGTCTCTAGCGGCTCCCAGCCTAATTCGTTTAACATCTGTGTAACGCTGTCTGTACGCCCGTAGCAGTTTTTGACGAATCGCGCAGCTTTCCATTGTATTTTATTAAGTTCCCGGATTAAGTCTTTCTGCACCTGATCCCATATGCTCGCTGCATATTCAAGGTGTGGCCGGACGAGTGAGAAATAGCACCTCTCTTTTACTTTTTCATCCGAAAATCTTCCCACAGTACGCTTGACGAATCCTAGCTTCTTCAGAGCTCTGCCACAAATATTTCTTATATGTGCTCCCCACGATAGGTCCGAAGTTATCCGAAGTTATCCGTTATTATTAGAAGTCCGAAGTTAAGATACTTCACTTCGTCGATTAATACGTCATATGCTGTCAACCAATACCGCCATTGGGGAGGGAAGGCACCAAGTCTGAAGTTCTTACCGAATTCAAAATAGTAATCGGACACGTTCTCTTCGAGTCAGCAGATCATCATACTCATCACACGAGTGCTCAGCACAAAATGTAAACTCCACCTGGAGCTGTGTCGCCATTGAAGCATGTCGTTCAGATTTCCACGGACAAAAGATAATAACTGTTTAACTCAATGGTTTCATGTTGCAGCATTGTCGCTAGCGCGGACGAGAGGCGAAGTCCAGAGGCGGAAGGTGAAGGCGACATTGGCGGTGGCCTGCGTCGTGCCAAGGAATTCGAGAGGGTAGTGGTGTGGTAGGCGCTCAGGGGGGCGGGGGGGGGGAAGAGTTCATCTACATCTACATCTACATCTACATACTACCCCGCAAGCCGCCTCAATAGGCGTGTGGCGGGGGGTGTTAGGACACCAGCCGTTTAAAGATAAAAAGGAAACGCTCTATGAAATTAGCATCCAATTAGTTCAGCATCCAATACATGGTAGGGACAGACGAGTCCAGTGATGGTTGAATTCGACCGTGTCTGGCGTTCCGTGGAGGAACAGCATTTCTGGATTTATCAAATTAAACTGCAGGAGTTGTATTGACCACTTATGTTTAATGTATGATAATACACTCTGTCGTATTATTATGCATTTAATATTAGTGGACAGTAATGTGTCTTCCAGCTCTTATCTTCCCCGCGGGTCTTTCGTCTCTTGCTATTCTCACAATTTTCTCTTATTCTGCATTCCATTGATATGTTCATTCTATTCTCTCCCACGTGAAGCTATCAATTCGGTGATCGGCTTAATCTTACAATTATCTCCTCTATCTAATAATGTGTGATTTGATAATTCCTCAGTAACTTCATTTCTGAGACATCTAGATGTTGTTAGATACGTTTTGCATCTCGTCTTGTCTCACCTGCGTATGCCGTCATAGATCTTATCACTGACTGGTATGTTCATTCTTTCGAATCCTATCACAGGTACTTGTTGCATGAAATTGAATAACTGATGCATCCAGTTGTTCTGTTACCTTTGTTTCTATTTCTGTCATTCCGTGATTGCTACTGTCACTCCCAGGTACTGACTTGGTATTGACATAATACATAGGAAATATCCTGAAAAGTTCAATTTTATAACTTTTAATTCTTTGAGATTGATGTTGATGAGTGATTCGGTCAGGAAGGACAGACCCATTTTATGGTATTTGAAATACATATATGTATACATATAGGTGAATAAATATGCAGGTACATACTAGCAGATAAAATCGGGAGAAGAGACAAACAACTCCTGCAGTTTGATTTGATGAGTCCAGTGATGGTGTTTGGGGGTCACGGGTGCTCTTCGGGAGCAGCAGGTACTTGTGAGCTGTTTTTCCGATTATAAATGTCATTCTCGATTGGAAGTGGATGTTCGTAATTTTGTCAGCCATTGGAGGCTGGTGAATAGCTTGATATGTAGTGTGGCGTTGTATGGGGCAGAAACGTGGACCTTGAGGAAGGAAGATGAAAATAGACTGAAGGCGTTCGAGATGTGGGTGTGGAGGATGATGGATAAGGTGGGTTGGACGGAAAGGAAGACAAATGAGGAAGTGCTCGACATGGTGGGCGAGGAGAGGAAACTTATAGATGAGATTAGGGGAAGACAGGGTAGGTGGCTGGAAGGGGTAATGATGGTTTGCTGAAGGCCGTGATAGAGGGAAGGATGTTGGGTAAGCGGGGAAGGGGAAGGAAGAGAATAGGTTTTATGGACGGGATGAAGAAAGGTAGGACTTATGCTGAGATGAAGAAAGAAATACAAGAGGTAGAAAGGGCACGGCACGTGTATGAGTTCGTTGGATATTCTCTGACTTTCATCACAACCTACCTCTAACCGGTAGATTACTGCAATGAATGAATGGTTGGAAGGTATTGGGACGTCGTAAAAGAACAACCAGTTGGATGCGACAAAAACTAAAGGAAGGGAGGAGATGGGGGGAAGAGAGAGAGAGGGTGTCGAAATTTCATCTCACGCCGAATAATGAAGAATTGCGAATGGAATTGGTCTCTCTCTATCTCTCGCTCGTGCCGAGGAGGGCGCGGGAAGTGCGGGTGGGGAGCGCGGGCGATGGTGTTTGGGTGCCGCCCCCTTGGATTTGAAGATGGGGTCGTGTGGATATATCGAGGGGGGGGGCGATCATTGCCCCGAAAACGTTGGGGCAGGTCGCCGAGGAGGGTGGGTGGGGTGTAAGGTAGGGGAGGGTGGTCAGCGAGGGAGAGTGTTGGGTTGGGAGAGGAGTAAACAAGGATGCGACCACTGCGCCCTCGCTCCCAAACGGGCGATAACAGCGACGACAACAAAACAGCCGCGCGGGAGGGGTGGGTGGGGTTTGGAAGGAGGGTGTGGAGGAGGAGGTCGCTCTCAAATTGATGCGGACGACGCCTTGGCCGGCGGAGTTGATGTCCAAAAGGGAACGCGTTGATAACGTGCTTGGACGCCCTTTATCGTTTGGATTTATGAAGTGGGAGGTAAAAAAGGTGATTGACAGATTCGCTCCGGTTAGGTTAGGCCACTTCTTGAATACGAATACAAATTGTGGATCCATCACAGGAATATTTAATGCACAAGATAAAAAATATAGCTCTCGCGAAAGCTTATGGCGTTCGGATCCGCGGCGTTTGTGTTGTCCACGTCGTACAAATTGCATTTTTTTAAATGCACTCATGCATGGCACAAATGCCATGTCTTCGCTTTCCCCTACATCCCTTTTTCCTACCCCTTCCACCAAACCGTACCCCTCCACGACGTATTCTTCTGCGCATCCGAACGCCATAAGCTTTCGCGTGAGCTGTACAATGGAAAGCCCCACACTTCGTTAAAAACTACTGCAAGCAAAAAGATAGCATAACACCACTGATGGACAGACTAAGTTTGGAGACACTTAGGACTCGGAGGCTACACTCTAATAGCCTAAGACTACTTGAAGCACAAGGTCTAGTATACTCGCTAGTATGCTTGCTTTCCAGTATCGTGTGAACAGAACTAGTATACTGGCTAGCAAGCATGTTAGTTAGTATACTCGTTGAGCCACTGGATTTCGTACTTGAAGTTTGCTACTAGACCCAGTAGGACCCAGTGGCCATCTACCAATCACGTTCACGTTACGGACGCTGTGCGATCTTCTCTTTTTTAAATTAGTATGGAATCATATGGAATAACTGCTTAATAGCAAGCACAAGGTCGATGATCGTGTGAAACCTCCTAGCAGGGTTCCAAGCATGCACGTTAGATTCCGTCCTCAATATCAAGTAGCGGCGGCTAGCACACTAGGTCTTGTGCTGAATCAAGTGTCGTGTGAAACGGGCTTAAGGCGAGTGTCGGTGCGACACGGAGGATGTTTGTAGTCCCGCAATGAACGTCTCTATAACTTATAGAAAGCGACAAAATAAGAAAGAAACACCTCCGAACTGATGAGAGTACAGAAATTCCTTCTTTCCATCGACCATTTTACAATTAGAGTAAGGCCACTAATATTCTCTCGTGTCCTCCTCTACCTTCCTTCCCCACTTCGTGTCCAAACGCCCTCACGCCACCTACGTCACTGGGGGGTTGTGGTCTTTGCGTTTTTATCGTGTCGAGAGTTGACGTGAATGCGGAATGTTTTGGGATGTTTTTGGGGTCGGGTCGTCCCGGGCATTCTCCGCCCTCCGCTTTGTCGTGTCTCACGCTTCCGTGCGACTCTTGAGACCCTCCGGATATCCCTCCGAGGAATCTATAATGTCGACTTTGCCATGTATTTCACTCCAATTGATACAAATGTATCTTTCGTGGTTCGCCACTTCTAATGATGGTATCATAACGCCTCCGACAGCCATGGCAGGCCAACGGGCCCAGCCTTTAAGGCCGTTTTTACTCGGCGAATGATCATTCGAATGATCGTGCGCATCACGTTAATGCCTCGTGTAATATGGAAAATTCGGCGAATTCTTGGTCATGCTTATGATCATGCGATCAAAATTAGAACATGCTCTATTTTTGCTCGCATGATCCCGTGAATGATCGCATGATACGAGTGCACTACGTTCATCTTGGTTGTGTTGATATTGAATTCACGTCACTTCGCTCAGGCAAACTCATAATAACATATAATGAAGGAAAGGAAGGCATATCATTGTATTTGGTGATGAATATCTCTGTAGGCAGGATACAATGCACACGCTTTGGCAGACGTGGAATGGTCATTTGGTTAAAACTATCTTGGAGGTTTTGCAATATGAAAACATCGAAATCTCATAGGATTAACCTAAATAGATCTGACTAGACCTTGATTGTTTATTCAGGGCTGCAGTACTACGAGTACAACAAATCTGGCCCTATTTTGACTTCAGGATGGACGGCAGAAAAATGTTTGTTATGATTTCAACGATATCTACACTACAGCTTTCATTTAAGTTTTTGGCTAAAGACTATGGGAAATACTGCCAAATGCAGTAAGGCAGAACAGATCTTAGTGCAATGATCTCACTTTGGACCTGTCTATTGAAATAATCATCCTTGTATTCACAGTATATAATTCATTCCTCACCGCCGGCTGAATATATCAGGTATATATTTGTAAAATTGCTCAGTCCCTTACAAGGCATCCATAGGCGAGCGTGTCCGACTCAGAATGGGAAGAGCGAGTCTTGATGGCCGCTACTAATCCCCCGAGTGGGGAAAAGTTTTGGATCGTTTTGCTACGTTCATTTGCAAACATATTTTAGCATATCGCTGTAAAGTTCTAATCCAAAGAACTTCGTTTTTTCAAAACATATAAAAAATTGAAAAAATTATTTACAGATCGTAATCAGACCTGCTGCAAGCACCACATGTCATTTTATATTCCAATAATTTCATTTATTAATATCGGGCGACCATCTTCATTCTTTTGATAGTGAGTTCACTTTAATTCGCAGAATTAAACCCTCATTATAAAATATTCATTGTAATTAAATTGTGGCTGCCGCAAGGCTGTTTTACACGGTACATTTGTTTGTACAAACTCTTCCCTGAACTCTTGCATGAGGCAAAATGTATCGTGTAAAACGGCAAATTGTATGAACGCTTGTGCGAATGTCTCAATGCCTGCACGGGAAATAGAACCTTTTATAATTTCGTTGAGACAAACGTACAATCTCACGTACATACGTTTGTACAAAATCTTTCATCGTGTAAAACGGCCTTAATAAACACTGCAGCAGCGGTCGCTAAAATTGTCTCATCACGGTCCATCTTCAATAGTATAACGTCAATCACTAAACGTTTGAACGTACTCCGAGTTTAAGTGAATAATGTAAACGAATATCTAAACCTAAAAATAATGTAAACGAATATCCAAGTATCTATAATATTCATGATCTAAACAAACTAAAAAAAAAACTCCGTCTGCTCCGTCTGTCGAAACAGCTATGTTGGTCGGAAATCTCCCGTAATCGATATATACATTCGATAGATCTACCACCGTGCATTCAGTCTGCGCAGAAAATTCACTGAATTAATTCGCCGTGTCAAACGGGAACTTTTCGGTTCATAATTGAAATTAATTCGCGAATTAATGCTCGAATGATCATGCGCAAGATCATTCGCCGTGTGAAACGGCCTTAAGGCTAGAAAACCGGTACACCATCCTGTGACCTCACCCAACCCATTAAACGCAGTCGCAACCCCAAATGTTGCTTCAATCACACTCGTGGTCTTCTGCGCCTTGCGGAAACTGTTTCTCGAATGTTTCCTTCCTTCGTTGCCTTTCGACTTCGTCTTCTTCTTTCTTCCATTCGCGGAAGACATTCTCTTCAGCATTCAAACAGTCTTAGAACATACGTGACTTCTCGCTCGCCACGCGGGTCAAGAATGCTCGAATCTCTGCTGTTCTTTTTCTACGCAGTACGAAGCAATTGATCTTCTCCAAAGATAAAGTAGATGGGCGCTGGAAACTTGTTATACAATTTGCTTCCCTTGGGATGAGAACACACTGGAATAGTGTACTAATGTTTTGAGAATACAGGGAAAAGTATTCATTTCCACCAGCCTCTACCTCTATAAAATTGTATCAGAAGGCAACCCCATAAACAGTATCTACTTCCACTTAACTCTATTTCATTAAATATTTAAATTATCCTTAGCTATAGCTTCCTTCGTGTGTAATGAAAGCCGTTGTTATTATAACTGTCAATGTTGCAAGAAGAACATTAGTTCAACCAACACACTGCATTTAATGCACACTGACGAGCATATGACGCTCTCGCCAAGGTGACAAATGCATAGGAGTTCTCTCGTATACCTAAATATGCAGTGTAAGGAGGGGGATTTTAGAAAGGGGAGTGTTGATGCCAAAGATGAAGTTCTTTCGGTTGCAAGGAGGAAGGAAGGGTTCAAACCGGGTGAAGATCTTGAATAACTTTAAACTTTGTATTTCCACATGCAATTTATTTTGCTACGACCATGGTTTCAACGTCAGGGCGTCATCATCAGGTCGTGACGTTGAAACCATGGTCGTAGCAAAATAAATTTCATGTGGAAATACAAAGTTTAAAGTTATTCAAGATGAATTCCAAGTTCCACAAAGTAACGCCTGAAACCATCAATTTTTTCGGGTGAAGATCATCAGGAGTGCTTATTCTCGGGGGGGTCGCAGGGCAGGAAGTTTTGCAGGGGGCAGCGAGTGACAAAAGCAATCATAGATTGACATCAGCCGTGCCATTGACGGTATGGAACTGCTGAAAGAAATCTAGCCTGGAAATGCTGGGTGTGAATCAGGAGGAGTCTGCGTAACTTCTGTCGGTGATGAAAGGGTAAGCCATTTCGAACGTCTTATGGCAACTGCTTACCTACGAAGCATTATGGACGTGGCGTCGCAACTTCTTATTTAAGGTGTTGTTATCCAGCAAACGCTGCAATTTCCATGTATACGCCGAATTACCACGAATCTTCTGGTGCCATCTAAAGTGCGGTGTCATTAGAATGTATGGCAACATTGAAAGATCGATAATACATATCTTATTTGACCACCTTTGAGAAAAGCTTTAGGTCCCTTTCATCGGTATAGGTCACCGCCGTATCCGATGTTTCCATGGAGACTGTCGTCGCTCCGTGAGTGGTCGCGACACCATTGGTGTCGTTTGGACGGACAATAGATGCTTGAAAGAATATCCCCTATCGTCCACATTTAGAATTTCTGCAGATTTCACCTGATTCAAGACCTTCGTATCAAGATTGTGTTCGTGTGTTTCATCTTACAGCGTGGATGTTGAGTATTAGCGAATGGTGACGCGTTAAACTCCTTTCCCTCCTCTACGTTGAGATGGATGATTCAGTATTAAAGGGAGCGCGTCCTCTTGTCTCTTCGGGGTAGGTGCTCTGGCTGGCAGCCTCGCGGGGGGAGGGGGTTTGGGGGCGGAAGGATGCGCGGGGGGGGGGGGGGGCAGGGGCGGAAAGCGAAAGGGAGAGTAGACGGAGAGAGAGAGGGAGAGAGATAGGGGGTGGGGTGGGGTGGGAGTCGAGCGAGCTCGCCCCTCTCCGATGCTACTGCTTCTTCTCCTTCGTGGAAGGGTCCCCTCGATGGCAGGGCTGCCAACCGTCTCCAAATGGAAATGGGAACATTTGGGTCAACGGAGAGGACATTTCAGAATGTCTATCCCCAATGCACCACGAAAAATCTTTAAACTGCCTCATACTTTTCACTGTTTGGTGCACAGTTTTCTCAATGTGTAGTTGATTTCGAATTATCGGTGCCCCGACTACTCAGGCTACGTGGCAGAACCGTGTCTAACTGAACACCTTAGTCGTTAGAAAACCGGGGCAGACGTGTGCCGTTCGGGGCGGAACTCGAACCCACGGCCTCGGGGATCCCAGAACTGTGCGTTCCCTTCGAGAGTACGATGCCTATCGCAACCGTATCCATTTCAAGGAATGTTTCGCAGCGCAAAGGTTTTCAAATTTTGATAGCCGAAATTCCGGGCGTCTCTTGGCACCGACACTGCCGAATGAGGCAAGTGCGCGCGGTTGGCAGCCCTGTCCGCTCGAAGGGAATGGGGACTTCTCTCTCTCCTCCTTTGCCCCTCCTGCCTTTCCCCCCCCCCCGCCCCTTGGGGCGGCGTACGCACGGCGAGGGGGTGGGGGCAGGGGATCGATGGGGGGAGGCGTTGCAGTCGGAGTCGACTGAGTCATCGCTTGGGGGGGGGGGGTGGAGTGTTGTGAGGGTGAGAGGGGCGTTGTTTGGGTGGACGTGGGGGGTGGTGCATTGTTGGCCGTGCTGTGGAGGGGCAGTGCGTCTCGCCCGAAACGTTGTTTTCTGGCCCGAGATTTGCGAAAGGAGGGGAGTGTCGGAGGGAATGTTGGCGCGCGGCGGCGGCGGCGGTTGGCCACTTTTGGTGCTCGCAAGTCGAGGGTCAAAGAGGAGCGTGGTGGTTGGGACACCGACGGGCGAAGTGTCCATTGTGGGCCATCGCTCTGTAACTTTCGTATCTTCCGATCGTTTGCTCGAGTAGCACAACAATCTAAGTCACAGCTTGAGCGGAATGTCCATATTTCTTATATTCCATCTGTATTCTATCGATAAAATTGCCAGTTTCCAACCGAATGTTTGAAATCCTATTCGTTATTATCTGAATCTATTCTTGGACTTAAAATTATATCCGAAAATTTACACAATTGTCCCCCCTTACGTAATTTTAATTTGGAATTATTTGCAGCTTCAGGGATCAATATTAATTTATCCGTTGAAGTGCTTGGGAGGATTTCCTGGAAGTAGTCAATGCTCTTGTTTCTATGAAAGTGCTACATTCTCGATTGATTTTTAAAAATTCTGGAATTGGTGTAATAGGATTTCCGGGACGAGCCTGCAAACGGCAAAAGCGAGACAATATAGCACACCACCATCGAGAGGATTTCAAGCGCAAGTTGCTCAAGAGAAAAGATTCATGCAAACGGTTTTAAGGCGGTTATTTATCAGGAACGCCCATAGTAATGATCTTCACGCCATTAAGGAGGTTCAGCCGTGACTGTGTGAGTCAAAACAAATACTAAATTCCACATTTTTTATATTTCGTCAAAAAATCCTGCTTTCACTGATAAAATGCGTTACCTATAGAAACCCAAAAGTAAGGTACAAAACATGCACATTATTCCACGAATGTATTTTAAATGAGCACTTTTTTTCAGCCATAAGAGCCGACTGCAACGCCATTTCCTACGAATTACCGCATTTTGACTTCAATGACGGCAGTAATTCCATGATAACTTGACAAATAAGGTGGTAAGATGCCTGTATTACATTTTTATACAATGTCTCTGGATTATTTACTTCTTATAAATAGTTTTCCGCAAAAATGGCATTTATATTATGGAAAAATACAATTTTTCCTCGTGTTTCTCTCATACTCCCATTGAACACCATGTAATTTCAAGTTCAATTAGAGAGTAATATAGCGTGGAAAGGTATTAATTTGTTGTTCATATCAGATAGAGGACAACTTTTTCTACAAGTGGACAGAATATGAATAAAATGACATTGAAGTCATTTTACGGTGGAACCACGTTAAGAGAGAAGAAATGGTAAATCAGATTTGTTTTGTGGTGTTCATTGATAAGAATACCTTCCACGATGTCCACACAATTAGCGTCGCGGGCAATTTTGTTCTTGAGAAATTCTCCGAATGTCCGTGCCGCACCGGTATTGTAGACGTTTCACGTGGCAACGTTTCGCCAGCGATTGAATCTTTGGATGCGCCGTCCGCTCTTCTCTCTCCTGTCTGCCTGAGTGGATGGAGTCCCCCCTGACATGCCCACCGCCCGCTTCGCTCTCCGTGCGCCTGCCGACGGCCGTGCGTAGCTCGGGCGCCACGCACGCTGCCTACCACTCGCGGCGCCACATTCGACCCTCCCCCACCACCTAGCCACGCCCCCCCCCCCACTTTCATCACCGTCACTTCATTCTAAAGGAAAGGGCCCCTCATCTTTCCAATCTTAATCAAAATATCATCCACTATTTCTCGAGATGTGTGAGCCGTTGGCAGCAAAAGTGGTGTGAGTCAATTTTTGGCGATATTTTATTTAGGTGCGCTGAAGTATTCTTTTGTAATGATCCGGAAATGGAAGAATTCCATTTCCCAAAATGTGCATAAATGTGTTGTGTGACGTCTCAGAATAGCCAGGTATGTCAAACTATACCTCGGGAACTGTACCTTTCACTTTCGAGAACGGATAACCTTCCTCTTCTTCTACCCCTCCCTCCCTTGCCATTTTGTCGAAAACATCCTAGTTTCACCTTTCCTGTATAATGGCACTCGGTGGAGACGCTATGGGGGAGTACACTCGACACTCGTCAGGCAGGCAGTCAGACAGTGATTCCTGCTATTGGTTACTCTGCAACCATTCACTGACGGTACAGTCACAATGTAGCCGTCAGTAGGAGTCGAAGTGCGGGCAGTGTGGCCCGTGCTGCCGAAGCGCCTCGCTATGCTAATGCATAATTAGTTGTAGTTACACTAACTTTATGGTATAGTGTATTGCATGTTGGTGATTACTCACCCCCTGCCACACACCCCTGAGGTGGCTTGCAGGGTATTTTGTAGATGTAGATGTAGATATCCATCCGTGCCATCACCAGCAGCTCCTCTACTTCCCGAGACATTGGTAATATGTTAACGTTTGGCTACTCTAGACGCACAAATTCATTACTTGATATTTGTTCATTGAATTGATTACTTTGTGCTTTTAAATAAAATAAACTTTGAGGAAAAGACTTTAAATATTTGTGTGTGATTATTCGTCTTTCGACACCAAGGGCAAGAACCCACGTAAAATCTTATGCTCTCGGGTTCCCCGCCACGCGGATGGTAGGGGCCCGGTCATAACACATTTACTTGATATTTTTTTTACATGAACAATGTTTAAGAGCTTCAGTGGTTTTCCTTTTGAGAGCAGACTCAAGAGTTTCATTGGGTACTTACACCACTTTTGCTCTCAACGGCTCATATGAATTTGCCAAATAGAATAGGATGGTACTGCTGCTGTGCACACCTCAGAGTAGCATTTTAACAACATGAGCATGTTCTGATGCATAGATTACGTCAGAAAGTTAAAGGTGTATAGGTCATATTTTTCTCAATTATATTTAAAATAAATTTATTAATTACCGTAATACTTTGTACAAATTAAAAAAAACGCATTCGAATGAAGTGAGGTCTATTCGGCTTCTCCACCGTGTCACACACTGCACTGCATTTGCCCTGAAGACGATTGACGACTCGTACATCGAAACGTCCCGTAGAGAGTGCCCGGGACAGTGGAGAACTCGAATAGACTTCGCTAACATAATACGCCGGGAAAACATCGAATCATTCATTTACGAATGCGCTTTCAGCGTACGGCTCGAAAGAAATAAGTGTTCGCATCGAATCTACATCTACAGACTACCCCGCAAGCCGCCTCAATAGGCGTGTGGCGGGGGGTGTTAGGACACCAGCCGTTTACAATAAAAAGGAAACGCTCTAATGAAATTACGCCTAGCATTTATTGAAGTCCCTTATTGTTCGGGGGAAAAACGAATTCCCATACCTATCCGTTCGGCAAAATATCTCTCTTAATTTATCGTTTCTGTCGGCCCTGGAAATATAGTGGGGTTCTAATATGATGTTCTCCGTGTCGCTCTTAAAGATATCTATTCTCAATTGTTCTAGCAATCTAAGCCTAGCGCGCAGCCTCCGAGTCTCTAGCGGCTCCCAGCCTAATTCGTTTATCATCTGTGTGACGCTGTCTGTACGCCCATAGCAGTTTTTGACGAATCGCGCAGCTTTCCATTGTATTTTATTAAGTTCCCGGATTAAGTCTTTCTGCACCGGATCCCATATGCTCGCTGCATATTCAAGGTGTGGCCGGACGAGTGCGAAATAGCACCTCTCTTTTATTTTTTCATCCGAAAATCTTCCCACAATACGCTTGACGAATCCTAGCTTCTTCAGAGCTCTGCCACAAATATTTCTTATATTTTTCGAATATGTTTCTTATATATTTCGAATATGTTTGTCTGGTGAATAATTGACGTCTACCGTAAAATATAAATAATTTTTTCACGGCACTCATGTTACTCGATCTATTTTATCCTTCTTATACTCGAAAAATGCTTAAACTTTAAAATAGAAAATGTTGATCTTCATTGTGACTAGGGAAAAATCTCGCTCCAAGGTACTCCAAATGTCTCGACTCGGCAGTCTCACCAAGTGCTTTGTTTTTTGCGCTATAGGGACTGCCCCGCCAATCTTAAAAAGCGAGCGAGGGTCACTCTAGGTTGACTTTGACCCTCTTACTCCCCGATTTAAACGGAAAATGCGCTTTGAACTAAAATTATAAATCGCGGCGAATGATTTCGGTGGAAGGGAATAATTCCACCAACTGTCATTTGAAATGGCCTCTCAGATTTATGGATTAGTCGTCCGATTCGGGGAGTTTGAGTCTATGTCAGTGAATCCTCGGTAGTGTGCGTCTTTAAGACAAAGGGAAATGGTTGGGTGATGATACCCATGCATTGGATATGGCGTCAATCGAAATAGATTTTCGGAGACATTTAGCTGATTGGGCGAGGCAGCCAGCTCTGTTTTAATGCCGAATACCGCTAAATTGGAAGGAAATTATGAAAAAAAAGATGCAGAATGTGTCGGGAAATAAGGTGTCTCGCTACGATATGTAGTTTCTTGCAGGCATTGGCCACGATGAGATATCGCTGTGCTCTCCCATGCCGGCTCTTTACGAGGAATTAACTATTTACAATTAACAGCTTTACTGAAACATCGAAATTATTTATTTGTAACAGTTAAGTATATACATGCAATTAAGGACGTTCTGATGGTTTCACTCTCAACTTAAGAGAATTCGACGAAACTTGCTGGAAGCATTAATTATGTTTTCCTAAAGCTACCTGAATTTTTTCAAAATTATTTACCGCAGATTTCTTAGGATATTTGATGTGGAAGTGGGCATGAAATTACATATGGGTTCCTATGGGAACGCGAGGTGCGACTAGTTTTATTCATCGAAATGAACGTTTTATAGTTAAGAATAAGAAAAACAAAAATAATTTAAATCATCAATAGAATAATGTATGAAAATCATTTGATATACTTTATTTTTATTATTTTTGTTTTTCTTATTCTTAACTAGAAAAAGTTTCTTTTTGATGAATTAAGCTACTCGTACCTTGTGCTCCCATAAGAACCCATGTAATTTCATGCCCACTTCCACATCAAATATCTTATGTAATCTGCGGTAAATAATTCTGAAAAAATATCAGGTAGATTTAAGACAACGTATGTAATGCTTCCAGAGCAAGTTTCGTCGAATTCCCTTATGTTGAGTAAAACCAGCGAACCTCCTTAGTGGTAGGTGGGTGCATCAAATTCACTCCCACGAGTGCGCGCGCCACGGCAATTTTACCGCGAAAATAAATTGCATTCCTATATTTAAGGGCAAGATAATTTACTATTAAAAAAGGCTGATTTAGTTGTTACAGTTACATCTTTTATTAAATTGAATGGTATGAGGCGTAACTTTGTGAAATTGCTTCATATCGGAATGAAAAAAACTTTGTAAATTTCACATGAGTAAGTTTCCCGGGTTTCCCCTCCCCCCCCCCCCCACCTCCCTTCGTTCCCACTAAACTACCCACTTCCCCCTCTACCTCACTCATCCCCTTGTCCAGCCTTCCGCCCCCAATTGTTCCTTGTGTATTTAAAGAATTGATTTCCTTTATTTGTACCTGAAGATGTCGCTCAAGCGATGAAACTGGTCGTATTAAACTTACTCATGTGAAATTTACAAAGTTTTTTTCATTCCGATACATCTTTTATTGTTTGAAACTGAATGTACATTATTAAACATCTTAGTTCATATATAGGTCCTGTTCATCTTCCCATCTCATACATGTTGTCTCTTGACGACAATGCCTCCTACATACATTATTTTTACTTCACTGACACACAATTTTTGACCTGCAATTTTTATGCCACCTGCAAACATGGCATATTACTGGTTTAGGTGCTTCAGGAACCGGTTCCTTGATCTCATATATTTTCCTAAAATTTCTAATATATCTTTAGTCAAACGTCAAACTCTCTTCGATGCCAAACAGCTACTGAAGCGTCCGGTGGATAATTGATCCGTATATATCGGAAATACTCCCTCCTATCATGAAAAATGAATACCTGGAGACACAGGCATTAAATACAAACGGTACCAAATGGAGAGCTCGGAAACTAAAATATGCGGCAATTTGCCGCGGGCGCGCCGGAGGGTTAAATAAAAGTCACCTTCGATGGCATTGTCCTGTAGTCACTGCCCCTCTCATCGTCTCGCGATGAAATGCGTGGCTTCGGTGAAATCAAAATATCTCTCTGCACACCGAGTGGCGATGAAATGTGAGCGGCATCCACTCACTCAAACGATCCTGCGGCATTCCCCTTAGCGAGATGACGGTCCGCCGCGCTAACCTTACGCCGCGCGATGACGCGTCGCCCTGGGTCTCATTCTCAGATCATTGATGAGTCAGCGTTAAATCTGCTGACGCCCTCTCTCTCTCACCCCTTTGGTCACGTGGGGATGCCTTCCGGGGTGGGGGGGTTGACGGAAAGGGGGGGAGGAAAGGGTTCGCGTCGGGGTGCTCGCACCCTGAGTAGTCGTCGGCGGCGGCCTTGTTCCATCCCTTGGCTCCGATGTCACCACTGTTGGCGGCATTCGCGATTTGAGGACATCGTAGGCCCACTAACTGTCAGCTCCTTCGGCGGAAAGGTACGCATCACCTAACCTACGTAACATGTAAATCTATCACATAGTTCGGGGTTAAAACGATATCATCCGGATTATCCCGAAACTTGCCTGATGTGAATGTTTCTCTCGTTATTCGCGCACAACAGTTTTTTTTACGAATTGTGCTACTTTCCTATCATATATATTATTACAGAATAGTCTTTTTCTGTCATTCCGTATATGCTCCGGTAATATTGCACTCACATTGATAAATGAGGTATCATTTTAAACGTTGAATCACAGGCTTCTGACGAAAAATACAATCTCAATCTCAAATTTCACTATTTACCCATTAATTTGACTTACAAGTTTCGATAAACTCTCTTGCCTGTATTGTATTCATTTGTTTTGTATATTTTTGAAGAAAACAAGTATAAAGAATGTACTTTATGATACACCTTCTTCTCTATTTCAAACCCATTTACACCGTTTCTTTAACATACTTATTCCCTCATAGCGTGAAAGTGCGAAATTTTCTCACGGGTTACCTAGTGTATTATATTCCGCGAATTAAATTTTTTTCAGGGTTCAAAATTCTCGCTGCGTATCCAAGATCAAAATACCACCTCTCCTTCGCTTTTTATCCGAGAAACTACCTTCTATTCGCTTGATAAATCGTAGTTTATATAACTCGTTAAAAAATTTGGGAACCGCTGCCCTTAGGTAACAGAGAAATTTTCCCACAACGCTCCAAGATAAGTAAATCTATCTCTTGTTGAAGTTCACAGCTCACTTCACGATGCAGTGTAAACTTTCAAGTCTGGTTGCTGGGTGCACTATTCCCTTTCCTAACTTTTTTAAACCTCGCGTGGTCTGCGTGAGGCAATTTCATTTCACCCGCATGAATAAGACTAGACGTGGTAATGAGACTGCTTTTACTTGCGGCAGGCGTATGTGCTTCGATGCGAGCGTCGTCAAGCAGTTCTCCGAGGGTCTTCCGTCGGCCGTGTCTGCTTTCCCAGTAGCACTTGGCAGGAATGCCAACTTTTCCCTCTTTAATCGATAGCCTGTGATCGAATGTAATTGCGAGGTCCTTGATGCATTGGAAACTTCATTTATAACCCAAATAACCGATCATTGTTCTGCTATCATGAGTCGCATGAATTTATAAAATTATTTTACACAAATTGGACTACATGCGAGTTTGAATCACTCACTCTTGGAGGGCATTCACGGTTCACTTCAAAGGTAACTTCGTCGATTCGCATTCAAGTACCCATTGGAAATGTACTTCTTTTAATTTGGTAGGGTGTTTGAGGAATTCTCAGAAGATTTTAGTTAGAAAGTGTTCTACATAACATTTCCAAGTGTCTGAATCAAGATATTGTCATTTTTCAGGCCTCAAGTCAGGGGGACTTAGATTTCAGCGTGTTTTTAACGTGAAGTTTAGAATGCACAATTTCTACAACTCAAGAAAAGTAATGAAGTCGATAATCTTGATCGTTGGTAATAACCGGTAAATAAAATACCTTGCATAATCGATTAATACGATTACATATTATTATAGAACTTTCTTTAGTCGATAGAATCGTGGGTAAATGTATAGTGAACATTCCACTCGATTACATATAGCATCCCTAGCAGAACCTTATGTGGATGCTGCTTTCTAGGAGGGCGATGGCGCACCGGATGTGGCCCATGAGCCTCCGGGCCAATGGCAATAATTGCTTCAAGAGGGATGTGAGATGCGGGCGGGCGGCAGGTTCTCGCATTCGCCCGCAGAGGGGGCGGGACGCACAGTGGGAGGAGGAGGCTGTATGAAGGACACATTTCGATACATGGTGCTGTGTTTCCGTGGGCGAAATTTTCATCGTGTCTGTGTCCATGAATATACATATGGATCCTAAACTTGCCTCCAGTGGGTGTTGCCAAACATTCCGCATGCATCGAAAAATCAGGACCAAGCAGATTGTAGCGCCGCCACTCTAGATACGGTGGTTCTAATAAGGAAAGGCCGTGATTCAAATGGAGATACTGGAAATAAAGGTACCGGAATTGGCCTCCCAATTAACACCGGCCATTTTTGACACACAGAAGCGGAACCATGCCGACTGCAGCTCTACCTATCTGTTGCGGAAAGCTAGGCAACACCTTTGCCCGTAACGTGGAGTCGAAGATTTAGATCCATATGTATATTCATATCTGTGTCCATAACCTGAACGTCATTTTTGTTTCGTGTGCGGTCGCCTGCTCATCTCCGGTCCTAGCTAATCTTATTACATCGTGGCAATTCTTTCCTTCGTCTTTGTTTTATATTGTCCTCGTTCCTTGGCCTTCCTCTCCTCGGACCGTTGTATTTTAGGGCCGAGCGATGATGACTGTGGTGTCTGGATTGTTTGTGGGTTGTGTTGTGTGGCCTTGCTCCCTTCGATCCATCACTTTCGATTAAACCCGCTAATCCCTCTCTCTCTGCACTTGCCATGTTTCCTCCTCGACGGGCGTGCGTGGTCGGAAGTCTTAGAAGACTCGACCGAGGGCCGGCCAAGGCCCTCTTGCGGCGAAGGAAGTGAACCTCTTGCGCGCGTGTGCTGGGTGCCTTTCATTTCGGTCAAAACGTCGTCGTCTAGTTCTTCGGTGGGAGACGTGCGTTATTACCTCCGGGGGGGGCGCCCTGGTAAAAGTCGAACGCTTGCTCTAGCGTAGAGGCAGCGTCAACGGGGAGTTCTTATACTCTTGGAGGAGCTTCCTTTACTCCCCGATAACTCTCCGAGATTTTTAACTCCAAACACGTTCCCAGAACTCTTCCGCAAGAGCGAACGGAGAGTGCCTCATTGTTTCTTTGACGCTTCGTTTTTCGTCTCCCCGTCAACACTTCTAAAACGCTTCCGGGGAAGGAAGCGAAGAGTTGTCTGATGGTTTTGTTTACTCTTCGATTTCACTGCTGCTACTACGAGAAATTTGTAATTTTTGCTCTAAGAATAGGCTTGTGTAAATAAAAGCTGGTTGTTCAAACGTCCCAATAATTTGAAATACTTTTAGTTAATATCATGATGTACCTTCGTTGACGGACAACTTAAACTTAAATAACATACCTACGGTAATGATCGCTTCGTAATATAAGATAGGAATTGAATATTAACATACGGTGTAACTAATTAATTGGTAGCTAGCCAGTTCGTACATTTCCCCTCGGAAATGCGTTATTTTGTCTACATCGTATTTTAAAACATGTGCATGATGTACCAACTACGTATACTTCATGTATTCAAATGAAGATTCATTAAGGTTGATGGCATGTTTGGCATGGACGTTCGCTTACTTGCAATTATGCATAGAAGATAAAAAAATGAGATACCATAGCTATATATGTATTTAGCACCTAACTTGTTAATCATCTAACATATTCATGGCAGTTTTACACGAGGCATAGTCGCGGTAATCAATTTGAATTAATGGCATACCTATGCATAATTACAGAGTGATGATGACATAATGACATATATTGTTCATCTTCCACTCATTGATACTCTTCACATCACTCCAGTTGTGGAATAAAATACTTGGAGGATGAGCAAGGTCATGAGGAATAGTAATCATGAAAAGTAAAATGTAGAACAACATCTACATTAACAAGGAAAATGCTACTATAAGAAACATAGAAGAACTATTCCTCAACATTATCCCCAGTTATTCATAGGAAATTATATTAACTGGTCATAGAAAAGCAAAAACTCGTGAAATCCAAGCATCTAAAAACCTTTAAAAGCACAAGTCACGGTATGTAATAAGACATAAACCCTGTGAAACATTGAAATCTTAAGAAGCGGTGATAGCCTAGTGGTTAAGGTGAGCGACTATGAGTTGAATGGTTACGAGATCGATGCTAAGTTAAGGTACAATTTTTTTGCTCTGTTTTCCTAAGTTTTTTTTGTTTTGATTTTTATATATCGTGTTCTTTACATCGTTACTTCAATGAAAACTATTTTTAGGCAATTTTTAGAATGTAAATAGAGGCGGTAGTAGACTTGTACCCCGTCTACGCTCCGTTAACACTCCAAGACGACGCTTCGTTTACTCTCCGGTGTTCCACATTACGCTCCCCAGTCTCTCCGTTCACCCTCCCTTGCGGCTTGGTCAACTCTTCATTCACTCTCCGATAGGAGCTTCATTGACGCCCCCTTCACGCTATATTTTCGCCAGGGCGGGTGGGATGAGGTTTCGAGGGACGGCTATCGGTCATCTCGCACAAGAGATACGCCACTCAGTGCACATTGGAAAAAATATTGCTTTGGTAGGGAAGGTGGTACACGGCGGTATAAAATTAAGATCAATTCACGACGGTCAGTTTGTTAGCGAAGAAGAATGAGGAACTCGGCCGAATAGGCAATGGTGGGTCGTTCCTTATACTCTAGGCTGTATTCTCGATCGATCTCCTCTCTGATGCGTACTTGGGACGGACAGCTATTAAGTCGTTCACGGGAGGAGAGAGGCAATCGTCACTAGGCGGGTGAAGTGTGAGTGGCATTGCCATTGTTTCGCATTTTGTGTCGATTCCTGGGACACTTCTTCCCGTTGTGCCCCATCCAGTCAACCGTTCCCTATCCGGCCCACCGTCGTCGGCCCTCTTCGCTTCGAATCACGCGCCCACATCCGCCTTCGATTTCGAGGGCTTCATTCTCGCTGTCTCCTCCTATATGCTCTGTGCTCTGCGTTTCACCGTTTCTCTCGACCACCGCAGATTAACTTTTGCCGCTCCCGAATGCATTCTCTTGCTTCCTCGTTTCAAATTTCGTTGTCTTTTATTAGTATTACGTTTCGTTATAATTTTATAGAAGTTTACTCCGTGTCTTGTTCCAGAAAATATTTTAAATATGGGCAGCTTTCGGCTCGCTTTAGTCAGCTGCTCTTTTTGCAGCGCGGTTGCTTGACAACCCTCCCGAGACCCTATTGTGCACGGCACAGGTCGACAGCAGATCGGGAGCATTGTTTGTGTGTCTGGCAAGAAAGAAGAAAAGGACGTCGATAATCGCGTCCGCAATTGTTTTCCTGTGCTGTTTTACGGTTAAAGCGTCAAGCGTGGATAATGCTAGTCTTCAAGCTATGCACTTTGTGGTTAATAGCTTTCATTCTTCAGCATGCGGTTTGAACGAATCCAAAAATTTTATGCAAAACATTGGGCGGTGACTTGTTGTTTACATGCTTAGAGTGCTACCTATCGGCATATTTCCGAACGCTTCACCTTGTCAGATCGTTCCATTCGTGGTCGTTCGTGTTCGCCGTGGTGTTCCGATCAGCGCTCCGACCTCTAATGGGAAACTCCGCCGCCCTGTGTCAGATCCTTGCGACTACGTGTTTCATGCATCTTCCTCGCATGGGATGGTTGCCGCGGCAACGATAGCTACGTGTCATGTGAACTCAAAATGGATGCTCTGAACCAGAAGTGATCATTATGGGTCGTAATACTCGCAAAGAATGTAAATTGATTACCAAAGTATAAGGAGCGGTATTTTAAGGATAGAATTGCACTGGAGCTCCGTCACTAGCCCTCCGTGCGAGTGCGAACGTAGGGTCGCCGCACCCAAGTGCACTCGCCGCCGAGCAGAGTGCAGTCAGCGGCGCACCCCGAGGTGCCCTCCGTGGCGGGTGCGGCCGAGCGTGCCGCGCCTCCCGTCGGCACCTATCTCCATCGCGCCTCCCGCCACTCTCGTTTGTTTCTGCGGCGAAAGTTTTGGACGTCGTGCCGTGGGGAGCGCCCTCTCGACGACGTCCTTCGGAGGCTCTCGCCGAGACGGGCGCCTTCCTCACACCTCTCACCTCCCCCTGACCCCCCACCCCCCCACCTCAATTCTTCCTTCCCACCCACCGCACTATAAGTCATGCAATTATTCAATTATCGCACTAAGTTATGTAATATTTTTAAATTAATAAAAAACTGCTCTCTAGCAATTAGATCGCTCCCCCAAAATACGCGTCTCACCCCCCCCCCCCCTTAAGGCCGCCACACACAGAATGCTATGCTAAGCGTGAGAACTGTTCTCGCAACGGACGTCCGCTATGTGCGCGCACACACCAGAAACTAACCATGCCGTGCTATGTAGCAAGATGGCGGACAGCGTAAAACGCACTTCTCAGGTTTGACACTTGACTATTCCGTTAATATTGACGTCATTGCAATGATGAATGATTTTATACAATGCGCATAGTGTGCAGAACTAATGTACGTAATTTAGTTGAAATTGCTCTGTTGTAAGTAGGTTAAAAATGTATTTGGGCTGGCGGGACGAAAGCGCTCATTAACCGCAATAGATACTGCGCATGCGCCATGATTGCTAAGCGAAGAGGACATTACCGGCCGAGCGATCCCTTGCCATATAGCGCTATGGAAGTTCGCATCGGTTCGCATGGCTCGCATTTGGTGTGAACGGACAGCGGGAAATCGCTTTACGGGATCTTAAGACACGTGGCGAAAGCTGGTAGCGCGCTCAGCATAGCATACGGTGTGTGGCGGCCTTAAACTCGCCCCCGACGAGAAAGTCCCTTGAAACTACACGAGCGTCCTCTATCCACGCTTACGGAGGGCCCAGGTGAAAGGAGAACAGCATCATCATGACTCGCTTTTGATTCTGACGGAATTGACATTTAGGGAATCGTTCGTCATGTTAATGTTTTTTGGTTGTGGTTAAAGTCTTCGGTCATCGGATGCGAATTTGCGTAAATGTGACCGTACAGCTTTCACCCCCTTAAAAAGTATTACTATCAAAATTGGGGGATTATCAGTATTTTTTAGTTTTAAGCATTTGACAGCAAAGGTATGGTTAAATAAGAAAGTCAATAGCAATAGGAAGGGAATAACCATGTTTAAGCCATACCTAATACAACATTAATGTATTACAAATTTTTTTAATTGTAAAAAGAACTACGGCAGCAACACGCAATCTGGGTTTCTTTTGTCAAAGTATGAGAAATTTTCAAGAAGAATATTCTAATGCTTTACTCTTATAATGTTATAATTTAAGTAAAATATTCCCAAAATGAGTTGTACATGCCGCAATTTATTATGCAACACACAGGAAATGTGAACTTGGCTTAAAAGAACATGTTGGGAATTGATATGTATGAAAAATTATCTCAAACATAGGTGAATTATCTAGAAAATTACGGTAATTTACTAGGGACGCGGTAAATTACGAAAAGTACCAAAAGGTAATTTTCAGAGTGGCCCATCTCAAATTATGCGTCGATGTGATGTAATTTTACTTCAGCCCTGTGAGTAATGTCATTCACGTTATTGTGGCTGTCGGATTTATGTAGTAATATTTATTCCAATAGTGGTAGTGAAATGTTTGTATCTCTTACTTTGGTCGTGAATGCTTTACGAAATTGAAGCATATTCAAGAATTTTCATGTGAGTATATTATTTGCCTCGCGATCCGTTTGCCAATAATGTCAAAAATAACCACAGGTGACACGAAAACTTTATTTTTACTAAAGAACCTTTCATTGCCTACTTCAACAGTGTGTTGAAACTATCGTTCCTCCGATTATTCTCAATTTTTCCCCAAATGTAAAGTGTCGCGTAAATGTAAAGTGTCCCGTAAATGTAAAGGGTCGCGTATTGCAATACCAAAGTTGATAAATACTTTGAATTCTCGTCCAAGAAATGTGCTACGCATGAAATGATATTTTACATCCGGTGTAAATGCAGAAGAACAGTTCACTGGACAAGATCATGAGTGGGATTATTCTGATATTTTTATTTAGGTGTATTTGGAATTGTTAGAACTGGAGTGTTGAGTCCATTCGTGTCACTGAAGCCAATGTTACCGAATGCGGGGATGGTTGACTCATAGTGGAGGAGAATATTTGGAGAGAGTTTCGCGCACGCCTTGGAACGGGAACGCTTTCTCAGTGCTTGCCCCAAGAGGGAAGACGGTGTCTGTGCTTGCCCCGTGTTCCCATCGAGTGGTGGTGCGGCTGTGGAGGTTATGTGGGGTGGAGGAACCGACCGCCGCCGTGGCGTGCAAAGGCCCTCGGTCGCAGCGCTTCCGTCGGCCAAAGGGAGTATTCCATGCGGTGCACACTCGCCCTCTCCTCGTCCTCCCAAAAGTGTGCACCACGCTGCTCTCTCTCGAATCTCGGCCTCTCTTTCGCTCATCCCGCCCCCACCCACCCCCCCTCTCCGCCCCCACCGGCCCCCCAACCCCCCCCTCGCCTCCGACGGCGACCGGGGTGCGCGCGCAGCCCCGCCAGAGGGCAGTTGGGGGGGGGGGGGAGGAGGTGCAAGGGAGAGAGAGGATTAATAATTAAACCGCTCCCAGGATCTGGAGCACGCTCCTCCTCCTCCTCCCCCCCCTCTCTGAATGCGCCCCCCCCCACTCCTCTCCCTCGAGAGAAACTTTTTTATTTATCACTTTAATTTCTTCCCCTCTCTCTCTCTCTCTCCGTGGCAATGCCTTTTTTATTTATTCGGCCCCTTCCACCCCCCACTCTCTCCCCACATCCCCCTCCTCCACATCTTTCGTCTCCGCCCAGAGATGATGCTCGGTGAACGCGACGCCGCACCCGAACGAGGTCGACGCGGAGAATTGACGCGTGCCGCCGCCGCCTGGGTGCTGGGCGCCGATGAAAGTGGATGCCTAGGAGAAGGAGAATGGCAGGATAAAGGAGCAGCAAATTCTGAATGTAATGTCAGCCCATAATGTCGACACAAATCGAAATCGGAGCGACATCCGGGTCTGGTGCGTGTTCTATGAAGATTGTTTAGTTGCCGGCGACGGTGGCGGTCTCATTTATTCATTTCGAGTGACTCGCATGTTGACTCACGAGAGAAGCGCGTGTCTCGCTATTAAACTCCCGCGGTGGTGTCGCGAACCCCCCGTTAGACTTATTTTTCAGCGCTAGGAAATGGTTTTGCATCCTCTGGTGGTAAAAGGAATTCGAACGATATGTGTGGAATGGGGAATGTGACGGTGGAAACATTTCCAGGAATCGAAAATGAGCAACTTCTGCCGCAATTGTGGCACTGTTTCCTCTTTGGAGGGATTTTATCTTTCATCCATCGGATTTATTTGCTCATGGATGAATGTTGCTTGCGAGCTCTCCTCTTTTTTTATCGCATCCGAGCGAACGACTCGTGCTTAGATCTTTTATCGTGAAGTCAAAAGCTTTATTAGGTGGGTAGATGTTTTAGGGAATGATTATTTTTGGGAATGGAGTAAGATTGGAGAGAAACCAGGCCTCGTAATTAGCCTACTCATGACGAAAGACGCCACTGGGTGCACTGTTTAAACGTCCCGTCGGACGGACAGACCTACTACCTATTCACCTTGAAATGATTTCCCTTCGCATCGGGTTATCAATTCGGTATCTGTGGAAGTGTAGGAAGGGTAACAAAATGAAGATTTATAGGGCGCATTTCCCAAAAACCTCCAAACAGTTCATTTATATGCCTTGTGTCTTAATACTTTTTGACTTTTTGGTGCACTGATATCAAGTTAGTAGTAGACTTCGTTTTTTCTTGAGGTTGTATCTCCGTCCATTCCAAAAGCCTCAATTCTATGGCAAAGCAGCACGCAATGCGACTTTCCAATTGAACAAATAATCAGGCTACAGATGTTTCAAATATTGAGGTCCAAAATTCCTGTTGTTTATAAATTCTTACGGAAGAGAAATGAGCGCATGTTCTGGATGAAGTGGACGGTTGGCAGGCACTTCCAAGTAGAGAACCGAGTCTAATCGGGTGTCAACCGGAGACACCTCGTCATAACACATATTACATATAGAGCGGCCTAATTCCCTTCTTCCTCGAATTCAAGGTGTAGGGCCTCGCGTTCTAACTTCTCTCTCTTCCTAATTCCTGTTGTGCCAAACTAAAATAATCCTCTCGTCTTCGATCTCTGAACCGATCCTTAGTAACCGCCGTTGGCTTTGCCCTTCTTATCCTATCTCTTCAAGCGTTCTCAAGGTGCAGTTCTCCCTCCATTCTTTTCAACCTCCTCATAAACAATGTCCCTGTCGATCCCCAAACCAACATCATGCTCTACTAGGTAACCCGTGCGAAAATTTCGCACTTTCACGCTATGAGGGAATAAGTATGTTAAAGAAACGGTGTAATTGGGTTTTAAATAGAGAAGAAGGTGTATCATAAAGTACATTCTTTATACTTGTTTTCTTGCAAAAATATACAAAACATATGAATAAAATACAGGCAACAGAGTTTATCGAAACTTGTAAGTCAAATTAATCGGTAAATAGTGAAATTTGAGATTGAGATTGTATTTTTCGTCAGAAGCCGGTGATTCAACGATTAAAATGATACCTCATTTATCACTGTAGGTGCAGTATTAACGGAGCATATACGGAATGACAGAAAAAAACCTTTCCACCTCAACCTCACCCACCCACCCTGCGGAATAGCGACGAAAGATCCTTTGGTTTGTTATTAAACAAAAAACTCGTCTTCCGACCTCACTCCGCCACCACACTTGCCCTCTCCAAAATCCACTCCTCCGTCATTTCCACCCCATGTCTTCCTTCCAACATCTCCTCCACTCACGGCACTTCCATCCCCACCACAGACACACGCGTGACGCTCCCGTTTGGGCGCACGATTCCAGCACACCCTGCTCAACGGCCCGATCCCGATTTCAATCCCTATCCTTCGTTCCCTCGCCCCCCCCCCTGGTTCATGCGCAACGCCGACCTTCTCCGCGACATAAACAATCCCCTCAATGCAAGATGTAATACGCGTGGACTCGCATCCTTCTCTCCTCTTACTAACATCCCTCTGGACCGCCCCCAACGATCACGCAGCCCTCATCCGTCCAAAATCCCCATAGTTGCCCTCACCCCATTCGCCCATCACCCAAGCCAATGCGACCACGAATACAAAGACAGCCAAGAGATGCCGAGAGAGGCCCACCTTCTGGAGGCGATTCTGCCGATGAATCTCCTCCGCTCCCGGGATTCGAAGCGGAGGCCTTCAGGAAGGGGAAGCCAGCTCTGTGGCCGCCAAAGCACCATGCTCAACCCACGCTCATCCCCCCACCTCCAAGCCATTCTTGTCCAGGCGCCCCCTCCCCCCTTGCTAACCGCCGCCCCTGTGAAACGAGAAACCTCCTCGGTGACCCCTCCACAACCCCCTCTTGGCATCCTGGGAAGAGAGCTGCCCCCCCACCCCTCCCCTCCACCTGCCCCTGCCCCAACCACTGTCCCCACCCCTGCCCCCTACTCCCCCACCTCTGTCCCCACCCATCCCCACCCCTGCCCCCCACACCCCCACCCCTGCCCCCCATACCCCGCCCCTGCCCCCCATACCCCCGCCCCTGCCACCCATACCCCTGCCCCTGTCCCCACCCACCCCCACCCCTGCCCCCCATACCCCCACCCCTTTTCCCAATCCATCGTCCAAGAGGGAGCAGGGGTTGACAATGGGGGAGTGGGGGGGATGGCCTCCCCCTCCCCCATTCTCCCTCTCCCTCCCTCTCTCAACCGCGTGAGATATTGATTTTTTGAAAGTTTCGCCGCCTTGCCGTCACTTTTGCTCGGAAACGGAGAGTGAGAGTTGTGGAGGAGGGGAAGGAGGGGAGGGAGGAGGGGAGAGTCGGGTTTCGGAAGAAAGTGAGCTTAAGGGAAGGGGAGGGAGGAGGTTCCCCCCCTCCCCCACCCACCCCGCACCAATCTCCCTATTCATCCGGGCGTCGCGCGTGGTGCTCGAGAAATCCGTCTGGTGCTCGAGGTGCGTCAGAAATTAAACACACCTTGTTCGCTTGTAAATTATCAACATTGTATGTAGCCAGTGATTCGAGTGCATGACATCAGAATCTATGATATGGGACGTATATATCGGGTGCAACGAATGGGGTCACTGGCTTTTTGAAGTTCACTATTTCATCGAAATATTTACCCTGCTGCGAGGCAGTGGGGTGTGGCGGGGACCACATAAAGGCCATACAATGGAAGAAGAGATGGAGGGAGAAAGCAATTGGAAACGTGTAATGACGAAGGTGATATAACGGTGTTTTGTATTGCCTCTCGCCCTGTTTTGTTTGCCTCATGAAGATAAATAATAGGAAAACAAAAGTAATGAGATTCTCTAGGACAAAGAAAGCGAAGCTGGTGATAAGAGTAGGAAGTCACAAACCGGAGCAAGTAGAACAATTTAATTACTTGGGTGGTACGCTAGAAGAAAGAGGACATAGTAGCAAAGACATTAGGAGGAGAATAGCGCTAGCGAAGGAAGCGTTCAATAATAGAAGGGAGCTGATGACGGGGACCTTAAGTAAGGATGTGAAAAAGAGGCTGGTGAAGAGCTTGATATGGAGTGTGGCGTTGTATGGGGCAGAAACGTGGACCTTGAGAAAGGACGACGAAAATAGGCTGAAGGCTTTCGAGATGTGGGTGTCGAGGAGGATGGAGAAGGTGCGTTGGACGGAAAGGAAGACAAACGAGGAAGTGCTCTACATGGTGGGCGAGGAGAGGAAACTTATAGATGAGATTAGGGGAAGACAGGGTAGGTGGCTGGAAGGGGTAATGAGGGACGATGGTTTGCTGAAGACCGTGATAGAGTGTAGGATGTTGGGTAAGCGGGGAAGGGGAAGGAAGAGAATAGGTTATATGGACGGGATGAAGATAGGTTGGACTTATGCTGAGATGAAGAAAGAAATACTAGAGGTAGAAAGGGCACGGCACGTGTAAGAGTTCGTTGGATATTCTCTGACTTTCATCACTACCTACCTCTAACCGGTAGATTACTGTTATGAATGAATGAATGACTTGTGTTGTGCGAGGACAATATTATATTCTCCGAGTCGTCCTGAATCTCGTCTATTCTAAACTTCCCGGTAATGTTATGCGCTCGTGTAGTCCCTTCCGAGTCTCCAAATGGCTCCCAATCTACATCGGCTCCTGTGTTATTCTCGCCACTCGCACGTAGCATTTTTTAACGAAGCGTGCGGCTGCACTTGGTATTTTTTTTATTTCCCAAATTAAATCTTTCTAATTATGGTCTCAAATGTTCGCGGAATACTCTATATGTAGCCTTCTCCACACCCTCCGTTTTCAAATCAGTCTTCAGAAAACATATTGCCGAGTTGACTCCATCCATCCCATCTCCTTGGCCATAAATCCCAATCCCAAGCTTTATCTCCTACGCATTTTATCTGTTATGTTTTACATTTTTTAGGGTATATTTTGTAAAAATTTCTATTTATTTGTTAGCTTGTCGCCCAATGTAAGAAGCCTTTGTGCCTTTTTTGGAGACTTTGCAATAAATAAATAAATAACCAGTACGTGTTCTCTTTAACTTCTACATCTGAGGAGCAACTCCCTAATTTTCGATTGGTTAATCCTCAATTACTCCAGTGACATAATCGTCTCTCGAGAGATCTCTGCAGGCTTATCAGAAATCATAATATTAAATACTTGACGCTATTTATTGGTGGTTCGTCTCTTTGCAAAGGGTTTGAAGGTGTACTTAGGGTGTGCGAATCGGGAGCAGATGCGTCTCTTCACGGCCATTTTGACATTCGCGCGTCGTGTTGGGAAGGTGTGTATACAAATTGCCGCCAGTCTAGCCAAAAATCTTTTACTTTATCTTTCCTTTAAACTTTATCCTTGCTCTTTTGTTTCAATTCTTCGTGGGCACGGTCCTTTCAAAGGTCCTATTTGCCGCGTGCCCAAGAGTCAGTCATCCTGCCTTAAGTCACGTCACAATGTTCGCATTTCTTTATTTAGGGCCTAAAATTTTTAATAATTTACCTTGTACAATTAAACAGATGAATAGTATAAATTATTTTTGTAAAAAGGCTAAAGATTGGTTGTTATCTCATCATGATATAAATGTTCTTTTTTGATGTATGCGTGTGAATAAATATATATATCTATATATATATATATATATATATATATATATATATATATATATATATATATATATATATATATATATATATATATTTTTTTTTTCATTATTGCATTTTTTTTCAAATTTGTCTAAAGAAAAAAGGTTATATTTTGGTCTAAAAGTTATATTTTAGTTTATTTGTCAGTTTATGAGACGAACATGCGTCAAAAAAATTTTCTTGTATGCTCTATTTATCTCTTTTTGTATCTATATTTCTTCACAAGATGTTTTTTCCACGTGTTATATTTTTTGATACATATTTATAATGTATTTAAAATTAAATTTATGGTGTGACTAGCATTGCATTAAAATCAAGGATGGTAGCTTCCACACTGGTGTTTTTTTACCACTGAAGCTACCTAAAGCTCCTTCTCTGTTGTTACAAAAGTTGTACATTTAAGAAATTTGGAGTAATAATTTTATTATTATTAATATTCATGAGTTGGTCGTGTTGGTCGGTCTCGTTTCAAAGACGTCTCCACGATGTAGAACTTCTTATGAACTTAGAGCGTATCTATATCGTGTACCAATGCATTAAAATGACGAAATCAATCATTTGTGGTCCCCATACTCCACAAAGGGCTAACTACTCCACGTACTCGTTGCCGAGATCAGTCGCCGCATCCGCTATCCAAATCGTGACTCGAAAATTCAAGAGTTTTACATTTCAATGTTTCTTTCGTAAAATCTCATGCCTGTTGCGTCAAATCCATTGAAGTTGTGTTTAAGATTAATCCGAATGCGATGAAATAGGCCGTCAAGGGTTCAAAGTTTAAATAATTCGTTAAAATAGAGTGGTGTGTTCATCTATAAAGTTGGCATTTATTACGCATTCTACCGTGTTAGGCGTGATATAGTGGAACAGCATTTGCAAGAGCAACGGTAACGAAAAAGTACAAAATATTTTACGACTACGGCTGATGATGACCACGTAACGCATTCGTAATTCATGTCGTAATTGTAAAATGCAACGGGCGTTTTGAAGTCTGTGTTATGTATTTCGTTTTATTATGTGCAGCATTTTGAGTGTGTTTGCAATTGGAAGCCATTTCCTCGAGCTTTCCGCCGTTGGCGTCTTTCGCGGGCAGTCCGTCCAGGGGATAAGGGGGCAAGGGTGACTTTCCCGGGACGACCCCCGGTGCCCGACGCCGCCGTCCGCTCCCGCAGTGCACGGCCCCTTCGGCGGGGGCGTGCGGCGGGATTCCAGCGGAGACAGACTCGAGCACGAAGCCCTGCTGCCCGCCGCCGCCATATATGCGGTTCTCAAGGTGAACTCGTAGCAAAGCGAGTCTCTCTTCTTCGCCCAAGGTCCCTCCGCCGCCTTGCCCCTCCTGCCCCCCCCTGCCCCCATCTGCCCCCCCCTGCCCCCATCTGCCCCCGCTACAACCACCCACGTGCCATCACTCCTTGCGACCAGGAAAGAGGGCGGCGGTGTGCGGCTTTTCTTTCTCCGCGATCGGAAGCTTTTGTGTGTTTGGGTCTTATTTAGAGGGAGGTAAGTCTTCGCTTCATTTTTTAATGATTTTGATTATGATGAGCGAATAGTGTGTTTAGTATCACAACACGGAATAAATGAAAAAATAAGAATTACAGAAAAAATTTAACGATTCTTAATTACGAGTCTCTATGTCCTGTATTGAAACGCGCCTTAAAATTGAAAAGGGTAACGTAATCAACGTAAGTAAGGAGTCAATTTTCCCCTTATTATCCTGAATACATGTCTGTTTCCGATGGCTGAGAAGGAACTTGTCGTCTGGCGCCAAACAAAAGGGTCTTCGCCTCAACTTATATTCTCGCCTCCACCTCGGGGGGGGATGGGGAGGCGGTGGGGGGGAGGGGGGAGTAGGGGAGGTGCGCGGTGGAGCGCCAAAGCGGAAGATGGAGCCGAGCGAAGGATGCGAGAGCAGGGGTCGTGGTGTGCAGCCGTGGTGAGAAAGGGAAGATGCGGGTGTCCTCCCTCTGTCACTAGCGGATGTTTCGAATACTCTTAAGCTTCGTGAACCCTTCGGTGTCTTCCAACCTACTCTCTAGAAATCTTCGAGTGAAGCATCACTCCAATAGAGAGTGAGATTTCCCTCCAGCTTCGAGACAAAACTGCACCCATCGTATCGAGTGGAACGTCACTCGAGGCTTCGAGTGAAAGATTCACTCGAAGCGTCGAATGATTGTTCCCTCGTAATGCTTTTGCGAGTAAAATACAGTTGAGTCTCGATTAAATCCGATACCTAAACGGGCCGCGGCAAGGTCGGATAAGTGAGAAGGTCGGATGATACGGAAAATAATAAAAACAATGATAATAAATGTTACATTTAATTTGCCCATTGAAAACTTTTCAAATACATGTGTCTTACTTAACTTTATACGACGTACAAGTAATAATATGAAAGACTGCACTTATGGCAAAGTAATTAATATGTTGTATAGAATATAGCCTACTGCATAAATTACAGTAGTTATCGTGCACCGACCGTCCGTCGTGCACCGTGGACGGTCGAATAACACGGAAGGTCGGATAACCGAAGGTCGGATAACAGAGACTCTAATGTATTGCGAAAAAGATTTTTGAAGGGTAATGCAATGATGAAAACAAAATTTCTGAATATGTATGTAGGTGAAAATGGCTATGAAAAGAAGAAGATAAATAATTACCCCATCAGAGGATCGAACACCGTACCTACCGCTCTACAGTCCACCACCTTAACTACCAGTTACGTGAATCTTAAGGCAGATAATAGGTTTTAAATCCCCATTTTATTTTCAGACAGATTCTTAGGAGGTTATCGAGAGGGCTAGGAAGAACGAAAGGTACCAATTTTTAGGCAATTTTAATGGCTACAACATAATGTAGTCAAAATATACTATCTATAGATAAATCATATCATAGCGAATGGTAATGAATGCAAAACGCCACTGTTTTATTGGAAGGAAACGTGGTTAAACTTATTACACCTAAAGATAATTTCTATAAAAAAATTTAAGGACTTCAAAAATATATTGAGAATAAATGTAATAAAAAATTAACCTCTAATATATACAAAAAAAACGTTATATATTTTCAACAGGAACGAATAACCTGTGGAATATTTCGTTTCTGTTATCATTCGTTGTGTTGTCATGTTTATGTTTCCCTAATATCGCCGACCTGCCATCTTTGATGACTTAGGTATGTCCGGAAGGGTTATCTAGGCGGAACCCTCGATCCGAGTGAAGATTCACTCGGACGTTGGTAGGTATGAGTGGAAATGTTTCACTCGAACGGAGTGATTCGACGGCTTATTCTACTCGAGTACGAGTGAAAGAGACGTTCACTCGAAGCTCGAGTGACTGAATTCACTCGAAGACTTTAAGAGAGTAGTAGTGCTTCTTCCACAAGTCCTAGCACTTTCTCTTCGGTCGTAGCTGTTTTCAACGAAGCGTGCGTATTCTGTGCATTTTATTTATTTCGCGAAATGAGTCTTCAGGGTCCCAAATATTCGCGTCCTGGCTGTTGGCATACAACGAGTGGCCTACAAATGCAGTGAATTCTATTAATTTACGTCGTTTACACGAACAAATACAAGCTGCGCGCGACGTGCATGTAAATTTGTCTGATGAGATGACTTTTGCAGCCACGAGTTGCGACGAATCGCTTATCGTATTTGAGAAAGAATCCGTGGCCTTCCTTCTTCTTCTCATAAGAAGACTTCCTTGGACTTCCGCGGTCGAAACTCTTCCTATCCCATGCCCCCGTCGAAGTCTCCCGGAAGCCCGCCACCCCCGTACTATCACCCTATTGCCCCCCCCTATTGCCTTCCCCTATTGCCTTCCCCTATTGCCTTCCCCTCCTTTGGCCCTCTCGCTCTCTCGCATCGTAAAATAACATGCAACTGTTTGTCACCATTTATTCAGAATGTGTTTAAAGCACTTCAAAGCTGACACACAATGCTTAACAAAACCAGGATCTCCTCATAAATCGAATTCTTCCACTTTAATTTTTTTTATAAATAAACGTTTATTGTCGTAGACCAATGTTGGCCTTTTAGTCTTTAAATACAATGTAAGCTTTAGGTATACAATTATACATGATTCCAATTTTAATACAAATTTGACCTTATTAGTTTACGAAAACGTAATATATCAAATACGTAATAATTATTCACATTTCCGGCTCGGAGTGATAGTAAAGAATACTCAGTTTCAATGCAAGACAGTGAGAAGACAAAATAGTGATAATTATAGCACTCTGCTTCAAGTACACGAATATTCACGATATCATTATAGAACAAAGGTACCATTGTGAATTTTTCGAACTGAACTGACAATATAAAACTTCACATATATGAATATTTATAGTTCTAACTCGACAACAATGACGTTTGTATTCTCAGTTTCAGTTCGACTAGGGATATTCATACTGATTTGTGAAAAATACAAAATATTAATATTAATAACACTCTGTTTTAACTACATAGATATTCAAGGATTTTAATTTAAATATATAACTAATGCCACGCTGTAGAGTAACATGTACACAATAAACGCTGTACTAATGCTCTGCAATAACTGGAGCATAAATATTTCTGAATAAAGATCAAAGCAAAGATTACATTACGAGCCAGCGTTACAGCTGGCATCTTCAGGTCGGAATTCGAGAATGCAGCCTCAAACGCCACGAAATTCTTCACACTTACTTTGCTCTTTCTTCACACCTACTACGTTTCCAACGTCTTCCATTACATTGTGAAGTGAGGACACAAAGTGTGTGGTTCGTAGAAAAACTTCTCTGGAGAAGGTGGAAAGCAATGTAGTTTCAACGTAGTAAAGGATGGTTGCCAAAGACAATCGTATATGGTTACCATTCAGTGAAGACCCTGCCTCCAGTGCACCCGTAGCGCCCCCCTGTTGCCTCCTTGTTTATTTTCGCCCCCCCCCCCCATAGATTAAAACAACGCCCCCCACTCTGGGAACCACTGCTAGAGTATTCAGAGGGTGAGTGAACATTTTGTAAATTTAGGATCTAATTTGTGTGTCTATGCAATTAAGGGTGCCATTTGCAACTGTGAGTGCAGTTTAACGGGTGATAATTAAATAATTAAGCTGTAATGTAGGTGATATTTAAATGCTTTAGCTTTGAAACTCCTGAAAGAATACTGAACCCTCAGTTTTTTGTTTGGAAATTACAAACTTATTTTATAAAATATTGTTCAAACTGAAGAATAAATTAAGTCAACATTTTTTGTTAAAAATATAAATTTCCTCCAGTGCCTTTTAAAAAACAAATAGAAAGTGAGGGGGGGAGGGGGGGGGGGCGATCCGAACTTTTAGGCTACGTCACTGAATTAGACAGTATGGGAAGAAGGTATAGGGTGAGAGGAAAGGACGAATTGAACTCTAAATGCTTCAGCCCTGATGAAGATGGACGACTCGTTCATCGAAGCGTTGGCAGAAATGCGGAGTTTTAAGGTGGCTGGAGCGGTAATCGTGAGTCGTTGAAGGCTCATTCTTATAACTTTTCAAGTAAGTCGAAAAAAATATTCTTGGACCACATTTCACTCAAGTACACCTGTTTATACGTTGGAAATCACCATACATGCAGTACTGTATATTATGCAAGAGTTATATTTCAAATTTCGCCTTAATTAACGGATTGTTTTGACTTGGATTTTCGGCGCGAAATTCGAAATTTACGAGAAAATCATATCTAAATATGCTTTTCTTACTCGGCATGATACCTTGATATTTGTGAGCAGCTATTATAATAACATGAAACGTATTATTTCGCATTTAGGAGAAAATCTGTACATAAATAATCGAATTGTTTCAAAATATATGCCGTGTGCTATAGGAGTACTTGTTAAAATATCATTGAATTGCCAGGAAACCAAATCGGTAGCGTGCAGTGTTTTTCACTTTTATCGATAGATATTACTAATAAGGACACGTATTCAAATTTTCAAGCAAATCTGTACATAAACAAAAATCGCTCCAGCCACCTTAAAAACAGATATTTTCAATGTGTTCTCAGCGTCTAACGTGTTCTCAGCCAGACGAAACCTTCTCCGCTGTTGCCCATATTCTCTTGCTTCCGTAGAAAAAGACTTGAATTCGCTTGGACGCACCTGATCTCCGCTACAGTTTTTGATCGCCTCTTAATGTTTCTTATTTTGGTCCTTGGTGTTGCGGTATTCCGATGTGTTTTGCGTAGACCCCCCTCCACCTTTTTAAGCTCCGTCCGCTCCCCTCTAGTCGAGAGGGGGTGACGGGTGTGCACTGGCACAGAGGGTCTTACTTCCTGAAGCTTCTTCTGTGCTGAATGTCACGAATGCATGTGCATTCGGATTTTGCGCATTGACGGATTGACATCTGCACTTTTCTAATATTATCGATGACTCGAAATCGAATACAAATTACAGGTCTCTCTTTTCATCCCGTGCCATTTGTTATTCCGATCTCTATATATGCTCTTCTTTACCCTTGCCTCCTCATCCCGTTTGACTTAACACGGGTATACCAATTCTTCTCTCACCTATTGCATTCGATCAGAGCTGCTTCCCTGAGAATAGCGGCAAAGTGAAATGGGAGAGATGAATGCGGTCCGCCGTAAGGCATGCTTTCGCTAGCGAGCATTTGCTGTCCACGTGGTTGTTGCTGGATGGGGGGAGTAGGTCAAGGCCCTGAGAATTGAGGGGGGGCGATCCCAGGGCGACGACGGAGCAGCGGTTCCTGATTCCCTTGATGATGGTGCAGGGCGTGCCGGTGGTGTTTCCGAGGCCGGGTGACACCAGACGAGGCGGGGTGCGCCCTTGAATGCCTAAGAGAATTCCTCGAAACGGTCCGACCCAGACGTTGAGGTATCTCGTAAGCATAATTGTGTTGGCCGAAGCTGTCTAGGGCTTTCTACATCTAATTCACGTATACCTACCCATTACCTGCCATGTCTGGCAGGAGGTGTCAGGTTTTCCTGCTGTCGCTAATTGCTCATGGAAATGAGAAATGTTTGTAGCCATCAGCTCGCCAGTGTATACCTAATATTTTGTCGCGTCTTGAAGTCAGTTAAAGGGTCAATTCAGGAGATATGGTGCTGGGGTAAAATGATATCCGCCGTTTCATCCTGAAACTCTCCCGACCTGATATTTTCAAGTAATGTAAGCCTCCCGAGTCTCTAACGGCTGCCTACTTAGATCTTTCTTCATCTTATTAAACACTCTGGGCGATCGTAGAAGATATTAACGAATCGTGCGGATTTCTTTTGTACAAGTGCATGCAGTAATTAGAGGGTGAAGTACATCTACATCTACAAAATACCCTGCAAGCCACCTCAGGGGTGTGTGGCAGGGGTGAGTATTCACCAACATGCATTACACTATATCCTAAAGTTAGTGTAACTACGACTAATTATGCATTGGCATAAATCGCTAATACTTGTCACGAGGCGAAGCCTCACAAGCATGCACTACTACACTACAGATCTACAGATATTATCACAATGGAGAGGGACCGTTAATATATATATATATATATATATATATATATATAATCATTGGAAGCTTTCACGAGCGTGAACACAAATATATAAAAACTTTGTCACAAGTGTGACTAAAATGAGAACACATAAAAAAGACACTCACACGGGTTGGAAATTTTTCGGTGGATCGCCGCCACCTTCTTCAGCGAAAGGTATAGGAAGAATGAAGAGGAAATGTTTGGGATGGTGAGGGGAAGAGAGCAGTGAGGAGGGGAAAGGTGAAAAGTAAAGGAGGGGTGGAATGGAGGTAAGGGAAATGGAAAAGACGAAATGGTGAAGTTGCCATGACCAAGTTAAGAGACAGAAAGATACAACATCTTTTTTGTAACATCTTCTCCCCTCCCAACCTTCAACTTTGTATCTTTCTGTCTCTTAACTTGGTCATGGCAACTTCACCATTTCGTCTTTTCCATTTCCCTTACCTCCATTCCACCCCTCCTTTACTTTTCACCTTTCCCCTCCTCACTGCTCTCTTCCCCTCACCATCCCAAACATTTCCTCTTCATTCTTCCTATACCTTTCGCTGAAGAAGGTGGCGGCGATCCACCGAAAAATTTCCAACCCGTGTGAGTGTCTTTTTTATGTGTTCTCATTTTAGTCACACTTGTGACAAAGTTTTTATATATATATATATATATATATATATATATATATATATATATATATATATATTTTTTACAACTACACAAATCCCCCTGCCACACACCCCTGAGGTGGCTTGCAGGGTATTTTGTAGATGTAGATGTAGAAATGGACAGAGACTCAAGACTTATGTAGAAAACATGTACGGCGTGCTGTTAGTACTAGGTAACAGACAAGGATTCAAGTATTTGGGAGTACTACTACTACTAAGAGCTACACTACCTAACGACAAACCTAGATAAAAGTCTCATTGGCAGCTGTTATGGTCCCTTATCGTTCGTGGGAAAATCGACATTTTAAATCTGTCCGTTCTGCAGTCTAGTTCTTTAATTTTATTCTCATGATCTGATCTACCGTAGTATGTCGGATTTCGTAAAATATTGTCAACGTCGTCAGAGAATAGACCGGTTTGGAACTTACATAATAGATTGAGTCTAAATTTTAATCGACGGTCTGAAAGCGTTTCCCATCCCAGTTGCTGCAAAAGGTCAGTAACACTAACGAGATTATCATAATGGCCTTTAACGTATCTTGCTGATCTTCACTGCACGCGTTCTAACTCAGTTTTCAAGCATATCTCATAAGGATCCCACATACTGGCAGCATATTCCATGTGGGGTCTAACGAGGGAGAAGTAAGTAGCTGATTTCCCTAACTTTATCGTCGCACTTGCCAAGTACTCTTTTAACACTCTGTACTCTGGCATTGATAAGCTGTGTGTAGAGTCGGCGAGTTGAGGCCGAATGTGGAGTTCACGAAACTAGAAAGAGTGGAGGTGTTTCCGGCGTTGGTGTTCGAAGTGTCCTCAGTAAGTGACGTAACTCCTCCGCGCAGAGATTATGCGAGGATTTTGTTTTTGCGCGCCCGCATCTTCCAAAGAATCTCTCTCTGTCGTGGTGTAAAAGGGGGGCGGTCGGTCGAAGGCGACGATGGGATGTGGTTAGTTAGCTGTGGGCTGTCCGTTCTGAGTGGCGGTACGCCATTAAGTTGAACTTATCCATCCAAACAATACCTATATTGCAAATTTTCTTTTTTGTTGTAAAACATTGACGTCTTTCATTGTTGAAATGCCCTAAAAAAGAAAATTAAGATAAATTCCAGGAATTGCGGAACTGGCCGCGCTGTAACTTGAACGTAGTCACCCGCTGAAGGATACACAATTACAAATTGAAATTCACAGTGAAAAAATTATCCGCCTGGGTGGGGATAGTGGGAAAATTAACATATTATTATGTGTACATTGAAAAATGGGAAAATTAAGATAATGTTAAGATATGCCGGCAAATTGGATGAATATGTATTTTTATGAGCTCCTTTTCCAGCCATAAGCCCTGAATTGCGCCAGCGTCAGCCTGCGCCAGCAGTATCTAATTAGAGCATTTTAACTTCCAATGTCGCATTAACTTTTTCATAATTAAAGAATACATATGTTATACAGGTGCCTGCATAGTATTGCGAACCAATTCTATGGGAGGAAACATTTTGAAACGGTTTTTCGCCAACATTTCATTTGCATTAGATAGAAAAATATTATTTTTCTCCAGTTTTCAAACATTGTGTTATTTAACACCATTTAATTTCTAGTTCAGTTTGCAAAAAAATAGCTTGGAAAAGTAAGGTTTTGTTGTTTATATCAACCAAAGGACATGTTTCAGCAGCACATAAGCCAGAATACGAATACCTAAGGTGACATTTAACTCACTTTAACAGCTTGACCATTTTCCTTGACCTAAAATTTGCTAAAATGCAACAAAAGTTCCAAACCTGATTTATGACAGGGGTCATTGATATGGATATGACATGAGGTAATATCTTATAAGCCTTTATATTTTAAGTGAGTGTGGGTAGAAAGAAAGCAATAAAGTAAAGAGAAATCATGTAGGAATAAATATTTGAACCAGTACAGTAGAAACGTTCCATCGTAACTGGTAGAATACTCATGGTAATGATGCTATCATTAAACGAAAAACGAAAAGATTTATGTGGGACATCAGGAGGAAATCCCGAGTGCAAGTATTTTTAAACAATCATTTCTAAAAAATGCCATTATCACTACTAATTGCCCGGAAATACCATTTTAATTTTAAGACGCATCAAGAGAGGTCTTTTGTATTCGGGGGTCGAGTGTGACTCGACACGTTATCACTGGTCAGCATCGGGTTAGCAGAATGCTAATGTGAAAAATCTAAATAACTAAGTTAATACAAAATGAAGAATCAGTTTTTCATTCTACTGCCGCCATTTCTGAAATCTGGAGTAGTTAAAAATTAAATGCAGAGTAGACTAAGGGAATCGAGAGAAACACAACCGAGTATACAGCCATAACGAGCTGAAACTATTATAATAGCAAATAAGTTACACTTGGGCATGCATAGTATGCACCAGGCGACTTTTAAAAATTTAGATTTCCTCGGGGAATTGAAACTAAACATACTAGGAACTGCGGACTCTTTCAGGAACTTCCTTCCATATATGATTAGCCTGTAATCACAGGGTAGGAAATGTCTGGAACAAACTCGCATGTTTGGGGAAATCTTTGACTTTTTCTCGTCCCGGCGAATTGTAATCGCCCATTGCAAAAATAAATTATTTTCCTTCGGCATTTTGTGGAATCATACTCCCGGACTTTCACAATAACTATTGCAATGTGGTACAAAACAATATTGAACCATTTTAACGATATTGAAGACAGATTTACTCAAATTCCGAAGAACAACCCACAACACCGCCGCATGGTCTATCCCACAACCCCTTCGATTTGTCACGTGACCTTGTGACGTCGTGCCTCTACCCGTCCATTGTAAAGAGCTCTGCTCTCCTCCTCCTCCCCTTTGCCATCCACTCTACAACAGTCCTCGCTCTCACGAGAGAGAGACGCCCGCCCGGGGCTCGCTCTCCCGCCCGGGGCGCTCTCCCCCGCCCGGGGCGGGGGAGACCCCCTTCCATGGCCCGTCAACGGAAGCGGAGCCCGCTCCTCTCTCTCTCTCTCGAAGCCGCCCTTCTGCCTTTCAAATGTTTCCCCCCCCTCCCCCCACCCAATTTAAACATCCTCCCACCCCCCCCACCCCCAGGAAGTCCCGATTCTCAGAGTTAACAGCAATTCGGCCCACTTCCTCTCGAGCGCCCCCTCCCCACCTTCCCCCACCCCCTCCCACACCTCCCCTCCAATGTCCTTCAATCTCCTCCCTGCGCACCCCTATCTCCCCTTTTACCCCATTTAAATATTGTTCCCCCCCCTCAATGTCGACTCACTTGGGAACCGTTTTGCCGAATTCACCCGCCATCCCTGGTGGCTGGGGTCACCTCCGCCCTCCTCCCTCTGCCCTCCGTCCTCTGCCCTCCGTCCTCCTCCCTCCGACCTTTGCCCTCCGCCCTCCTCCCTCCGCCCTCCATCCTCCTCCCTCCGCCCTCTGCCCTCCGTCCTCCTCCCTCTACCCTCCGTCCTCCTCCCTCCACCCTCTGCCCTCCGTCCTCTGCCCTCCGTCCTCTGCCCTCCGTCCTCCTCCCTCTGCCCTCCGCCCTCCTTCGGAATCACACTGCCCGTGCGCGCCGCTCTCGACTTAAGTTGGCTCCACTGTAATATTGTTTACATTGATTGTTTTTATTTTAAGTCTGTTACTGTGTCCCTTTAAATTGGCAGAAATGCTGTATGTGAGCAATTAATTAATTAAATAAATAAATACTGTCTCAAATGCCAATGTGTTCCTCTTCTGGTGACTCACAGGAGAACACCTCCTTTGTTTGATGTGAACGATTTCATCCCACCAAGTGTTTGCCACGCACCAAACTCATGTGGTGCTAAATGCGAGACTCGGTCAAACAAGGGAAAATTTAATAATTCTAATTTCTATGAAGGCAAATTTCGCGAAGCGCTAAGGAGCGAATTCTCCCAATTGGGAATTCAATGGTGATAAAATGAGAGCACCAAACCGTTCCTGTTTTTTTTTAAGTTAATGGTCATTCATTCAATCGAAAAGGAGCTGCGGTTGGGACGCTTGGGTGGAATTAGTGTTCGTGGAAAATATATTCTTCGAATAATCTGCTTGCTTTGAGCCTTATCATTTGTTTCCTTATGGCTGAAGATAAGGCATTCTATCGGTGTAAGCAGTATTATTATGTAAGGACGTTCGGTGGTTTCACTCTTACCTTAAAATGGGAATTCGACGAAACTTGCTGGAAGCATTAATTATGTTTTTCTAAAGCTACCTGAATGTTTTCAAAATTATTTACCGCAGATTTCTTAGGATTTTTGATGTGGAAATGGGCATGAAATTACATATGGGTTCCTATGGGAACGCGAGGTGCGACTAGCTTTATTCATCGAAAAGAACGTTTTCTATTTAAGAATAAGAAAAACAAAAATAATTTAAATCATCAATAGAATAATGTATGAAAATCATTTGATATACTTTATTTTTATTATTTTTGTTTTTCTTATTCTTAACTAGAAAAAGGTTATTTTTGATGAATTAAGCTACTCGTACCTTGTGTTCCCATAAGAACCCATGTAATTTCATGCCCACTTCCACATCAAATATCTTATGTAATCTGCGGTAAATAATTCTGAAAAAAGTCAGGTAGATTTAAGACAACACAAGTAATGCTTCCAGCAAGTTTCGTCGAATTCCCATAAGTTGAGAGTGAAACCAGCGAACCTCCTTAAGCGATTTAAGAGATGGAATTTCGCATTTGTTTCGAGCAGTCGTTGCGATGGCGATGGAGGCATGGCATCTGAAATCGCTCGGTCGCCTCTCGCGTTCTATGGCGGTGATCGAGATTGGAAATGTTGCATATGCTCAGATGGGGCGGGGAACGAAAGTTATTTGCGATGTGCGCATGGAAAAAAAACAACTCATCTTTGGCCAATGATTGGGTCAATGGATCTGCCGAGAACCCTTCTGTCCGAATTTCGTTCTCCCGCCCTTCGCCACAGGGTCTCTCGCAGGGTTTCCCCTCCCTCGCAACTGTCTGGACCCTCGCTCATTCCTCCGTCCTCTTGCCCTCGCCCTTCGACCCTTCGAGTCGCCTTCGGGTTGGCATGAATAATATCGGACTATCGGACCTATCGTGGGGAACACATATAAGAAATAATTGTGGCAGAGCTCTGAAAAAGCTAGGATTCGTCAAGCGTATTGTGGGAAGATTTTCGGATGAAAAAGTAAAAGAGAGAGGTGCTATTTCGCACTCGTCCGGCCACACCTTGAATATGCAGTGAGCATATGGGATCCGGTGCAGAAAGACTTAATCCGGGAACTTAATAAAATACAAAGGAAAGCTGCGCGATTCGTCAAAAACTGCTACGGGCGTACAGACAGCGTTACACTGATGTTAAACGAATTAGGCTGGGAGCCGCTAGAGACTCGGAGGCTGCGCGCTAGGCTTAGATTACTTGAGCAATTGAGAATAGATATATTTAAGAGCGACACGGAGAACATCATATTAGAACCCCACTATATTTCCAGGTCCGACAGAAACGATAAATTAAGAGAGATATTTTGCCGAACGGATAGGTATGGGAATTCGTTTTTTCCCCGAACAATAAGGGACTTAAATAAATGCTAGGCGTAATTTCATTAGAGCGTTTCCTTTTTATATGCAAACGGCTGGTGTCCTAACACCCCCGCCACACGCCTATTGAGGCGGCTTGCGGTGTAGTATGTAGATGTAGATGAAAATAGCCTCCGCTTGATGGGTGATAAATAAATAGGAAGCGGCAAATGACGGAAGGTGTCTCGATCTGTACAAATGGTGCGTTGGAAGAAGAGATTTCTGTTCCTAACAGTTGGGCAGCGTAACTGTCGCTTCTATTGGTTCTCACGGCGAGAAACGAAACCTGAAGGCAGTGGACCTACCTAAACGTCTGCGCTGGGGACTTATCCACGCTCGCTGCGTTCATTACGGAGAAATGCGGAGTTTTAAGGTGGCTGGAGTGGTAATCGTGAGTCGCTGAAGGCACATTCGTATAACTTTTCAATCAAGTCGAAAAAAATATTCTTATACCACATTTCACTCAAGTACACCAGTTTATACGTTGGAAATCGCCAACCATGCAGTAATGTATATGATGAAAGAGTTGTATTTCAAATTTTCGCCTTAATTAAAGCATTGTTTTGACTTCGATTTTCGGCGCGAAATTTGAAATTTACGAGAAAATCATATCTAAATACGCTTTTCTTTCTCGGCATGATACCTTGATATTTATTAGCAGCTATTATAATAATATGAAACGTATTATTTCGTATTTAGGAGATAATCTGTACAAAAGTAATCGAATTATTTCAAAATATATGCCGTGTACCATAAGAGTACTAGTTAAAATATCATTGAATTGCCAGGAAACCAAATCGGTAGTATGCAGTTATTTCACTTTTATCGATAGATATTACTGCTAAGGACACGTATGCAAAGTTTCACGCAAATCTGTACACAAACAAAAATCGCTCCAGCCACCTTAATCCCTTTGTTGATGAAGGACAGTCTTGAGATTCCCTTCCCTAGAAGTTAGGAGGAGTCGGTGAGAGCTTCTTCCGGGAATCCATCGCCGAGGAGGAGCATGCGTCGTGAAGGAAGGATGGGTGGCTTTAGGCGCCTTGCGTGCGAGCTTATGCGTGTGTGGGGAGCAGAGACGAGTCGGACCCCACGGAGAAGAAGTATCTGGGTTCGATTCACGGGCGAGATGAATTTCTCCCCCGCGTTCCGGGACCCGCTTGGCGACTTACGGGAGGAACAGGAAGTCCCGAGTGACAGCGAAGGCTCGAACGGCGTCTCCCGGGCGACACAATGACTGTTGTGCTCACTTGTGTTGTAGCAATGGGCATCGCCACGACGCAAAGGCTAGCAATTTCATCGAAGCCGAGTTCCAAGTCCGATTTCCTTCCGAATCGGACTTGGTGGTCCGGACGTTCAATCCCATTAGAAACGGTTCTGCAGTCGAATGCCCCCTCTGCAATGTGAATGCTGATCCCGCCGGAACAATATGGAGGGGAAAATGTGGTGCCAAGATGCACGAAAGCGAACCTCGCGGAAAATGATCCACGTGCCTATCGCGCGGATATCCATAAGTGTCTTGAAGAATGCAGTGCTTTTTGGAAATTATTTACCTCGACAATGCCGCCGCTAATAACTGTTCGGCGTTTTCGGCATCCGAACTTCACTTTCGCATCGAACGGTTCCACACCTCGCGTCGACCTATGGCCGGCACTGACTCGTGGCGGAGGGGAAAACAAAAGCAGCGCGGAGAGCGCGTCGTGGACGCACTCTTCTTTTTCCTCTCGCTCCTGGACGCGGCGAACGACGCGCCACGGCCGACGGCGGCGGGGACGCGAGACGAATGGCGTCCCTTTTTAATTATTTACATCCACAGCTGACGGACGAAGTGCACATTTCCACATGTCGGGCACAAAAGAAAGATGGCCACCGAGGAAAAAAAAAAGACTGCTTAGCGGCGTGAAAGAATAATAATCGCATTCTGGCACAACCGGAACCCGTGCCAGTCGGTTGAAAGGATGGAGAGGGGTTGGGCGGATGGCACGCGCACGCCTTGTGTGCCAGCTGCACGCTCTCCTCCGGTGGAGGGGGGGATAATATGGGTGGGGTGGGGGCGCGTGGCAACCCTCGCGCTCAGGTCTCCCCCGAGTGGTGTTGGGGGTGCTTCTCAGAGATGGCGGAAGACGCGGCCGACGGGCGACCAACAACTCTCGCTCTCCGGAACCTCAAAGACGCTGTTTTGGAAAATCAACGACTGCTACGTGGGCGTGCGTGTCCGTTTGTGTTCTCACGCGTCGAGGTGCCGTAAGAGAAACGTGTGGTCTCGCATGAGTGTTGAATGCATCGAGTCAGAAAAACTCCACCGGGGGAAAATCGCACGCGATTCGTTATAAACTCCTATGATCGAACAGTCTTGCTGATGGACTAGGTTGGGAAATGCTAGGGAGGCTACACTTTTAACGAAGGTTACTTTGAAAATTTCAAAAGAGGCGAGTTTCTGGCCGACACGGAGGATATATAATTTTAACCTTGCACTATAGATCTCTAGAACTTAGAGACGCAACAAAATAAGGGAGAAATACTGCCGAACTGATGGGTCCAAAAATCCTTCTTTTCGCGCAGAAATGTGATATACACTAAAAACAGACCTAGACACTAAATTAAGACACTCTGTTGAAATAATTCCCTTTTCCAGGCCAATTCACTTTCATGGCTAGTTTACTTGCACGCCCCTGCGGCTCGCCAGGGGCGCAGTGCGAGTAGATGTCGTGGAGTGAAGAGAGTTGAGAGGAGTGGGAGCTATATTATCGCCCAACACCCATTCTCCTCCATGCCACTCCCTCCCCCTTCCCCCCAACCGACTCCCACCGTCATTTACACGCAAGTTACTTTTGCAACGTGTGCGTGAGAATGGCCAAGAGTTTCAAATGTCGCCTCGCATGGATCGGATACGTGGATTCTGAGGAGAGAGAAGACGAGGCTTAAATGGCGATGTGACTGTGGACAATGAGAGTGAGGTGAAGGAGAAGGAAGGTGGGCGGGGGAGGAAGCTTCTGGAGGAGGCAGATTGTTGGATGAGGGGAGTGAGATGATGAAAAGGGGAGGTGGGCCAAGGCTTGAAGCAGTGTGGGCTCATATCGGTCACCGGTCTATGATGCCCACTTATGAAATATTCATGCTATGGTTTTTCTGCGCTCAACTCCGTAACACTTCTCTCATCCATTTGTTAGTTTGTGGTTCTGGAGACTTTTCAGCGAATTAGGATCTGAGACTTTTTTTTATTCATCATACCGCTGGCGTCACTGCGCTCTTCTATTATCTCTATGTTTATTGCGAAAATTATTTTTTTTACATATTTGCTTCTCATGGTTGCCAATGTTTCCAAATTAATCTTCTGAATACCTGCTCATAAAAATTTTGTTTATAGTTTTGTATTCTTATCCCAGTAGAATTTAAACAATTTTATTTGCTTTTGAAATTGAAATTTAATTGAAAACAGTCTTTATTGTTCTGGGACTTTAAGTCCCCTGGAACATTGAAATATTATTACATGCCACAACAAATGGGGCCAATGGCGACAGCAATACATACAAATTTCATTAAGGAACACCACATATATAAACCAACAATAATCAAAGATAAGAAAATAAATAACATGTGAAAATTAGGATAATATTGCACAGATTTAAGATCACACATTAAGGATTGAGAAATTAAAACAGGCTACATAGATTACCAATCGCATTGCTTACACATTTTGCATTAAGAATAATGGAATATAAAGTAATAGACACAACATAACACAGTATGATAAGGAAAGAGCATGACGAATCTCATTCAACATTGCAATGCACAGATATGAAATCACATTTCAAGAATTGATCATATCGATTAGATTTTTGAGAAGATTAAGCTAAGTTACATAACTGATCAGTCATATTTCTCTTGAACATCGAAATTGTAGAAGAGGTTCTAACATTTTCAGGTAAACAATTCCATAGCATGCAGGAGGAAATGAGGAAGGAGTGCTCAAATATTAAAGACTGGTATTTAGGAACATAGAATATCTCAGTGATCTTTTGCTGCCGAGTTGTTTCATCTAGGATATTTTGTCGGGCATTTGTTTATTCCCTCGAGTACGTGAACGCTGCCACGAGGCTAGAGCGGCGGCCGCTCTGGGTACTTCGTACCGTCGGTAACCGCCTCGAGAGAAACGTTTCCGTTTTCATCGACGTCGTCGTCCGTCCGTGGGATAGCGGGGCACCAGATGCCCATGGCGACGCCCGCCCATCACGACGTCTCCGAACTGCCTCGTGCGACGCCAGGTGGCGTAGCGGCAGATGCGACCGGCTGGCGTGCTGTTGCTGTCGGCCGCCACGAGACGGCGGCGTAATACGTGGAAAAGCGGCTCAAGAGTGTTGAGCGGTTGGAAACGAAGCGATGATAATATACCTTACGACTTGAAAAAACCACCGGCGACACCGATCCTGTTTGCAATGCCCGATTACATTACGGCGGAGATCTTCACGGCAAGTTTATTATTTGTAATTCAAGAGACATGTGAGTGATTTAAATTAATATATTCTGAGATTTAAATGCTTATAAGGGCTAATGCCAATTTATAGTCACATGCTATGTTTCCCTAAGGTTTCCTTTGCGTGTCTACTTGCATACTTTTTATTGCCAATGTTTCACCTATGTGGATTATTCATAAAATGTTATTTATAGCTCAATATTCTTAGTAAACTCATTGCATTTAATAACTGAGTTGACTGCGAGGTGTTAATCTTTATCGTCTTGTGGCAACGCAGAACACTAGCGGCCGTGTGCTGGGTCGTCGAGAAGGGCACACTGTCAGCTAGCGCCGGAAACCCTTTCCGAGCAACGAAAAGCTCCCTTCTGGTTTGAATCAGAGGTGTCTGTGGTATACAGCCCGCGAATCAAGAATTCGAGCTTTCTTCGCATTTGAGATCAATGGCACGTCGCACTTGAGATATTTTGAAGAATTACAAATATTAGTTTTGGGGAATCCTTTAAAATAACTCTTTCATTTCCTACATGCATTGCTTTTTTTCAAAAAAATAAGATTAAATATTTATTTTTTTATATTTAAAGAATAAGTGTGATTTTTCCCAGTTATTTTTCACATGCGCGCTTTCTTGTAGTACCACTGGTCTTCGTCCGGGGGCTCTCTTCATCTGGCAGGTGTCCTCCTCCTCCTTCCTCTCCTTCCTCGTCCAGGCGATATTCTTTCTCTTCTCCCGCACTTTCCTATTCCATCCAATGATCTTCATTCTTGGCCACGATCTCTTTCTTACCTGCTCTGTTTCTTCAGATTCGATCATTAAAAAATATATGGCTGAAGTCAACTGAAAAATATTCTAAAGGTTTTCTCAAGCAGTTGATTTTCAGACATAGAGCTACTAATTTTTATGGTGTCGTCCTCGTTGAACTCTTAAGGCTCATTCCCAACAACTTAACTTGGCTTGACTCGCCGCAACGCCAGAGATTAGACCTTGAGAAAAGCATCCACCAGTTCACAACGACTTAAAGCGGCGTAACTCGTCTTGAGTTGAGCTCAGCTCAACTTTCTCTTAACTCCAGCCAATAGCATGGCATGCTCTACTATCGATAGTCGGGCAGCAATCGATTGGTACTCTCGATATCTCCTCGAGCAGCCATAATGAAAACGTGATTTTGTTGTTATGTCGTATGTGGATACGTTTAAGCGAAAATGGACGCGGATAAGTTGATCGAGTCAGTGCGATATAACATGTTCAACAAACCTTCTTCCATTTTAATACTTCTATATATTTCAACTCACTATTTACAATTAATACTTCACATATCAACTGAGCTGTTTCGGGGGAGCTTACTACAACTCTCGAAACTCACACTATCGATAGGCGTCTTCAATCGATTGTAAGATCCAATTTGGCAGTGGTGGGTTGTGATTGGTTAGAAATTTCGCGCACTGGTCCGCCTTCGACTAGAGAATAAGTCAAGTTACCCCAAGTTAAGTTGTTGTGAACGAGCCTTCAATTTGCGCCAAGTATTTGGTCTTGTAATTTCGTATTTTGGACAATGGAGTACCCTTTTTAGTTATGTTGTCTTCGGTTGAGCATTCTTCGCAGTGATCATCTCCTCCTCTTTTCCCATATCTGTGAAGATGTGAGTAATCCATGTTTCGTGCCCACTGAAAAGTTTCGTTAGTTTCGGTGTAAATTTTATTTTTTGTGTCGTTCTTTCTCAGATATTTGGAAGGATAATACGTGTGAAACGACCTTTTTCGCTCCTACTCAAATCTTACTGCCATTGTTTGACTACTTCATTGTATGTTATGTTTTCGCCGTTCTGGAAGTTGTCTGTCACGTGACGCCCCCAGACTTCGTATTCCAACGGTGAGAATCCAGTTGGCTACACGAGAGGGCATCGATGCCCACTGTTACTCAACAATGCTCTCCCAATGGTGGCTTGCTCCTCGTTTAATCACCTTTTATTTCTTGAATGATTAACCCTGTCACTCCAGATTTCTAAAACGCACGTTATTATCGATAGTGTAACTTGTATGTATATATCGTGGAGGTACTACCACACACGCAGCGGCAGATCCTTTTCGTTGCATGAAATATTTTCTTGGATTTATCTGTAATGTGGTTTACATGAAGGAGAAATTATAATTTCTCATCTAACAAAACTCCCAGGTATTAATAGTTTTTTTTACTCTTTTAGGTTGGTAGTCGTTGATTTTGCAGGTTTGAATGCATATAAGTTTTCCCCCGCACAACATTAATGGCTTTTCTCTTTAGAGAGAGTTAATATATGTCCCATGTGTCCCATGTTTCCACTGTGGTCATGCATTTCATCGATACATCTTCTAATGTTATTAGGTTGTTGCCAGGTACTGTCAGTACCATATCATCCGCGTAGGCCAGCAGAGTGCAGTCCTTTGGTAGTTCTATACAAAGCACCGAGTTCGTTACTGGATTCCACAGAAGTACGGAGCCTTGAGGGCAACCCCTGGTTGTCATCTTGCTGTCGGTAACAATTTTCGAAGAGTAAGTCATTCCTCGTTCTCAGAAATAGTTTACAACTTAATGAAGTTTTGAGGAGATTTCATTTCGGCGATGACTCTTGGCCGCCACTACGAATACACACACTGGGCAATGGCCCTCGGCCCAAAATTAGTTAAAGGCTTGAGACAAATGGGGCATTCATTTTTCAGTCTACCGGTCTCTTCCAACCAGTGAGTAGATCCAACGCCGAAGAGGTCCCCGTTCGCCAATTTGCCCTCCTCCCTCCGCCCTCCTCCCTCTGCCCTGCGCCCTCTGCCCTCCATCCTCCGCCCTCTGCCCTCCACCCTCCGTCCTCCTCCCTCCGCCCTCTGCCCTCCGTCCTCCTCCCTCCGCCCTCCGTCCTCCTCCCTCCGCCCTCCGCCCTCTGCCCTCCGTCCATTCGCCCATCGGCACCACGGCGTGAATACAAGTCGCACCCGACTAGGTTTTTTCTCTCGCTCGCCTTTGCTCCCACGGGCGCCAACTTTGCGTCCAATTAATAGCGACCGAACCCGCGGCGGCGCTTTCCGTCTCTTCCGTGATCCAGGGGATGGGGACGCGCGCTCGCTCGGTGGGATGGAAGGGGAGGGGGGGGAGGGGTTTCCCTGACGACCCCCTCCCCACCCCACTCTTCCTTCGTCAGCTGCACAATGGTTCTAGCGGAGCGGGGGGAGAGGCTGTTGCCAAATTGCTCTCTACCATTGGAGCCGCCGACCTTTCCCGCGTGCTGAATGGAGGGGAGGGCGCGAGATCCGGCAACCGCGGCGGATGTCCTGCGGTAGGGCTGGGCGATTTTCCGGTACGCCGGTTCAGCTGTTCGGTTTTTCTCAGAACCGGCAGGCCGGTTCTGATTTAGTAAAAAACATGGTCCACCGGGGAATCGGTTCTGAACTGGTGCATCGGCGAAGTGGTTCTGAAACACCGATGATCATTCGCTGCTCGGGTTTAACGCCGCCGCCCCCGGGGGCGGCGGGCCCCCGGGTTCGGGCCCCCGGTATATTGGCTCTGTACAGAGCAACGCAACCTAGCAGTCAGTGCTTGAACTATTAGTTAAGGTAGTTTGAGCGAAAAATCACTTCACCTAGAATTGAATGAATTTGGCCTCATTTTAAAGAAAAAATACTCATATTTCCAATGGTATCAAAATATCAACCCCTTGCCGAACTACTTTTCGAGCAATTTGCCTAAAAATGTAACCTGTTTTGCATAGGATAGATTATGGCTGTACGCCCTAGACGGAGAATATTAAACAAATTAGGAACTTTTGTCACCTATATTTCGTCAAAAACTAACGGTGTGTAGATTTAATGTTATCTCAACTATTAATAAAAAATGATCTATTACACACTTCAGTAATTTTTACTGAATCGCAAAAAAAACTGCCGTTTGGAAAGGTTTTCAGCCGTACGGCGGGAAAAAATGAGTCAATTTAGAGACTTACGTAGCTTTATTTATTTAACTACTGTTAGAACCTCTTGTTAGGACCTCCCAGGACCTCTTGTTAGAACCTCTCCAAGAATGAACGCACGAGAGTATGTCTGCATGTTAGAAGAATATTTAAAGCCCTACGCCAGAGAGATTGTTCCAGAAGGAGAGATAAATTTCATCCATGATAACTGCCCCGTGCACACAGCAGCTATTGCAGACGATTTTTTTTCAGAAAAACGAGGAGATAGTGGTTACACCATGGCCGGCTCATTCACCCGATCTAAACCCCATTGAGAACTTGTCGGGAATGATGGCAAATGAATGGCAACTGAGGGGCGTTACACCAGTGGAGGCAATAGAGGCGCATGTCCATGAGTTGTGGAACTCATTTCGTCGACGGCCTCAAATATGCGAGAATGTTGTCGCATCAATGCCTCGCCGTCTGCAGCAAGTTGTAGGGTCAGGTGGTGACGCCACTAAGTATTAAAAAACTGAAAGAAATTTGAATAGTTATACTTTTTAAATACCCTTTCTACGCCGAGAGAAAAACATCATGCCAGAATTACACCTGAGCCTGATAAAAAAGGTTGAAGATATTGGTGACGCTGATTTCGGTCAAACATACATAACTATTAAAAATCGTAAGATAATTTGGGGTAAAAGAGCTGATATGCGTATTTATTTCCACCTGGTCCTTATAGCTTACTATGGTTCGCACACCAAGTGACAGATTAACGCACTTGGGGGCCTGTTGGCAGTACAAGCAACAGGGCCCACGTTAATAAACAAGTCGCAAGAGAAGAAAGGGGAAAACTATTCTCATAACAAGGGGCCCATAGGCAACTGCTTACTTTTGCCTCATTGTCAATCTGGCTCTGCGCACACCCACTGAAAGGAAAGCGTTCGTTCTTTAAAACACCTCACTTCCCACATTTTTACGTGACCAAGTATGTACTAGAGGTTTGAAGATAAAAAATATCAATTGAATGACAAACCTTTTTCAAACTCTAGGGTTTATCAAAATGATCGAAACTACGAATGCATTTGGTTATTTATATAGGATTGTAGATACTATGAGTAGGTGTTTCACTGCAAGGACACACTGCAAGATGCAACCACTGCCACTTCCAATGCTTTTTTCCTCTCAGTGAATTAAATCTGTTAAGAAATAAATCTGGTAACGTAGATAGTCATTATTTTTATAAATTAAGCCGTAAATAAAAAACCGCAGTAACTCTTTCTTTTGTCAACTATATAAATAGTGTTGATATTAAGAATGCATCTTTGTTATGTAAAAGATTCAAAAAATGACCTGACTACGGATTCGAACCCTGCCAGAACCGCACACCAACTTCGGCGCATGGAATTAACCATCTCGGCTACGGAACCACTTCCTGGTGAAACACTCACGGTGAGTCCAAATCTGAATCTCGGGAGAGGAAAAACCTCGCGTCGGAGCCCGAAAGAAAAAACTCCGATCGGCCCAACGTGTGCGTGGACGTGAATTTCCTCAGTGCATTCCTTTCGCTAGGGCTTATGCTCTCGGAGTTTATTTGACTCTAATTCCGCTAGCCTGGTCGCATCCACGTCCGTCCTCGTCGGCTCTCGGTGACGTAAAGGCAAAGGCCGTAGCTAGCCTCGTGTGCCAACCCTCTATGTTTTTTTCCGACCCGGCCCCATTCAATCAAAACAGTACAAGTCCATGTGGGTGTCTACATTTCAGTGAAAACGATAGTACGTGCTTATAAACAACACTAAACAGCAGACTATCGCCAAGCGAATCGGAATCAAGGGGGCTACTCGACGATTGACCACCATCGTTGAGGGCGACATAGGTTAAGCGACTATTTCACCGCCAAAGGCAATAGAACGGTGGGTGATAAGTAATCGCTCGAGGCGAGAACTCAACCTTGAGTCACCCGAAAGCTAGTTATCGCCGGCGACTCGTGGATACGTAATAGCCCTCCTGCCATGCCGGGCTCCGTCCGTGCCTGCAACCCGCCTTACCTAAAGTACGAACTTTGTTTTGGTTCAGCCTCGTATCATTAGCGTGGAGGATCGTCGTGCTGTCGAACGTAGAAAGAAAGAAGCTTAAGTGGCATACTGAGAGCTGTGATTCATACATTGTGCACAGAAGAACTAAGTTTACGGTAAGGCAATTTATAATGCTGTTTTAACAACGAAACCCGTCGTGCTAAGTAATTAAATAACTGTGAAAATTTTGCAATGTCTTTCTTCAACAATAATGTGAATTTCAACGCCATTCACGCGGCAGGATTGAATACGGCAGATCAACATTAAGGTGCATTTTTTGACATTTAAAAAAGCCAATTTATGTGCACGCCCAGACCTCGCATTAAAATCCATGTTCTTGTCCAGAACCATGGAATACGCATCTTCTCCACAGTTAGCAAAATCCTTCTTGTGAATAAATCACCTTTTCCCATCAATCAAGCAGAGAGAATAATAATATTTCATTTGTTTTGCAATTCATAAAAAGAGCTTTTCTGGTTTCTTATATAAGTATAGGTACTTTGATTTAAAATCGGGTTACACACAATTTGAAACGGGGAAGAGTAGGAAACAAGTTCCGCCGCGCTATCGAAGCTACTTAGTGTGACCCTTGTTGACCGTCCACTGCCACCCTTCACTTGGGGGGAGTGGGTGACCCTGACATGTCTCTTCTACCCGGGCCATGAGCGGGAGATGAGGGATTGAGGGGACATGCGAAGGTCAAGCGGGGAGGGGCAGTCCGATCCCAAAACAGCCGAGAGTGGGTTAGCGAACGGTGCAGCCAATCAACCCTCCCCCCCATGGGTGGGACGAAATTCCACCCCCCTTGAGAGGATGCCCAATGCATTTGGCCGTGGGAAAACCAACATCTACAAAATACCCTGCAAGCCACCTTCAAGAGTGTGAATCAATTCCGAGGACTCTCAGGCGATATGGCGTGAAATTTCCACATGATTCGGTTGAAGAGTTGAAGAGCAATTCTCCACAAATAAAAGTTTTTAAAAGACTTCTGCATCGAAACCTACGTCTTTATAATGTCTTTTAACAACTTTTATTTGTGGAAAATTGCTCTTCAACCGTATCAACGGTGTGTGGCAGGGGGTGAGTAGTCACCAACATGCATTACACCAAACGCTAAAGCTAGTGTAACTACGGCTATTGATGCATTAGCATATTCCGATAATGCTTGTCACAAGGCGAGGCCTCACAAGCATGCACTACACAATAGATACCTATGATACCAATGCTTGAGCGACTGTTAGTATTTATGTCTTATACAACTACACAAATGGACAGAGACTCAAGTCTAATGTAGAAAACATGCACGGTGTGCTGCTAGTACTAGATAACAGAAAAGGATTCAAGTATTAGGGAGTACTACTACTACTAAGAGTTACACTACCTATCGACAAACCTAGATAAAAGTCTCATTGGCAACTGATGTGGTCTCTTATCGCTCGCGGGAAAAATGACATTTTAAATCTGTCCGTACTGCAGTCTAGTTCCCTAATTTTATTCTCATTATCTGATCTACCGTATTATGCCGGATTTCGTAAAATATATGATCAATGTCGTCAGAGAATAGACCGGTTTGGAACTTACATAATAGATTAAGTCTAAATTTTAATCGACGGTCTGAAAGCGTTTCCCATCCCAGTTGCTGCAAAAGGTCAGTAACACTAACGAGATTATGATAACAGCATTTAACGTATCTTGCCGATCACTCGCTCGCGTCCGAGGCGAAGAAGGTTTCAGGGGCTCTTCAAATCCGCAAGATTATGACCTCGAAGACCCTTGGATGCCCCAATGGCCGCCTTTTGCATTGGAGTATGAAGTTGCCCGTGAATATCGGAAATGGGACAATTTATAGTTTTGAATGGAAACAATTTGAGTCTCCTCCTTTTCCTTGCACTTCGAACCACCAAGCTCTTATGTCCGATACACTAACGATGGATGACTGGGTCGACGCCCTGAAGAGTTCTCAAGATGGCGCCGCCGCGCAACTACCCCCCAGCGCGTGCAAGAGAACAGGTTTGCGATGCGTCCTCTTCCTTTGTCCCCTGACCCCCACTTTCGTCCCCCCCCCCCCACCCTCTGGGTCACTGCTCCCGAGGGGGCGCACTGATATGAAAGGCAAGAGAGTGGGGGGAGGGGGAGAAGTCGAGGACGGTCACACAATGAGGTCGCGTATTGCACGTCCACGAAAGAGATTCTATAGCGTGCCAATGGCCATGCCACACTATAACGAGTCGTTGGCGATCTTTCTTGACAGCGACGTTTTCACTTGGGCTTGCGTGGCGTTATCTTTCCCGCGCATTAAGGCTCGTTCACAACAACTTAACTCGGCGTGACTTGGCTTGACTCGGCGCAACGCCAGAGATGAGACCTTGAGAATAGCGTCTACTAGTTCACAACGACTTAAAGCGGCGTAACTCGACTTGGCGTAGCCTGGAGTTGAGTTCAGCTCAACTTTCTCTTAATTCCAGCTAATAGCATGCATTGCTCTACTATCGATAGTCGGGCAGCAATCGATTGGTACTCTCGATATCTCCTCGAGCAGCCATATTGAAAACGTGATTTTGTTGTTATGTCGTATGTGGATACGTTTAAGCGGAAATGGACGCGGATAAGTTGATCGAGTCAGTGCGATATAACATGTTCAACAAACCTTCTTCCATTTTAATACTTCTATATATTTCAACTCACTATTTACAATTAATACTTCACAAATCAACTGAGCTATTTCGGGGGAGCTTACTACAACTCTCGAAACTCACACTATCGATAGGCGTCTTCAATCGATTGTAAGATCCAATTTGGCAGTGGTGGGTTGTGATTGGTTAGAAATTTCGCGCACTGGTTCACCTTCGACGAGAGAATAAGTCAAGTTAAGTTGTTGTGAACGAGCCTTTAGTCTCGGGCGTTGCGAGGGCACCGTTGCCGATATTTTTAAATTGTGACTGCATTACAGAGGAAACGTATAATGAATGTTGTTTGGTGACTACTCACCCCCTGCCACACCCCCGTTGAGGTTGCTTGCAGGGTATTTTGTAGATGTATCTCCTTTTGGTAGGTAACTTAAAATTTATTGTGAAAATTCTCTTCATTGGTATTTTTTATATTTTTATACATTTTCTCGGGACGGATATGCTTCCGAATATTTTCATTCAAACTCTGCCGCAAGTGAGCCGTTTATTCCGTAATTGAATGGAAAAAATAAACTATTTCCGTGTACTTCTCAATGTACTCAACGTATGTATGCCACCTTGATTATTGATTGATGAGAAATTCAAATCGACCTTAATAAATTAATATGAGCGTTTCGTGAATCTTCGTGCGAGGAAAAAGGCAGCTAGAGGGAAAAAAATGTCGTTATGAAGATACCATTGCTCATGCAGAGAAATAACTGCTCGCCAATCATCGGCATTGTTTTGAGTGGAAGCCCTATTGCATTTGGATAAGAAGTGAATGAGATATATACGGCTTAGAAACCTTGAGTGACAGTGGAGACGACCACCAGCCAGGAGACAGTAGTCGTGGGTTCAGTCGCTGAAAGGGTTTCCCCCAGCGGTAGTGCCCCTAGGGGCTGACCATGTACTACTTGAGTACCTCATTCAGCTAAGTAGTCAGCTTGGTCATACGGCAATTGCAATTCGGTGCTTTTCTTGAATGCGAGGGGGAAATTTTGACATTTTGCGTCTAATTATCCAAAATTTATCGCGTGAATTAAACAAAATTATTTCGACCTTTTTTTACAAGTTTCTGTTTATTGTTAGCACAGTAATGTATATTGTTGTTTTATATTTTTCATCCTGATTGAGCCAACGTGATGTAAGTGTTTGCAAGCACACTCGTCGGACCGTCCACTTGAGTGGTGCTCCATCCACCAGAGCTGATTCTCGCCTCCGGGAAGACTCGTTCCGCTAATGTGTCATATATATTGTGCCATCCCCTCTACGACTTATTCTTTACTATTCTTTCGCGATTTTTCTCATTCAGGGCCCATCCTGCCTGCCAATGAGTCATTCCGAAGGTAAGGACGTCCCTATGTGGTGCTATCACAATTTCTCGATTTAGTTCAACTAGTTTAGTTCAGCTTAAGTTCAAAAACTCTGGGAGAACTCCAGAATGGCGCGCATGTGTCAAACGCTCTTCAAGTACTAGCGGCGGGGGCGACAGAATTGAACCCTTACATTGGTACATCCGTCATTTTCTTGGAGGAAAATTCCTTCAAAGGAGTGCGTATTGACGACCGAGGGAGGTCAGGGTTTCCCGAAACTCCACCTACATCTACATCTACGAAGTACCGTGCAAGCTACCACTAGGGTGTGTGGCACGGGGTGATTCCACACCAGGCGTGCAGCACTCGTCCCAGCACAAGTCAGAACCTCGCACGCTCCCCTAGGCGCTAGGCGCAGGCCAAAAAGCAGTCAGGAGAACAGTGCGCAGTCCAACCGGAAACTGGGAGAGTGATACGTAAAAGAACATACAAACATGCAGAGCAATGCTATAGACACATCTAGTGGTTAATATTACTGATACTGTTAATTTATGAATACTACGAAATGCTACTTCATGCAAAGAACAAAATAAAATAATGCCGGACTAATCGACCGGTGTAAAGAGTTGATATTGATGTGGTTTTATTAAGCACTAGTGAATATTCTACTCTACTTGTTGAGGGTGGGAGTTTCATATGATTGATCTGTCACAACTATTATGAATCCTTATTGTGCGTGGGAAAAATTACATTTTAAATCTATCGGTTCTGCAGTCAATTTCCTTTATTTTATTCCTGTGATCAATTATACCGTAGTACGTTGGCTCTAGCAGTATATGTCGAACCTCCGGCAAAAAACTGTCTGCTCCGAGTTTGCACAAAAGATTTAACCTGTATTTCTCCCTTCGATCAGTTGGAGATTCCCACCCCAATTCCTTCAACAATTCAGTTCAACACTGCTAAGTTTATCGTTTATTACATAAGTGGCGTAACCAGAGAAATAGCATCTCTCTTTCACTTTCTCTACCGTGGACCTCCTTTCTATTCGCGCTGTAACTCGTCATCAATTCAGCGCGAACTTCGAGGGGCGTGCCCCCCGAATGGACCCACCTAAATAAAAGTCTCATTGGCAGTGCTGTTATGGTCCCTTATCGTTCGTGGGAAAAATGACATTTTAAATCTGTCCGTTCTGCAGTCTAGTTCCCTAATTTTATTCTTATGATCTGATCTACCGTAGTATGTCGGATTTCGTAAAATGTTATCAACGTCGTCAGAGAATAGACCGGTTTGGTACTTACATAATAGATTGAGTCTAAATTTCAATCGACGGTCTGAAAGCGTTTCCCATCCCAGTTGCTGCAAAAGGTCAGTCACAGTAACGAGATTATCATAACGGCCTTTAACGTATCTTGCCGATCTTCGCTGCACGCGTTCTAACTCAGTTTCCAAGCCTATATCATAAGGATCCCAAATACTGGCATCATATTCCAAGTGGGGTCTAACAAGGAAGAATTAGCTGATTTCGCTAACGTTATCGTCGCTTTTGCCAAATACTCTTTTAACAAATCCCAATTCACGACTAGCTTGACCGGTAATTTCCCGAATATGTTTACTCCACGAGAGGTCATTTTAACTCCGAGGTACTTAACTATTTCTACGGTCTCTAATTTGCTGTCGTTTATGCAATAGCTGTTACATCCATGTTTTAATCCATCCCTCGGGGAGTCGTCGTGAAGAGAGAGCATTGCAGACGCCGTCGGGGCGAGGGTCGCGTGTGGACCCGAAGCGACGAGCCGCCCGACTTGCTTCTTCTCTTCTCCCGCGTGTGCTGCTAGCTCCAGTGGCTGCGCGTCCTTTTTTGGGGGGTGTCTAGGGGGGGTGGGGGGGAGATGAATGTTCGCTCTGCAGCCGCGCGCCGTGTGTGACTCACTTGGCAGGGTGGCGGCGGTGGAGGGGTGGCCGTGACGTCATGGTGAGCTTCGGAGGCAATCTAGAGGGGAGGGGGGAGGAACCGCTGCTGGAGAGAGTGAGAGAGAGGCGATATATGTTCCGCTTTCCTCCTCAGCCGCTTGCAAAAGTAGAAATGTGTTCCTTTGGCGCTTTTTTCTCGGCCATTAACCTACGGGGGGGGGGGCGTTGACATTTGGTGTTCGATCACCGCTACGAACGATACTTTGCTCGGTAAGCGTCGGTGAGACAATTCCGCTTTCTCCGATTCGTTTCCCGTGCGTATTTTGGCACGGGGACGAAGTTTCTTCGATGTCCGTCCTACTCGCGCGTCCTTTCCTGCTCTCGCGTCGAACGGCTCGTTTGACGGCCCTTGGTTGAGCCGCCGTTCGGTTCGACACAAAAGGACCCTTCGCCCCAACCCACTCCGGCATGGGAGGTGGTGGGGCTCGGCCCTGGCTGCACTCTGTGTTACATGGCGAGCATATGCCCGTTGCTCCGGAATAACCGGTCTGCCGTTGCCGTGAGGACCCATTGCGTCGTGCTCTTGTGGCGGCCGTGGAAGAAGAGCGGGAGCTCGCGTCGTGGATGGTGAGGCCATTATTCTAAGGTAGCAGCGTGGTGTGTGGTGGCCGCCTCCCCCTCCCTCTGCTCTTCTCTTGGCTGAAGGCCGTTTTAAACTGCGATTGGCCATTCGTGTGATCGTTGCGCATGGCGTTCGTCCCATCTAGTGGAACGGAGAATTTGGCGTGAAAAATCATGCGCATGATCATTCGAGCAAAGTTGGAACGCTGTATTTTTAATCGCATGATCCCGTGAATGATCGCACCATACGAGCGGACGACGTCCATCTTGGTTGTTTTGGTTATTTGAACCAACGAAACTCGATGGGAATGAGAGAGTTTTGTAATTAGATGTGGGAATTCCGGGCATTTCGATGATTATATTCATACGAATTCATGTCAATTACTAGTTCTTTCGAATCATTTAAATGATATGCGAAGATGATTCAACCGTTACCCTGGCCCACAAAAATTATCCCACAGTGGGCTACAATAACGCAACAGAAGATGATTCATTCAAATGATATGCCCACAGACATGCTGAGGGCGTTTGCAATCAAAATGTTTTGAATGCTACCGGAGATGCTCACCACGATAGCCCGAGGACCAGTTTGTGTTATTACCGCTAAAATATTTGCAACTGCTATCCTCTTTTTACTCTTACGTCATCCACAACTTTAATTAACTGATGTTTGTTTTCTCAACTACCACGTAATGGGAAAAATTGAAACAAGTTACAAGTATAAAACCTTTACAAATTCCGCTTTCATATTCCGATGGATACTTTACACACTTATGGAAAACATAGGCTTATTCTTCTTCGTCGTGTCTGGTCTCTCTCATAATCACTAAGTGAGTGAGAATTAAGATTGCATTACGTTGCTCCTAAGTCATTCTTAATAAAAAAACAATACGGTGGGCCTCAAGGTCCCAAGGCTCATCTTGAACTATGCTTGTTAGTATCCCTCGACCTCTATTCCTCCACTCCAGGATATCCAGGGTCTGCTCCTCGCATTCAGTCTCTTTCTAGCTCTCTGGGACATGATTGTGGCTGCCACCATACTTAATAATGGACACTGTGGCAACGGTCACTAAAATTACATCCTTCCGGTCCATCACCAGCATCTCTCGACTCCCCTCGGATCAAGGGAAATTTACGACGCCACACAAACTTTAGTTCCCCCGAAGATGCACGCTCAGAAGATGTAAACAAACCACCCATACTCTCGGGGTATCCAAGAGCTAAGATCGAAACAGCCGCGTCGCGTCGGTCGGAAATTTCGGTGAATCGATATGATCTATCGATATCGAACCACTGCGTATCCTTTCAGCGTAGAAAATACACGGAATTTAAATCACCGCGTAAAGAAGAGACTCTCTCTTCCACGTCATAATCGTGAATTGATGCTTGAATGATGATTCAAATTCATTCATTAACTCAAACGATGATCATTCGCCGTGGAAAATGGCTTCAACGATGCCTAAGCTCTTTTTTCTGGGAGCCCCAGTCATGGAGCTTCTGCTAGCGACTTCCTCGAGCTCCAGATAAGGGTTTTCTCCTATGGAATCTGTGCGCATTCCCCAAAATAGTTTCCTTGATCTTTGTTGAATTGTGCACGTCTTTGTGAATCGGCTGATATTATTTTCGTGATATTGGTTGTTTTTCTTGACGAGGTGACATTGTCTACCGCGGCGGAAGAATCGTGATACCCAAAGAAAATTAATCCCCTATTGAAAATGAGTTTCTATTTCGATCTTGCTGCCTTGCTTGTCTTTCGGGCATCAGCTGGTTAATATTCGTGTTTTGCATGTTAACTATCTTATTGAGTTTCCTTGTCATGTACACTTTGGAGAATTGTTTTTAAATTAATAAAACCGTAGGTGATAGTCAAGTTGATAAGAGCACTTCCTTTGTCATAAAACATATGTTGTGCTGTTTGCATGCATGTTCTTATTATGAAGTAGTTAACCCGGATGTAAATATTTTAATTAATTACGAATGAACATACGTTTCACTCTAATTTTCCAGTATTTCGGAAAATTAGAATATCAGTTCAAAAAGACACTCAGAAATTTCCATCCATCGGCATTTTTAAAATGAACATTCATTTCGGGAACAATATATGCATCGGCTATATTCAGTAAATACGTTTTATTTTAGACGCTGTATGTTTGCGCTCGGCGATTTTTGTTGAAATATTTTTAAATCACAGGAAGAACGATCGGTATTGTTTTAATGTAGTGGCCAGGTAAAATCCCTTCTTATCAATCCTTGCGATTGCACTAACGTTTAACTTACAAGGAGACATCGCGTGACTGATGTTCGGGATCCAAACGAGGCAATTATTTCCTGAAACCATAGAGAGAGAATGCGGGAAAAGTGTCTTTCTTCCACATAGGCCCGGGTTCGAGAGAAAAACGTTATTAAAGAATCTTCCTCCGTATAAATCCTTTGCAAGTGCACACCGTGCTCAACAGACGTCGTAGCCCAGTGGGTTGAGGCGCTTTACCGGTCATTCTCATTTGGTGGTTGGGGTTCGTGCCCAGGTGGCGGCATTTTTTTCTTTCGAATATTTGACGGAATTACTGTAAATTGCCCACTCCCATACATTTACGGCAGTAGCAGCAAATTTTTTAAATTTTCAGCCTATTTGCTGGATTTTCAATCAATCCCCCTGGGTGACTTTCGAAACTAATTTCGGGATTCTCGTTTGGCCAAAAGAGTTTTCTGGGAGACCTAAATTGTTTAGATTTTGAAAATACAAAGATACTTCCGTGAATAGGATGGGTTTTGATTGGTCGTGGGTCTTTCTCAAGGCCATAACCAATGAACGGATTATTACTTTTTAATTAGCAACGACGTACTCACTTAAAATTTCATAGGAGCCGTGTTCGAGGAATGACTTCTGTAACTCTATTTCTTGTTCAATAGTGAACATGATATAGGTAAAAAAGGGATGGTAACTGTTTCCGAGGTTATGTAAAAATTATTTGCTATGACCTTTTTGCGGAGCAACATATTATATTGAAGTGAAGCCTGTATCGTGGAGGAAAGGAAGATAGTAGATTCCAGCACAAATAAATATCACGTAATGATAACACTATTTCTTTTCCCACCTCATGTTTATTTCAGTTGAAGGTATTTAACTTTTCATTCATGTGGTGGAATTACATACTTTCTGATGACAAATGTCATTGCTCGAGCGTGGATCCTGGGAAGTTTTAAGTGAGTGAGTAAGAGATTGAAAATCCAGCAAATAGGCTAAAAATTTAAAACATTTGTTGCTACTGCCGTAAATGTATGGGAGTGAGCAATTTACAGTAATTCCGTCAAATATTCGAAAGAAAAAAAATGCCGCCACCTGGGCACGAACGCCAACCACCGATTGAGAATGACTGGTAAAGCGCCTCAACCCATTGGGCTACGACCTCTGTTGAGGGAGGCCTGCACTTGCTAAGGATTTATACGGAGGAAGATTCTTTAATAACGTTTTTCTCTCGAACCCGGGCCTATGTGGAAGAAAGACACTTTTCCCGCATTCTCTCTCTATGGTTTCAGGAAATAATTGCCTCGTTTGGATCCCGAGCATAAGTCACGCGTTGTCTCCTCGTTAGAAGAATAAATATTTGTATTTATTATACGGTTCAGAATCATCGATTGTCTGGTGTTCGGCATGCGTAGAGATTTAATACTTACCTATTACATCAATAATGATAACAAACATATCTCGACTTCATGGTTATGTAAATATGAAAAAAGACGAATATATTTCATCTACATCTAAAAAATACCCTGCAAGCCACCTCAGGGGTGTGTGGCAGGGGGTGAGTAATCACCAACATGCATTACACTATAACCTAGAGTTAGTATAACTACGACTAATTATGCATTAGCATAAATCGCTAATGCTTGTCACGAGGCGAAGCCTCACAAGCCTATTATCACAATGGAGAGGGACCGTTAATATATATGTATTTTCCAACTACACAAATGGACAGAGACTCAAGACTTATGTAGAAAACATGCAAGGCGTGCTGTTAGTATGTACTAGGTAACAGAACAGAAGAGGAAAAACTAGTGGGAGAAGGGAGGTGGGGGGTTAGGGGCGAGGTCTCCAAACCAGCGGGTAAAGAGTTTCGGGAAATGCATGCCAATAAAAACAATAAATATTTAGAGGAATTACATATTTGAAGCCCATTTCCCTTCTGGATGGATGGATTCCACATCGATAAGCCTCTGATAGTTTTAATTTCGTTGGATGATTAATTTATAAGTGCTAAAGTTCACAATCTACTGTTAAAACCCTTACGAGGGCCACGCAAGAGAGTGATGGGGTCAAGGACACGCCGCCGTCGCCAGCGAGACGGCTTGACAATAGCGTCTGGGGAGGACCCCTCCCGCCCCCCTCCCCAAAAGCAATCCCCCCCCGACATACAGCGTGATCACACTACTAAAAGTCAATGTTTTACACTCGCCTGTGTCGAAATCTCCGAAAGCGGTCAATCGACGCCAATAAGGTTCACCTTCTTTTCCAGTATTCGAAAAACTACAGGTACTCCTTTTAAGACACTTATACATATACAAGGTGCTAAGACTATTCTACCTTCGTAGCGGAAATAACCCTAAAGTATTGGATAAGCCTCATTCATTCCATCTGCGGAAAAATTATTCATATATTTTGCCCAAACCAAATATAACCCTTTTCAAAAGATGCTTTCTTTATTTGGGGCTAAACATTTTCAATAGCTTACCACAGAGTATCCAAGTCAGTTGTAGCGTCAATACTTTCCAAAAGCAGGTGAAACTCTGGCTATTTAGTACTAGCGGAAATATGATTAGGGATCTATTGTAGAGATTGTTTGCTATCAATATCCTATTGTTTTGTACTTTTGTGTATTTATTTCTATTCCTTTTTTTATATAATTTTCTGTTACAAAGAGTTTCTCTTTCCAACTGGAGACATTTTTTTATATGTAGTAAAAAAACTTGTGCTTGTATTACTATGATATTTTGAAGGTGATTCCACCAACAGGCAAATGCCTTCGGGATCACCTAAAGCTCCAGTATGTGTTTAATATTATATACTGTGTACAAAAACTTGATGGAGCAATAAATATATTTATTATTTATTATCGCATTCGAGTGAAGAGCAGAGGAGAAGTGGGGATCCTCGAAATGGGGCAAAGGGGTTTGCAGGGAGGCGGTCGCCTGGGGGGGGGGCAAGAAAGGGAACGACCCTTGGAGGGCTCCCAGGTCGCGGGGCGCAGGTCGACCTTCAAAAATGCCAGTGACCGCGTTACGGCGGGACTATAATACGGCCACCACACCTTCGAGCCCCTGCCCGGAAGAGGAGAGTCACTGCTTGACGTGGTGATTTAAATTCCATGTATTTTCCACGCTGAAAGGATTCGTAGTGGTTCGATATCGATAGATCATATCGATTCACCGAAATTTCTCATAACGACTCAGCACGTGGCATAATCAATTTGCTTTAAGATGTTCATTTACATCTACGATGTACCGTGCAAGCCACCACTAGGGTGTGTGGCACGGGGTGATTCCACACCAGGCATTCAGCACTCGTCCCAGCACAAATCAGAACCTCGCACGCTCCCCCTGGCGCGATAGGCGCAGACCAAAAAGTAGTCAGGAGAACAGTGCGTAGTCCAACCAGAAACTGGGAGAGTGATACGTAAATGAACATGCAAACATACAGAACAATGCTAAAGACACATCTAGTGGTTAACATAACAAAAACTATTAACTTATAAATGCTACGAGATGCTACTTCATGCAGAGAACAAAATAAATGTGGGCGGAATATATTTCAAAAGTGAGTTAATGGTGTGTGTGCCAACCAATCGTAAGGAAGCGCCCGAAGAGCAGACTTCGCCTACGTCCAACGTAGAGCGCGTGAATCGAAGATTAGCTTGAAGTGGACGATTGAAGTTGGCTATTGTTTGCCCCCGTCGTCGTCGCGTCGTGGTCAGCTGGCAACAGGAAGCAGGAGGAATGGAGGAGGCCTGCCTGCCCCCGGGGGCCGTCGTTGTTGTCGGTGGTTGTGGCGGCGGCGGCAGATGAAGCAGCCCCCCCTTCTCCCATCGATCACCTTTCCCCCACTCCACCCGTCCCCTCCCCCCCCCCGCGATACACGGCGATACAAGAGGCTTTCATGCGGCCTCCATGAACCATTCGAACCGCTCTCGCTCCCTTGACCCTCCTTGAGGTCCGCAACGGATTTCCATGGCGGCCCCCCCCCCTTTACGGCTCTCATATTGCTTTTCGTTGGCCAACTTAAAGATTCTACGTGTCTTTACCGTCGTGCTCCTAGTCGCCGCCGACTCAAGAATACCGCGGGTGCATTAATTTAGCTCATTAACAGCTTTGTTGTTGTTATTTTGTCATATCCTCATTTCATTACGAACTGAACGATTGTGAGTCGGAAATCCTTGACCGAAGCCTGTCAGTTGCGAGGTGTAGTAGTCTAATTATTTATCATCAGGAGGACATGGTGACTGTACATATACTAGTTGGGACATCAGATGTAATCATATATATTATTACAGAAAGGTCTTTTTCTGACATTCTGTATATGCTTCGTTAATACTGCACCTACATAGATAAATGAGGTATCATTTTAAACGTTGAATCACCGGCTTTTGACGAAAAATAGTCTCAATCTCAAATTTCACTATTTACCCATTAATTTGACTTAAAAGTTTAGATAAACTCTCTTGCCTGTATTGTATTCATATGTTTTGTATATTTTTGCAAGAAAACAAGTATAAAGAAAGTACTTTATGATGCACCTTCTTCTCTATTTAAAACCCGATTACACCGATTCCTTAACATACTTATTCCCTGATAGCGTGAAAGTGCGAAATTTTCGCACGGGTTACCTAGTATCACTTATCTGTGTGGATCGCTCGTGTGTGATTGCCAGGTCAGGAGCCGTGGGAAGGAGCGGCTCGCGAGAACGAAGGCATTGGAATAAATGTGCGAGATTAGATTTGGAATGAGAGAGAGAGGAGCCCTTGCCTCGATAGATGGCCGTAGCCCGTCGCCATAACAGCTGTTAGGCTGCAGCCGCCTCCCCCCTCCCGCCAGCCCCTCTCCCTCCCTCCCTCTCGGACACGAAGCAACCGTCTTTCTCTCCACCCTCCCCACCCACCCCCGTGCCTCCCCCCCACACCCCCCACCTGCTCCCCTCCCCTCCCCGCACCAGCGGCTCGACGAGTCAGTCACGGTGGCGACTCTCAACGCTAAAAATCGGGATCTTCGTCCCCCACCTCCTAAAACTGGTGAGGACCTCCCATTGGCCGAGAGCACGGACGGTAAGGCGGGCCATTTGAAACCTCGGATCCTACGCGCCCCGGTTCCCTGCACCCCCACCCCTGCGAATATACCATAATTTGCATTCCCGAATGGTAAATAATAAGGTTAAAATATATTTTTATGTATTAATTTATTGAACAAATAGAAAATACAAGAGAAATAGCACATCATGAACAAAGCCATATCAAAACAACATGACTGTCTATGCCAAATGAAATACATAATGTGATAAGTGTCAAACTTTTCACACACCAGAAGCACTCGGAGATAAATTTACCATGTAAATGAAAACATTACAGGTAATAGCACATCATGAACCAAGCCATATCAATACAACATGACTGTCTATGCCAAATGAAATACATAATGTGATAAGTGTCAAACTTTTCACACACCAGAAGCACTCGGAGATAAATTTACCATGTAAATGAAAACATTACAGGTAATAGCACATCATGAACCAAGCCATATCAAAACAACATGACTGTCTATGCCAAATGAAATACATAATGTGATAAGTGTCAAACTTTTCACACACCAGAAGCACTCGGAGATAAATTTACCATGTAAATGAAAACATTACAGGTAATAGCACATCATGAACAAAGCCATATCAAAACAACATGACTGTCTATGCCAAATGAAATACATAATGTGATAAGTGTCAAACTTTTCACACACCAGAAGCACTCTGAGATAAATTTACCATGTAAATGAAAACATTACAGGTAATAGCACATCATGAACCAAGCCATATCTACACAACATGACTGTCTATGCCAAATGAAATACATAATGTGATAAGTGTCAAACTTTTCACACACCAGAAGCACTCTGAGATAAATTTACCATGTAAATGAAAACATTACAGGTAATAGCACATCATGAACCAAGCCATATCTACACAACATGACTGTCTATGCCAAATGAAATACATAATGTGATAAGTGTCAAACTTTTCACACACCAGAAGCACTCGGAGATAAATTTACCATGTAAATGAAAACATTACAGGTAATAGCACATCATGAACCAAGCCATATCAATACAACATGACTGTCTATGCCAAATGAAATACATAATGTGATAAGTGTCAAACTTTTCACACACCAGAAGCACTCTGAGATAAATTTACCATGTAAATGAAAACATTACAGGTAACAGCACATCATGAACCAAGCCATATCAAAACAACATGACTGTCCACGCTAAATGAAATACATAATATGATAAGTGTCAAACTTTTCACACACCAGAAGCACTCTGAGATAAATTTACCATGTAAATGAAAACATTACAGGTAACAGCACATCATGAACCAAGCCATATCAACACAACATGACTGTCTATGCCAAATGAAATACATAATATGAAAAGGTAAGTGTACGTGTTAAAAATAAGAAATATAACAATAATCCAAAGTATTAATTGGGTTAGGACACTTAAGCAAATATTCTCGATTATAACACCAATGCAATTAACAAATATTTAAACAAAGTCTAATAAATGCACTATCCATGAAACAGTGATCATATTGAGTCTCACTCAATGTTGACGGAACATTCCCTAACACATGCCTTTGTGTTTACTTACAGGGTGTACCATACATGGGTCATCAATATGTTCTGCAATTACAATTGAAAATGAACAATGACAATAGAAAACAAATAATTTGAAAAAAAAAAAGAAAAAACAATTTCACATCAGGTGATGTTATAATCGAGAATTTCTAAATTTAAAAACAAAAATGAAATAAACCCCCCTTTACTTATTTAAACTACCTATGCCCGCCCCTCTTCTTAGAAAAATATTGAAGAGCCAAGAGATGAATGATATCCATTGCCTCAGTTCTTTGAGTGCGTTTACCACACAGGTAGCTGTTCACACTGTTGCACCATGCCGTGACAGTGGCATTCACCACAAGTTTACAAAACTTTTGCCCATAACTGGCATGATGCTCATCACAGGCAATATGGCGGAAATCAATCCCTCTTAGCAACATACTCCTCAAAGTCGACCCAACACCAAGCCGGTGGGCGAGATCCGGCAGATCTCTATGAATTAGCCTGGTGGCAAATTCATAGATATCTGAGAATTCCTTTGAGGGGGCCACACGTCCCTGGAAATTGGGTACTTGTACAGTGGCACATTGTTTCAACAAACATTCAGCACACTGAACTCGTCCCAATTTCCTCAGCAGATTTTCGGCTGAGATGTCCGATATGGTGGAACCCAAACTTGAGGAGGCTCTGGATCCTATTGGTTCAATGATAACACCTTCCTCACCACTGTTATCATTGGGACCAGGGGAAGATGATGTGCTAGGGTCAGATAATCCTGAAGAGACAAGGAAACTTTTCAGGTTATCCAGCACCTCACAATCATCTTCTTCGCAGTTTGCCCCCACAGAGTGAGCAGATACCATATCATTCAAAATCAAAGACTTGTAGGCCCCCACAAAGTTGGTGCATGTTGGATAATTGTTTCGGAATCCGTAGGAACGGATACACCCAAACTTATTCTCCAACGAATCCTGATTTAAGTTTCGGAGGCTAAGATGTTTCATCCCTTGGCTCCTTAAAGAAACCCACAAATCCCTAATATTACGAAGTGTCCTAGCCCAATTAACAAGGGAAGGTGTCTTTCTTTCCTTAGAAGTTAGAACCTTATTGCTGCAAGTGTATTCCATGGATTCAAGCACCTTTATCGCCTCAGCCCAAAATTCCATGTGCCCCGAAGAAGATGATACTGCACACAGGAGAGGCTTCTCAGGGGGTGGTGTTACCAATCTTCCATTAACGCTGTCAAAAAGTTTGTCAAAGAAGGATAACACCACCGACGTTTCTGCTGCCTGTGGTTCAACACCACTGTTAGCTGCAATGAATTACAAGCAAGATTAGAAACATGTCATTCATCAGCTTCATAAGCATGCTATTCCAATTAATTCATCTGCTTCGCAGTTCATGAATGAAAATATAATCCATTACAGTTACTCCACATGCACTAATGCCTACTATGGCTGTTTAACTCTTGGATACTTACGTATTGCAGATGACAGCTTCATAACCACTGAGAGTCTGTCGCTTAACACCTGTGTGCAGTATTTCACCTTCATCTTCCTAATCTTCTCAGGGACAACATGGAAGTCCGTCAACCTTGGCACGTACCGCCTCTCACCACAATCCATGGAATACACTTGCAGCACATGACGCCAGGAAGCAATACCATTGACACCACCCAGAGTAAATTTTAAATCCTTAGTAAGGAGGCCATTTCTAATCCCCTTCAACAGATGAGGAGGGTCATACAAAGGGATTATTTTCATGTCATTGACACAAAAATAATCTCCTCTGTATTCCTCTCCACGCCTGAGGACTGCTGCGCGTGTGTTAGCACAAAGAATGTTCACTAGGGAACAGTTAGTGGGTGCTTGGTCACAAATTGTTGCAGTCACCTTGAGTCCACATTGTTGCACTCGGCCAATGACAGCCGAGAGCAAGTGAGACAATTCCAAGGCATTCGCACTACCTGAATGGAAAACATAAGCCACAGGCTGCTTGTACTTCCTTTTTAAGCCTCTCACCATATATACCAAGGCCTTATCAGCGAAAGCCCTAGATCTCTTCTCCCCACCTAAATCCACAAACCCCTCGATATAATCAAGGTGTTCATGAAAATCCAAATGGGGAGTCAAGCTCATTTCGTCAAACATTACAATGCAATGCCGATCAATGGCCTTCACACTCTTCTCCACTGTGACAGACAAATGATTGAACATTGCATCATTAATGCCAGTCGAGAAGGACAAGCGTGATAGAAGCCTTTGTAATGTTTTCCTAGAAGGAAGCACAAACGCTTTAGACAAGTAGTCATAGGCCCTTCCACTTCTTTTCATAAGAGAAAGAGACCAAACTTTGTAGTCTAAAGAAAACCTACGACCTTTGCTTCTCTTCTGATACTGCGACACCTGGCACTGCACAAAAGACGAGACAGTCTGTGGTAGAGTATCAAGAGCCCCCACACCTCGGTTTAAACCTTCTTCGGCAGCTTGCAGCCGTTGCCTAAAACTAAGAAGTTTTTTGGAGGAGCGAGAAGCAGCCTTCCTTAAAAGCTTATTAGTGTTATACAACGACCTAGCCTTGGGTGTCAATGATATTGCTTTCCTGACACCGATTCGTTGAAGGACACCTTCCCTCTGTCTGTGTGATTTCTGTGGTGTTGAGGGATGCCTCATTGGTGTCTCAGCTTCCACAGGGTTTACTGAAATGGGAAACAATGCAGTCATATAAATGGAAACACTCATAGGCTACATCACAGTGCATACATTTTAAAGTACACAGAAATACATCTGATCTTCACTTTTTTAAAACTTTAACAAAACGAATAAACTTCATTTAAAACCAGTGATTAGTGCCTTATATGTTAAACTGCATGTAACTAAAACAAATTGAATAATTACCCATAGATGAGGAACCCCCATTGCCACCGGTGACAGTTTCCACAGCTAAAGGTTCTACAGGGTTTACTGAAAATAGGAAACAATGCAGTCATATAAATGGAAACACTCATAGGCTACATCACAGTGCATACATTTTAAAGTACACAGAAATACATCTGATCTTCACTTTTTTAAAACTTTAACAAAACGAATAAACTTCATTTAAAACCAGTGATTAGTGCCTTATATGTTAAACTGCATGTAACTAAAACAAATTGAATAATTACCCATAGATGAGGAACCCCCATTGCCACCGGTGACAGTTTCCACAGCTAAAGGTTCTACAGGGTTTACTGAAAATAGGAAACAATGCAGTCATATAAATGGAAACACTCATAGGCTACATCACAGTGCATACATTTTAAAGTACACAGAAATACATCTGATCTTCACTTTTTTAAAACTTTAACAAAACGAATAAACTTCATTTAAAACCAGTGATTAGTGCCTTATATGTTAAACTGCATGTAACTAAAACAAATTGAATAATTACCCATAGATGAGGAACCCCCATTGCCACCGGTGACAGTTTCCACAGCTAAAGGTTCTACAGGGTTTACTGAAAATAGGAAACAATGCAGTCATATAAATGGAAACACTCATAGGGTACATCACAGTGCATACATTTTAAAGCACACAGAAATACATCTGATCTTCACTTTTTTAAAACTTTAACAAAACGAATAAACTTCATTTAAAACCACTGATTAGTGCCATATATGTTAAACTGCATGTAACTAAAACAAATGGAATAATTACCCATAGATGAGGAACCCCCATTGCCACCGGTGACAGCTTCCACAGCTAAAGGTTCTACAGGGTTTACTGAAAATAGGAAACAATGCAGTCATATAAATGGAAACACTCATAGGCTACATCACAGTGCATACATTTTAAAGCACACAGAAATACATCTGATCTTCACTTTTTTAAAGCTTTAACAAAACGAATAAACTTCATTTAAAACCACTGATTAGTGCCATATATGTTAAACTGCATGTAACTAAAACAAATTGAATAATTACCCATTGATGAGGAACCCCCATCGCCACCAGTGACAGCTACCACAGCAGGGCTTCTCGGAAACCTTGTTGGAATGGCATCTCTTTTCAATTTTTGGGTGCCCTCGACGTAACAAGTTACGGAGAAATGCTTGAAGCATATTCGTTTATTTCTATACACCACCATAGGGTCTAAGGCATTCAACTTTTCGTCACCGATCCTTTTCAGCCATTCGCCAAACCTCTTATTGCGGTCAGAATAAGGGTGTGGAAATCTATAAATCACAAATAAGTACGTAAGTAAATAAAATATTTCTTGTGTCCTACCACATCCTCTATCTCATATTTCTTAAATGACAGTTCTAATGCGCAGAATAAATCACTGCATATTGGCTTGGACATTATAAAAATAAATTTCGACAAGAAGTGTCTTTTCAAGAGATAACACCCTGAGCAACAAACGCGAAGGACCTTTTGCAAACACAACAAATCATGGACATTTAATTGATACTATCACTTGCATATTCATCAAAATTCTTACCTGAAACGCAGTTTCTTGTTCTCTCCACAATTCTCCACACAGCAACGTGGCCAAGTCATTATAACTAAAGGTGAAATACATAAACATCATTTCCATTTCACGAATTACATTTGAATATTTCCTATAACTTATCTCCATATATTATGTTACACTTACCAATTTTACACGTAAAGTGGATTTCTTGAATTTCTTGAATAGCTGTTTTTAGGCCACGAGGCTTCAAAACGTTCAAAATCTTTAAAACTCCGAGCGTTAGCGAACAAGTGAAGGTAACAGCGCGCGTGAATTTCTAGGAAGGCGTGGATTCAAATAGTGAGGTATCCCCATTGGTTGTTACGAAGTTCCCCAACCCACAATACCAGTGTCCGTCCTCTGGAGTCAGTCGTCATTGTCCCACAGACAGGCGGTGGCAGAAGGCGGCTGGGGGCTCTGTGTATGAGAGAGCTACGGTGATCGGGGAAAAGCGATTGGAAATTATGTCGGGCGATGGGACTGACCCAAACGATGACGAGACCGTGGATACCACACCAGAAAATGACCACTGCTGGGGTTTTCATCGCCGCGGTTTCACGCTACTACACAAACGAATCCCTTTTCCACAATTCGGCGCTTTAACGTGGTAATATTGAGACAAACATTTGTTTGTGAATTTACTACTGGTCATATCGGAAAGAAACTACCGTTAGGCCAATGCTTGAGTATGCCACGAATGTCTGGGATCCCCATGATAAAGGAAAGGCAAAGAGCTTGGAAAAGGTCCAAAGGAAGGCAGCAAGGTACGTACGTACGTTTACCTTGTACGTTTTTGGGAGACAAAAAAAATACCGATAATGTTAGCAGCATGTTAGAAGAATTGGGGTGGAGTCCACTGCAAGATAGAAGGAAAGTAAATAGGTTATTGGGAATGTTTAAATGCTACTCAAAACATCCAGCCTGGTAGGAATTGTAGAAGAGGCTGCAACCACCAAATTTTTTGGGAAAAAATGACCAGCCGCTGAAACTAAAATTAAGGAGGCAAAAAACGAATGCTCCCAAATACTCCTCCTTAAATCGTGGGGTCCTGGAATGGAATGAATTACCAGAAGAACTTACAAAACCTTTACCAAGAAATTTAAATATTTCTTAAAAAATGTTACTCATAAAAAACGAGAGGAGTGTTTGATGATGTATGTAGGGTATGTATTATTTAAACCTTGTTATTAATTTTATTTCAGCCGAAACTAATGATATATTGCCACCAGACAATGTCTAATTGCAGTATCAGTTTAATAAATAATAAATAAATAAATAAATAAAAATGTCAATTTCTAGTAGACTTTGTTTTCGTTTGTAGACTTTTCAACGGAGTTGTCCTTGGCAATGCAGAGGGATACGAGAACTATCCAATCTATTCGTCATTCGTTATTGATTCTTCACCTTCGGAATAAGTCATCTCTCGAGAATGTTGGCTTCGTAGAATGTTGGTGATCGTGATAACGGAGAGGAGGAGGGGATGACGTTGCCTTCTTCGGCAACCCTCCAGGCGTGCAGAGCCGCTTTCCCGCTAGGGTGCAGCACCCTTCCAGGGTTGCCACTCCAACCATAGAGCCTCTGCGGAATGTTAAAAGCATATTCGCGAATCTCGATTCACATTTCCGACGACACACCCAATAAATAATACGATTATCAAAAAACGTTCCATCGGTTCGGTTCCGGTGAATTTGGAAATGCATACTACGTTAATTGCAACTCGAAAGCAACCACAGGAAAATTAAAGTTGGTGATTCTCATGAAGTTACCGTTTGAGGATCATACATTCTAACACCAATATCGTGCCAACGGGAATTTTTATTGACATTTTTTGATGCTCGCACCTGGCCTACGTTGGAAATGGAGTAATATGTAATACTCCTGTCGCCGTGAGCCTCCTAGTTCGTCAAAAACTGCTACGGGCGTACAGACACAGATGGTAAACGAATTAGGTTGGGAGCCGCTAGAGACTCGGAGGCTGCGCGCTAGGCTTAGATTGCTTGAACAATTGAGAATAGATATCTTTCAGAGCGACACGGAGAACACCATATTAGAACCCCACTATATTTCCAGGTCCGACAGAAACGATAAATTAAGAGAGATATTTTGCCGAACGGATAGGTATGGGAATTCGTTTTTCCCCCGAACAATAAGGGACTTGAATAAATGCTTGGCGTAATTTCATTAGAGCGTTTCCTTTTTATATGCAAACGGCTGGTGTCCTAACACCCCCACACGCCTATTGAGGCGGCTTGCGGGGTAGTATGTAGATGTAGATGTAGTTCTCTCATAATGCGTTTCGCACGTGACGACGCAAATTTGCATTCACATATTTTAGTAAATGCATCCAAAAGAGAAAATCGGAGAGGTCCGGACCGCAGAAAAGAGAGACTATGATCAAATTTTTGTGTAATTAAAAAGGAAAATTGTACGTACTTCAGTTTGTTGACCCGCTCGTTTCAATTTTGCTGTCAAGGCCAATCAGGTAGCTGAGGAGATAGTTATCGTACGTGTGAATTTGGATATTTTTGGAGACGATCGCGAAGTTCATTGGCGCTGGGGTGGAAGGCGGAGGAGGAGAGAAGCCAACGGACAAATGCAATCGTTTTTTCCCAGATATTTCTCGACTGTAGTACAACCCTTACGTACTGGTAGTATCAGAAAAGATTTCTACAAACTGTGTGATCGCATATTCACACTCACTTTGGAAAGTCGCGTCAGCCTGAGCTTTCCCTGTGCCTCGAGAGGTTCTGGACATCTTGAGTACCTGTGTGTGACCCCTTGTAGCCGCAAACACTCTTATTGGCGAACTCTCAACCTTCTTCCATTCATTTAACATTTTAATGGACAACCAGGGCATTACAGTTACCAAAAAAATAATTTAAATTGCCTTTTGTGAGTATCCCTCAGCAATGCGCCCCCTTCTGATGCTGTCTGCGTACGATTATGGTATCTTCAATCAATTCCTTAGCCATCTGAGCGTCGATACTTATCGAATAGCCAATGCTAAGTATACGTCTTCGCGATAACTCACTCGAATTCCAATCTACATGTGGAACCACGAAAGATGTGAGCAAGACGCTCGTGTTGCCTCCAAATAAGGGACGATCATGCCAAAATACACCTATAAAAGCGTATATTCTATGACATATTGAGCTAATATTTTGCGCAAGATGTCTTTCGTTTAGGCTTTTGGCATCGAATTGGGTGGCGGCGTGAATCAACCGAAGACAAGATTTTTTTGGACCACTCTAAATGTTCCATTCGTCGGACGTTGAAGTAGAAGTCAAGTAAAATTTCCAATTAGTAACTTCAATATTTACTTCGTTTTGTAACATGACACATACGCGAAAGGAACACATGATTTTGTTGACCGAATTGATTTTGTCGGCAAAATTGCAAACTTTTCTCTGCTCTCCTGAAATGTAGTCGCATTCGACCGATACGCAAAAGAATCTTTTTATGAAGATGTGATGAACAATAATGTCTTCGATGACTGAAGATAACCACGTAAAATACTTCGATGAGTTGTCATCAATTCTGATTAAATATGAGTGAAAATCGCGTGCGTGATAAGTTTGGTACTACATTAAAGATGTTCGCCTTCCTTATAAGCATACAAGATACAAATTAATTAGACATAATACAACGATTTTGTTAAACTCGGAACGGTTAGTACAAGTCTTATTTTAAGCAATCTATTATACAACACAATTTTAGATGAAAATAAATATTTACATTAGTAGCAGTAAATCCTCCTCCGGAAAATTGATTAGTTATTCCGATATTTGATTCCCGCTTTCGGTCGTGGATTCAGAATTACACAAGATGCTATGCGATTTTATATCTATAAGGATCGGCATGATGTTTGCGGGCTTTCCTTTAAGATGTGAGACCCATGGTCTCGATAGTGTGCCGATTATAACCCCAATCCACCCTAAATGCCATCGAAGTGATTTTCGCGAGACCAAAGGCGGCTCAACCCCCCCCCCCCCCTCCCCACTCCCCGACGCCCCTGACCGGAAGCGGTCACGGCAGGTACGCCCGGCGCGTCACTTCCGGCGACGCCCGCTTCCTCCCGCCTCTTCGCTCCGGCGACCGGCGCGCAGAGGGAGGCGGCAGCCCCCCCTGGCCGCCCGCGAGTCCCCCCTGCCTGCCCCCCCTGCCGCGGGGCGGACTGGACTGGAGTGTGCCCCGTCGGGGGAGCGAAGTGTGAGGCCGGGAAGTTAGTAATCGTCTCTGCATTGTGAAGAATTACATGTTTGGAAGTATGTTAATACCTACTCATAGCGAACCTATCACCACATGCGGGTTGAACAGATACCTGGGAATTGCAACTAACGATCATTAGATAGACCTAAGGATGTCGTCTATGCGATGAAACCGGTCGTCTTGAAATAAAAACCATCGTAAAAATTACAAAGTTATCGTTGATTCAGTCATAATGCATCTTCACAATGTTACGCCTGAAAATATTGAGTTCATTTCATCTTTGGGTGTTCGTTCACAGTTTTAATAATACATCCGCTACGAATTTTTTTCTATTGCCTTTTTTTGTGAATAACGATTTCGTTGGCTATTGATCAACGGTGAAAGATAGCAAGGAGCGATATGTCTCACCTTAACAGTTAAATTGTCAGGCCGTTAATTGTTATCCCTAGCAATCAAAACAAAATAATGTGTTTGTCATATTTTGACAAATGTACTATTTTATATATCTAAGCCGAAAGGTTTCGTGAATAATATAGTCTTGTAATTGTCGTAGAAGAATGGGAGGCAATTTAGAGAAGTTGTTGACTTCAATTACCCACCAACGTTATGATTGTGGATGTTGCTATTAGTGTGTTTAGCGAGATGATGGACGCGCGATATCTCATCGGTCGTAGAACAGCTCCGAAAGGCGAAGATTCCACTCTTGTGTGTGCCGGGGTATGAAGATAGCTCGAATGGCAGTGAACTATGCATTTGGCAAGTTCTATAAAGGCCTTGGATCACGTTAAGATCCAGATGTTGAAGGAACCGCTGTTGGTCGAGCGTGTGTATTCATGGGTTTGAACCAGGGATGTGACCCAAAAAGGCACGTTGCGTTTCGTGCCGTACCTGGGAGGCACCCGAACTCGGAGTCCGAGCCTCGGCGTTGAAGGAGACCCAACCCTTCACCGCGTGTGGTTTATAGCACCAACTGACCAGTCACACTACAGTTTATAACTTCTTAAAGTTAAACATAAATCACAAAGTTATGTTCGTCTTTGTGTTGCACTAGTCACGCCTATGAAAATGGTTTTTTCATCGCAGTCATACGATGTATATTAACCAATTTACGTTCTTTATTAATTTAATGTATTTACATTAAACTGTCTTAGTTTACCTACTAATGCACGTAAAATGGTTAATATCTATCGTATAACTGTGTTTAAAAAAACCATTTTCATCAACGTTAATGGAACAACACAAAGACGAACATAGCTTTGTGATTTATGTTTAACTTTAATAAGTTATTTACCATAGTGTGACTGGTCAGTTGGTGCTATAAACCACCCGCGGTGAAGGGTTCGGTCTCCTTCAAAGCCGAGGCTTGCACTCCGAGTTCGGGTGCCTCCCAGGTACGGCACGAAACGTAACGTGTCTTTTCGGGTCACATCCCTGGTTTGGACTCCTCGTCTTCTTAGTCACTCCAGTGACGCCTCCGCGGAGGCAGCGTGAGAATATCCAGAATAGGGTTAGGGTCGTTAGAGAGAGAAGGGGTCGCCTTGGGATGGAGGGTGGTCCCTCTTCAAAGCGAGCACACAAAAAAATCACCATGGATTCGAATGATTATCTTCCCTGCTTTGAGGAGGGCGGCCTTCGCATCTTGACCGCGAGAACACCCTCCCAGCCAGGTCGCTGTCATTTGCACAGCTGCGCCGCCGCCTTCAATCTGCCTTCCCAAAGGAAATTCTATAAACTGAATATATTAATTACATTATAAACTAATATGGTGGAGTAATAAAAATTGACATGCCCCGGGCATGCGAAAAAGCGACCCAGGCGGGACTTGAGCCCGCGACCCTCGGATTAGCTGGCGAGGAGGACTTTACTCCGACGCCTTCGGGCCGGCTATTAAAACATATATTTGAACCATGCTCTTATGTGGCAGCCCAAGGCTGGACAAAAGCATCTGCAGAGCAAGAGACATATTGGAAGCTATGGAAATGTGGTGGTGTCGAAGAATGATGAGGATCAAGGGGAAGGAACAGCGAAGAAGCCCTGCGAAGAGTTGGAGAGCAAAGGAGTATAATTATACCTCTGAGCAGAAGAAGAGAAAAATTTATTCGACATATATTGTGAAACGATAGCTTGTTCAAAATTGCTGTGGAAGGAGAAACGAGGGTTGTGGAAAAAATAAGGTTCTCAAATTTTTTTTAGGTGTTTGGCATTTTTTATTTGAACTGAAAAATACATCATTGGAAAGCTTAATTTCTTAGCTATTTTTCAACATAATCACCAGATTTTTCAACGCCTTTTTGTTGACAACTAATCCACTTTTGAAATCTAGCTTCAAAGAAGTCCGCCGCCAGTCGGTGGAGGAATTTGGTGATTTGGTGACAATTTTGGCTGGGATCTCGTTGAACATGCTCCCTACAGCCCTGATCTTGCACCGAATGACTTCTTGTTTCCAAAATTAAAGCAACACTTGGGTGGACAACGTTTCGAGACTGATGAAGGAGTGCAGGAAGCGGTCACCAAATTCCTCCACGGACTGGCGGCGGACTTCTTTGAAGCTGGATTCCAGAAGTGGATTAGTCGTCAACAAAAATGCGTTGAAAAATCTGGTGATTATGTTGAAAAATAGCTAAGAAATTAAGCTTTCCAATGATGTATTTTTCAGTTCAAATAAAAAACGCCTTACACCTGAAAAAAATTTGAGAACCTTATTTTTTACACAACCCTCGTATAAATGGGACAGTGGTAGACCAAGGCGGGAATTCACGTGGCAAATTGAGGAGGGCACCGAAGTGAATGAAAGTATGTGAAAGCAATGAAGTGGTTAAGAGGGAGATGAGTAGAGAACTGCGTAGAACCAATCCTCGGTCTGATGGTTGCGAACTATGATGATGTGGAACTTTGAGATGGAGTCCAGTAAGCTGAGTAATGATCACTGGGAGTATCTGGTGGCTTCAAAGCCAATCATTGTCATAGCATCAGGAAATAATCAGTCTCACTAGGAAAGAATCATATTTGCCATTGGCCATGACTCCTTCTGCCAGTTTAGGTTTGAAAGACCTAAGGTAATAAATGCATGTCGCATGGATGACTGTTGCGTGATATCTGTCGAGGCCCAAATAGGAGGACAATTTGTCTCGGCCGATTGGTATTTTGTCGCCAAATGAAATGAGCAAGGCGACAAAATGACTTGTTGGTCGCCTGCTACCACTAATAAGAAATGTGACACTCATAGACCATTCTTTGGAATTGTTGTGAACGGTCTTCCACCGATCTCTGCGGAGTTCTCGTAAATGCTCCCGTTGATTCCAGTGACGGGAGTTGTGTGTGATGTGAATGGCATGGCGGAATGTCTTCAAGACATTGTCTTGAAGACATTCCGCAAGCAAACCTTTCAAGACATTGTCTCGAAAGGTTTGCTTCGAGGCACACTTTCGTGATATACATAGGAAGTAGAGGAGGTTATCAACGTTCTATTTAAATCTGATTTAAAATGTACCCAAATGGGTAATTGCGCAGTGTATATTGGCCGAATGCAATGCGATTCAAGGTCTTTCACCTTTCATTACTTGATTTTCTCTTTATGGATTTTCGAACATTCGGCTCTCTCAGGACCATTCAGTTGCAGATGCCATGCTTGGTGATAAAGTTGCGATATTTCGCGTCTCCGTAACTTATTTTGTGTATTTCCCGGCGTGTCACTCTGGACTCGCACCTCCTTGGGTGCATCGGGAAGCGTCGAAATCTCTCCACTGCGTGGCCAGTACGACGAGAAATCACCAGATCCCTAAAATCCGAATGCCGCCTTTGGCTCTGGGGGAGGCACGGCCTCCGGTGAGACTCGGGTCAGGGACCGGCTAGTTATTAGGAGGAGAGGGGTGGTGCCTCGTGGTGAGATGGTCATTGTTGTCCATCGGGCCCAGTCAGTCCCGGGGTCATCGCAGGAGGGATGGGATTGAGTGATTTGCGCGTGAGAGGGATTGGGGCCAGTGAGGAGGTGTTTTTAGAGAGACGGTTTCATTTGGATGGGTGGTGGTTGGGGAAGGACCTTTTCCTTTCCTTGGGACCGATGACGCGTGGGAAACGGAAGGTTGCGAATGGAACGGACGTCACCATCTTCGAACGAGGGAACGCATGTGATTGGAGGGAGGATGTCATTGCACCGGTCATCCGAGATTCGAAAATTCAAAACCCAGGGGGGGTTCGTCCGTCTTTGAGCGTTCTTTAGGGGATTGTGGGGGGGGGGGGGAATGGGGAGGGTAGCTTGTGATGATTCTTCCGTTCAGAACCAAGAAATAGAACCGTTGCTAAATTATTTCGAAAATTTTTGTGGAAGTATTGATACATAAGTAATCGTTTCAGGCTTAACTTTGTGGAAGTTGGTAACATCCATGATAGAACAACAACTTGGTTTTAATCCACACAATTTATTTCAAACGACCCGGGTTTCAGCAACTTACATTTTGTGCCATCTTCAGGTAGGTGCCATCTTCAGGTAGGTGCCATCTTCAGGTAGGTGCCATCTTCAGGATGCCTGAAGATGGCACAAAATGTAAGTTGCTGAAACCCGGGTCGTTTGAAATAAATTGTGTGGATTAAAACCAAGTTGTTTTCTATCATGGATATTGATACATAGTCACTATTATAGTATGTTTTACTGGGTCACCCGTGCGAAAATTTAGCACTTTCACGCTATCAGGGAATAAGTATGTTAAGGAATCGGTGTAATCGGGTTTTAAATAGAGAAGAAGGTGTATCATAAAGTACTTTCTTTATACTTGTTTTCTTGAAAAAATATACAAAACATATGAATACAATACAGGCAAGAGAGTTCATCGAAACTTGTAAGTCAAATTAATGGGTAAATAGTGAAATTTGAGATTGAGATTGTATTTTTCGTCAGAAGCCGGTGATTCAACGTTTAAAATGATACCTCATTTATCACTGTAGGTGCAGTATTAACGGAGCACATACGGAATTACAGAAAAAGACCTTTCTGTAATAATATATATGATTTTAGAAAATATCGTAGGGAATTTATTATTAGAGCATATATGTAAAAAATAGCACCTCTAGGATGTTTGAACGTGAAGAATTTTTGTTGAAACCCGGGTCGTACAATAAATGTTTTTTGTGGAATTGCAGTACTTTATTTTCCTATCTTCATGAATAATTTTTATATTATTTTACTTGAAGAAACGATCGATGCAAAAGTAACTCGTGGGAGTGGTGCTTAACCCCCCCCCGCCCCCTCATTCGAGTGGGGTGCCTTCGGCGGGCCCTTGATCGAGGGGCGGCATTTCAAATCCACCCAAATAAATCTTGCACGGAATAAATGTGATGTAGACATTTTTATACTGAACAAAATGCGCCCAATCTGGGGTCTCTGGGTGAAAAACGTTTTGCTCAATGCAGTTGTTTTACAAATCAATGGTTCGTTACATAAATTCCGTATTTCCTGTGAAAGGGTAAATTTGTAATTTTTTAACACGGTTTTGGAAACTAGAAGAGTTGTACTACAAGTCTTCCTTTGTTAGGCATTCTGGAGCTCACTCGTGGACGCAGGAGGTATCCGACCGCGACTAAAATGTATACTAAAAATGGACAGATACATAACCGAAATCCTAACGGGACATGGAGGACTCAAGACCTATCTTAAGAAAATAGGAAAAGAAGAAAATGAAGAATTCGGCTGCAACCTTGGACCAGACGATGTACAGCATAGGTTGTACGATTGTCTAAAATACGCAGAAGAAAGAACTGAGCTTAAGAAGATCTTCGGAAACTGGCCAGTCACACTGGAAGAGGTTGGAAAAGGACTGGGGAATAAAAAAGCAGCCGAAGCAGTTTCAAACTTCACGAGACCGCGAGAAGGAGAAGGGACGTAGAAGAAATCAAGACAAGAAAAGGAGGAGAGAAGAGAAGAAAAAAGAAGTGGAAAGGAATGGTGAGAATGCTGAGAAGGAGGAAGAAGAAAGAAGACAACTTTGTGATAGAAATACTAAGAAGAAAATAAAAATTGTAGAAGCAAGCAAAGAAAATCGCAAGACACCCGATGAAGAAATCGAAGGAGAAAACCGAATAAAATTTTTTAAAAATAATAATACACTTTTAAAATTAAATGTAATGAAAAAAACTTTGAAACTTGAAGTACACTAGAAAAATATGAACCAATTGTAAAAAAAAGTAAAATGTAGAAAATTGGGGGTTTAATAATATCTAGGTACCCCAAATATTATTGCAATTGTAACAATAAGGAGGAACTCCGCCCTTTCAAGGGAAGACGGAGTGGGAGGGAATTGGTGCTCCAATTCTCTCCCTTTTAATTAAGTCTTCCTTTGGGAACATTTCAATTACCTGCCAAAAATGGACGAGGTTGTCAACATTCGAATTCTCACTGCGCGATACCAAGATTCACTCAAAATGGTTGCGCGATTGTTTGGTGTGGTCGACCGACAGTTGAGTGGTAACTTGCGCCTCGGAGGTTAAGCGTGTTGGTGTGGAGGGAAACAAGGCGAGTCTGAGCGGCGCGGGCGCCCGCAGCGCGAGCCGATGAGTAGTAGTGGCATATGCGATGGACGTGTGAGTGCCTCTTCCTCCTCAAGTAGGGATCGGAATTCCAATGAATAGTAATTTACCTCTGGCGGGACCTGTTCATTTTTATGAAACGACTCTGGAAATAGACCCGGCAGAAATATTGCAGAAATATTGGCAAATTTGCAGAAAACAAAGATTCTCAGTTATTAAATAAATAAAGCTACATAAGTCTCTAACTTGACTCATTTATTCCCGCCGTACGGCTGAAAACCCTTCAAAACAGCAGGTGTTTTTGCGATTCTGTAAAAAATACTGCGGTGAGTAATAGATTATTTTTTATAAACAGTTGAGAAAACATGCTATCTTCACACAGTTAGTTTTTTGACGAAATCTAGGTGCTAGAAGTTCCTAATTTGTTTAATATTCTCCCTCTGGAGCACACAGCCATGATCTATCCCATGTTATATTTTGAGGCAAATTGCTCGAAAAGTAGTTCGGCAAGGGGTTGACATTTTGATATCATTGGAAAGATGAGAGTTGTTTCTTTGAAATGAGGCCAAATTCATCAAATTCTAGGTGAAGTGATTTTTCGCTCACACCATACCTTAAAATGTGTCGTGTTTTTCCGCCGTAACGAGGTGCGCGCCGAGAGGCGCTGCTCCTCCTTCAGTCTTCGACCCTCATCTTAATCCACGGCAACCTTCATTCCGTCTCCATCACGCCGAATCCCTGATCGTGTCGGGAGGCCCTCGGACGAAAAAGTGACAGAGAGATGCAACATCGCTCTAATTAGGCAACGTCTCCAATATCCCGCGACCATTTAGGACTCCGCACAGAAAGATTCAATCACGAAATAAACCAAACAAAAATGAAAGCCGCACGAATCGTTAAAAACTGCCATTCGTCACAAACAGGGAGTGTATCAGAGGGAGATGATGGAACGACTTGGCCGCTAGAAACTCTCTAGGGAACTACTTCTCTGGCGAGCTTCAACATGATACGCAATACGTTTACCAATCGATCTCAGATCGATCTGACTGGCTCAGCTCGGTATGGTAAACGGCTGGCCAGATCGATCTGAGAAGCGAGCCGAGTCAGTCCGCTTTCCCTAACCGGTCTGAGATCTCAGATCGATCCGAAGGGAGGTCGGAGCGTGGCGCTCATCGTTCTTCTGTTGGTTGCCGATGGTAAACAAAATGTAATCGATATCCTTTACGGCGTGACTTGTTGCAAGAAGGGAAAGGAGAGAAGTGTGCGGCTGAAATATTCAATAAATCGCAAAATAATTCAAACTATTGAAATAGATAGTTCAATATCGATATTTTCAGACCGTGTTGATAAACCAGGGGATCTGAGTCAGCTCGCCGCTGAACTTTCAGATCGGTCTGAACTCAGACCGATTGGTAAACATAGTGACGGTCGCTGTACTGCACTGACTAAAGTCGACAAAATAAGTCACACTGAGGTGCAGAAACTCGTTCTTTCCGGGCATCACTAAATAGTGACCACCACTTAAAACAGAGACAGCCACCCTCCATAAGGCCCTTTTCTTGCCCCCTCTGCCAACCGCTCCCCCCACGCAGATGTCCCCTCCTCGGACGCCCTGGAGGAGGGCGGGGGCCCACTCCCCCGTGGCCATTTCCGGCCGTGCCCAAGCATCTCCAGAGAGTGAGAGAGGAAGTAACACGAGTCACGGCCGTGCGGCTGACACACCGGGGGGAGGCGGCGATATTTCGTCCGTCTCTCTCTCCGTTCACCCCCCCCCCCCCCCACTGCCTCCAGCGAGAAAGAATTTTTCGGGACAAAGCTTCAGCTTCCGTCTGCAAACGCCGTCGCCCGCCGTCTTCGGTGCTTTGTGGGTAACATGGGAGCGAGCAAGAATGTGGGTCGAGAGCTTGCCCTGGGCATAGATCAGATATGAACGACGAGCCTTATTATTCAAGGTCCTGAGCAGTTACCAAATTTGAAAGGTTGTCAGAGATTATTTGCCTATTATAGATTTTTTTTAAGATACGAGTGAAAATTGTTTCCATAGAGCGGAAAGTTTTTATTTCGAACCTCGTCCATTGGTGAAAGAACATTTTTTTGTCCATCGTCCATATTTTTACCCAAACGAGTGATGAAATGAGAAAAGTGCCGATGAACAAACACCAAAATAAGACGGGAATGCCTGACTTGAAGTAGAGATTTTAAAAAGAAAACATTGACCAACTCTCCTTAAAATACGCATACATTAATTAAAGCGGCCAATAACCAACTCAACAAAGCTATTTCTAATAGCGTGAGTGCGACTTCCGAAGCAAAGCGAGTACGCGTAAATTACTCTACTTTTAAAAAATTATTTTAATGCCTTAGAAAACACATTAAGCAAACGATATATTGGACTATTTTCTAGGGATGCAGATGTTTTATTTAAATTTCATCTAAAAAGACGATGACTTTTAATTTGGAAGGTGTACGGAATGAAGATGCAGAGATTTCGAATTCTGTATCACGTGTGGGTGTGTCCATATGATCTCGGTGTAGTTGTTGATGACAATTGAAGTCATTGTGCACCTCTTCCTGCAGATTAGGAATTCCTCGTTTATTGAGCACGTATCTTTCAATTGCGTCGAGGATGGCATGAGAAAAAATCATAATGGCATTCCTTCGTCTCATATTATTCTTGCCGTACAACGAAAGTGAGGATGGTGTATGAATGCTTTTGGGGAGGAGATAAATTACGAAGTGGTTTGGCTTCTTGGATGAGGTCCCCGTTCGTCCCGTTTTTCCCGGGACAGTCCCGTTTTTTGATAGGAATGTCCCGGTGTCTTTATTCCAAATGTCCCGCTTTTTCTTTTGCAATTATAATTCCTAAAAGCAGCGCATTAGGCCTTCCATTTTAGTCATGCAACTTTCTTGAGGGATTATTTTGTAATCTCACTTTAGTGAGAATACGTCATAAAATGTCACTTTTTCGTAGTTCAACTCCCCCATCCAGAAGGCGTGACCATCTTCGGATCTCAAGCGGTGAACTGCCGGTCATGTGCTGGTCTTTTAGACGATTCATCCGCTCTGATCCGTATCTTTCGACTCTTGATCCGTTATTTCATTATCTCGGTCTGCCATTAGTTCCATCTCACCTGTCATAAAGAACGTGACATGGAGCCACCATCGTTTCCACTTGAAGCTTGAGTTGGAAAATAAACAAGGGCGCGAAAGATACAAACGATTTTAAATCGTATCGTTGTAATTTGCTAAACGTGAAGAACTTCAGCATTTTCAACTCCAATATATTGGGCACTTGAAGGTATGCTTTGTTTGAAATGCTTATGTTATTATTAGCTTGAATTATCTGTTTATATATTTCGTATCAATATTTCCCAAACAATGTTGCTGATACCTTTGTTTTCGTGTACCTATCCGCCAGTGTATGTAGAATGGAATTCAGTCATTTATACCATAATTTCATAATTTTAACAAATATTACCTTATAATCTACATTCTTGATAGATATTTCCCGTGCTTGTGAATCGAACACTAATAAGATGCACTTAATTTTTTTTATAAATATATTGAGTGATCGCTTTACATGTCGCTTGTAGTTTTGACTGTATTTAGATTTTCGTGGTATGTACAGTGTAAGATATCTTCCGTAAGATGTTGAGCAATCTGAGTATTCGCTAGTCTCGGCATCTTTTATTTGATATATAAGGTAATTGAAGCTTCGACAATTCACGATCCGAATTTGAAGAGAGGAGTTCGGGACAGTCTGTGATAGAGTTAAGGATGTTGTAAACAAATTTCAGGTCACTTTTAAGGAGGAGACAAGGAAGGTTGTAATAATGATTTATAATAATGATAATTAATGATTTATACATGACGGACGAGGTGAACGGACGTCTCCAATTTCGATGTGGAATAACTTTTCCGTTTTCTAGACGCCTTTAGGTGTCGGGAACTTATCCATCGGAATCTCGAGATGCGGAACGGGAGTTGACACTCGGGAATTGCCGATGGAATCGCAACTTTAAGGATCTTCTCGATGGTGTGACGTCGGTGTGACGTGTTCTCGATTTGGCAGATTTCGATGGCTTACAGAATACAGCCCCTGAAGCCGCCACGCTGGAACGTGGGCTTAGTGATGGAAAAATCGATTTCGATTAAAATCGAAAATCGAGTTTTAATAGTCAAAGATTGAGGAAATCGAGATCGAGCCATGATCTACGAGTTTCGATCCAAACTCGATTTTTCAACTTCGATCTTGACCATTTCGTACCGTTTCGCGATCAGAGTGCTGAGTATGAAAACGTCATCCGTCCCATGCGAAAGAATTTTCTCTAAGGCCGGTGAAATTAGAACGTCACGCCCCTAGATCATCAAGAAAGCATCTCAAATCAGTTGATCTTTCTTAAAAATGTTAGTGAAACCGAATGGTTCCAAGCGGTGATCCCCAAACTTTAATGTTCGTGCATTTGTAAATTTTCACTACTAATAATTCAAGAATGAATTCTAAGTACATTTTTAGGGATTTTTTATACTTTTCATATGTGTATAATGAGCGTTTTTCGAATGAATAATAAACATGTTTTTGTACCAACTGTAATTTTTTCAAAAAAGAACCGTCGATTTTTTCGATTAATCGATCTTTTGGTTCAATTTTCGATTTTTGATGAAAAGTCGATCTTTTCATTTCGATTAAAAATCGATTGCTCGAAAAATCGATTTTGACCGACATTTTTCCATCACTACATGGGCGTGTCCAAGAATAAGATGCGGGTAGGCGCGGAAGAAGAGGCGAAAATCACATCTCTTTACAACTCCCAAGACTCCGTGGAAGACTTTACGGGATTGTCGAGTTCTTCCTGAATAAGGCTACCGACCAAGGGTCTGACGGAATTGCGATATTTCGTATGGATTACTACTGGCGCCAATTGTTTCAGGCGCAAATGGGAAAATACGCATGCGTGAAAAAGATAAAGATTGTATGTTTTTGCCATAAATCTTTGCTTTTGTTGTGAGACGTTTATCAGTCTACACTGCGAAAATGCCAAGAGAAGGACTGGACGGCAGTATTATCGCGCTGCAATCTGGTTCCAGAATTTTTCAGGATGCAGAATTGATTATACAATTACCTTTTTAAGTTTCCCCTGAGAAATAAATAGGTAATGATTTCCCACTTAAATCTGCAAGATATTCAATTCAAGAGTATACCTGTTGCGCTGATAGTTAGCGCCTGACCGCTTAGAGTGTTCTGGGTGGAATGTATAACCATTGGAGTAATGTGAGTGTCAGACCGACAGGGCACGACAAGTGCTGCCACTCCCCGCGCATTTTATTAGGTTTCCTAAACTGTCACTCGCGGCGCTGACACTCGGGAGGGACCTGCACATAGTGGCAAAAGACATTCTTAAATTCTAAAAACCTTAACTCACCGGCTTTCAAATGGAAACCTATTTTTTATAGCGATTTAACTCGAAGGAGGCACATGCACTTGGACTTCCAGCAATGAAGAATATCGGGAATAAATAGATCCCTATTCTTTACAGCGCCACGATGCGGACAATTTGGAAGTTATTAAAAAGCTCGCGAAATGACAGCAGAAAACAGCGCTTCTCGTGGCCGAGTCGCGAATCCTGTTTATAGTATCCGTGGCCAGACCCTTGCTAGTGTCGGTCTTGGGCTCTCGGTCCGATTGAGACGGGGGCACCTTCCGGTGAGGGGAGGGAGGATGGCGGGGGAAGGGGGGGCAGATCTAGCGGTTGGGGGGGCGGGGGAGGTTAGTTTTGGGAACCAGATGCGGCGACCACAGATGCTCTCTTTCTTCGCACAAGGGGATCGACTTCCTTCCGATAGAGGGCAGTGGGGTCGAAGTAGATGCAGACTAGCGCGCTAGAAAGGAACGGGGGGAACCTCGCTTCTAATTATTACCAATCCGCAATATTTTCATCCGCGTAAAAATCCCCAGCAATGCCATCTACATCGGGCTCATACACGCATCTGGAATAACGATCTGCAAAAGGCGATCTGCACCTTCATATTCATCCGACGGTGAAGGTGAGCTTGCGTCTCGCCCTTTTAAAAATTTTATTTTGAAAAACGTAGGAAACTGACGAAATGGAATGTCATACCTAGGGGTAGAGGAAGAATGCGCGTTTGTAATAATGAAAGAATCATACCGGTGTGGCTAGTAGTTTTTGAGATAATAACGTTTGAAAATGACCAATTTTGCGATTTTTTCGTCAGTTTTCGACGACATATTTGGAGGTTTTACGAACATCCGGTAGGGGGATAGGACTAATTTCCCTTCTATAACATGTCCTTACCCCACCCCCCAACCCAACCCACCCCAACCAATCCCCCTCGCTCATTGGTGATTATTGGTGGGCATTGGTGTTTATATGGTAGAGAACCAACTGCTCGATCGCTGCGCCACCTACAGTGGATATGAGGAAACGGCATTTTTTCACAAGATGGCGGACAGGAGAAATGCGCACTTCTCAGGTTTGAAAGTTTCCCATTCCTAAAGTAGTTGGTGCATTGTTGTGTTGAAAGTATTAAACAAATTTGCAAGGTTTGCATAATATGTGAGGTGAATTTGGTTCCGATATCTCTGTTTAAAGTGGGTGAAAATCGCGAAAACGAGTGCGAGACGGAAGCTCACCTTTTCCCATCCGACTTCATGCATCTTGTGGCTGATTGTAGAAACGACACCCGTGTAACAAAATGAAATGTGAAATCCTGTATGTGGCACTAGTTTGCTGCTCCCTCTGGAATTATGAATTTCTCACCATTCCTGCGTCATCTTAATCGACCCAGGGTGCTGATATTCAATTCTGAATATGCCACGAAGCAATCTCTCGTGAATTGGTGGTGATGCCGAAGGAGGGTCGCATAAGAGACATAGCTTGGAAGGGCAACAACTCCAAGCGGTGTGATTCCATCCGTTCTTGCTGTTGTCGAGGAGCGTAGACTATATTTCACTTGATAGGATTGAGCCAGTTCATGAGCCACGGTTGATGCTCGTTCACGCACACTCGTTCGTCCTAGTCCTTATATTGTCATGTACTTACGTATTTTATTGTTTACAGTTTCTCATTGCTGACGCTTAATTTGGGAGCGTTTCATTCTGAGTTTTGGCGTAAGCTCGTAGATGTGGGAATAAAAATTGGTGGACAGCTGATTTCGTCATTTGAGTTTTCTACCAGCTGATTGGTAGATTCTTGGACACCCCCATCCTGCATCCAAATTTCAGAGTCATCGTCTCACTTTCCCTCCTAAGGATATCCCACAGTTAGATCCCTCTTAAATTCCTCATTTCTTTCACGTCCTCGTATTTCGTCCGGAATTCCTATCCTCTTCCTTCCTCTTCCACGCTTCCCCAGTGTTCTCCCCTCTATTACCTTATTCATTATGCCATCTCAAAACCTCCTCCATCCATCTCTTCTGCCTTCTCCGAACCTCCGCCACAAGCTTCCTCTCCTCTCCAACAATATCCAATACCTCCTCCTTATTCCTCTACACCCAGCTCACCCTCTCCATCCTTCTCCAAACCCACATCTCAAAAGCCTCAAATCTACGCACATACTCCTTCGTAATTACCAAGTTTCCGACCGATAAAGATTCACGCTCCGTATTAGAGTTTACAGCAGCCTTTTCTTTACGTCTCTTCTCAGGCCACCCCTTATCAATTCCCTTCTCCTCGGAAAGGATTCTTTAGTGAGGGAAGTTTTTTATCTGATATCCCTACCACTAAACCCTTTATCCTCCAAAACACTACCCAGATACTAAACTGCTCGACCTGCTCTACCTTCTGCCCTTCCACACTTATATTCAGCCCGGCCTTCTTACTTCGAAAAAATCACATCACTTTCGACTTCTTGTGGTTTATCTTCATCCCATACACTTCGTTCTTCTCCTCTAAAGCATTCATTGTTGACTTAACCCCTTGGATGACTGACAAATCAATGCTTGATCATCTGCAAATCTCACTGATTTTATCAGCTCTCCTCCTACTTTTATTCCTACCTCCTTATCCCCCCATACCCTTTCTTCTGAATAAAAGTTAAAAAGCAACGGCGATAGTGGGCAACCCTGCCGTACTCCCCGTCCTATCATGGCCCATCCCGATTCTCCATCGGCTACCCTAACCTGTGGCTTTTTCGTCATCTTAACGGCGTCTGCTTCATATACAGATTCCTAAAGAGATGCCTGCCCCTCCAATCGATCCCTGATTACTTCAGGACATCCATTAGTTCACGCTGTTACACGCCTTCTCGAAATGTACATGAAAAGCAAAAACATTCTGCCCATAATGGAGGTTTCTGTCTACCATCGTCCTCATAACTCCTATAGCGTCTCGCGTTCCCGTCCCTCTCCTAAACCCGAACTGGTCGTCACCCAGGTATTCATTTGCCTTCCTCTATAGCCTTCTATTTATAATTCTTTGAACTACAATGGTCGTGTGGGATATTAAGCTTATTTTCCTATAGTCTTTGCACGTTTTTGCCTTGCTCTACTTCTGTATCGGAATTGGTATTGTCTTCGCAAAATCCTCCGGCCAAACTCTATCCTCATAAATCCATGTAATAGGTGCAAATGTTTTTCCTCTTCCGTTCTTGCCCATACGTTATCGAAACTCCCCAGGTATGTTATACTTATATTCCCACCGCCTTCGCTATCTAGGATGCCTGGTCCGATGTCATCTCTGTCGATGTCGTCTTCCCTATCTAGGTATAACGGACTGGGCTTTAATAAAGATCTTCAAAATATTCCTTCCACTTCTCCTGGGTCTCTTTTGGTTCCACGATCAACTTTCCAGTCTTGTCTATCTTTGCTGAAATTCCCCTTCTCTTATTACCGCCAGTCAGTTCCTTTACTTTCCTATATAATGCATGTGCTCTTTCTGGTATTTCTCTAACGAGTCGATCTGATCTTTCCACCACGCCTCCCTTGCGTTCTTTGTTTCTTTTCTAAGCCTGTTGTTGAATTCTCGGTATTTTCTCTTACCTAGTTCTGAGTTGACGCTCTTTCATTTCCTTCTCTCCTCCATCTCCCTTATCATCTCCTTCGTGATCCACGGTTTTCTTAATTTAGTTGTATTGACTACACGTGCCGTTATTTTCGCCGCTTCTACAATTCCATTTTTCAAACTTCCCCATTCATCTTCCACTGATCTAACTCCATGATCCTCACCCATTATCTCATCCACCTTCTCTCGATACTTTTATGCCTCAGTATATGCCTCAGATACCCAGTTTATGCCTCCGTATTCCACTTTCGTACCCTCCTTCCCATTCTTATCTTTTTGAGTTTTACGAAGCACTTCATGACTAATAAGTTGTGGTCTGTGTCTGCATCAGCTCCTGGATAAGTATGCGAGTTTTTAACACTATTCCTGTATCTATGACGAACCATTATATAATCTATCTGGAACCTATCTGTGTCTTCCGGCTTCTTCCAAGTGTACCTACGTCGAGTTTATGCCTCCGTATTCCACTTTCGTACCCTCCTTCCCATTCTTATCTTTTGGAGTTTTACGAAGCACTTCATGACTAATAAGTTGTGGTCTGTGTCTGCATCAGCTCCTGGATAAGTATGCGAGTTTTTAATACTATTCCTGTATCTATGACGAACCATTATATAATCTATCTGGAACCTATCTGTGTCTCCCGGCTTCTTCCAAGTGTACCTACGTCGAGTTTATGCCTCCGTATTCCACTTTCGTACCCTCCTTCCCATTCTTATCTTTTTGAGTTTTACGAAGCACTTCATGACTAATAAGTTGTGGTCTGTGTCTGCATCAGCTCCTGGATAAGTATGCGAGTTTTTAATACTATTCCTGTATCTATGACGAACCATTATATAATCTATCTGGAACCTATCTGTGTCTTCCGGCTTCTTCCAAGTGTACCTACGTCGAGGATGGTGTCTGAACCATGTATCTGTAATCACTAGGTTATTTCTCAGGCAAAACTCCACCGCTTTCTCGTCGCGGTCGTTTTTCCTTCCTAGCCCGCCTCCCTCCCATCTCTTCCTTCACCCACCACCGCGTTCCAATCCCCCATTACTACCAAGTGCCTACTCCCAGGTATCATACCAATTATTTCCTCTAGCTGATCGTACACCCCGTCTACCTCCTCCTCTTTATGATTAGAGGTAGGCATATAACCCTGGATAATAACTAAATTCGTTGGATCTGCCTTTAGTTCCACGACTAAAATCCTATCACTCACCTGTTCTTCATACTTACTATTCTACCAAGTTTCCTATTCATTACGAATGCAACCCCACGCTTGCTTTCATTCATTCCCCGATATATCATCCTATAGCCATCGCTCCAGTATTCCCCGCTATCTTTCCACCTTACTTCGCCCAGACCAATGATGTCTACACCCACCCTCTCCATATCTCGCTTTATATTCTCTAACTTGCCCGCATTTGAAATGATCAGTATTCAACAGAATTACGGCGATATTTTTGCTGGAGTATTTTTCTCGCCAACCTCTTCATCGATGTCATGCTTTTCCTCTCCATTTCTTGCTTTTATTTCTCTAGTTTGCCCACCCTTTCCTAACATTCCTAGTCCATGCCCAATGCCCATTCTGATCGTTGCGTTACTCTTATATATATCTTCTTTTCCTCTGCTGCTGCATTTGCCTCTACTCCCGAGCAAGGATTTCGACAGCAGGGACCTCGATCCATTGGGCCCCAGTCCCGTAGTTGACAGGATTCATTATCATTTGAGAACTGTCCATAATTTCAAGGTTTTTTTTTAATTGAGATAGTATTCCATGGCCGTACTCTATAGTGTATTTACGTGACACCATCACGTGAGAGGCCAGTTCAACTCTAGGGGTCGTCGTAGACCTTCCAACTAGGGAAGCCCTAGGGAGGAGGAGGTGTCTGCTGGTTAGAATCGTGGACGACGGGACGCCGGTTAATCGATCATCCACAAAATTGGAATCTTGGGCAGATGCATCAGAAATTCGGAATGAAGGAAATTATAAGGATGCAAAAGTACCAATGAGATTCTCTAGGGCAAAGAAAGCGAGGCTGGTCGTAAAAGTAGGAGGACATGAACTGGTGCAAGTAGAACAATTCAATTAATTTATTTGTATGTTGGAGGGAATTGGGCATGGTGGCAGAGACATTGCAAGGAGAAATCGGGAGAGGGAAAAAAGCGTTGAGCAGCAGTAGGAGGGTGATGGCGAGACCTTGGGTAAGAATGTAAAGAGAAGACTATGGCGAAGAATTAGATGTGTAGCGTTGTGCGGGGTTGCGGACTCTGGGAAAGGGAGTGGAGGAAGAGCGGAGGGAAAGGAAGACAAACGAGGAAGTGGTCGGTGCGGTGGGCGGGAGGTGGAGGATGTTGGGAGGAGGTAGAGTAGGAGGAGGTGGGAATGAGGGGGGGGGGTGGAAAGGGGAGAGGATTGCTGGGAGAGAAGGTATGCTGCTGAGGGGGGATGAAGAGGTACAGGACGTATGCTGGGGTGAAGAAAAAATTCTTGCGGATAGGTAGAGGTGTTCTGCGCCTGTCAGAATCTAGAGAAGTTGTACTATTTTTCTCGTAGCCTACTTTAACCGGTCGATTACCCCTAATACGAAAATTAAATGCCCCTTTAACAGTACGTGTACAGAGAGCAACAAGGGTGACATTTAGCTTCTGCTTTGGTGACTGTTCAGTAGGTTGGCCATTCCGATCTTTTCCCGAAACGAGGGTGGGAGGGGGAAGGAGGGGAGGGGCAGGGTGGGGGTAGGTGAGTGCTTCAAAATTAGTTCCGAAAGCGGTCGTCGGGAGCCTAGCGGCGCTGGCGTGTTCGAAGAAAGGAAAGTGAACTCCGGCCTGTGACGCGAGAGGTCCTCTCTCTATCTCTCTCTCCTCCCTCTCCCCCTCCTCCTCCCCCTTCAACCCCCGTGGGAAACTTCCCCGTCCGAAGTTTCGCCTTCCTCAACTTGGGCTTGTGGGGGGGAGGGAGGGGAGGACGGGTGGGAGTTGGTGTTGGCGTTTCTCATTTTCCTTCGAGGAGGGTTGGAAGAGGGACCGTAATTTCCAAGTCGCCTCTCCGAGAAGGGGATAGGGGGCGGCGCGTATTTTGGGGGAAGGAGTGGAAAGGGGCGGTCTTAGGGCCTTCCCTCCCCTCCCTCCCTTTCCCCTCCCCTCACTCCTCCCCCCAAATGCGAAGTGGTTATCGTTTCCTCCGACTGCCGCCTGAGGGCGCGCGCTCGCGGGCCACTGTGAGGCTGCGCGGTTAACCTAGAATCCCCTTCTGAAGATTCCCAGCCCCCCCCACCCCCTTTTACCACCCCTGGTGTCTTCTCTTGAACCCAATGGTGACCCCTCTCGCCGTTGGAGAAATTGGGATCCTGAGGTCACCGAATTGGGCCCGAATCGATTGTCGCGCCTCCGCGCTTTGAACGACCCTTTCGCGACCCCCCCCCCTGAGTCCGTTCCGCAGAATTAAATATGAACTGGCGAAGGAGAGGAGATTGCTATTTGATTATTATTATCTGAACTAAATGAGCGAATTATTTTAATCGATTAAGCGTCACGAAGTCAAAATGAGGAAGAACTTGAGCTTGTCGCGATGATATTCGAAGGTGAAATCCTGCAATAAGATTCTTCTAAAGGCCGTTTTACACGTAGAAAGATTTTGTACAAACGAATGTACGTGAGATTGTACGTTTGTCTAAACGAAATTAGAACAGGTTCTATTTCCCGTGCAGGCATTGAGACATTCGCACAAGCGTTCATACAATTTGCCGCTTTACACGATACATTTTGCCTCATGCAAGAGTTCACGGAAGTGTTTGTACAAACAAATGTACCGTGTAAAACGGCCTTAAGACGTGACATTTAAAATGAGCAGAGGACCTCTGGAGAGGGGATGGCATGTGAAGGAGGTGGTTAGACGTCTTAATAGGGATTAGATTGAGACTTGAGAGGGGGATTCCCAGCTAGCCCCATCCCTTCCCAAGAGGGGAGAAGAACGCTGGGTGAGGGAGGAATGAGGATATCGGCAATGTTCTACATGGGTCTGAGACCTGAGCCAGTGGAGAGCAGGACAGAAGGTGGTAGGCTTTCGAAACTCTGTGCTAGAAGCGGATGCCGAAGATGTGATGGACTCTTCAGCGGCCTTTCATGTTCGACCGTGCGATTGAATCTTATCACTCGGAGCGCACAGAACCAATCCCTCTTTTCAATTGCAACCAATGGAGCATTTGGCGACTCTTTTATTTCGACGGTGGGAAATACCGACGTCGCGTCGTCTAGGCCGCGGCAGTCTTCTGTTTGCGGCCCAACAGTGGTCCCAAATCGAAAAAAGCTGTCCAAAAGTCATTTTTTCAACTTTCTACGAGGAACTCTGTTGTCTCACAAAGTTACCACTTCTCATTCACAATTCTACGAGGAAATTCGGAAAGTTTAATTCGTATTCTACAGTATATGGTCTACAATATAGGCTACTACAATGGTCATTGTACTGCTCATAGTAATCTGTGGAACTGGTCAAACGTGGGTCATTCGGGGTTAATACGCCTGTCGCGCGAACTCAGTCGATTTTAGAGAATTTTACCTTCTTAGAACAAAGCGCTCGGACAATAGTGCATGATGTTTAAAACATTACTACGCGTAAATTGGTACCTCTAAGCATCATTTCCTAATAATGTGGTTTCCCTCAAATTTTTTTAACCTTATTAAAAATGTTTAAACATAAATCTATTTTTACTCGTATTTTGAAATAAAAAGAGCTATATAGTTTTTAGCGCCGCTTTGCTCCCTGGATATTTCGACATAAATTAAGTGAGGTAAGTGTATAGAATATATAACAAAAGAAAAATCTTGCCTTCTTTTGCGAATTTGACCTCCAGATCGTTTTGAGTCGAGCGGTGCAGTGCGCTGCCGCGGGCGGTGTTTCTTTGTAGGGTGAACTAGGAAGTTGACATTAGGACTCTCGCTTTTTAGGCGTCCATACACGATGGATCCAACGCCGAGCCGAACGGCCACGAGCCGATCCAAATTCCACCATTTGTGGGAAAATGAACATCGGATTGCTGAGGCTCGGTCAAGGAGGTTAGAAAAGAAATGGTGGCGACATACCTCTTGATTCTTGAAGCCAATTCCGCCATTGCAGTCGGCACAGTTTAGACCTTCCTCTGGCTTATAGGTATAGCGAATCTTGGTGGCATTCTCCAGCGGAGGATTAGTGGACACTGACCGTAAACCAAGCATTGATGAGAGGGCAAAATTATCAAAGGACTCCCACAGAGTCCTCTGGATGTAGTTTCTGCCGCTTCATCTCACATCTCATGCATGCTTTCCTCTCCTTTGCATCATTTTCTTCACAAGCGAGTGCCATCAAGTTTCGCTACACCTATACGTGTCCTGCGGTCGTTTCGATTTTCGTCAAATCTAAGTTAAAAACCACAGACCAGGCGATGTTCTGTGACTGTTTTGGCAACACCTACTCGGCACAAAACTTAGTACATGCTAAGGCTTAGTAGTATCGGGTTCGGTATCGTAAATGGTTTAAGAAATTTGAACGTCATACACGTCCGTTTAATTCAATTAGATAGTTTCCTAGTTTAGTCCACAAAAAGGGATGAATTTCCAATGAATAATTAATCGATGAATGAACTCTATTGTCAGGACAGCTAATGGCAACGCCGTCGGGTGGTCGCCCTCCCCTCCCCCCTTCCGCCCCCTCCGCGTCCAACCCCCCCCTTCCTCCCGCAGTTCATTCAACCGCCCCCTTTCGGCCGATATACACCTTCGCCCACAACCGCCCCTTTCCACCCACCTGGGCGAGCGAATGAATGGACAACACGGGGACACCATTTTCGGCCTACTCTCTCTCTCTCTCTGCGTCCCATACTACGTCCTCCCCCCCCCCTCCCACCTCCCCCTCTTTCCATCACACCTCCCCCTCCTTCCATCACACCTCCCCCTCCCCGACACGGCCGGTGTGCTCGCTGTCTGACTTTGAATGCGCGGATAGCTTATTCTTGTTATTTTTTCAAATGGATATCTTTGTTTATCACACCTAGGTACTCAAATATCCGTCATCTTGGGCCCGATTCTGATCTTCCGCCAGCCAATGACTGGTGGAAAGTTCTACCATTCGTTCATTGAACGACTCTTGATCCGTTCAGTGAACGGCTCAATGACCCCCTCTGGAGAGCCGAACGTCACAAACTTATGCCGATTTCCAACTTACCTCGAAAACGCGAACAAAACAATGTCAACCTTCCGCACGCTTACTTTCGTCGGAAAGTTTCCAACACGACACTAGCGCTGTTCCACCAAGTGGATGACGGGTGGAAGGGAAGCTTGACTTTCCACCAGTCATTGAACGATGAACGATGTAGTGAACGATTCTATGGTGGAAGGTGGAACATGATGACGTAGTGTCGGAAAGTCATGACGTTTTGGTGGAAAAGTTGAACATCGGGAAAGCATCAGAACCAGGCCCCTTGAGTGTTTCGAGGTCAACCAAATTTAATGCACGTACATACTTTTTTAGCATTTTATTCCCATTGTTCTCCAAGAAGTATTTAAGACGTGTGAATTGAAGGACATGCTTTAAAAGCGAGACATTCGCTTCATCGGTAAGCGTACGCCGCTGTAGCGCGTGAGCCCCAAGCGGCCTCGCTGGGTACTTCCTCCGTCAGTGATCGTCGAGGTAACAGAAAGCGTCATTATTATTGTCTCGTTACTATGGTTACTTCCGATGCGTCGGCAACTCTCGATACGATGACGAGAATGCGCAGAAAGAGCTCCTCGTATAGCTGCAGGAATCTATCGAGAGATGTCGTTCAAGGCGTCGGACAAATTCGCGCCCGGATAGCAAGTGTACCGTATCCTTAATTACGTGCAAATTACCAAATCACGTCCAATTAAGACATCATGTACAATCGCACACAAAGTGCATCGCGCAAGGAAGCAAGAGGAATAATCATATGTGGTTGCAGCAAATCGTGACGCGACACGTGCATTCACGACTGAGAGAGGTGTGTGCACCAATGTGTGGTCGGTTTCCTTTGGGCGGATTCCCTCCGCAGATGCCTGATGTCCATTGGTTGTCTTAGCGTCACTGGCGTCAGTCACATATCAGTCATGACGCGTGAATAATGTATATGGAGGGAATCGATTGAGAAACCAATGACGTGTGCACAGTTTAAATGAAATAATTATCTCTAATGGGCGAGTAAACTATTTTATTTCTATTTAATTTCCTAGAATTAGAATCGTCTCGAGCATTATGCTTTAGCAAAAATAGCGTGTGTTTTTTTTATCATACTAATAGTGAAAGCCTTCTATTCAAGGTGTTGAAGTGACGTAGATGGGAAAACATCCGCGCCCTTGAACGACGAACATTGGAAATATTTAAAAAAAAAAACGCCTGAAGATGATGATTACTCATCGAAATCCGGGTCGTGTATGTAATTAAATGAAGAAGTGATTTTTTAAAAAGTTAAATTCTATGAAAATTACAATGATACACCACAGAGTTACACTAACACAAGTTAACCTGCCGATAGGTTCAGACTTTAGCAGCGCAATAGTTGCGGTCGAATTTTTGCAGGCAGGGTTCTTTATTTTTGTTGTTCATTTTGCCATTGTGTTTATTTGTCTTGAAATCCATGAGAGGCAATCGCGCGACCCGTGGCACAGGAAGATGGATACGGCTGGGGGTGAGGTGTACTTCGATTGCGACCCTTCGCATGTCCTCCGTTCCCCTTCCCTCCCCATCACCCTCCCCTCCACCGCCTTCTCCAGGTGCGTGACGCTGGAAGGGTGTTGGTGTCATCGCGCGGGGCGAAGGCGTGTCGGAGGGAGGATGTTTGTGGGGGCAAGGGGGGGGGCGTATAAGGAGGGGCACGGACCTCCTCTCTCACCTCTGGCATTCAGGGGGTTATTTTGTAATCTCACCTTTTTAGTGACTCTTAGTGGAAAGGCGGGAGATCCGTTTCCCTCTCTTAATGATCGGCTCACGGACGGTTCGTGAATTGTCGAAGCTTCAATTACCTTATATATCAAATAAAAGATGCCGAGACTAGCGAATACCCAGATTGCTCAACACCTTACGGAAGATATCTTACACTGTACATACCACGAAAATCTAAATACAGTCAAAACTACAAGCGACATGTAAGCGATCACTCAATATATATTTAAAAAATTAAGTGCATCTAATTAGTGTTCCATTCACAAGCACGGGAAATATCTACCTTGAACGTACATTTTAAGGCAATATCTGTTAAAATTATGAAATTATGGTATAAATAACTGAATTCCATTCTCCATACACTGGCGGAGAGGCACACGAAAACAAAGGTTTCAGCAACATTGTTTGGGAAATATTGATACGAAATATATACACAGATAATTCAAGCTAATAATAACATAAGAATTTCAAACAAAGCATACCTTCTACTATCGCCGCAAAAAAGGTAGAACGCTGAACTTTAAACATTCGTACGAAATTCCGCCGGAGCTCCAAAGAGCCGTGTAATATATCGTTTTACTCCTTGTTTATTTGACTATAAAATGCATCCATTTAATAGTGTGTAAGTGTAAACGTTTAGCTCCTACGGTCGAAAGAGTGAAGAAAAACACGCGAAAAACTAGGAGAACGGCGAAACGGTCGTCTTCTTCATCTCGTCACGGCCAAAATATTTAATTGGTTCACTTCATTATTTTTTTACGAAGAGGACGACATCTCCGCATTACAAATATACTTTTAAAATTTTATCCTACTCATTCTTTGATTTTTTAAATGGCCGAAAGCTAGATTTCAATTTCCGAGATGTGGAAAAGTATATGAATATAGAAATTACGTATGCTTTATAGAAAACATATTACAAAACTTCTCATGTAAGGAAATTTTTATATTCTTCCCCTTACTTAAAATAAACGACAAAGAAGAAAACCGCCCCGCGGCAATGCTCACTACAAGTTTGCTCAGTTGGCAATGGTGATACTCCTGGCCGCGCGTGACTCAAATCTCATTGCCAAGACCCCTCTAGAGAGACATCTGTCCAGCGCTGATTGGACAAGGAATGGGAAAGGATCTAGGTGCTCTAGGTGTTTTATATTCTTTTAACGTTTTTTGGATGGATTTATATTGAATATTTCGCAATTAGATATTTAATTCCATCTCCGAAATTACACACATTAATTCAGCAAAATACTGTTTGTTTATGTGTTAGAAGTTTATTGATTCTATGGATTGTATTGTTGCCACGAACTGAATTAAAGTGTGTAATTTCTGAGACTGACTTTAATATCTAATTACGAAATATTCAATATAAATCCATCCAAAAAACGTTAAAAGAATATAAAACACATAGAGCCTTTCCCATTCCTTGTCCAATCAGCGCTGGACAGATGTCTCTCTAGAGGGGTCTTGGCAATGAGATTTGAGTCACGCGCGGCAAGAAGTATCACCATTGCCAACTGAGCAAACTTGTAGTGAGCATTGCCGCGGGGCGGTTTTCTTCTTTGTCGTTTATTTTAAGTAAGGGTAAGAATATAAAAATTTCCTTACATGAGAAGTTTTGTAATATTTTTTCTATAAAGCATACGTAATTTCTATATTCATATACTTTTCCACATCTCGGAAATTGAAATCTAGCTTTCGGCCATTTAAAAAATCAAAGAATGAGTAGAATAAAATTTTAAAAGTATATTTGTAATGCGGAGATGTCGTCCTCTTCGTAAAAAAATAATGAAGTGAACCAATTATATATTTTGGCCGTGACGAGATGAAGAAGACGACCGTTTCGCCGTTCTCCTAGTTTTTCGCGTGTTTTTCTTCACTCTTTCGACCGTAGGAGCTAAACGTTTACACTTACACACTATTAAATGAATGCATTTTATAGTCAAATAAACAAGGAGTAAAACGATATATTACACGGCTCTTCAGAGCTCCGGCGGAATTTCGTACGACTGTTTAAAGTTCAGCGTTCTACCTTTTTTGCGGCGATAGTAGTTCCCAATATATTGGAGTTGAAAATGCTGAAGTTCTTCACGTTTAGCAAATTACAACAATACGATTTAAAATCGTTTGTATCTTTCGCGCCCTTGTTTATTTTCCAACTCAAGCTTCAAGTGGAAACGATCGTGGCTCCATGTCACGTTCATTATGACAGGTGAGATGGAACTAATGGCAGGCGGAGATAATGAAACGGATCAAGAGTCGAAAGATACGGATCAGAGCGAATGAATCGTCTAAAAGACCAGCACATGACCGGCAGTTCACCGCTTGAGATCCGAAGATGGTCACGCCGCCTGGGTGGCGGAGTTGAACTACGAAAAAGTGACATTTTATGACGTATTCTCACTAAAGTGAGTTTACAAAATAACTCCCCAGGAGGCGTGAGATGGGCTGGCGGTCCTCGCGGAATTTGTCCATACGAGTCCCAATCATATTTCTTGTGACCTTCAACTCTTTGCTCGCATGTGTCTCCTTCCCGCACCCTCCAGTGAGGCATTGTTACTCATAGGGACATAAAAAAAAGAAACGAACAAATAGTTCCGATATTCCGGTTGTCGTTAGCAACCTTCCTCACAGGAAGGAAGGAAATAAGATTTTGGTGTTTTTTAGGATTTTGGAGAGGTAAGGTGTGCGTCTGAAGGTGAGAGAATTTTGGGAATATGTTGGCGATGGTGATATCTTTCAAAATGGAGCGGGAACTACTTATTTGTCTTTCTTTTTCTTGCGTTCCCGTGCATAAAACTTCAACTCGTAAATATCTTTCGTAAATAAACACGTAAACTAAATCTTTGAAATGGCCGTGGTCATAGAATTTATGGTGTCAAGGGCGACGAAAACACCTATATTGTGTTTTGTGTTCATTATGGTGATTTAATCGAATGGCAATGCAAATTTAATGTTCACATTTGACGCAATAATAATTGATTTCAAAATTTTCTGAATTATTTAGTCCAAGTCTCTTTCTCTTTTTCGTCCTTTAACATATTTTCTCTCCAAGTCAACCGAAATGCGAACCATAGGCAAAGCGTGTACGAAAATTGAGTGCAAGAATTAGGAACGTAATCCTTTCAGACATCCGATACTAAGAATCGGAAGCTTAATGTCGCGAGTGCATTTAATACTAAAACAAAAAAAATCTCCTCCAAATCCTATAGTTTTCTTATTGAAGTAACATATGGTTAAAAAAAAGGACTACATGCGGGCCTTTTTGGGGCCTTTTTCGTATACCTAGTCTATTAGACCATTTAGGTCCTTAGGAACAAGCGTGCCAAGTGTTGTTCGATTCCGTTGAGAGATGTCGAATACTTGAATGTTCGATTAAAAAGGATTTCAGTGTTATAGACTTCGATTGTTGTCATTTGTGAATATTTTCTTTTCATCGAAGCGCTTATGGTATTATCTTGTAATACATTTTGAACGCATTTAGGTTAATATTGTTTGAATGATTAATGTAGCCACGTGCATATATATGTTTTTCCCAGCACGACCTCTGTTGATTCTACTTAGTACTTGATTCATCTTTTTCGATTCGGCCACCTCTCGTCGATACCGATGATGTGCTAAATTATTTTATCAATTCGAGGATTCGAGAAAAATCTAAATCTGAAAGGAGACGTATGGAACGACAGGTGAGAGTGACAAAGTGTATTTCCCTTTCACTTCATAGATGTGGAGTGTGCATGTGGTCTTGGGGATGTGACGTGAGTTCTGCTACCCCACTCGGGGTGGACACCATTCTAGGGATTGGAAATTTAAATCCAGAATCGATTTTCGATTAATCGACTTTTGATTTTGGAAATCGATTTTCTGAAAATTCGATTTTTTGCCCAAAATAATCGAAAAATCGAAATGTAAATCGATATTTAAAAATAGTAAAATAATTGCCTGTTGAAATATGGATGTCCTGTTGTAACAAAATGCAACATATGGGTTAATGGAAGCACTAGGGATAAGAACCGAATACAGTTAAACTTATTAATACAATATAATATTTTAATAAGATATACAGGAAAGTAATAATCCATAACAGATACTTATAAAGATATAGGTAGTATAAACAAGCAAAATACATATAGTTTAGTAGCAGTAAGAATTGTATATTGAAAAGTGGCCATACCACAAAATGAAAAACAGAATTTTATTGATTTCTTGTTTGCAAAGCCGTGGAACCAGTGTTCCTCAGGGATGGACCTTAAGAAAACTTCCATATTTAAATGTTTTCCGGATAATCGATTTCGCACCTGAGTTGCAATTAACCCGGCTAAGAGAAAATAGTCACTCACATGGCACTGTAGAGGCAACTATATAGATAGAATCCTACTGGCTGGTTTGTATACGTGGGGATATTCTCCCTTAATCTCCTTCCAAGCTTGTAGTGGATTAGAGTTGGACTTACGGTCGACTGGAGGGCGGTTTACGAACTGGCGCAGCTCGAATGGCAAAATTAAAATGCTGTAGCAAGCTAAAAATCGAAAATCGATCGGCTAGAATCGATTTTGATCGGTTTTTCAAAACAAAAAGTCGACTTCGATTAAATCGATAATCGGAGTGTGATAATCGATTTTCGATTAAAATCGAAATCGATTTTCCAATCCCTACACCATTCCTCTCCGACCACGTCGACACCTCAATTCTGGGACTTGATGATGTGACTCATCGATTCCGTATCGAAGAATCAACTCGGTTGCTAACGAATAGTGTTTGGAAACTTCGTGTAAGGATACAAAGGAAAATTTATCGGTAGATGCCTACTACTAAAGCTATCTCGGAGCGTTAAAATGAAGGATAAATAAAAATCGATATAAAATAAATGGGTAAAACACGAACGGTTTTGTTCATATATTTGTCATATTAGCTTTCATCCGCTGCCAACGATACTTTAAAATATCTCGTATGCCTTCAAATAACGAAAATAGCATATTCTAAAGCAGTAACCTTTATCCGATATTATTTATATTTTTACAGCATTCTACTTCAATATTCTTATTATATATAGTCTTGTGTTTACATATATCAAATATCTTGTGAATACAGCGGTAAGTTTCTAAGTTATTAACGTATGAAGTGGTGCTACCGTTTTTGTGCCGGCAAAAAGCGTGCCTTTTTTCATACAAGCTACGATAAAAATATTTAAACCGTACTAATGAATCACAAGGTAAAGCAGTTAGACGAACATATAAATTATCTTTGATATGCAGTTCACTGTGTTTCAATCGGTTTATTGGTCAATGAGGTATAACATCTCAAAGTCGGGTATCTCGACTTTTTGCATGGACAGTAGTAAGAAGGAAAGGCGTCCGGCGTGATGCCCCGCTTCTGGTCGTCCGCGAGATGACACCACTTCCCTCTGCATTTCACCGTGAAGGAGGTGGGAAAACGGAAGGAGGGATAGGGCAGGGGGGGTGGGGGGAAGCGGCACAAATGCCCTTCTACCTAACTACTATTGCATTACCTTCTTTTGCGGAGGCCCCCAACCCCCCCCCCCCCCTGACCCCCAGAGAGGAGGCCCTAGCAGTGCTCCTCTAACCTATTATGGTTTCGTTTGAATTTCCACGACCGGGGGGGTTGGCCCCACTGCTGTTGTCATCAGCTGCAGAGGGCGTCCCGGGGAGGAACCGATTTCGAACCGATATATATGTATTGCAATCAAATTTGCGGAATTCCATACCAGATTTGCAATACGATACGCAATGACCTGAGTTTCTTTCATGTGTATCGATACTTGCCATCGATCGATCGATGCCACACCCAGTAATCGTTTATTTAAGAAATATACACTATTTTTTTTTATTAATTGTTGGGCAATATTGATGTATATATTCTAGGAGTAGCCTGCCTCGCTTTCGTCAACGTTAGTGGTGAGTTTCGAGTGGTAGGACACGGAGCAATATTATGACGTCAAATACATGTGGTGCCGAACGGGTACCAATCTACGAGGCCTTATTCGACAACGACAGTGTGATATTCTGGCTATATATCGAATTTTCTCGTATGTTTTCAGCTACATGAAGCTGAGAGCACTTCATCCGCAGCAACCTTATAACCTATTAGGTCCACGTGAATAGTTTAATAGTTTCGATATGATATAAGGGGCAACGAGGTATCAGAGAGGGATGTTAGCGTTGATTCGTCACAATGGCCAAGTACCGCCGCAATAGAAGACCAGACTTCGACGTCGGTATTTCCAAACGTCGACATAAAAGAGACGCGAAATGGCGTCGGCTGTTAGCAGCGCCGGTCGGTGTCTCCAGCTCCTTTGCCTCAGCACTGGTCGTGCCGCACTCTTAAAGGCTCGTTCACAACAACTTAACTTGCCGTAACTTGGCTTGACTCGGCGCAACGCCAGAGATGAGACCTTGAGAATAGCGTCTACTAGTTCACAACGACTTAAAGCGGCGTAACTCGACTTGGCGTAGCCTGGAGTTGAGTTCAGCTCAACTTTCTCTTAACTACAGCCAAAAGCATGGCATGCTCTACTATCGATAGTCGGGCAGCAATCGATTGCTACTCTCGATATCTCCTCGAGCAGCCATACCAATTGAAAATGTGATTTTGTTGTTATGTCGTATGTGGATACGTTTAAGCGAAAATGGACGCGGATAAGTTGATCGAGTCAGTGCGATATAACATGTTCAACAAACCTTCTTCCATTTTAATACTTCTATATATTTCAACTCACTATTTACAATTAATACTTCACATATCAACTGAGCTGTTTCGGGGGAGCTTACTACAACTCTCGAAACTCACACTATCGATAGGCGTCTTCAATCGATTGTAAGATCCAATTTGGCAGTGGTGGGTTGTGATTGGTTAGAAATTTCGCGCACTGGTTCGCCTTCGACGAGAGAATAAGTCAAGTCACGCCAAGTTAAGTTGTTGTGAACGAGCTTTTAACCATCACTAGACTTCTTTTGACAACTTCGGTGACTCTGCGAGGAGTGTTGAGTGTCTGTGATCTGCAGCATCGGCGCAGTACCCATCGGCACCACGTACGTAACCAGTGATGAGGATCGCAAGGTTTCATATGTTAGCATTCAATGTATTCTGGATACATATGGATTTCGTACAGTAAAAATATGGTTTCTAAAAAATGATACATCCAGGAAATGAGGCAGCTGAGTTGTATTGAGGTGAGCTGTGGGCCGTAAGAACGCCGTTCGTATGGAGACGTTTCTTAAACCACTGAAGAATACGGAGGGAAACGTTTGAAATGGCTCTCCAGTTTGTACGTCATTGCTAACGTCATTTAAAAATGTTTACCAAGCGATATCTCGGAATGTTCTTCACTCAAGACTCGTAAATTGAGCGCGAGCTGACTTTGACACTACAAGTTGACCAGCATTGTGTTCGCCTATCGAGCCTCTATCGATGTTTACCAACTGACTCGCCACTCTTATCCACACACGTCTCTCTTATGCTCACTGTAAGTATGCTACGTTAATTTTCCAGTCGCTTGAGCAGTGAATCAACTGACTCCTTAAAAAAGAATAATTTCAACGATACAACCGAAGAGAAATCCGGGGGGTTATTTTGTAATCTAACCTTTTCATTGACTCTTAGTGGAAAGGTGGGAGATCCGTTTCCCTCGCTTAATGATCGGCTCACGAACGGTTCGTGAATTGTCGAAGCTTCAATTACCTTTATATATCAAATAAAAGATGCCGAGATTAGCGAATACCCAGATTGCTCAACACCTTACGGAAGATATCTTACACTGTACATACCACGAAAATCTAAATACAGTCAAAACTACAAGCGACATGTAATCGATCACTCAATATATATAAAAAAATTAAGTGCATCTAATTAGTGTTCGATTCACAAGCACGGGAAATATCTACCAAGAACTTAGATTTTAAGGCAATATTTGTTAAAATTATGACAGTGACTTTTTAGCCAGCATTGACTGTATGCATCTAAACTTCGTGCTAATGAGCGAACGATACCCCTAGCCTCATCCTCTAAATCGTTTCCCTAATCGCCCGTTTCTTCAAAACCTTAATAATTATTTTTCATATTATTTACTGTGATATACCTTCCTGGTATATTCACGCTGTTTCATTTTTTCATCTTTCATACTGACTTTTTTGCTTAGGGTTTTTTTTTGTAATAATCTGGTGATTATGTTAAAATACTGAAAACATTAAATATTGTTTACACTACTGATTCCCTCCGAGTGTTTTGCAGTCTTTTGTTACAATTGTTTCGTTACAATTAATGTGTTTAGTCATTGATTGTGGAATATCAATAAGTGAAAGTATTATTTTTTCAATATTTGTGCAATGCATTAATTTTGTAATGCAATTGATCTTATTGGTCAGTTAATTTGTATGATTTTTCACATTCTTCTAAGTTTGGCACATTTTAATTTTTCCTGGCTGTATTTTTATATGTTCTGGTTCCCACAGTATATTTATAATAATTATTATAAGTGTCCCCAAGGATTTTTTCCAATATTAAAAGCTTCTTAGCTATAAAAATTCTGAATTTTCTGTTTCAAATCAAATCTTTTCATAACGGCCTTTTATAAGAATTTTATTCCAATTCCTATTTGATAATTTCTATCTTCTTCTGTAATTTCGTAGCATGTCGTTTAGCATATAATTTCCTTAAGGGTGTATTTTTCTCCAAAATTGTTAGCGCGTAATCCATATAAATCTTATGTAGTTTCGTAAATAACATATCGTACGCACATGGGATTCTTTCACTTTAAAAAAGACTATTGCCTCTAGTATTTAACAAATGTGGCCATAATGTTATGCATTCCACCATTAATTTGTATTCCCAAACCACGAAAACATTCGCATCTCGCATCTGGAGCAGTATATTCATCTTACTTTTTACTTGCCGTTACCGTGGCTATATAAATCAAATACACCATTAATGTGTTTTCCAGGTTTTTAATTTTGATCGTGAATATGCAGAAGATTCGTCGTTCAAATATTATTAGGGCAAAATAGAAGTCGTGGAGGTAAATAACATATATGTCAATGCTATACCTAGGTACAGCAATATGGCCGGATGCGCAAAAATGCCCCGACCCCCTGGCTGCACTTTCGGAAGGTAGGAGGTATAGGGGACATGTGACAGTCAACTAAATGATTTTTACAAATATATTTTCGCTAATTATTAAATGGGGCTTCACATTCAAGGTGTTGAATGGAAACGAACGACGTAAAATGGAACCATTGTGCGCTGTCGAAATGTTTCGTAGCCAGCCGGTAGGTGGCATCCTGTGGGTGCATTCAACAGTCGCGGTCGAATATTTTGTTTAAAGTTGTTGAATTCGTTCGAAATATGTATTTAAAAACGTACGCCCTGTTATGACAGAGCAATTAAAAACCCCACAAGATGCATTTTTGGAGCCTTTACTAAAAATGAACAAACTTGACGACAAACACGGATGTCATTATCGACGTTCTTTTGTAGTTTAGCGTACACGGACTTTGGTCCCAATCTGTTTTGAAGTGCGCATTGCCTAGTGCGCGGGGTCTGAATCAACAATGAAAGGCAAGTGCGCTGTTGTGTTTTACGAAGTGATTAGCGCATTAGAGCGAATGGGTAGCACCCATAATCGATGAAGGCCGAATGAAATTTTTTTAGTAGGTACCCGAAATATCTCTAGAGGAAGGATTATGGCGGTTCATTAATTTTATCTTACTCTCTGTCGACCAGCTGGCGACCACTAGAAACAATACGGAGTATTGTCATATTGATATTAAACGACTCAATTGAGAAAAACCATTTTGACGTGCTATAACCCGCGTCAGTCAGCTTTCGTAAGGTGGCTGGTCTAAAAAACCAAAGTGAATAGATTTTCTTAAAAATTTCCAAATATGTTCCTTTTTGGATATTCTATGGAATATCGAAGAAAAAACGGGGGTTCATCGACATTCTTTTTGCGATATTTTAGATTCTTTTACCATGGAGCCTTATGGCGCTCTCCACTCCAATAGGATTAATTACGCACTTTCTCCATTCCTACTGATCAGATTTTAACCAAAAACTGATATAATGTAGCTCTAATAAATTAAAATCTATTCTGAAAAAACCATTTAATACTGAAAGTTTTCGTATGGCTGAAAGTTTTCGTAAATACGATTTAAAAATGTGTATGCGAGAATTTCAAATGTCGCGCGCGGCTATGTGGTGTAAAGTTGGCAACGTGGCACACGAAAGTACGGGACATGCCGCAACATGCAAGACTTAGACATGACGAACAGATCTAACTTGGGCAGATCCACGTAAAAGCCACCTAAATCTTACGATTAATTCAGCGTTGCAATTCACAAGAAACCACCAATGGAGCATTTGGTCACTAATGTAAACAACGACTTAAGGAACACCTGTCGTCACGAGTACTGTAACAAAGAAACAACTGCCTACAGCGTGTTGCAGATTGGACGCTGTTGCCGGATTATAAACGAAAGATTAAATAATTTATAGAAACATATTTTAATGCTAGTTCACATTCGAGTGACAATACATCTTCATTAAAATAATTATTTTGAATTATATGGCCACGGGTGTGAACTGTTTTCGGAAAATTAATTTCACAAGAATGACTTAAGAAATGAATCAAGTCTGCATTTAAGCAAATGTTTATGGCAATGTGTAAATTTAAAGGACAATATTTCAGAATGTACCTAAGACATAAGTTATTCCTACTGAACATAGTATAACTACGACCCATTATTTAAATTTTAAACGAGCATTAAAATTTAAGTAACTAAATTTCTCAATGACTAACGATCACCCGACCAGCCACCTTAAGCGTGCGCCTACCAGAAGACTGTATTTCAAGGATCGGAGCCGGTTGGAAGAAGAAGTCGAGCTTGCTTTCTTTTTGCGTCCAGCGACTCGGGAGTCGCAGCAGGAAGGACGCCACCACGTGCCCGACCGCGTGCTTCCCTCGCGCATGCGCGTTAGGGGGGCCGTGCGGAGTACGCGCGGGCGTGCTCAATGGACTATCGATCGTGGCCCCGAGAGTGAGCGCGTGGACACACACCGGAAGAAAGGAACCGAGGGCGCTGTGCTTCGATCGAGAGATTGGAATATGGTGACGCACCAAAGCGCGTTTCCAGCGACCGAACGGCTCGTCTTCACAGTGATGAACAGTGCTTTTCCATTTCAATGAAATTTCCATTTTGGCATTAACTATATAGATGAATCGATAAATGGTTATCACCGCGACTAATCTGCATGTCCATTCGGCGTATTGACTGCGCGACTCATCCGTTCAACATGGCCGATTTCGTATTTGAATGTCTTCAATTGAGTACCCACAGCTACTCTTCTTGAATCTGTTCGTTGCCCTCTCTCTCTCGTTGTATATGTCACTCGTATGCGTCGAGTGCGAATCGAAAGGGTAGAGGAGAGAGAGGAGAAGAGATGTCAAGATAGAAATGGCTACACGAAGGTGTTACTTTCCCCCTTCGGTGAAAAAATGGAGATAATATCTGCATTACTTTCGTATTTTTGGAGAAAGACGTGTTCAGTCGAAAATTTGGATACAAGAGTAAAATTCGGAAAATGCTAAACGTCGATTGAAATGGAAAAAAACCGTCTCATAATGTGTATATGATGGAGTTTTGAATGACGTCAAAATTTCGTCACAACCGAAACTCGGAAATTCCGAAGCCATACAGAGTGTTGTAAAACGACATTTTAAATCTGTCCGTTCTGCAGTCTATTTCTCTAATATTATTCTCATGATACTTTGTTGCGATTTTCCACTTTGAAATAGGTAGGTAATTACTTGTTTACGACCACTTTCGATATACTGCATCATTTTCAAGGGTTCCTGTCCCTTGACTACGAGGTTCCATGAATGTACACACATTACCATGTACGCCACCTCAAGGGTGTGTGGCAGGGGGTGAGTATTCACCAACATGCATAACACTATACCCTAATTTAATCAATGAAACTATTACTGTCACATAATGCATCACCAAAAACCTACAAATACTAGTCAGGAATTGAAATTTCATCAACATGCACTAAACTATATGTACTATGCTACCAATGTTATAGAAACTATTTGTGTCGATGTACTTTTCATTTTCAACTACATAGACGCAAGAGTTATTCAGGAAACGTGCAAATGTTGGTGGTTTCATTTTTCATTTGATGTGGAAAAACAAAAGTATAACTTTTTTATTCAAAAATCATTAGTGAACATATCGACTAATTAGCTACTCTACCTACCGAAAAACCATGGTTGAAATGGTGATTAGGAGGTTTCTGGGGCCTTATTCAGTAAGGATGCGACACATTTGAACCTCGGAAAATCCGTGTATATGATGTCAATGCTCGCCGACAAATCTTAACTCATGAATGGCCCAATTTGAAAATTTTGTGTCTGTGACGTCAACATTTCGTCACATCCGAAGCTCGGAAATTCCGAAGCCGTACAGAATACCCCACATGGTATGTTATCGTGAAAAACAACATTTTAAATCTGTCCGTTCTGCAGTTTACTACTCTAATATTATTCCCATGATATAATCTACTGTAGTAGGTGTGTCGGATTTCGTAAATGTTTATTGATGTCGACATAAAATAAATCTTCTTGGAACTTACATAAAATATTCAGCCTAAATTTTAATAGACGGTCTGTTAGCGATTTCTTCGTTGGTTGTTGCAGATGACTTGTAGCAAATTATCGTAACGGCCTTTTACGTATCTTGCCGATCTTCGCTGCATGCGTTCGAACAGACGTAAGAATAAATAACTTGTGAGTGAAACTTACATGTTGACGGGGATTTCTTTTATTCGCCGGGACTGTTCCCAACTGATTCTCAATGTTTTTCTCTTCCCACAAGCACTTCATTGACGTGACATTTTGTCATTCTAATTTGTAAAAAGTATTTTAAAACGGGACGTGTTTCCCAACGCAGATGTATGACGGAACATCCGTTTTGCACGACTACGTTCACCGAACTGGAGTGAGCCCGCTGCCTTGTGAGGTAGTACGTATGTACCTTGACCACTACTTCCATCGGCCGAACGAAAAAAGGTCGATGACGTATGTCGCACCGCATTGTCCCCGGCTGCGGGCGCATAGAAAGCAGGTCTCCTCCTTCTCGCGCTGGCTCTGATGGGATTCTCGAAATCCAATCCGGTTGGAAGAAAGCTGGAAGACGCAGGTTTTACGGTGCGGGTGGATATATCAACCATTCAAAATGGTTCTTCTTAATTGAGTCGCTTAATGTCAATATTACAATATTCCGTATTGTTTCTAATGATCGCTGACTCGTCGACAGAGAATAAGAAAATTGATCAACCTCTATAGTCCTTCCTCTAAAGATATTTCGGATATTAAAAATATCATTCTCTCAACCATATTTGATAATAATAAGCGACAAAATAATTGTAAAAATACCAAGAAAGAATAAATTACGAATATATTGAACAAACATCACAGTAGCAAATGAATACGTAATGGATTATATCAGAGTAAAAGAAGGCAACTTTCACTACTGATGCACACTTACACGACGAAATACTGTGAGATTTTTTTACCAGTTAGTTGGACCATGTGAACGCAGACCGTAGATTGTATTCAGCGCGACTTAAATTTCTCTCCATCAGTGTGTACATTACTCCTTGCTTATCTCCTTCCAGCTTCAATCCACAACGATCGTGTTGTGGATTGTAGCTGACCACCGGACCGGATCCCACACCGGACGTCTTCGGTAGTGTGAGGAAATTTGGATCTCGATATCAATCATCGTAGGAACGGTCCAACCGACGCCGCACAGTGGGAAATTTCGGGATCTCAGGCGACAAAACCCCGCTCTACAGCTTGTGGGTGGATGAAATGACATGTTTTTTTCTTTAAATACTCATCATTGCATGTAGTTTAAGGACCCGCTGCGGAAAATACAAGTTAGCTTTATATTGTAACGTGAGAGTTGATTTAACTAACCTCGAATTTGATAATATATTGAAACATCTATGAATTGGCAGGATACATAAGGGGAAACTGTGGATTTTCCTCCCGAATGCTTGGATATGAATGGTGTTACTTTGTAAAGATTATTTTTTTGAAATTTAAAGTTTTAGGTTGGGTCAGTCAGCGAATAAGGCTGCAAATCACGCAGTCACAGATTTACATCACAGATCTACTTGATTCACGTATATTAAAGTAACAATAAATCTTTTTCCTGGAAGATATTGTGGGTACGACCATTGGGTACGGCAATGACCATAATCCCAAACTTTAAATTTCAAAAAAATAATCTTTACAAAGTAACACCAATCATTTCCAAGCATTCGGGAGGAAAATCCGCAGTTTCCCCTTATGTATCCTGCCAATTCAAAGATGTTTCAACATATTTTCAAATTCGAGGTTAGTTCAATCAACTCTCACGTAAAAATATAAAGCTAACCTGTATTTTCCGCAGCGGGTCCTTAAACTACATGCAATGATGAGTATTTAAAGAAAAAACATGTCATTTCATCCACCTACTAGCTGTAGAGCGGGGTTTTGTCGCCTGAGGTCCCGAAATTTCCCACTGTGCGCCGTGTGCTACCAGAAGTAAGTGTCCACGAGCATTCCGCTGAAATCCTCCGCTCGGGTGGCCTGCGCCAGCCAGCTAGCCCAAGTCAGTGCTTTTACCATGTCAATTAGATTACATGGCAAAATTTTATGCACTCCGATCGGTCGGAGCCGGTTGGAAGGAAACCTGCTTTCTTTGTGTACTGCGTTTTTAAGCCTACCTACCTCAAGGATTCCAAATACGCGGGTAGCATTCCAAGTGGGGCGTGACAATGGAGAATTAGTGACAGTCAAACGAACATCGTAACTTCCACAGTTTATTACCGAATATACAACCGGTTTCGACAGTTATGCCATCTTCAGGAATATGAAGGTACAGTCTAGTCCATCTTCAGATGCAATTTACCTGAAGATAGTGTAGCCGCCAAAACCGGTTGTACACCCTTTAATAAAATGTGGAAGCTATCAAGTTCGTTTTAATATCAATATGACGACCTTCCACCTATAGTAAATCTATCAACCTTTGAGATTAAAGGGAGAAGTGGCTATTTTCCTCAATTTTGTCGTCGCACATACTTAATACTCCTTTAACAAGTCTCAATATGCGTTCAGTCTGACATATTATTATTTCCCGAACGCGCGCATATTATAGAAATACGCATTATTTTCGGTGGACACTACTTCAGGTGTACAATACAGACAGATAGATGGCAGTAATGTAAAACCTCGAAATTGGTCTTGATATAGTAATTATTTCCTGGTGGAAAACTGCAACATAAGAGTTCTTCACTCGTCATGGGTAAGTTCCCCTACTTCAGTCCTGGTGAAAATTGAGGCTTTTACTGCATTGTGTATTCAGATACGAACCTTACCTTCGAATAAAATATGGCGACTTATGATTGGTTGCGGGGTGAGTGATTTTCAGCGTTGGTGCTGGTTTATTTTGGCTGCTCCTTTAGCCTGCGTAGTTATGCTGCAAGGTTGTTTGTATCAGTATTTGCCTTTTGCAATTCCACGCCAGCATTCGTTTGCCGATCTTCTGTTCCTGTGGCACTGCTGTGGATTCGACGGAACCGTCCGTGGCGCGCAGTCGGTTGACCGATCATGGTTCGTTCGTCGGGTCCCAGTCAATGATTTCTTAATCGTCATTACATCGTAACTTAAAACACTGATCTTAAGCATTTTTCATCTCCGTTATCATCTCAACATACTCGCATTCTTGAGGTCAATAGTCGTCGTTGCCATAGATATAATCTTGGAAAGGAGTAATTCCACTCCTTAGTAGTGATCTCCTCCAGCTGAAGAAGAGGTCCTTAGCCCGAAAGCTACCCCAAAGCAGTGGACACCGGTGGTGTGGTCATGGTTCATCTGTCACATGGTTCATCTCTGAGAGTGTACACTGATTTACTTACCTACTTACCTATCCTTCCCCAATCTCAAAATCTCAGTGCCTTGTTGCTAGTATGTATCTTGTGTCTTTTTCTCTTATCGTATAACGTGTCTTTTTTTATATGAGCTGCAAAATCATGCGTTTCCGTACTTTTTTTGACGAATATAAAACTTGAAATTTCATGGTGTTTATTGCAGGAATTGGTGTAAAATGGCGGACAACTTTATTTAATATTTATGCTACTTTTGTGAGTAACTCTAAGTAAGAAGCAAATTTGCAAAAAACAGTTGTGTAAAAATGGACCATTCCGTCTTAGTTGTTGAGTAGTCATTAGCGGGTGCCGGCAGGAACTGACGTCAAAACTTGTTGATTCGAAGGATATGTGCCTCTCCCTTCCACTGAAAAATTGTTTTTTTTAATAAATAATTTGTCGCAGCTTTGCCCGACGCAGCTTTGCCCGAAAAACATGGAGAAACCAGCACAACAGCGCTGCGAAAGCCTCAAACAGAAATAATTTGTGTTATAATCTGTATGCATCGTATGTACCTTTAGTTGTGTTTTCTGACAGAGATGAATGACTATTAGGTAGCTATCCGGGTAAGGTGCGTATCTTAAACGACGCAAAATAAATGACAAATGACTGCGCAATCGTCGTGTGTGATCCCAATCATGAAGGGGATGTTGCGTGCGTACTACTATAATACAACGAGGCTCTCCATTCTAACTTTCGATTCCAAACACCTGCACAGATCACTCGCAATATATCCTCCGGGCAGTGAGTTTCATATTCCTTCTCACGCGGTGATCGAGCGAAGAAGATTTAACGACGTGCGGTACCTTCTTCGTCTTGATATTAGCTCTTTACATCTCTTTGCACTTAAAAAATGGAGAAATATGCGACTGAAATTATCGGGCGCTGATGCAAACTGGGGAAATTGGATATAGAACGAGAATATACATAAGAATTAAGGGTAGCGGCCAAGAATTGACGTGGGTGGTTCAATAGTTGTGTGTGCATTAGACGAAGAGCAGAAGTATAAAGCATTATTTGTCGTTTCTTAAGGCCTGGATACACGGTACATTAGAATGTACAAGAAAATGTGTAAATGTCTGAATGTCAGAATGAACGCGAAAATTCACCGTGTAACCACACGAATATGTACGATTGTATGAATGTCTGAACAGAAAATAGAACCGGTTCTAATTTCGTTCAGACAATTGTACAAATTGACCTTATTAGAGAGACACCTGGTGGTAGACGACGCAAATGACACATTCACATTTTCACAAGCCAATTGACAAGTAAATGTGTCGCATCCATGGCAAAAAAAATGGTTTAAATATCGCGTCTACGGTTTAAAATGAGGAAAAACAAACGAAAACGCATAACGCGCATCTAAAAATGTACGAAAATCTGTCCGAAAAAATGTACCGTGTAGCCACCTATTCATTGATCTTGTCCATGAGAATGTACAAGAATCTGTACATGAAACCATTCACACAAATGTACAGAAACTTGTACATTATCATGTACCGTGTAACCAGGCCTTTAGGGAAGAATTGAAATGTACGGATTCCGTGAGAGTGTGCATCGTCAGAAGACGTGTCCAAAGTGTCTCCTCGGTATTGCGGAGAAGCCATGGAGGAGGAGGAGGCGGTCCAGAGATGCGTGGTCCCAGCATCGATGCGCGTGTCGTTCGAATGCGGCCGAGTCGAATGGTTCCGTTGTTGCCGAATGTCCGCGGGACTCCCGAGGTTGCCGGTGAGTTGCAAGTGGAGAGCACGAGAGGCTGCTCGTTTCGGGAGCTCGGTCGAGTCGCGGGATGGAGTCCTCGCTCGCCCGCCCAGCCGTGTTGTTATCGACGAGAGGAGGGGGGAGGTGGAGGAGGGGAGGAGTTGAGTGGCACCCACCTCCGATAAACAAACAGAACTAACCTGACTCAATGCGGATCGAGGTTGAGGAGAGAAGAAGGTGGGTGGAAGGGTTCCCTTCGCCCACGCGCCAATGTGTGTGTATGTTGTTATGATGTCGCCCCTCCCTCCTGCCTCCCACCCCCCCGCTCTCGACGAGGCTCTGGCGGCGGGGAGGGCCCCCCAAACTGGAACCACCCCTTCCTTCCCCGCCCAACCCCCGGCCCTCTTTATCCGCCGCCGCGGAAGGGGAACTGTGGCCGGGCGTAGAAGGGGCTGCTCTCGCCTTCACTGACCTCCGTCCCTCGCGACGGCCAATGCACGCGTTGAAATATCACATCTCTCTCGCTGCACGCCAAACTGGAAATGCCGACAGCAGCAACACACGTGTCCCTGAGAGAAGGTTGGGTTGGTGGGGGTGGTGGAAGTGGGGCGGGGGGGCATTTGGGGGCCCAAACTTGGGGCGGAGGGGACTGACTGGAGTGAGCTCAAGGTGCAGCACATTTTCGGGACTGTTTCAGTTGGGCAGCGCCGCCGCGTCTTACTTCCGTCGCTCCCATCACATCCAGAGATGCGACGTTGAAACAATGCGCCTCATCTGCTGAGGCTCACCTCATCCTCGGTAATTGAGTTGAGCCTCTCGCGTGCGAGTCTGTGGCTGTTCCCGACTTGGTTTTTTTCATCAGCTGCGTGTGTGTTCAATTATTCTCTGTCCGCTCCTAAGGTAGTTTGAGCGAGATAGTTCCTTAGTCATAGTGGAGACCATATTCAAATTTTATTATTTGATTTCAGCGTCTGTAAGAAGTACGAAATAAGTATTTTTATATTAATGGCGCTAAGGTATAGTTATATATGCCCTAAAATTTCGGTAATAAAAAATAAATAAAGCTACACAAGTCTCTAACTTGACTCATTTTTTCCCGCCGTACGGCTGAAAACCCTTCAAAACAGCAGGTTTTTTTGCGATTCTGTAAAAGTTACTGTGGCGGATGATAGATTATTTTTTATAAATAGATGAGAAAACATGCAATATGTACACCGTTAGTTTTTTGACGAAATCTAGGTGTTATAAATTCCTATTTCCTTCAATATTCTCCCTCTGGAGCGCTCAGCCATAATCTATCCCATGTAATACAGCTTATATTTACAGGCAAATTGCTCGAAAAGTAGTTCGGCAAGGGGTTTATATTTTGATATCATTGGAAAGATGAGAGTTGTTTCTTTGAAATGAGGCCTAATTGATCAAATTCTAGGTGAAGTGATTTTTCGCTCTCAAACTACCTTAACACGTTTTGTTCTTCCCTTTGTATTTTTCCTTATTTAGAGGTATTACTTACTCCCTCGATGTTTCTTGAAGCGTTTCACAATCTCATTATAGATCAGTCTCCGAATATTTCGTTTCGAATTCATCAATGTCTCTACTTTTGCCATTCTAGCCTGTGTAAGAGACCCCCGGGTTGTGTAAGAGACCCCAGTAAGTTGGTAAGAATGTAGTTCGTGACAAAAAACGACCGTAAAAATAGCGAAAGTAAAACCGCGTGAAAATATTGGAAGGGGTCGTCGTGTTTAGCCCCGTGGGAAACGCGCATCGGATTCTATTTTCGAGAAAAGGTTTACTTATTTTGCATTTCTTAAATAACTTCCACTCAAGATACTCGGTTGACTCTTTCTCTTCCGGACGGCTGATAGAATATAATTTTTAATCGTTGCTTTAAATTTTCCCATTCCCTTTATATTTTGGCCTATAATTTCTGTTTTTTGCCTCCAAAATTAGTAATTTTGTTCTCCAATTCAGCGAAAGCATCTAGTAATTAACTTTGGCGGCATCTGTATGGACTTCACAAAATAGGTAGAATTTATGCGTGTGACCATTGTGGTTTGGGTCCATAAGTGATGAATGTGGCGATTTTAGTCGAGCAAGATTTTTACGCTGGGCATTTTTTTCCCCAACCATTCCATGTTTATGAGATGAGGAGGACGCGACGCCCGCGCCGCCGCGGGGACAGTGGGCGGTCGCGGCGAGACGCGTCTCCGATCATTTGTCGGCTGGAGGACGGCTTTGCACCCACCCACTGACTGACTGTTCTCTCTCTCGTTTCCATGGCTTGCGGAATGTTTCAGTCTCGAGTAATTATTTAAGCGTTTGTAAAGGATGCATATTTGTATTTTTATACCAGCTACACTTTCATTTCTGATTAGTGAGTGTCGAAACTCGATTTTTTCCTGCCAATGTCATTGCGAAATGCGCGGAATTGTTTTGGTACGCTGTATACACGCACTGGTGCAGTGATCTACATCTGCATACTACCCCGCAAGCCGCCTCAATAGGCGTGTGGCGGGGGGTGTTAGGACACCAGCCGTTTGCATATAAAAAGGAAACGCTTTAATGAAATTACGCCTAGCATTTATTGAAGTCCCTTATCGTTCGGAGGAAAAACGAATTCCCATACCTATCCGTTCCGCAAAATATATCTCTCTTAATTTATCGTTTCTGTCGGACCTGGAAATATAGTGGGGTTCTAATATGATGTTCTCCGTGTCGCTCTTAAAGAGTGTGGAGTGTAAAGAGTGATGTACGCATACAGGATGAAAATCGCAGTGTGAAAATAACTTCACTTTAGATAAGTAGTTTAGTCCCAAAGCAAGTAAAATTATTTTTTTCGTGGCGAATTCAAACCCTTGTGTGTGTGTAACTTTTCTCTATGACTGTGAGCGTTCATTCGTCGGAGGCAGTTTTAGGGGTAAGAGGTGGAATGGTTGTTGAATTCGTAAGTAGCTGCTGAAACCCGTTGCAAAATAGAAGCATCAAGTCTCGGCGCAGACACGGAGGCTATCGGAGGAGAGACGGAAATCAGGCGCCCTGACGCTCTTAATATCTGAATACTCTGTCCTGTTCACAGAACCTAATTTACGTGTGCGCCCAAATAACCACGGTCCAACTCCGACTACTGCTTTTTGCCACGACGCTGACTTTGAGTGTGGAAAGCGTAGGAAAAATCTATTTGCACCGCAATCGTAAGTAAACCGAACTGCACCAAAATCTTAAGCTTCACTCTTTTGGAAAACGGCGAAGAATTGCCGTCCAATTCGCCCATTTAGGGGTCATTTACTCCGCTGTTGACCTGAGAGTCGTTTGTTTGTAGTTGGCTTCATGGGCATGTAGTATATAGTGGAAACTAAGAATGAGATAAGTATCAATATCTCGCAAAAATCAATCAGTCGCTGCTAATGACGTGTTTATCCTTTCTACTGTAAGAATTTGTACTTTCCGTCTGTTCGTAATATAATACTTCGTGCAGAATCCTCCGAAAATGAAAGTACATACATAAAGTGAGTTACGAACAATTTGCAATAGGTATTTGGGAATGCGACCGAGCGCTATGGTCATTACCGCCTTCGAGAGGGAAAAGCAGAATTTGCTATTTATGGGAGATGTGGAGGATAATAATAATATGTCCTATTTGTTTTCGAGTGAAAATCCTTATAGACCTCTCTTACAATTAACTCATTACACATTAACACCCATGCCCTGGAGTGGAGAAAATCGGCTTAGCACTGCCAACTTGGCAGGCAAGGAGATTGCTGCACCCGGCGCGGCCGGCCGGCGCCGCCGAGGGCGGAAGAACGGCGGAGAGAACGCTTAGTCTACGCTCAACGAAAGAAAGTTTTAAACGTGTCGTCCGATAGATGGAGTGCCTACTGCATGTGAAATGCTCTCCTGAAAAGCTTCGAAGTAAGGATGGAGATCTTCCGATGAAATGGGATCGATGGGAAGGACAGATCCTGACACCTACCGAGGGACGCGAGAGGTTGGTAATCGCACTCACTGTTGCGTTTGCAGGAGCTTAAAATTCTTCCCAGATGCTATAAGCTATATTGAAATCTACGGATCTACCGAACGCCGTAGTAATCTCATTTAATTGTGTGTTATAACAAAGTTGTGGAGTTTAGAAAATAAAGAAATGGCCCTCAATCTTCACTTAGCTGTTAGTTACTACGCCACTGCTTTGAAATAAAGTTGAGAACTTTTTCATTCATGACGAGTAAGTTGGCATTACGTTAACCGTTCCCAGTGTTTGGCATCTTTCGGGAAGGAAAATAGCTCAATTTCTCTGAGGAGGTCAGACGTAGTATTGTAGTCGGTGCTGCGGGTGTAGCGTGCAACTGCGACTGTCCGCGTTGTAGTGTTGTGCGACATGGTGTCGTGATCTTACTGCTTTGTTGGTGGTGGGTGAGGTAATGAAAATATCATGAGCGGTGAGAGACCATTTCCACGTTGTCGAGTATTTATGCAACCCTATCGGTCGTCTTCTCATGCTCGGCCATTATTGCAGTGCAAGAGAGAGTTAAGGGAAGGGGAAGAGACCTTTCTTCCCCCCTCCCTCCCATCCCCACACCCCTCAAACAACCCCCTCTTGTGGGAAATGGCTCGCGCACGCGCCTCGTCTGTTCCGGATGTGAGTTGTGGGATGGGACCAAGAAGTTCGGAACGATCGGGAAATCGATAGTTTGAGAAGGAACGCCTAATGCGATAAAAGCGAGTAGTCGCTATGAACCAACCAACCCCATTTGCGCTTTCTCTCTCTCGTCCTACCACTCGCTGCCAGTGCTGCCCTCTTTCGAGCTGTTCCTCTTTCCCTTACGTCGCACAGTGGGAAATTTCGGGACCTCAGGCGACAAAACCCCGCTCTACAGCTAGTAGGTGGATGAAATGACATGTTTTTTCTTTAAATACTCATCATTGCATGTAGTTTAAGGACCCGCTGCGGAAAATACAGGTTAGCTTTATATTTTTACGTGAGAGTTGATTGAACTAACCTCGAATTTGAAAATATGTTGAAACATCTTTGAATTGGCAGGATACATAAGGGGAAACTGCGGATTTTCCTCCCGAATGCTTGGAAATGATTGGTGTTACTTTGTAAAGATTATTTTTTTGAAATTTAAAGTTTGGGATTATGGTCATTGCCGTACCCAATGGTCGTACCCACAATATCTTCCAGGAAAAAGATTTATTGTTACTTTAATATACGTGAATCAAGTAGATCTGTGATGTAAATCCGTGACTGCGTGATTTGCAGCCTTATTCGCTGACTGACCCAACCTAAAACATTAATTAAAAAAAATGATCTTTACAAAGTAACACCATTCATTTCCAAGCATTCGGGAGGAAAATCCGCAGTTTCCCCTTATGTATCCTGCCAATTCAAAGATGTTTCAATATATTATCAAATTCGAGGTTAGTTCAATCAACTCTCACGTTACAATATAAACCTAACTTGTATTTTCCGCAGCGGGTCCTTAAACTACATGCAATGATGAGTATTTAAAGAAAAAAACATGTCATTTCATCCACCCACAAGCTGTAGAGCGGGGTTTTGTCGCCTGAGGTCCCGAAATTTCCCACTGCGCGGCGGTCGCGGTTGGAGCGACATATATATACAATTATACATCACCACGCATACAATTCGATGCATTTGGCCGATTTGGCCTCGTTGTAGAGAAGAGAAAACATCTCCTCATCTTTCTTATGATACCGAAATATCGTCCACTTAAAGCACTACTTTTCGATATGGGTATGTGCCAAAAATTAGAAGCCGTTGACCCATGGGATTGGTTAAGTGGGCTTCAGAGAGATTGAATAAAAACTTTAATTTCTGACAAATAGATCGCGTCAGAAATGTAACGGTGTGCACTCCGTATGTATTTTTATTGTTTTATTCAGCCCTTCACGTGACCCGCAGTCAATGTTTACACAATGGTGACTTTTCTATGAATAGGGTTAAGTTAATTATTAATTTAAGTCTTGTTTAATGAAGGCTCTTAAACATATTTCGTGTATTGTTGAGATGTTTGTTTAAAACAAAATGTTCTGGGATATATGTACTGCGCCCAAAAATTTTCCGTTGGTGGTGATAGTTTGTCGCCACAAGCCCTCTTTGTGTAAATTGTGTGTCGGTGTCTCCAAGGCTGCGTGGAGGGAGTTATTTCTTTGAGGAGGGCGCCTCCTCCTGCCTGGAGGGTCGTCGTTCGACGACGCTCATCTTTCGGATGTCCCCTCAGGTGACCACGGTGACCTCTCCTCACCTGCAAACACTGCCGGAAGTGACACGGCAAAGCTGTCATCCGACATAGAATTTCCATGCGAATGAAATCCAAATATCGCTCTCAAATCGATGCCCTGCTGAATGTATTGTGTTTTACACATTGCACCTTTCAGCTTCAGCGTAGGATATAAGGATTTGCATATTCCGTTTCCGCGGCGTCGTTTATCTCTCCGGATAGTATTGCGCGCTGAGTAGGCCCTTGAGGTGGTGCTCGCCTGTTGTATTCACTCATTCGGTGTAGCCTGCAGAACAACACTGCGTGACTGGAACGACGCGACAGAACCCCTTGAAAACATATAATTCTATCCAAATTCCGGGGAAGTCTTCATAACAAATCAAGTTTTAATTAATTTTAAGTAAATAAAATCAACCACATGACTACCACACCAATTGCGAGTATTTTGGGAATTTCAGTTGATGCTTTTGCCAACTTAAAATACCAATATCGAACTATGTGAATAGTATACCACATTCAATTATGTGCGTATAACTTTGGAGCATTAGAGGATGTCTAACATAAGTCTTCTCTTATTAAACATGTCTGATGTAACTTTTGATTAAAAAGTCGTCGTGAAAAAAGTCGGTTTTGTGCTGATAACTATAAATGGACCATTTTCCCGTCAGGTTTCTTCGGGGAATCTGTGGGTACATTGGCCAGTTGAAGAAATCGTGTTTCGCCCTACGCATGGAGATGGAAAAATTACCGTAATTTTCCAGTATTTTTCAGTTTTAAGCATTTGACAGCAAAGATATGGTTAAATAAGAAAGCCAATAGCAATAGGAAGGGAATATCTATGTCTAAACCATACCTAATACAGCATAAATCTATTTGAAATTTTTAAAATTGTAAAAAGAACTACGGCAGCAACACGCAATTTGGCTTTCATTTGATAAAGTATGAGAAATTTTCAAGAAGAATATTCTAATACTTTATTCTATAATGTTTTGATTTTAGTAAAATATTCCAAAAATGAGTTGTACATGCCTCAATTTATTATAAAAACACGTAGGAAATGTGAACTTGGCTTAAAATAACATGTTGGGAATTTATCTGTATGAAAACTTATCTCAAACATATAGGTGAATTATCTAGAAAATTACGGTAATTTACAAGGGACGCGGTAAATTACGAAAAATACCACGGTAATTTACGAAAAATACCACGGTAATTTACGATAATTGCCGAGGTAAATTTCAAAGTGGCCCATCTCTACCTGCGCATAAGACATGCGCGCGGTCATGCTGCCGGGTAAGCGGAATATCTCGCAACTCACGAGAGCCTGCATCGCTTTTCCCGTGACTCCTCGGTGAATAACATTTCCCGTGAGATCTATCTTCAGGGCCATCCCCGCTCCCGCTATCCGCTCCATCTAAAAATTACTCGGTTGCCCCCTCCCTCCCTCCCTCTCCAATTCGCCCCCCTCCCCCAACCCCCGCCACGCCCGCTGCCGGCGTATCTCCATGGATACGACGCAGCATCCCTCGTCCCCGAGAGCGACATATATCCGGTCTTCTTCGAGTCCATCTGCCGACCAACGGACGTGCGCATTCCATGTCACTTGTGTTCTCTCTCGAACAAACGATGCCTCGTGCAGAACTCTCGTCCACGGTCGTCAGCTCAACTGCTACACCACAATGTTCTGCATCCTCAATATATTATTATACAGAGCCAAGGGGTGTTGGAGGGGGACGGCAGTCATCTACATCTACAAAATACCCTGCAAGCCACCTCAGGGGTGTGTGGCAGGGGGTGAGTAATCACCAACATGCATTACACCATACCCTAGAGTTAGTGTAACTACGACTAATTATGCATTGGCATAAATCACTAATGCTTGTCACGAGGCGAAGCCTCACAAGTATGCACTACTACACTACAGATGTCATTACAATGGAGAGGGACCGTCAATATACATGCATTCTACAACTACACAGATGGACAGGGACTCAAGACCCATGCAGAAAACATGCAAGGCGTGCTGTTAGTATGTACTAAGTAACAGATAAGGATTCAAGTATTAGGGAGTACTACTACTACTAAGAGCTACACTACCTAACGACAAACCTAGATAAAAGTCTCATTGGCAGCTGTTATGGTCCCTTATCGTTCGTGGGAAAAATGACATTTTAAATCTGTCCGGTCTGCAGTCTACTAGTTCCCTAATTTTATTCTCATGATCTGATCTACCGTAGTATGTCGGATTTCTTAAAATATTATCAACGTGGTCAGAGAATAGACCGGTTTGTTACTTACATAATAGATTGAGTCTAAATTCTAATTTGACGGTCTGAAAGGTTGACGAATTTTGAAGCATTTGAAGCGACGGTCTGAAAGAAGAAGGCACGAAAGGAGGGGAGGGAATCGGTGGGGGAAGGGGTAGGAGAGGACGGTTTTTTAGTGAATTTTATCCGAATGTGAATCTTTGTTGCAGTCTCTAACGGGTGAGAGCAGGAAGAAGGCTGTTTTGTTTGTGCCTCTCAGTTCGGCAATACCGCTCTCGTAAATTAATCGCTTCAATCAATTTTTCCATTCATTGCGATTGCACAAATGCTGTAGTGCGCTTTCTCGCTCGGGGGTGCAAAATTGGTCGGCTTTGTAGTGTAACTGGCTGGCACACCTGACCGGAAATCGGGATATCCGGCTTCGAATCCTGGTGAAGTCATGAGATTTTTTCATGGTTATTTGCTGTATATTGCTTATATTAGTCCTATAGATATATTCATTCCAGAGTTACATATATGTACACAATCGAGAGAAACATGCTTTGTTAACATCATAATACATTAAACAAATTAAATTATTTTAACATATAAATAGTATTCTAGGAATTAGATGGGTGCTTACTCGCGTAAACATTTATCGTTCTGACTTATAACAAAACTGTACCCTGTAACTTTTTATGGCACAAAATGCTTGTTTGATGAATAGTTTTCTGTTGAAGTATTGAAAAGTTATATTACACCAGCATACACATCTTAACGAGCGCTGGTTTGTACTAATAATCAAGAATAGAACTTTATTATTATTATTATCAGGGTAATCTACCGGTCTAAGGTAGGTTATAATGAAAGTCGGAGAAAATCCTGCATATACTCACACGTGCAGGGCCCTTTCTTCAATCCCATTCATAAAACCTAATCTCTTCCTTCCCCTTCCCCGCTTGCCCAACATCCTACCCTCTATCACGGCATTCAGGAACCCATCGCCCCTCATTACCCCTTCCAGCCACCCACCCTGCCTTCCCTTAATCTCATCCAGAGAACCTATGAAATTAGAAAAATAACTTTGAATCAAGTTACTGAATTAATATGAAACTAGGTAACCCGTGCGAAAATTTCGAACTTTCACGCTATCAGGGAATAAGTAGATATGTTAAGGAAACGGTGTAATTGGGTTTTAAATGAAGAAGAAGGTGTATCATAAAGTACTTTCTTTATACTTGTTTTCTTGCAAAAATATACAAAACATATGAATACAATACAGGCAAGAGAGATTATCGAAACTTTTAAGTCAAATTAATGGGTAAATAGTGAAATTTGAGATTGCATTTTTCGTCAGGAGCCGGTGATTCAACGTTTAAAATGTCACCTCATTTATCACTGTGGGTGCATTATTAACGGAGCATATAAGGAATGACAGAAAAAGACCTTTCTGTAATAATATATATGATGAAGTAATTGAAATACGTTGAACTTATCGCGGATTTTGTGTTAGGGGTATTATCGCGGTTTTCATAATGTTACACATTTGACCAATATTCAAGCGAGTTCTGTGGAGTCCAAGGGGGTGGGCAACGTCGTTTGCCGGAGAGAAAGGCATCCCCGACCGCTTTGGGCCCGCCCCCCTCCCCTTTGTTGTGTATTATGAGCCCTCCCCCCCCCCCCTCATATCCCCCCGACCCCCCCCCCCCCCATGCCCTCCCAACACCACCGCAGCCTTGCTATTTTTCACGCTGGCTCCGATCCCAGACTCCGACTCTCTCTCTCTCTCTCTCCCTCCTTACACCTCCCTCCCCCAGTCCTCCCCTCCCTCCCCCAGTCCTCCCCCCTCCCCTAAAACCCCCGCCCCGCCCCCCCCCCCGGCCTACGTGTGACCCCGTGGATGAGGACGGGGGGTGGGGTGGGGGTTTCGAAGGCAGCGATTTTTAAAGACCGCATTGTCTGCATTCGATCTCTAAATATACCTTCGTGTCCCTAGCTGCCTCCCCTGCCCCCTGGGAGAGTGGGCAGGGGAGAGGGGGGGGGGTGGCGGCGAGGGACCGGGGCGAGGGGAGGAGAGAGAGGGGATTTGGGGGGCACGGCTGCTCAATCGGAGGCACCAATGTTTGAGAGGAATGATGGTGACGTTCTAGCGGAACGGTAATAACCGTCAAATATCGACGATACCGATCGGTTATCGGTCGGCCATCACTGTAATGTGGTTCACGGCAGATGTTCTCCCTTTGATTCCTTATCAGTTATTCGCAAGATCTTTAAGTTAGTCGAAAGTGAAACTATTTCTTATTTATTTAGCATACGAGGGTCAATGCGTCTCCCAGTGTTTAGAAATATTCTCTGTCTTTCCACTTAATGAAATACCTTTGATCGTCATTGAATCGCGACCAATCACGGAAATGGACGAACGATTTTGTATTTTCTCTTTATGTTGTTTCTTTATAGGTACTTAATTGCTCTACACTCTTCTCTATACTCTTCTCTTTTTATTTACCCAGCCGTCACCGGGGCCAGTCCCGGTGGAGCGGCGGGGATGTCCTCGCCTGCTAATCCGAGGTTCGCCGGTTCGAGTCCCGCCTGGGTTTGTTTTTTGCATGCCCAGGGCACGGGTGTTTCTGTCAAGTTCTGGTGGTTCGGCCCCTGAGGCACCTGAAACACAGACAAATGGCTTATCGGGATCATATACGGACATATACGGACCACCATAATCGTCCGGGAGCAAAAGAATTGTCATTGTTTACCTGGGAGTATTAAAAACATTTTTTTGGCGGGAAGATTCTATCTGAACTTAGCAATCCGCAAACGCCGCCGGGCCGCAAGGTACAACCACCGCAAGGCACAAGCGCGCTTGCTATTGCTGGGCAATATTGCTCTGTCGCCGAGGATGAAGTCGATCTAAAGCGCTGATACTCGTCTCAATCGACTTCTGTCGTTGCTTTTTCATCCGGAGTGGCAGCACTTCTGGAGCTATTCCCTCCCCTCCCTCCCCTCCACCCCCCCTCCACTGCCCTCTCGATGTGCGTGCGTGTTGAGAACGCGACGGTCGCTGACGGGAAATAGCTTCGCACGGTGGGAGTCTCAAACTCCGAGAATGGCCGTCGTGTAAGAGGAACTGTTTTTGGATGCAAAATAATATATTCTCTGCTAATTCCATCCTTCAATCTTCAAGGTCAATGTCTTTAGTTTTGGGATACATTATACGAAAGAGAAATCTAAGTATCTGAAATGGAAAGAGTGACTGTTAAACAAGTGAGAAGATTAGCAGCGTTAAAAAAGTTATCAATATTACTTTTGAATTAATATCGAATGATATTGGTGCAGCCACTCAAAATGATGACGATAAAATCAAACGGGTCTCGCATCTGAACTCGCAAATGAGCTCTCGGAGTGTTCTCATTCTGGGAGTCACGTTGGAGGCGACGGCAGCGCCATCCATTGGAGCGTGACCGAGATCGCGCGCTCTCCGTCTGTCAGCTGTTTATTGTTCCGTGACTCGCCGGAGTCACGCGTCCCGAACCGTTCGTTTAATGTCCAATCAGAGGGGTTGTTTTGTAATCTCACCATTTTAGTGACTCTTAGTGGAAAGGCGAGAGATCCGTTTCCCTCTCTTAATGATCGGCTCACGAACGGTTCCTAAATTGTCGAAGCTTCAATTACCTTATAATATCAAATAAAAGATGCCGAGATGAGCGAATACCCAGATTGATCAACATCTTACATAGAAGATATCTTACACTGTACATACCACGAAAATCTAAACAGTCAAAACTACAAGCGACATGTAAGCGATCACTCAATATATATTTAAAAAATTAAGTGCATCTAATTAGTGTTCGATTCACAAGCACGGGAAATATCTACCAAGAACGTAGATTTTAAGGCAATATTTGTTAAAATTATGAAATTATGGTATAAATAACTGAATTCCATTCTCCATACACTGGCGGAGAGGCACACGAAAACAAAGGTATCAGCAACATTGTTTGGGAAATATTGATACGAAATATATACACAGATAATTCAAGATAATAATAACATAAGCATTTCAAACAAAGCATACCTTCAAGTGCCTAATATATTGGAGTTGAAAATGCTGAAGTTCTTCACGTTTAGCAAATTACATCAATACGATTTAAAATCGTTTGTATCTTTCGCGCCCTTGTTTATTTTCCAACTCTAGCTTCAAGTGGAAACGATGGTGGCTCCTTGTCACGTTCTTTATGACAGGTGAGGTGGAACTAATGGCAGACGGAGATAATGAAATAACGGATCAAGAGTCGAAAGATACGGATCAGAGCGGAAGATTCGTCTAAAAGACCAGCACATGACAGGCAGTTCACCGATTGAGATCCGAAGATGGTCACGCCGCCTGGGTGGCGGAGTTGAACTACGAAAAAGTGACATTTTATGACGTATTTTCACTAAAGTGAGATTACAGAATAACCCCTCAGGTTGTCAATTCAAACGAGCGCTCCTAGCAAAATATTTAACATATACATGTATATTACCCTAGGAGGCATCGCAGGGGCGCGGGGTGCCCTGGCCATGAAAAGGGTCAGGAGTAGGGAAATGCAGGAGCAGGATAGAAATGCTTATGCCGGACGTGAACATCTCTTATTCTGTCGCTTCTTTCAATGTCAGTGGGAGCAGATTGTTCTCCAAAACTGATGACTGATCGAGAGCTTAGTAAACTTACGGACTAACTCCGAGAAGTGAATTTTTTTCAGAAATGATTTAATTATTTTCAGCTTTATTAGCCTACACGTAGGCTAAGCCTGGCGTATCTATTATGCGTAGCCTGGAGTTGATCTCAGCTCAACTTTCTCTTAATTCCAGCCAATAGCATGGCATGCTCTACTATCGATAGTCGGGCAGCAATCGATTGCTACTCTCGATATCTCCTCGAGCAGCCATATTGAAAACGTGATTTTATTGTGAAGTCGTATGTGGATACGTTTAAGCGAAAATGGATGCGGATAAGTTGATCGAGTCAGTGCGAAATAACATGTTCAACAAACCTTCTTCCATTTTAATACTTCTATAGTTCAACTCACTATTTACAATTAATACTTCACATATCAACTGAGCTGTTTCGGGGGAGCTTACTAAAACTCTCGAAACTCACGCTATCGATATGCCCCATCAATCGATTGTAAGATCGAATTTGGCAGTGGTGGGTTGTGATTGGTTAGAAATTTTGCGCACTGGTTCGCCTTCGACGAGAAATTAAGTCAAGTTACGCCAAGTTAAGTTGTTGTGAACGAGCCTTAAGTCATCGTTGGTGAGCAAATCGTCGATGGATTCCTCGGAGGGGAGTGTGCAGCGCATGTGGCAGTTGTCGCAGGTGGGGCTCTCTAACATTCAAAAGGAGATAAAGTTAGTTTAAAAATTATGAATTTCGAGGATGCCTTTCTCTGTGACGACATTTGTAGTCCCATTCGATCCTCTACTGTATTTTCCCTGAAATAAATCTTTAGTAAAGGATAATAACTTATATAATGGCATTATGGATCCGGCAAAGGCATTGTAAAACTAACCAATATGCACGAGCCGCATTTAAACTAACCCCGACAATTTTCCACAGTTTTAATAAAAAAATAATATGGTAGATATTGTGCGACGTGACCCTGGCGATGCTAAATTTGGTAATGCATTTTAGAAAATGAAATCGTGCGTCAATTGCGAGTTACTTCGCGAGAATCAGTTTACCCGTAATTCATGGCTTTAAGCATGGAATGAGGAGAGGTGCTTCCATGAATGAGATTCACTGCGATTACATCGTTATTTAAGATTACAAATTTTCGGCCACGTATGATGCTTTCGTCGGGGCGTAAATTGGCAAAAAGTATAGGATTGTATTTCGTCGAATTCGACGTTAAAAATTTGTGATATATATAATTTAAAAGCTAGACATATTTGTGCCGGGCAGTCCACCCCGGTGCAAATGTAAAAACGAGAACTTGTCCGGAGAAATAAGGGCGAAATAAGGGTCGTTCCCTGTTTGACCCTGTTCGCGTGGCGGTGGCACCTGAAGAGGGGGGCGCGTGCTTTGAAGGGTTTAAGGGGCCAACCTGTTGAATCGTGTGCGGAGGAGATGAGGAAGCGTCGAAAAGCGCGCCTATCGGGTTGGCGGCTGACGGGAATACTTCCACTCCGATTCGCTCGTTCATGTGGTCGGCGTCGCATTCGTCCTCTGGCGGAACTTTGAAAGGTAGTTTGAGCGAGATAGTTCCCTAGTCATAATGGACCCCATATTCAAATTTCATTTATTGATTTCAGCGTCTGTAATAAGTATGAAATAAATATTTTAATATTGATGGCGCAAAGATATAGTTATATTTTTGACCAAAATTCTCAGTAATTAAATAAATAAAGCTACATAAGTCTCTAACTTGACTCAATTTTTTCCCGCCGTACGGCTGAAAACCCTTCAAAACCCTACGGCTGGTTTTTTTCGATCCTATAAAAATTACTGCGGTGAGTAATAGATTATTTTTGATAAATAATTGAGAAAAAATCCAATCTACACACCGTTAGTTTTTTGACGAAATCTAGGTGTTATAATTTCCTAATATTTTAATAATTCTCCCTCTGGAGCGCACAGCGGTAATATCTATCCCATGCAAAACAGCTTATGTTTTTAGGCGAATTGCTCGAAAAGTAGTTTGGCAAGTGGTTGATATTTTGATATCATTGGAAAGATGATAGTTTTTTCTTTTTAAAATGAAGCTAATTTCATCAAGTTCTAGGTGAAGTGATTTTTCGCTCAAACTCCCTTGAATCATTTACGAGTAGTACTCGTTCCGAACTTTGATTTTGGATGACTTACGACGCTGGTGGATTAACGCGATTCACTCGCTCTTGTAGTTGCGAATGGGTGAACGTTTTTATGTGTTCTTCGTGCTTGGGTCTGACGATTCCCTTCGTACGGTTGGGTGAGTCGCTAATTGCGATCCACTCATAACAGAGATCATGTTCTGATTCTTTTTTTTTAATTTAGACCGTAGTGGGGGAAGAAGTAAATTCGGGAGAAGCATTTTAGTCATAATAAGAACTATGACGATGCAATTCTCCACGTAAAAATGTTTTTTTGGGGTTGATTTTTGAGGGTCGATTAAAAACATTTTTATGTGGAAACTTGCAACGTCGTAGTTCTTATTATGTTCAGATTCCACAATATCTCGCCTGATTCCTCCCTCTTTGTCATTTTAGTCGTATTAATGGCGCATAAACTTTGTCTTTACGACTTTACCTCTCAGTAATGAACTACTTACTCTTACTCCTGTGGCCAAACCTAAATGATCTTTGGCCTCGCCAACCACTCGCCTCCATGCCCTTCTGTCCTCTGCTGTGTGTCGAGTTGAGCTCCCATTTTTCTCAGGACCTTCTTCACTTCGTCGCTCCAGCGCATTATTGGTCTCCTTAGTGGTCTGGTGCCTTTCGGTTTTCCTTTCCATATCATTTTTAACATTGTGCTGTCACTTCTTCTGAGGACATGGCCTAGCCATCTTAGTCGTCTGCTTCTGACTATACCCACAATATCTGGTTCTTTGTGTAGTTCCCTCAACTCTTTGTTTTTCCTTATTCTCCATGTCTCTCCCTCTCTAATGGGGCCGAATATTCGTCTCAACACTTTATTTTCAAAGGTCATCAGTTTTTTGTGATCTTTTTGTAAACGACCATATTTCGGAACCATGCTGTAGTACTGGTTGGACAATTGTTTTATAGATACCAATTTTTGTGTTTCGTGATAGGAGTTTGCTCTTCAAGCGTTTTACTAGGCTCCAGTAGGTTCTCTCAGCTGCCGCAAGTCGGGTGTGAATTTAGGTCTCCTATTTGTTGTTACTTGTTATTCTTACCCCTAAGTACTTGAACTGATTTGTTTTTTTGAACTTATAATTGAGTATTTCTAAATAATCCTCTTCATATCTGCTAATTTTCATGTAGTTGGTTTTGCCTTCATTCACTTGTGGGCCCACTTTCTTGGCTTCCGTTAAAAGTATTGCAGTTAGTTCTTTAAGCTCTTCTTTATTTTCGACCACAATCACTACATCGTCTGAAAAGGCCAACAGATTAATTTCTTTCTGGAATCCTGGCTCCTCCTGGACCATTAGTAATGAACTAAATATACATATTTGAGGCTTTCACTTAACACTTGTATATATTTCGCGCCGTTCAATGAGAACACCGCAGAGCCTTTTTTGCGATTTAGTAGCGCTGTAAGAAGTAAATTATCATTTTTAAATAATTGATAAATCGTGCGTACGAACTGCACATGGTTATATATTCATGATATGATCTCCCGTACGTCATCTCGATGTTTTCCCGCTCTGTAGAGTTGTGACAGCTGCGACCATTACGAATCCTATTTCAAACGGCTTTTATTTTCTGGCTAATATTCTTTCCCCTGCCATTCTTTGTAAATGACCTGCCCATATTATTTTGTCCAGTCTTTGTTCTAGGGCTAGTATTACAGGCTCGGCAAAGAGATATTGAACTCATGCCTTCTCTATATATGTATTCCTCTCATTTGGAATCCAGATATTTCAACCGTGTGGCCGTTTCACTGTTTGTTTCAGAATTCAATTTTCTCTCAGTGGTTTTACAAATTTGATTATTTCGAGGCGTAGTTCAAGGCCGTGTATGTTCAACGCTTTATGCAGCCATTTTTTATTATTTTGTAGGTTTTTAAAAAATCTCTGCTGTTGCATGATGGGATAGACAAACCGTCTGCGTTCGCTAGACATTGTTATGTTCCATTAAAAAGTGTACCTCCTACATTATGCGTCACGGCGTATCGTACGGCTTGATCCACAACAAGATTTAAAAAGTGTCTAATATCGGAACCCTCGCCGTGGGCCTCTTCCAATTCTGAATTGCTCTCTAGGCTTCTCCATAATCCTTACTTCTCAGTTAGTATTTTCTGAGTTAGTTTTGAACAGCCTCGTTAGGATTATTTCGAAAACCTGCGTTTCATGAATGCAGTCGAGTTGTGCCCGCGGACGCCTTTTCGTCGGGACAAGGGCCGGGCAACGTGGACCGAAATCGTGGCTAGGTTCCGTGAAGAAAGTCTCAAATCATCCGGGTCCATGTTTCTCCAGCCTCCCCCCCCCCTGGTTACCCTTTGGTCTCGCTAAGCCCTGCTCCTTCGTGGCCTTCAGGGTCTCCGAAGGCGTGGTGCATACGCTGTGCGTATTCACCCTCTGCAGCCGAGCGACTGGAACCCATCGCGAGATCGTCCAGACACGCGACGCCTGTGGGGCAAGCCGCCCCTTCCTTGCCCCCCGCCCCTGTCTTGCCCCTTTCCCATTTTTGCCCCTCTGTGCCTCCGCCCCGCCGTTCACCACGGGGCTAGGGGTGGTGAAGTCCATCGCAGTGAATACCGATAATCGGTTACTGACTCCGAAGTTAATCGATTTTTTTGTAACCGATAGGCGGCTTTACACATGGAAGTTGACTTCTATGGAAGTAGCGAGTGCAGTGAAATATCGATTTTTATCGCTACTTGCAGGGATAGCTCTGCTTACTCATTACTTCCGGATTATCCGAAAATAAATGAATAGCGCAACTAAGGAGGCGAAAGGAGGTAAATTCAAAACAACCAATGAATCATTAAATCAAAACCCTGCAGGTAATACAATCTTATATTAATACGGAAATATTGGCATATAAATGTAAAACAGTTTTATTATACTCATTTCTATAGTTAATTTTGGGTTAAATGTATGTTGATTATATCTTTGTTGACTTAATGATGTAATAAATTATGCGAAATATTTTGTTTTCATCAACATACATAATTATCTATTGAGTTTTATTAATCTAAACTAATCAAATCAACTCATTGGTTTATGTAAACAAATTTTCTCTCTATGACAACTCTATTGTTTTTAAAATATTAATTCATATTTACATTTTTATAACTAATTTAGTACTTAAGCATTGTTAAATTTCAATCTTAATAAAATTATTATTTAATATAACTGTGGTTTTTCAACTGAGATGAACCATGCAGAATATTTCACCGGATGTTTTGCAATACTATTCGCTGAATCGAAATGCAACTTGCAGGCAAAATAGAAGTCAGTCTATTTCCCTTGCAAGTGCGAACCGCGGCCGATTAGTGCCACTATCGATCTCTACTGCCATGGAAGTACGTGCTTACACATCGAAGTACCACTTACAAGCGGCTTTCAAGGCTACTGTCACGGAAGTAACTTCCATGTATAAAGCCGCCTGATGACGTGTTTTCGAAGATCGATCAAATGCCATTCTAGCGGTAAATAATCGATTTTTTATGCTTCATAGTATCGGCAACGTCATATTTGGTTTTCGAAGCTGGAAGTCTGAAAAGACTATCTGAACAAGTACTGCGAAAAATGTGCTTAGGATCTGTGATCACTTGGCATCAAGTTAAAAATATTTAATATTGTAAGCTAATGCTAACATTGAAGAATTCCCAACTCCGATATAATTGTACTGAAGGGTAAGTTTGCTAGAATTCTGTAAAACGTGCTATGTTGAAATTACACTTGGAATTCTACGTTGCATTTAAAAAAACTCATCGAGAAATTAAAAGTTGATCGGTCTATATTTAACTGAAAAAGTCGTTTTTTTCAATAATGGATTTTATATGACAAGGCGACTTTACGCGTGGAAGTAGACTTCTATGGAAAGGGTTGAGGATATTATCGAACCGTATATCGCGACTTGCATTGGGGCACCGTCCTGCTCACACATTACCTACTTCCGGCTTACACGCATACAGAAGAATAGCGGAACTAAAATAGCGTAATTTTCCAGTACATACTTTCAAATTTATTGAGTTCTTTTGATATTTATTTATTGATTTCACCTCATCTAATCTCCGCTTTTAGTTATTTACAAACTCGCAGAAGATTCGCTAACGACGGGCATGTTCTGTTTTGAACTGACATCATATTTAAACTGACCCTGCGGTAACTACTATTGTAAATCAATACAATAATTTATATGCAATTGTAAAACAGCATTATTTTATCAATTTACACATTAAAGTTGAGCGTAGCAATAGTTTTTTGCATAATCAAATACATCTCAATTGTTATAAACTTCATATTTATTTAAATATTTGTACAAATTGTCAATATACTATCGTACACACTATCTTATTTTATTCTCTGAACTGCTGTGCATGATAACTTGACATCATTGTGTGTACAAAATATCTCATACATGTGCGTGTAATATGTCATCATTGTTTATGTAATACAATGTGTCAACCCGTTAGTTCAGTTGTTCATGCTGTACTCCTTTTGAACTTCCCTATGAGTGCAGTTGACCAGCGGGCCCAAAAAGGTTAGTTATTCATTTATTATTCTCAATGTTCAAAAAGGATACACAATGGTTCACCGGATGCGATAGAAATGCTACTTGCTGAATAATAATAATAATAAAAGGTGTTTATTGAGTGAGAGGCAAAATAGAAGCCAGCAGTCAATTTCCCTTTTGCGCGAAGTGGGAACGGCGGTCGATTACCACCGGTGGTACATACATACAACGACCACTACTGCTCCATGGAAGAAGCCACGTCTTACACGCCACCACTTGCTATTAGCGACACTCAAGTGTCATGAAGGTAACTTCCACGTATAAAGCCGTCGACTAGTTCGATCTAATCAAATCAAAATGTAATCAAGATAATCATCGATAATGTGTTCGATCTTTCCACCGCCTACGCGCTGGGCGTTCCAATTGACGATTGTGACACGTCCACAGACTCCTTCCACGCCAATCTTCCCAGACGAATGCCTCACCCAAGGAGGCTACATGCTAATGTAATATTCGTGGCCTCACCGCTTCATCCATCCATCCATCCAGCCACTCATTCATTCATTCATTCGTTCGTTCATTCGCGCGAGAGAGCGAGTCGAGGCAAGAATGCGAAACATTCGATCAAACTCTCTCTGTTTCTACTCCTCTACCCCCTCCGACCTCCCCTCCCTTCCCCTCCGACTTCCCCTCCCTTCCCCTCCGACTTCCCCTCCGACCTACCCTCCGACTTCCCCTCCGACCACCTCCCCTCCCCTCCGAAGCCCTGAACTTGGCCGAGCGTCTTTCCCCTTTCTCCCCCACGGAGTGTGTGTTCCCCTCCACCCCCCTTTCCCCCAACGGGGGTTGGCGGCCGGCAGGGGGTGTCGGGGGACACACCATCCGTGATAATGGTGGAGACGGAAGTGAGCTTCGTCGTGACGGAGTGTCTTGCTGAGGTCTTCTCTGTTTTCGCGACAATCGCTGATGGAACGTGCAAAGAATTAGCATTAAGAACAAGGAACAATTTATGTGTTTTTGGTGGTTCCTCCGTAAAATGACTGAACTGTAATTTTATTCATATTCTGTCTACTTGTAGAAAAAGTTGTCCTCTATCTGATATGAACAACAAATTAATACCTTTCCACGCTATTTTATTCTACGATTGAACTTGAAATTACTCTGTGTTCAATGGGGGAATGAGAGAAACACGGGGAAAAATAGTATTTTTCTATCAAATATAAATGCCATTTTTGCGGAAAACTGTCTCTAAGAAGGAAATAATCCAGTGAAATTGAATAAAAATAAAATACAGGCATCTTACCACCTTACTTTTCTAGTTATTGAAGAATTAATGCCGTAATTGAAGTCAAAATGTGGCAATTCGTGGGAAATGGCGCTGCAGTCGGCTCCTATGGCTGTAAAAAGTGCTCATTTAAAATACATTCGTGGAATAATCTGCATTTGTTATACCTTTATACTTTTGGGTTTCTATAGGTAACCAATTGCATCAGTGAAAGCCGGATTTTTTTGACAAAATATAAAAAAATGTGGTATTTAGTATTTTTTTTGACTCACACAGTCGCGGCGGAACCTCTCTAAGGGAAGGCCATATTTTTTCGAACTTATTTTCTGGATCTACGAGGAAGGAGGACTTCTGTTAAGAGTGCTGATACTTATTCCGAGTAAAAAGAAATCGTCCGATTGCGAGGAATATAGAACAGCTTGACTTCACACGCAGCAAAAGTTTTACTTTGAATAATTGGTAAAACGTTGGAGAGCAGAGCAAATATAATTTTTGGTCGATGACCGATTTGGTTGGGCAGGGCCACTCGGGATGGGATTGCGGTAATGAGAACACTTGTAGAAAGAAACATAACAGCATGATCAGGAGGTTTCTGCTGGTTTGTTGATTTCGAAAAGATGCCAGACAGAATTTATGGGGATAAACTAATGCAGATACTCTGGAAGATAGGAATAGATTGGCGTGATAGGAGACTCATCCGAAACTTACATATGCTTACAAATATTACGTGGGGTATATTACTTAAGGGGTTATATTGGGGTATATTACGTAAGCCAAAAGTGCCCGTTTTTGCCTTTTATTTTTAACATTAATGCTAAAGATATGATAGGAGAGGCATGGGAAGAGCTGTATGAAGGAATCAAAGTAGGAGTCCAGCTGATAAAGTCGGTTAGATTCGCGGACTACGAGGCATTGATCATCGAAAGGATTTGCAATCCTTTCGATGAGAACACATGCTCAAAAAGGCTTTAGTAGATGCATTGGAAAATTAGTGCGAGACATACGGCATGAAGGTTAATCATTATAAAACAAAAGTAATCAGATTATCTAGGACAAAGAAAGTGAAGCTGGTGATAAGAGTAGGAAGTCACAAACTGGAGCAAGTAGAACAATATAATTACTTGGGTAGTACGCTAGAAGAAACAGGGCATAGTAGCAAAGACGTAAGGAGGAGAATAGCACTAGCGAAGGAAGCGTTCAATAATAGAAGGGAGCTGATGACGGGGCCTTTGGGTAAGGATGCATAGAAGAGGCTGGTGAAGAGCTTGATATGGAGTGTGGCGTTGCATGGGGCAGAAACGTGGACCTTGAGAAAGGAAGACGAAAATAGGCTGAAGGCTTTTGAGATGTGGGTGTGGAGGAGGATGGAGTGGGTGGGCGTGGAGAGGAAACTTATAGATGAGATTAGGGGAAGACAGAGTATTTGGCTGGAAGGGGTAATGAGGGGCTATGGGTCGCTTAAGGCCGTGATAGAGGGTGGGATGTAGGATAAGCGGGGAAGGGGAAGAAAGAGAATAGGTTTTATAGACGGGAAGAATAAGAATACGCTGAGATGAAGAAAAAATACTATAGATAGATAGGGCAGTGCGCATTAAAAAATCTAGGGGATTTCACTGACTTTGCCATTAACCGGTGGATTACTTTATCGAATGAAAGAATATGCTCGATAGTGTCTCTCATTGTGTCGATTGTGTTAGTTCTAGAGATTTATGTTACGAGGTCCAAATGATACCTCCATACGTTTGAATCCGGAAACGTCGACGGGCATTTACCGCACGGGGGGAATGGGTGAAATGATCTGCGAATAAAATCCATCGCCTGGACTGGGTTCGACTACGTTAACCTCGTTTGAGGTGAGCATCGGCTTGTTTCTCAAGTGAGCGATAAACATACTTGGACTCTCATCATGCGCTAGATTATAGGCTTGTCAACATTAGTACGCTACCGCAGTAAATACCTCGTAAGAACATCTAGTTCCTCTAAAAGCCTCGGCAAAAGATCAACACAGGAGTAAGAGAATGCCTGGGTAGCTTCTGTTCGTTAAAAGAACCCGACGTAAGATATCTGGGTTCGAACCCCGCTCCTGCCGAATGATTTTTATTTCAACGTGAATATCATTTTCCCGTAGCGGTTAAGGTATGGTTTGAGCGAAAAACCAATTCACCTAGAATTTGATGAATTTGGCCTCATTTTGAAGAAAAAACTCATCTTTCCAATGGCATCAAAATATTAACCACTTGCCGAACTACTTATCGAGTAATTTGCCTACAAATATAAGCTGTTTTACATGGGATAGATTACGGCTGTGCGCTCGAGAGGGAGAATATTAAACAAATTAGGAACTTCTAGCACCTAGAATTCGTCAAAAACTAACGGTGTATAGATTACATGTTTTCTCAACTATTTATAAAAATTAATCTATTACTCACCACTGTAATTTTTACAGAATCGCAAAAACATCTGCTGTTTTGAAGGGTTTTCAGCCGTACGGCGGGAAAAAGTGAGTCAATTTAGAGACTTCTGTGGCTTTATTTATTTAATTACTGATAATTTTGTTTATATATATATATATATATATATATACGAGTTCGTGGAAAATCACACACGCGATAATTTAAATAGTAAGATAATAGCCACACGCGATAATTTCGGCAGCTCGGCTGCCGAAATATCAGAACGTATAGTGTGTGAGTGTTCTTTTTTGTGTTTCTATATTTATTTCCGCCCCACCTGTGGCAAAGTTTATTACTATATATATATATATATATATATAAATAATATATATCTTTGCGCCAATAATATTATAATATTTATTTCATTCTTCTTACAGACGCTGAAATCAAAAAAATAAATTTGAATATTATGTGTCCATTATGACTAGGGAACTATCTCGCTCTAACTACCTTTAACACCCGCTGACGTTTCACGCTTTCAAGCTACGCTGGTGACGAGAGCTCCTGCTGTCGAGATATTCACGAAAACCCGACGTGGTTGCACGCCTCCGCTCTTTGAGGTGTTTTCTTCAGCCGATGCACGTGGTGGTCCCTCCCCCCTCCCCTTACCCTCCTTCCTCCCCTACCCCCCCTGTCGCCGCTCGCACATGTGCCGCACGAGGGGCCGTTGCTATAGCGGCCCTCGTCATCTCTCTCTCCCGGTTGTCATGGCACGGCAGGCTGCTCAGTTCTCGCGGGTCACTCCAGGTTTGAACGGTAGTTATGTAACATGGCGGCTCGAACCAAATTTCGCACCGTTTCCCGCTTACCGCAGAAGAGATGCCTGTTGGTGACCTCTGTTGAGAATATGGGATCACCAAAAAAAAAATTCAATTGATCCAGCCGAGGCACCCGAAGCGTAGGTGGTTACCATTAATTCACCCAAGTTTAGTGGAAATCAGATAATTGACGGAGAGTGTGTCTATTTCGTTCCCTTAAGAAACTCAGTGACTATCAATCACAATTTATTCCAGGTGTCCATTCACGGCCATATCCTATCGTAGTTACGAAATATTGTGGCACGAGACACAGGGGTAACACTCATTTCGTATCCGTCTTTAACGTTTATATCATCGATGCTTCCTTCTCTAAATGTACTGGCGCGGGTAAGGCAGTGCAGGAGAACTTTCCTCTTCTAGTGTAATGTTTCCTCTTCTAGTGTAATGGGAAGAAAGGAATGGAAGGTTAAGAAGTCTTACTTCTTAACCTTCCATGTTGCTACTCTATTCCAGTCAACTTCCTTGCGATCGCATTTCAAGCGCCAATGACCATCTAGAAACTAACGTGGTTAAAACGTTTGCTATGGTTAACCCCAGCTTGCGTTCAACCGTCGAGGCATTTGCTGGCGTCCGACTCGTATGTACCACAGGCATAAAGCGATCTCCTTCACTCCGTGGTGGTCCTCGTCGAAGAAGGCGGCTGTTTTGGCGAGGGAGGGGAGGGCCCTCGTGTAGAATAGACGCGGAGAGGGGAGGTAGCGGGGGAGGGGGGGTAGACAGCTGTGCCCCAGGGAGGGCTTTTCCCTTGTGCGCTCCCTCCTCCTTCCACCCCCGGAGGGTCTCAGGCCCCCCTCCTCCGCCCCCAGAGCCATTTGGGCACGGGCCACCGCCACCTCCTCCGCCTGGGGCAACCATCGTGAGCCGGGAGAGTTCCCTCGGTGGGTGCCGTCAAGCACGGAGGTGGAAGTACCGCCGCTATGCACTGTCTTCATGACGGAAGGTTCACTCCGATGACGATGGTAGACGTGCCCTTGGAGCCCTTATTGGCTTCCCGCGTCATCCCGTGATCTCCTCCTCCAGTTTGCGTTCGTACGAATTGGCGATTTCCCAGTCGCATTCGTGAAGAAGTTGCCGGCCATTCATGGTTAGCGAAGAAATTAAAGCAGCCGTATTGGTTTATGTCAGTTACAAGTTATTGCGTTATTGTTCTACAGCGTTTCCTGGATAGTTGAGGTTGGAAGAATTCTCGAAAAACGCCTCAAGTAAGAAAATCGAAGTCGTCCTCTTGTTTTAACACCTTGGAAATGACGGCGGAATTAATGCGTCGTTAGTTTTCAAGAGAAATGATTTTGCATAAAATTTTCCCGACGGTCGAGATTTCAAAGTTCCGCTCAAAACGCCTCCACTAGTAGTCGATACATTCTTTCTACATTCGCCTCGATTTAATTTCATTCACCCCACCGCGGCATTGTTGCGTGGAGCCGTGCGTATTGGAGGGAGGAGATGAACAAATGAATATTTTTGACGCCCTTTTCACTCAGCTTGAGAGAATTCGACGAAACTTGCTGGAAGCATTACTTATGTTGTCTTAAATCTACCTGACTTTTTTCAGAATTATTTACAGCAGATTACTTAAGATATTTGATCGAGAAGTTGATAAAAAATTACATGGGTTCTTATGGGAGCACAAGGTACGAGTAGCTTAATTCATCAAAAAGAACCTTTTTCTAGTTGAGAATAAGAAAAACGAAAATAATAAAAAATAAAGTATATCAAACGATTTTCATGCATTATTCTATTGATGGTTTTCATTTTTTTTGTTTTTCTTATTCTTAACTAGAAAATGTTCTTTTCGATGAATAAAGCTAGTCGCACCTCGCGTTCCCATAAGAACCCATATGTAATTTCATGCCCACTTCCACACCAAATATCCTAAGAAGTCTACGGTAAATAATTTTGAAAAAATTCAGGTAGCATTAGGAAAACATAATTAATGCCTCCAGCAAGTTTCGTCGGATTCCCTTTAAGTTAAAGAGTGAAACAAACCGAACGTCCTTAGGACACGTTCACCCCTACGCTGGGCTCGGTATGAAAACCGTGGTGAGACGTGGAATGGAAACGCCATATGGGCTTGAACAGCTCTTAAGCCCACTCTTGGTCCCACGCTCAAATTCCGAGTCAGCTTTCGTTTGAAAGTTGAAAGATATAGCAGGACGTGTGACAGTGAGTGGAATAGTATCAAAAATAGCTTTTGGATTTACGTACTTGGCGAACATTTTCTTTTGAAGCAAAACGAGTTTCATCTGAATTTCCATCCAATAGTGTGCAACCGACCAATAATGTAAAACCAAGCGTCGCTATCCGCTCTAACGGAGTGACGGGTATTATCGTTTTGGTTTTATTTGTATAATTTATTATTATGTGTATTTATTTGTATTATTTTGTTTTGTGTATCATGGAGACATTGCGGATTGCAAGAATCTTAGAGTGGCTGAAATGTGGAAATCTGAGGAGGCAATTCTACTCTTTTGAGTACGAGAAACAACATGCACAATACTATAAAAAACGAACTGAACCATGAATAGCCAAGGCCGGGCCCACCAAAGCCCCCTTCGCTTTCTATGCTATAGTCACTTCTTCCATTGTTTACAGACGTGCGCGCAGGCCTCTTGTTCCCACCGACCTAAAATGTCCAGCACAGACGGCGTATCCACTTTCCGTAGCCTCCATTTAAAATATTTACTATTTTGACCGTTGCTCGCGTCTTTCTCCTGTGCAGGGACAAACCGGCGAAAAGCAGATACTGAAGTAGATTTGGATCCATTTTATTGTTGGATGTGGTGGCCGGGCAGATGTTTTCAATGCCCTTGGATAATATCCCCAAATTCAAACTGGGCGTGCATTTTAATCGACGTGTAACGATCCAACATGGAAGAGAACCCCTTCGGGGCTAGTCGTTCATGTTCTGCGAGGAGATGATTCTTCTACCTCAGAGCACACCTTTTCTGGATCAAAGCAAATAAAAATCCATCGATAATTGATGAATATGTATTTGAACGCTCGTGTGCGGTCATAAACAAAGAAAATAATTCGGAAAAATCAGGATTGAGAAATTTTGAGTCGATTTTCTTTTAAGGTTTTGCCGGAAATTCGTCCAAATAATTTTCAGGAACAAAAAAATCGTTCAAGAAAGATATTTCGTGGGTTGTATCCTCCAATCAATGTTCTCTATCTCAGTGTCACACAGTGAACGAATTCACTTCTCACTCATTGGTAAACATTGTCTTCCTCAGTCTAACCGCTTGCTTTTTTTCCTGTCACTTCGGTTAGAAGAAATTGGTAGTGGTGTAGTACGTGGCTTGGCTCATCGCCCGGCGGTGAGTTGGTCCCTTCATTTTCCCTTCTCCCCCACCACCCCAATAACCCATCCCTTTCGCCTTTCCCCTCCCCTTAATCCCCTCCATACCCCCTCCAACCACCAGACGTCTTATATCGCAATTGCTCTTTGAGTCGCGACTCCCTGAGAGGCAATTTCGCATCCATTTCAATTCTACTCACTGGCTAAAGCCCCAGTTTACTCTCTGCGGTTGACTCCTATCTGATCGATGTACTGTATCGATTTGACTACGATGTCCGACTCCAATTGGAAAGCCGATCCTGTCTACACGTAATAATAATAATAATGGCTATCTTTACCCCGAGACCGAAGGTTTTATCATGGCTGTTCAATACAGAGTTATACGCACCCATAACTATGAGAAACATATACTTTAACTAGAAATACCCGATAGATGTAGAAAATGTGGATGCACTGGTGAGTCAATTGAGCAGATAATGGCAGGATGCTCAGCTCTTAGGCATGCATTATACCTGAATAGACAGAACCAACTGGCAAAAATAATCCACCAACACCTGGGACTAACTTACGGGCTCTTAAAGAAAAATATCCCGCCATACTACAAGTATCAGCCACCTGCTGTAATTGAAACAAAAACCCATGTTTTGTACTGGGACAGACTCACTGACAAAACCATAGATTACAATAGACCGGATATCCTATTAATCAATAAAATAGAAAAAAGGCTAATATAATCGATATAGCAGTACCACTAAGCCACAACGTAAGGTCAACCGAGAGAGAGAAAATCTCAAAATACAGAAATATAGCCGACGAAATAAAAAATATCTGGAAATTAAATGATGTCACTATTCACCCGATAGTAATCTCTGCTGAGGGAGTGATGTCCCATATGTTTAAAAAACAAACTGAGGGGCAACGGCTTACCACGATGGAAACACCGGTTCCCGATCAGTCACCGAAGTTAAGCATCGTTGGGCTCGGCTCGAGTTTGGAGGGGTGATCCTCCGATTCGTCCGAGTGCCGTTGCCCCTGTCTGCGCGTGGCAGACAGTAAGAGCGAAATGACCTTAGCCGTCGAAGCACGTTAAACAAAAATACTACTACTACCCAACAAACTGAGAAGCTGGGAATCAAAAAACTAATAACTAACCTCGGGCAAAAACCTGTGCTACTCAAAACTTGCCAAATCGTGAGGAGATTCCTAAGCCAAGAAAATTCGGACACAGTAGGATAGGGTGAACTCTCTTCCTGAACTTCCGAGCCTAATCCTAATCCACCTTTAGGATAGGTGAAAATTTTCCAGTTGGTGTAATGCTAGCTGAGAAAGTGTGACAAGTCGAAAATAATAATAATACTTTATTGGTTCCTAATGGACAAGTTTTTCACAAGTATAGAACATGTCATTTTGCCTTTTTACGGACAGCACAATAGATATAACTGCAAATCATTACATAAGAACTGTACAAAGAATATGTATGTACACGAGAACATGAAGAGATAAACCAAGTGTTACAACATAATGAACATTGCATTGAAATAATAAAAAAGGAAATTCATTTTTTATGTGAAAGTGACATAAATTCATCAATGGTGTAACACTGATGATTACAAAGAAAATTATAGAGTTGAGTTTTGAAGGAGTGGAAACTACGTATTTCCTTCAGGTTTTTTGTTGAAGCATTCATGAATTTGACTCCAGCATAACCAGGACTCTTTGCGAACGCGGCTGAGTTGTGAGCTGTTATTCTAATTTCATTACAGCCTCTAGTACTATACTGATGAACATCAGCATTGGTGTTCAGGTTAAACAGGGCTTTATTTTGATGCACAAAAATTACCGTCTGGAAAATATACAGACATGGAAGAGTCAGAATTTTTAAATTTTTGAAATGAGGTCGACAACTGCTTGTCTTAACCATGATTCTTATTGCCCATTTTTGAAGTCTAAAAAGCCGAAAAAGATTATGTGAGTGCCCCCGAACGGTAATTCCATATTTGAGCCGGCTGTGGATAAATGAATAGTAAACCGTGCGGGCAGTAGCAGTATCAACCATGGTCACAATTTTTCTAAGTAGGTAGCAACCAGAGGCAACTTTAGCACATATTTTATCTGTCTGAGTTTCCCAGGATAGTGACTCATGAACATGTATCCCTAGGAATTTTTTCTCCGAGGAGGGCGTAAGAGAAGAGCCATTTAGCTTCAGGAGTGGGGAGGAGGTTATCTTTTTTTGGTGGGGGTGGAAGTGAATGAATGTTGTTTTATCACTGTTTATAAAAATTAAGTTGTCATTGCACCAATTGCTCATGGAGTCGATATTTTTCTGCACCCTAGCATAATTTAGGGTTGTGGAGGAGGTCAAGTGTGTTGTATCATCAGCATACATATATACTGAGCCATTGATAAAATGATTTAAATGAAATAAAATTATACGTACTCGTCGCGAATCCTGAAATTTGCGTCGAAGTTGCCAGCGCCGCTGTGTCATCATGCGGAACCCGTAACCGAAACAAGTGACTAAAGTTAGAGGAAGAGGTATTCTTGAGAATATGAATACTTAAAAAAAGAGTTTATGCCATTACATTATTATTGGAAAGAACATTATAAGTTTATTTTAGGCACCACACTCCCTTCAGTATGTGATCAATACGTAATATTATAATGACACGACAAAGAATCACTCTAATATTATAATTTTTTCTGCATTAAAGAAAAGACACGCATTACGTTCGTTTCAGAACTCTAAATAAATGGCAAACCTTATTGTTTTCGTCGAAGCATGTTTTTCAACGTTTAATAAGCCTATAAGATACGACTTGCGTACGGGATCTAATTCGTCGCCTCATAATCTTTCTAATTGGCAAACTTTTTACATTGATCTCTGAGTAAGGTTGAACTAACATCTACTTAAGAATTCAAACATTGCATGCACACAGCAATTTAAGGCTCTTAACTTGTATAAGTATTAACCTAATAAGCTGAAAAATTCATATACGCCTCAACGTAGAGTTCTCCACAACTTGAGAAGGTAAAGGTTTCACGTATACCTCAATGTGAGGTTCTAAACTTGCTCTAATTTCAACTTGGTAAAGCAAAAGTTTCATATATGCCTTAATGAAGGGTTAATCAACTTTACTGGCAGAAACTTGAGCAGGCAAACCTTTTCCATGTCCTTCCTATTTGAGGCGGCATCCATTTGAAACGTGCCACGATTTCCACTCGTCCGACTGAATAGTTGGTCGATAATCGCCTCCACAAATAGGACGGCGGCTACTCCGTCCAAGTATCGAACTTCGCCACTATCGACGGCGAACTCTTACGAGCCGTTCACAACAACTTAACTTGGCGTAACTTGACTTATTCTCTCTTCGACGGTGAACCAGTGCGCGAAATTTCTAACCAATCACAACCCACCACTGCCAAATTCGATCTTACAATCGATTGATGAGGCCTATCGATAGTGTGAGTTTCGAGAGTTGTAGTAAGCTCCCCCGGAACAGCTCAGTTGATATGTGAAGTATTAATTGTAAATAGTGAGTTGAACTATAGAAGTATTAAAATGGAAGAAGGTTTGTTGAACATGTGAGGGTTATTTCGCACTGACTCGATCAACTTATCCGCATCCATTTTCGCTTAAACGTATCCACATACGACTTCACAACAAAATCACATTTTCAATGGGTATGGCTGCTCGAGGAGATATCGAGAGTAGCAATCGATTGCTGCCCGACTATCGATAGTAGAGCATGCCATGCTATTGGCTGGAATTAAGAGATAGTTGAGCTGAGCTCAACTCCAGGCTACGCCAAGTCGAGTTACGCTGATTCAAGTCGTTGTTAACTAGTAGACGCTATTCTCAAGGTCTCATCTCTGGCGTAGCGCCGAGTCAAGCCAAGTTACGCCGAGTTAAGTTGTTGTGAACGAGGCTTAGGTTTGGCTTACGAAGGTTCTAAGTTGGCCGTGTTAACGCAAGGTGGCGGTAACCCCCGGTAAGCTTTTCTACCTCGGTCGAGAAACCACGGTTTGGCGCTAGTTACCGGCTTTCAAACTGCGTGTGCACGCAAGTTAGTTTGAAAAAGGTTATAATTGAAATAGAAGTCTTATAGGAATACATATCGCGTACACATACGCTTTTTACTTAATATACCTTCATACCTTTTATGTAGGTATCTATGGTCCGTAATAGACAAGCAGCAAAACTATCAGGAATTACTTGCAGTGAAAAAAAATTAAATAAGACTTGATAACTTGCAGTATTTATGAATTGACAAGTTAGATTTAAACATTGTTGTACGAAGAATAACGAGATATTTTTTGCATCGCAGAACATGGCTTATATAAAATCCACCAGTTACATTTTCGCAACTAAATGTCTATTATAATGTATAAGTAAGACTATTGACTCTCACGAAATTCTAATCTAGACGAACGGAAATGTTAAGGAATTGATTACTAAGGATTATAAGACATAACTGAGAAAAGAATCTACATAATAAAAGAGCAAAAGAAAATCAATATTTCGCACGTTTACGATCTGATTTATACGGCAACATTCTGACACTTCCAAAGCTTCCTTCAACAAATAGGCAACTATGGATTTATAACTTTAAGTTAGGTACTTTCTTGCGGCAATGATAAGGCACACATTTTAACGTATACAGAATGCGATGGCAAAAGGGATACAGATGAAGTTATTTCCTGTATGGACTGATATCATAAACAGTGGACTTTCCCCTGATACTACTGAACTTGTACTTTATTCAGAAAACTGTGAGTCTAAAAAATAAAAGATACTGGTACAATATACGTTCAGTCTAACGCATTCAAATCGCGTTCAGAAAATGTCACACAATTTTCCTGTATGAGGGAACTTATTTCTGCCCTGTGACAGGGACTTCGCCAATACTGAAAAGAAACAAAGGCTTATAACTAGATGGCATAGTCTTCAAGAATGGCATTCACTTATCAGGGAGTCATCTAATTTATTTACTCTAGTTCCTGTAATTCAAACCATGTTCAAAAACTTCAAATGCGCTATCCGCTGCTCCATAATCATTTTGACGTACCGTAATTCGCCATCAGATGTCACTAACATCTCCGCGACGGTTCTGGGAAGGTGCAGGTGTAAAGGCAGGTTGGTTTGAGACGCCATATTAACCATCCATCAACACTAGTAATGTAAACGGGACATTAAGGATGCTAATAAGGAATGTTCGATGATAAACAATTTGTTATTGATTATCCGGTATGGTTTATTATTAACGATTAATCTACTCCAAAGTTTTGGCTCCCATTCATGTGAAGGTTGCCTACCCCTCTCATACCTGTTAGTTTGAATGCAAAATATAAATTTTTTTCCGCTTTTATGGACACTTTTATGGACATTGTTAAAAGAGTTTAATGGGAAGAATTTTAAATGAGATATTGAATACACGACCACGTGCTAGATCATAGGCTCGATCAACTTTTCGGTTGTAAATAAAAGCTCTGGTCTATTCTGCTCAACAACGCCATACTTGAAATTAAGAGACCATGAAGTGAAAATGACCACACGAAGAAGCGACAATTACTTCATTGATTCGTTTCGGACTGTTCAGTAAATATTCATAAGCGAGCCATTGCGCATTAAAAACTCCCTGTTAATATTGAATTAGTATGATAATCAATTATTTGGGCTCCGATTAATCGTTTATTAATTAATGTTCGCTATCTGGTAGAATACTCAAATGAAATGTGATTGAAGACCCTGCTTCCTAAAATTCGTATCTGTGAGGACAATCGTCGTCAATATTATCTTCAACTTTAACCACTTCTTCAATGTATTTGTGTTTACGGATGTGTGTTTGTGATCGCGTGGTAATGTCGACCGCCAACTTACGACCATTCCTAACTCCCTCGAACTCGGTTGACGCCAGCGCATGCGCACTACGCCCCTTGAATATAGTTGTTCGTTTTTTTCTTAACTCTTCTCATATTCCTTCCATTTCCACAGCTAGCACGGAACTAACAAGAGACTGATCCTTATTTTAATGTGACCAAAGCAGCGAAATTATTTTCGTTCACTGTGTTGTACACACGAAATTTGAATATCGAAATCCACAAAAGTGGTGTATCGTCTTCATGTTTAAATTCACGATAGGCTCTGCAGCCGAAGGTAGTTTGGGTGGACGACGATATTCGACGCTGATCGACTGGAGATCGAAAACCGATATCGAGTATGAATCTGCGATGCACGATGAACGTTTCAAGTTGACGCCGATGGTGAACAATGCTCAATACTTAGGCGAGCCCCGGACAGCCGGCCATTCCCGCGTGAAAACAACGCCGAGTTAAGCCCGCGCGTTCACATTCGGGTGTGTCGAGTTAAGCGTGAGCGCAGTTAACGCGCGAAGGGCTCACGTGCAAGCGTTGGCCACGACGACGACTTCACATGCTTTACATCGATCGGCGATTGAATTTTTGTAGAAGAAGTTCAAAGAAATGTTAAGTGACTGCGTTCATAGTTTCCCCTTGCAGGTTCTCATCGACTCATTCATCCATATTCACCACTTCTTCTTCTGGTTTGCATTAATAGTAACAATAATAATATTTTTTTATTTGCCCAGTGGATCGAGTTACAAAGTTTGCTCACAATATAAGGCACGTCAGGAATTAATGAAAGTAATAAACTATACATAAAATGGGCAACACTGACAAAAAAAGTTAACATTGCACAGCACTATAAATATTAATTCATAAGTGATCAATAAAAGATGGTTGCCTTACAAACTCACTAGGTTCCTAGTGTATACGAAACGACGAAACTGCATTAGTTATTCCATGCCGAACGCCGTTCGGTTAGTCCATGCCGGACAACATGCGGTATTCGAGTACCTCTGGTGAGAGAACTAAGAATCATAGATCCCTAATCTTTTTTTATCTCAAAGATTATTCAATTCCCCGTTTTGAAAATTCCATCAGATTTCAGATCCGACAAACCGTTCGAAAGTTATTAAGCGACAAACAAAAGTCTACATTTCGAAAAGTCCTAAAAAACGCCATTTTTATTTTTTTGGGTCACTTCCGGTTTAAAATTCCACGTTTTCGGGATTTTTCCTACGGTGAATTTCGCCAAAGAAGTTTCACAAAAAATTTCAAGTCCATGCCTTTTCTAGAACCGGTCGGGAATTCGTATCATACGTGAGTCAGTCACGCAAGGGGCTGTTAAGATGTAGTATATATACAGTGTGTAGTATATATACAGTATGTAGTATATATACAGTATGTAGTATCCCTGAGTTATTCACTTGTCCTAACACGCGCAGCAGCCATGTTGTCGTTTTTGGGCGTCTCACACGCTTAAGAGTTGTTGAAATGTGTCCAACTTACGCCGCGCAAAAGACTTTAAAGTTGGCTGGTTGGAAAAGCAGCGTCGCTCGCACGGAACGCGTCTTCAGTTCGCGACGCGCTTGCCTCCGTTCGTCGCTTGAAGGTGGCAGCACTGTGGCCAGATGAGTCACCGATTTCCGCCCTGCACTCGCCCAGACACACGTCTTGCCTCTCCTCCCCCCCTTTTCAAACCCCCCTCACCCCCCTTTCCCCCTCCGCCTGTCCCTTTGGTGGTGCGCATGGAGTCATTCTCCTCTCCACACCGTGGTGGTCGCCGACGCATTCTTGGTGGCGAATGTGTGTCGGATGCTCATGGTGCACGGTCGCTCTCGGAGTTAAGTCGCTTCGAGCGCCCTTCGCGTGCAGCCTCGTGCAGCGTCCTCGGTCACCAAAGCGACCACGCTTCGAGCGTCATCTCCTGTCGTGGAAGCCAAGTTCGTAGGTGCTCTACCTCTCGAACATGGGAGTCTGGAGATGGTCGACCAGAAGCGGAACGCCGCGCGTACATTTTGCGAAGACGACGGTGTTATCCGTGCATTGCATTCGCTTGAAAACGTAGAGCAAATAAAGTATTGTCAGCATTTCTCAATCACGTGCGCCATTGCTAATCTGTTTGAAGGTTTATGCTGAATGCATTTCAAAAGTGACGCACAATGCAAGCTCCTGAATGCGCAGAGCGGGGTGATCCCTCGTCAGGAATGTCTCCTCACTTCCGAGACCTAACTGCGCACGCTCCTCTGGTCCATATAAGCGCAGACCGAAAAAGCCGCCAGGAGGACAATTACCTGGCAAACGAGAAACTAGGATAGTAGCATGTTGGCGAGCGTGCTAAGACCCATATCACGGATTAAGATACCACTAATTATTGGCATCACTTATATCTAAATCTACAAAATACCCTGCAAGCCACCTCAGGGGTGTGTGGCACGGGGTGAGTAATCACCAACATGCATTACACCATACCCTAGAGTTAGTGTAACTACGACTAATTATGCATTAGCATAAATCGCTAATGCTTGTCACGAGGATTCATTAACTACACTACAGATGTCATCACAATGGAGAGGGACCGTCAATATACATGCATTCTACAACTACACAGATGGACAGAGACTCAAGACCCATGTAGAAAACATGCACGGCGTGCTGTTAGTATGTACTAGGTAACAGATAAGGATTCAAGTATTAGGAGTACTACTACTACCAAGAGCTACACTACCTAACGACAAACCTAGATAAAAGTCTCATTGGCAGCTATTATGGTTCCTTATCGTTCGTGGGAAAAATGACATTTTTAATCTGTCCGGTCTGCAGTCTACTAGTTCCCTAATTTTAGTCCCAATATCTGATCTACCGTAGTATGTCGGATTTCGTAAAATATTATCAACGTGGTCAGAGAATAGACCGGTTTGGGACTTACATAATAGATTGAGTCTAAATTGTAATCGACGGTCTGAAAGCTTTTCCCATCCCTGTTGCTGCAAAAGGTCAGTAACACTAACGAGATTATCATAACGGCCTTTAACGTATCTTGCCGATACGGATACCCATATCACGGATTAAGATACTACTAATTATTGGCATCACTTATACTATTCATTCATTAATGCTACGGGATACAGGTTCGTGCAAAAATCACGCGGACCAAGTCAAGGGGGATGAGGTGTTACTAATGGCGATATATTATTAAGCACAAGTTCAATGTCTGGCCTTCGTAGCCAGGGCGGGAATTGCGATGGGAATATGCGTCGCCAATGTGACCGGGGAAAATTATGTCCTGCAATCCATTTCCTTAATCTTATGCTTGTGATCGTTCCTACCTTGGCATTAAAAATATATTGAACGTCCGCCGTAAAACAAGTCAGCTTTGAACTTATGCAAAGTTTTTAACATATGCCGTTCACTTCCAACTGTTAAAGATTCCCGCCCTAATTTCTTTAAAAATGCGGTCACAACGCTTAATATATCGTAACAATTTTTCCAAATATTTCTGCTCTCCGCAGTACTCGATCTATTTCTGAGACTAATCTTACTTCGTTCCATATGCTACTGGCGTACTCCAGCTAGTTACGAGGGAAACATAGCATCCCACCTCTACATCCCTGTCGTCACATTTTCCGAGTATCCTATTAATAAATCTCAATTTACGATTGGCAGATTTCCCGCGAATTCTTCCCCCGAAGAGAGGTCCTGATTAAGGGTCACCCCCTAAATATTTGACTGAATTTATATTTGATAATTCGGTTTCATTGAATGGGTGACTTTCGTTGACCGAGTTTTTTTGTCAAGAACTTCAAAACCACGCATTTTTAAACTTTCATTCTAATTGCCAAATGTTACACCATTCATTTATAGCATTTAGGTCTTTTTTTAAACTCAAAAAGGGAATAATAAAAGTCCAACGACACAACCCTGTGGTACACCTGATGTAACTTTAATTGAATCTGAACTAAAGTCATCTATAATATGTTCGCGGCCGCTTAAGAACTCTTAAATACAAAATATTACGTCTTTGTGTGTTCCGTATGGCTCCATATTAACGAGTAATTTCGAATGATGAACATATGAAAAGCTTTCTTAAATCTAAAAGTATCGCCCCAACCTGAAGGTGTCTTTGCGACGACTATTAATATATATGGGTATGCAAACAAAGCAGCTGAGGAACCGTTCGAAGAGTCAACTTCTTCGACCCCAATCGTGGACTTAGTTAAAGATTAGAAAGAAGACTTGACGCTTTGGATGGTCGGGCACTTCCTTGCCTTTCCCTCAGCGGTCCAGCAGAGCATTACATCGGCAAGTGATGCGAACGCCACGAGGCACCTCCCATCCTTCTCTTTCGTCTTTTTTTTATTTGTACTGCCAGCAATGCTTGCTCTCCTGTCCCTGGTTCTTAAAAATGTTTTCAATTATACCCTCCATGTCATTCTGGAGCTTCCGTGATCTGAATTTCTCAAATAATCCCAGCCTAGCCAGCGAGTAGCCATCCTAGTCTCCAGAAGCTCTCAACCCAGTTCTTCTATCGGCTACGTCACACTCTCCGTTCGCTCCTAACAGTTTTTTTTAAACAAAGTGTGCGGCTTTCCTTTGTTCATAACAGATTTTTCTATTTAAACAGTTCCCTGCAATGTCCCCGCACTGTTCGGGGTCTTTCTTATACGACGGTTAATCGGTGGAGGATCAATGACGTGGTGAAGCAAGTTGGTGGTGGGCAGGAGGCACACTGTTGGGGGTGGAGGGGGGAACCTTCATCCCCCGCTCTCTGGACCACCCCGCCTCTGCCCCTCTTTCCCCCCAGAGGACCCCCCCAACGACTCCCCCAGCACCCCTTCCCCTAATCCATTGCAAGAGAGACATTTTCCATTGCTCATTCTCGCATTGAACGCCGCGAGTGTTTCGAGTTCAATGGGGGGGAATAAATGGCGTGGAAAGAAGAAGGTATTATTTAGTCGCCCACAAGAAGCCACGATCTTCTTCTATTCTCGTCCACGTGTGTGCAAGTGTTGTTAGAAGACATTTCAGTCATTTGGCGAGGGAGCCCTTGTGATGGCTTGGGACAGCAGTCGCCTAATTCGAATTTCACTTAAAGATTTAGGCCTAGACGTGAGAAACATAAAGTAATTAAACAGAATATCTTTTTAAAGGGGAGACCGGGGCACGTTTACGCACTGGCCAAGTTCGCACACCGACCACACCTCCGATTCAGCGTGTTAGCTCACGCCAGCGGTCACGCTGATTGAATATTGACCGCTGCGTTCGCTGTGCCGTGCCCTGGGACATGGCCCCAGTTGCGCCCCTTAAGGGGGGAGACTCATCAATGGCCCATCGAGCGCCCGTCCAAGGTTCGGGAAGGGTGATCGAGTCGAGGGCCCCTGAATGGCAGAGTCAGTTCCCAGCCAACACCGGAGACCGTAGTACACCCAGATACACAGTGGCGCCAAATCCCGAAAACGTAGCCAACATTTAAGAAAATCTTTTATTCAGGGTATTTCTAATGGTTGGTTGGATAGATATTTGAGGTGCATGAGGGCACTCAATTTTTACCTGCCGATCGGCCGAAAATGTTTACCTGTTCGGAACTCATGACGAACCCCCCGCGAGCTGTAACCCTCGTTAAGACGGTCCTTGGACCCTCGCTCGCCCTCACTACTACATCCTTCCCAGCTGTTGGTCGCCAGTCCTCCATAAATGACTCAGTCGCCGAGGAAGCTGTTTACGATGATGAATGCCGAGTGAGTTTCACTAGGCCCTCTATATATGAGTAAAGAAACCAAATCTGATAACTTAATTTCCAGAGGAATGGAAGAAATGAATAGTGTTCCCCCATCCCTTATACTGTTCCTATAGGAGGTGTTCTTGAAAAACACAAAGAGTCGAGGAAACGAGAAGGAAATGTATATCGCTATTGCAACCGCCATAGTCTCTGTGCTTCGACCGCGGAAATTTCTGTTCTGAGTATTAAGTGGCCTCTCCCTCCTACTTCACAGAAGATTTGCATTTAAAAACTTGGTTAACCTTCTCGCAAGTTAAGGATTTATTTCATCTTATAACGAAGTCCAAGATTTATAAATGTCCTTTATTGTCCATGCTCAACCAGTCTTTAAAACACGATCATTCAATCAGTTAGTTTTTGACAATGCTGATTTTAATGCATTTACCATTGACGGTCTGAATAATTTCCTCCCTATGGGTGGTGGTGTTATAGGAAGCGAACTAGGTTGTGAAACCCCCTTTTTCGGCAAAGAGTTCACCCCTCTGTAATTTGTTCATCCGGCGCTATTGCCAGCTTTATAAATAAGATATAACCCTCGAAAAATACTAAAGAGCGATGTACGGTTTTCTTACGAAATTCCGGAATTTACCTAGACATTTTCAATTACTGTAACTATTGACCAGTTAAAGATAAAATGTTAAATTATGCCTCATGTTAAAGGTAATGAAATTTTCTACAATTATGCAATCGTGGACTTTGCTGTGAAACTAAAGGCTGAGCCGTTAGAAGGAGAAGTTTGTCAAAAAAGTGAGGAAATTGAGCATTTTTCAAAAATGTACAATTTTCGCTAGCAAATATCTCGATAACTATGAGGAATAGAAATAAATGTATACGGAACCATTTTGTATAAAATTATGTCAGATTTAACTGTAGAGTCAGTAATATTTTCGCTACCACGCACCGTTTTCAAGATATAAGCGAATAACCAAAATAAGGGACCTTCTGCGCCCCCTCCCCCCCGCACACGTCGTAGGCCCGGGGACTTTTAGTATGTTCACCTCCCATCGACCCCATACACACATCCCTGAAGTTTGGTCTCTGTCCTCATGGTCCATGTCCTCTACAACCCCTTCATTGACTGGATTACAATGGTATTAATATCACTAGTCGTGGGATAGAAAGTCATCTGAACTCCATTAACCCCGAGAAATCACCCGGTCTCAATCAAATTCCCGCCCGAGTAATAGCATCAGAAATAGTACCGTGTCTGAAAATTATATTTGAAAAATCTCTAACACAAAATCGTGTTCCTTACCAAGGAACACCATAACACTTAAACCAACATTTAAGGACGTTCGCTGGTTTCACTCTCAACTTGAGAGAATTCGACGAAACTTGCTGGAAGCATTGCTTATGTTGTCTTAAATCTACCTGATTTTTTTTCAGAATTATTTACTGCAGACTACTTAAGATATTTGATCGAGAAGTTGACAAAAAATTACATGGGTTCTTATGGGAACACAAGGTGCCAGTAGCGTAATTCATCAAAAATAACCTTTTTCTAGTAAAGAATAAGAAAAAAAAATAAAATAAAGTGTATCAAATGATTTTCATATATTATTCTATTGATGATTCAAATTATTTTTCTTTTTCTTATTCTTAACTAGAAAATGTTCTTTTCGATGAATAAAGATAGTCGCACCTCGCGTTCCCATAAGAACCCGTGTAATTTCATGCCCACTTCCACATCAAATATCGTAAGAAATCTGCGGTAAATAATTTTGAAAAAAAATCAGGTAGATTTAGGAAAACATAATTAATGCTTGCAGCAAGTTTCGTCGAATTCCCATTTTAAGTTAAGAGTGAAACAAACCGAACAATGTCCTTAAGAGCGGTGATAAGGAAGAGCCCAGTAACTATAGACCTATTTCGGAGGTCTTTTTGTAACGCAATCTGTCAGACTCATTGCTTAGATCCCTGAACAACACTGGGTCGTATATTTACTGTTGGTTTCAAGTTAAGGGTGATAGAATATGCCAAGGAACGTGGGAGTAGGTTAGCTGCAGGTCATTTTGGAGAACCACCAACATAATGAGCAATTCGAGATTAGCGTAGAAATGAAGATAATGACAATAAGAAATGAAAAATGCCATTTTCGTGACGGCATTGCTAAATGGCCAAAATTGGAAGAAAAGATAAAGTAATAGGTACTTTATCATAGAAAATCGGGCATTGCTGTATCAAGAAAAATGAAAATTATTCAAGCAGTGAAAATCAGCAGAGAGTTACAATTACAGGGTTTCAAGGGGACGGCATCATGGTGCCAAAGATTTATGAAGAGGCATGAGTCACGGGTGCGAGCTAGAACCCGTATTAGAGCAGCACTAGATGTTTCTATGAACAAAGCCCTCAGTCCCAATCGCTTATTCCGCTCATCTCAAGTAAAATGACGAGAGTGTGATGATGTTGATGGAAAAAGTAACGCAGGTCAAATATGGTCAGGGAGGTCATTAGAAGTTCTAAAACTCTGCAAGGAGATTATGCGTAAAATAAGTGCTATATTTGTTTATGGGATAGGCGAGCCGTCCTTTGACATTTGTAAAACAAGAATTGGCCTCAGAGACTAGATTTTACTCTCTTTTACTGTTACATACTAGTATTACTGTAGGCAAGTAGAATATTAAGTGGCAGGCATTGATCGATCTTGCCTAAATTTTGATACAATAAAAAAATCAAACCAAGCTTGTGTTTCTTTTTTTTAAATTCATCAGCCATGTTGAGGTGAGTGACGAAATTGTCAGTTGTAATGTTTTGTCCCTTCTCTATGGTATGGTTGACCCAATTTAACTTCAACATGTTCCCCCTAGGGTTTGATATGCAGGCCTGCCTTCGTCTTTTAAATGAATGCATTTTATGAAGACGATTAACTAATTGGTAGCTACACTATTAGCACCAGAATATGTAGTAATACATGAATGATTTCTAACGTGCAAAAATGTGGAATTAGTTAATTGACCCGTCACGGGGCTTCTAGGTATTATTTAAATTTTTAAATGAAACTTGTTTGGATTTTACATTTTGGTGCAAAGAGCAAATCAACCAGGGCTTGTAGTGTTAATAGTAATGAATGCGACCAGCCGAAAAGCATGTGACGCCGGAGAGAAATGGAAGAATGTTGTACTTCGGTGTAAAGTAGTAGCCGTACCAACTTCCAAATATCAAATTGGTCCATATCCCATGGGAAATGGCTACTAGTTTTTTTGGAAAAATGATGTTGCAATTAAATATTTACTCTCTCCAACAAGTTCGTGTTGACCGTGCCAAGGAAAAGGTAGAATCGTTGGGACTCCCTCGTGGCCTCGCGCTTAGGATTAGAGGGGGGGAAGGAGGGGGAGGGAGCAGGAGGGGAGGCGCTTACACGTCCGCACACCGGAAACGGATTTCAAGGGGTTCGGGGGTTGGGGGGGGGGGGGGATAGAGAATTCAAATGAGAGGACGGTCGCTTTGCCTCCCTGGAGGACGGCTCCAAACTATCCTAGCTCACATCCTGTAGCAATAGAAAGAAGAATCTCCGCTAGTCTAAGCGCATCAAATAGTTCTCGCGGGGTCATTCGTCCGATTCGGGCCATACGCTGGAAGTGCAGGAAGAAGGCAGCGGCATGCGTTACTTGGTGACAGGCACATCATTTCCCGACAGCGTGAAAAGGAAAAATACGGAGCGCTTTCCATTCTGTTTAGTGCGCTGCTTATAGTGCAGCACAGGAGCTTCGTTTATTTCCATTTGTGTCGAACCCTGCGCACTGCAGGGAAGGGCGCGCTTCCTCAACAGACGGACAGCATTGCTGATGTACATACGTGGGAGTTTTTGTAGCCGTGCTCGGCTGCGTCTGTCTCTTCTAGTTTGTCTCTTCCATCAATTCGAAATGCGATTTGGTGTAAATAATGTCCTCGGGGGGGTCGTACTGAGACTCGTCTGATCTGAATTGATCAAGTTCTCTTATCCGAGTGTGCTAATGCAGCATCTGAATCTCTGGTGACTCCCAACCGAGTCCTTCGTTCTTCTGTTTTGCAATCTCTGTTCGCTCGGAGCAGTTTTTTAAGAAATCGCTTCATTTCCCTGGTGTTTTGTTTATTTCGCGACTCAAATCTTTCTGCGCATGGTTTTCAAATCCCTGCGCGCTTATCCGAGATGTGGTCTGACCAAAACGAAGCAGTATCCTTCTTTCACTTTTATCTTTATTCGCCTTGCTACTAATCCCTTGAAGTTCAAATCTTTTGAAAGGTTTTATAATTTTGATGGAACGCCTTGTACTGACCCGTTGGCCACAGTAGGTGTGCGCCGCTACGGCATTGGCTCTTCCCGGCGCGAGAGTGCTTGCTTCACCCAGAGGACGCAGCATTTCTCGTAATCTGTGGCCTACAAACGGACACCTTTGCGATGCACATCGAGGAAGTGGGGAGACATCAGTTGGGCAGTATTTGCACTAACAGTGCGAGTGTGAATCCGTTACTTCTCGAGGGAAGGATGTACTTAGGCTGCTTCCATCAGAGTCCGGGTCCATCCGCGATCAATAAAGGCGCATGGCAGCCACACAGCCATGGCTGCTGCTGCTGCTGCTACTCCTTACTCATCGTGTACAGCGTGTCTATTTTGGAGAAGCAGTTCGCGCTGCGGCATCTGTCCAAGAATGTCTTCGACAGTGGGTGTGCCTTGGGGTCCCAATTAAAATGGAGCCTATACTTCGTCTTCCTGCTCATTGGTTAACCAGGCCGTAGCTGTCTTGCCTGTCTCGGGCACGAGGTAGTGACGGAATTCTTCACTTTAGTATTACAACTCTTTTTATGACCCCGCGGACCGTTTGTTCGTTCCATTATGGTTCTTTTCGGATGATTTTCTACAATTTTTGGTGAGAAATGCATGTGTGCATTTATTTCTGAATTGACAATGGAAGAGGAGAGTTGTGCTCTGGTGTTTTTTTTTTAAACAGTTACTTGGTTTGGTTTTGATTCGTGAAAACCTCTGACACAGGCAGATCCTGTCCACAAACTCTCGACCATTTATTTATATTTTCTCGGGTTTTAAAAAGTTGGAGCGAGCCTAAATTCATGTACTGCGGGAAAAATACATGCACACGTGCAGCTCCTGGAAATGCGTCCTTCTACGCTTGAGCCGCTCTTCATGTCGTGGCGTAGCGATCGTATCTGGCAGATGCAAATGTTCTGGTGACAGAAAACAAAATCGCTTGGTGTAGAAATAGTTTTTGTTTTAAATGTTTTTACGATGAATATCGTCTGAAAGTATGCAATTCCACGCAATGAATGAAATGTTAAATTCCTTCAATTGAAATAAACATGAGGTGGGAAGAGAAATAGTGTTATCATTACGTGACATTTTTTTGTGCTGGAATCTAAAAATCTTCCTCTCCCCCCACGATACAGGCTTCGCTTCAATATAATATGTTGCTCCGCAAAAAGGTCATAGCAAATACTTTTTACATAACCTCGGAAACAGTTACCATCTATGTTCTACTTATATCATGTACTCCATTGAACGAAAAATTGAGTTACAAAATTCATTATTCGAGTGTGGTTCCTGGGAAAGTTTAAGTGCATGCATCGCAGTACATTAAAAGAGTTATAATCCCTTCATCGATTACCGCCTTGAGAAAGAGCCACGACCAATCGAAGCCCATCCTATACACGGATGTATCCTTGTATTTTCAAAATCTAAACATATTAGGACTGTCGGCATGTGAAGCCTATTTCCGGTCAAACAAGAATCGGGGTTAATTGAAAATCCAGCATATAAGCTGAAAATTAAAAAAATATTGTTGTTACTGCCGTAAATGTATGGGATTGGGAAATTTACAATGATTCCGTAAAACATTGGAAAGTAAAAATATGTATCCTTACTGGGATTTGAACGCTCGCCACATTACGGGGATGAATGGCCTACTGCCTATAATCGCTCGGCCACGGCTGCTCTTGTGCGTATAGAGCACTGCAAAGGATTTATACGGAGGGAAATTCTACTGTTGCGGGTTTCTCTCGAACCCGGGGCCGAATGGAAGAAAGCCATGACACTTTTCCCGCATTCTATCTGGAGTTTCAGAAAATAATTGGATCATTTGGATCCCGTACATCAGTCTCGCGATGTCTCCTTGTAGGCATAAGGAATAGGATAAAAATAACATCCTCTATATTTGCTGTTCAAAACTTATAAGCTTAAAATGGTGATTTCACAAACTAAACCCCATATTGCACAGAATCTTTAATAAAAAGAAATAGAAATCCACCCTGGTGGGTCTCGGTTTAACCTCCTTTGGGTGTGCACTCGAGGACTTCCAACTCACCGCCACTAGGGCCCACAATATATATAGTTAAATCTGGCCATTAGGGAAGGATATTTGCACCCCGTTAGTGCATCATGGAGGCTTTTGTGAGTCTCGTGTGTGAATACCTCCGTGTCTATCGAAGTCTAAATCAACTTTTCCCTTTATAATTGTGAAAAGTTGACTGAAATGTGTCCGCCATTTATTTCTATTCTTGCAGTATTGCTAACAGTAAACAGTTAATCGCTATGAAACGTCAAAGACAAAGAAACTGTTGTAGTGATTAACACAGTGTTTTATTCCTCAACTCCTACAGTTTCTGAATGAGCTTGACTTAGGTGATTCTCATAGAAAATTGTAGGCGGGGGAAGGTTTTTTTGCAATGTTTGTTAAACTTTGCGCCCTCGTATATTGTTAATGCTTAAGACCTGAAATTAAAGATGTGCATCGCCTCATCCACTAATCAATGACCTAAAATGACCAAGTTTCAGCTTTTAGCACTCTTTAAATTATGGCCAGCTCTTTCGATCTCAGCCCACTGTGCGCCTCTATTGATTCCCCCCTCAGCCGCTCCGCCTAAAGCTCTTGATAGGAAAGTACAGTCAACGTTTGATCTCGGCAAATGCCGACAATCGAGGCTTCTGATTGGTTCCCTACATGTTCCTTGCGCATCTAGCCATCGTAGGCCTTTCTTTACATGGGAGAGATAGGGACTAAACATGTTTTCACGAGATAAAAATTAATTAACTATGTTTCATCGAATTTGAGCCATGATAACTTGTGAATGATTAAATTGCCTATAATACCACATCATTTTCATATCAAGTTTATCCTCCAAAATGCGGGAGTCCAGTATAATACGAGCCCAGCAGACGCCTCAAACGGCAGCAGACGACGTCGTCTGCAATATAAGTGGAACGTCGCGATATTTTCCCCGCTCGTAAAGTGACTTCTCGTTGATAACTGGCGGAATGGTATTTTAATACGATCGTATTAATACGATCTACTATCTAATTTATGTTCTGCAGTGTCATTGTCAAGTCAAGTGAGCATTTTGACAGGATTTCCACGATCAGCACTCCATGTTTAACTGAGGCACTGACCATTATGCACAATGATTAAGATTCCAGTGACAATACAAGGTTGGTCACCGTCTGCTCTCTATGGGGATTCACTTCATGGTCGAGGAATTGACTTGACGTTTTACTCCTATTGCAGAGAAATATTCTATACCTAGTCGATTTTGATACCTAATTGACAAGTAAGCTAATATTTAGGTAGTATTATAATATTTAAAAATGCCATTCCGCCAGTTATCAACGAGAAGTCAATTTACGAGCGAGGAAAATATCGCGACGTTCCACTTATATTGCAGACGACGTCGTCTGCTGCCGTTTGAGGCGTCTGCTGGGCTCGTATTATACTGGACTCCCGCATTTTGGAGGATAAACTTGATATGAAAATGATTTGGTATTATAGGCAATTTAATCATTCACAAGTTATCATGGCTCAAATTCGATGAAACATAGTTAATTAATTTTTATCTCGTGAAAACATGTTTAGTCCCTATCTCTCCCATGTAATGAAAGGCCAACGATGGCTAGATGCGCAAAGTTGACCGTACTTTCCAATCAAGCGCTTTAGCTCCGCCCGCCACGCCGCGCCGCCAGTGTCGTTCCTTTCCACGAAATCAAAGCCCGTGCGACTTCTCTCTCTCTCGCCAGTCTGACGTCATCGCGCATGCGCGTTCGGAATTCCCGCGGTGCGCGTGGTGGCTCCTGATTTCCCGCCATTTGCGTGGCGCGGCGCGCGCGGGACGACGGGCAGAGCCGGAATCAACATGGAGTATGTTGTGTGAGGTTTCCCCTTCCCTCCCCCCCCTCCCCTACTACTGTTGATGTCGTAGCGGTGGCGCGCGGTGTGTTGAGTAGCTATCGTTGCCATGCGCGTGGACAGTAGCGATAAGTTTCGAGCGTGAGGAAACGATATTATGACGTAAAGTACCGGCGATACCAATCGGTTATATATATATATATATATTGAGATGATCGTCAAATGCGGAAGCTTTGCTCTCCGCAGCTGTCCTCAATTCACCGTAAGTTCCCAGAGGCGTTCGAATTAAGTCATTTTTTCTGATCTGTGATGCGTTTGTGGGTTAGTGTACATTTTGATTCGATATTATTATGGTGATCCATTTCTCTTGCTTTAATATAGTGTTTGTGATCGTCAATGCTTAGACGCTTACTGCAGCGCCATTGCTTTTGAAGTTATGGAAATGGAGTCGCAATGGTGAATTCGAGAACTTTTTCGATACTACCGTTGAAATCAAATTTTCAAAGGTTTTTTTATATAGATCTACGGAGTTGCTTCGAAACATTAAGGCCAAATAACCAAATAACTAATCGTAAAAAGTTTTCGCATTTTTTTCTGTCTCCGCAAAACGCCCTCGCCCGACGTAATTTCACTCTTCGATCAAAGGCCCGTGGTTCGATTCCCGGTGAACACGGAGATTTTTTCAAAGTATTTTCTAAACCTTTTATACTGTAGTATTTCCGGTAGAAGTGTACATCTTCGCAAAATCCTATAAAATGCATCTCTTAGAATGGATCGGGAAGAGGAGGGAAGAAGAAGCGATGGATGAATTGACGTCACGGCCGTCATGGGAAGGTTGTCCTTGCCATTCAACTTTAGAAGACTCCTATACCTCTGTGGCAATTTTTGGAATATTTAAGAGATGATTTGCTAATTATAATTTATCGTGGCATCCTGCACGATAAAGATACAGTAGAGTCTCGATTATCCGACTTATATCCGGCCGCGGCAAGGTCGGATAAGTGAGAAGTTCGGACGACACGGAAAATAATGAAAACAATGCAAAAAAAAATGTTAAATTTAATTTGCCCATTGAAAACTTTTCAAATACATGTGTCTTACTTAACTTTATATGACGCACAAGTAATAATATGAAAGACTGCACTTACGGCAAAGTAATTAATATGTTGTATAGAATGTACTTACAGTACAGTGAACTACGAAACCATATTTAAACATGGGTAGAACAGTGCACGGGGCGGACTGTCGGATAACCGAGACTCTACTGTAAAAATAAAAAACCGTGATATGTACATCTCCATTATTGAAATGTTATGTTTCACTCGTGAGACCTTACTTGGAGTTTGACGCTAGCATATGGGACCTTTACGAAGTAGGACTATTCTCATAAATAGATCGAATACAACGGAGAGAAGCAAGATTTTTAAAAAGTTGTTATGATAAACTTAGCAGTGTTACCGAATTGCCAAAGGAATTAGAGTAAGAATCTCTAACTGATAGCAGGGAGAAATACAGGTTAAATGTTTTGCGCAAGTTAGAAGCACACAATGTTTTGCCAGACGTTCAAAATATATTCTTAGAGCCGACGTACTAGGGTAGAAGCGATCACAGGAATAAGATAAAGGAAATAGACTTCAGAACCGATAGAAGTAAAATGTCATTTTTTCCCACGTACAATAAGGGATCATAATAGTTGCGATAGATCCATCATATGAAACTCACACCCTCAACAGGTAGAGTTGAATGTTCACTTGTGTTTAATAACACAACATCATTACTAACTCTTCACACCGGTCGATTAGTCCGGCGTTATTTTATTTTGTTCTTTGCATGAAGTAGCATCTCGTAGTATTAATAAATTAACAGTATCAGTAATATTAACAATTTGATGTGCCTTTAGCATTGAAATGCATGTTTGCATGTTCATTCACTCTCCCAGTTTCTAGTTTGACACTGCGCACTGTTCTCCTCACTGCTTTTTGGTGTCCGCGCCTAGTGGCCGGGGGAACGTGCGATGTTCCGATTTGTGCTGGGACGAGTGCTGCATGCCTGGTGTGGAATCACCCCGTGCCACACACCCTAGTGGTGGCTCGCACATCGCACTTCGTAGATGTAAATGCATTGTAGTAAATTGATAATTCCTATATAAATACGATTAAATAGTGGAACAAATTCCTGCTTTATCTCGGTGAGAATTAGCTTCCTATGGAGAGTGTTTCGTAAAAATCGCATATCTGTGTTAAATATTGAAGGCAATAATGCTATTTTCTTCATGATTGAAGCATAAATTTTTAACTCCATGTAATTTCATGTTGAATAAATGTTTACAATTGCGTGGAAGGTGATGAGGCCTATGAGGTGGCTGTCCGTGTTGAACTCATTTTTTCGAAGTAGACATGACATGAGAAATGCACTCTCGCACGCGTTAATAGATAATATTACTAATAATCGCCCAAGCCGACAGGGGGCCAGGCGCTCGTCGAGCGAACACTTGACTCATCATCTCTGGACTGTGGCTCGAACTCCCGCCATTAATCTTCGTCCCCACCATTATTCATTCCAGTTGTGAAAGTTGGTCGGGAGTGCATATTCTCGCACTTTGGATCGCCCCAAAATGCCTCTATTTGGCAAATCCCCTCCTCCTATCATTCTCCTCCCAAATTCGCTCTTCTCCTAAGCGTGTGGCCTTTCCACCTCGTCTTCCTGCTCTCCATCTGCTCCATGTATCGCTTCTCATCCCGGATTTGATCTTCAGCATCCACCTCCAGCACTACGTCCGCCTTCTTCCGTGTTCCGACGATCCACGTCTCTTGAGCCCTCGACAACAAGGAGGTTAGAAATGAAATGGAGGAGACATACCCATGAATATACATATGGATCTAAATCTTCGGCACCACTGTACGGGCAGTAGTGTTGCCTAGCTTTCCACGGCGCTGCATTCGGCATGGTTCCGCTTCTGTGTGTCATAAAATGGCCGGTTTAATTGGGAGGCCAATTCCGGTACCTTTATTTCCAGTATCTCCATTTGAATCTCGGCCTTTCCTTCGGCATGGTTCGCTTGTGTGTGTCAAAAATGGCCGGTGTTAATAGGGAGGCCAATTCCGGTACCTTTATTTCCAGTATCTCCATTTGAATCACAGCCTTTCCTTATTAGAACCACATTCTCTGGAGTTATGGCGCTACAATCTGCTTGGTCCTGATTTTTCGGTGCATGCGGAATGTTTGGCAACACCCACTGGGGGCAAGTTTAGGATCCATATGTATATTCATGGACATTCTTGAAGCCAATTCCGCCATTGCAGTCGGCACAGTTTAGACCAAGAACCTTACAATGAGGACGGAATTCTTGGTGTGCTTCCGATCGTCATTTGCTCAAATTACGGGTCGCCAGTTAATGCGCTGGTGTTGCGAGGTAGGCCTCGGTAAATGTGAGCCTTCGTCCCGCCAGCGTATTCGTTATTTCACCCACTTTTAACATAGATATCGGTACCAAATTCACATCACTTATTATGCAAACTTTGCGCATTTGTAAAATACTTTCAACACAACAATGCATCATTTACTCTAGGAATGGGAAACTTTCAAACCTGAGAAGTGCGATTTTTCCTCTCCGCCATCTTGTGAAAAAATGCCGTTTCCTCTTATCCACTGTACGTGGCGCAGCGATCGAGCAGTTACTTCTCTAGCATATACACGCCTCTTCTACACAGTTTCTTCCCTCCTTCCACTCAAACTCACCCCGCAACAGCCATTTAACACAATCATTTTAAGACTAGAAATTCTTGGCCTACCACGCGGTTGCAGCCCCTCTAGTTGGAACTTGATTTCTTTCGCGGCCGTTGATAACACGATCGAAGTAGGAGATAAACGTCCTCTTATAAGGTTCTTGGTTTAGACCTTCCTCTGGCTTACGTATGTCCTTCGGTCGCATTCGATTTTCGTCAAATCTAAGTGAAAAACCACAGGCAAGGCGATGTTTTGTGACTTGTTTGGCAACACCTACTCGGCACAAAACCCTTCCCAAGCACCCCTATTCCTGCTTCACTTTCGCCCATGAGCGTTCACTGTCATGCCTCCTCCATTTCATTTTAACCACCTTGTTCGAGAACGACTCGAGGGCGTTTCTCTGGCCGAGGAGTCGGAATGTGAGGCATATTATTTTCTGCCTTCGTCTCGTCGCGTCTCATCCACGTCGCTCTAGTGGTGGAAGGGGACAACAGGGGGAGGGGGGGGACCAGGGGTTAGGGGGTGGTTGACAGGGGTCTGAGGGGGGGATAGGGCCTACCCCCTTCTCCTGGGGCTGTCACGGGTGGAGGAAGAAGCGGCGTGTGTGGGGATATTGATTTTTTTTAGCGACGGTGTGCCTTCCTCTTTACTTGGGAGGAGAGCTCGCGCGCGAGGTTCTTCTTGCTCGTTTGGTGGCTCTTAACTCTCTCTCTTTCTCCCTGCCCCTCGTAGTACGTTTAGAGGAACCGAGCGATGTGGAGTCCACATCGAATGCCGATCCAAGACCACCGCTCCACGATGCTCGATTTGACTGATTTGCTCGCTGTTACGCCCTGCCCTTGAATATGTATATGGAGCTAAATCTTCGGCACCACTATGCGGGCAGCAGTGTTTCCTATGTTTCCGCAAAAGATAGGTCGCGCTGCAGTCGGCATGGTTCCGCTTCTGTGTGTCATAAATGGCCGGTGTTAATAGGGAGGCCAATTCCGGAAACCTTTATTTCCAGTATCTCCATTTGAATCACGCCCTTTCCTTATTAGAACCACCTTTTCCAGAGTGGCGGCGCTACAATATCCTTGGTCCTGATTTTTCTGTGCATGCGGAATGTTTGGCAACACCCACTGGGGGCAAGTTTAGGATCCATATGTATATTCACGGCCCTGCCACACACTCACTGCCCTTTCCCAGTGGACACGAGAGACAGCGCCGCCTGTTTTTTGAACCACGAGCGGCTCTTGATTGGTCGAGAGCCCGCGTTCGATTCTATTTTGTAACTCGGCCGACGTTAAGCTGGGTTTCAACGTAGCAGTCGACTGCTATAGCAGTCATTCGATACGCGATACATCGCTACTGCTACCGACGCGAAGTGTCCACACCCACTTCTACAACTATCGCAGCGTATCGCCAGCAGTGAGGCACTTCAAAATGGCTTCCGTTTTGCCAGAAAGGCGACGAGCTCTTCTCACAATCCTGCTTGTTAGAGAGCGGCAGAAGCAGGAAAGGAAAATAGTAGAGGTTTGACCTAAGTTTAGAATAAACTCTCCTCAAAGATCTAGGTACTCTTTTGAGACGGCGAGGAATGTATTTATTATTTTTATAATCCCCCTTCCATGCATTCCATAAGCATTCATGTTCCCTATATCCTTCGATTAATCTGAAGAGATGACCACCTGGCAGAGAAATCCTCGCCAACTTCTTCAAATTCCCGGTCGCTTTCCATAGCGCATCCTCAGCCGCTAGCGAGTGTTGCGATAAATTGCACTTCAATGTGATGGAAAGTAGAAGTCCGTCTACTTTGGTAATAGCTCGAATACAGGGTCGATCACGTTCGACCTAGTCCTCTATCGAACCTTACTTGCATCGCAGATCGCGTTCACACGTACGAGTCGGGCTTAACAGTCGACTGTTATGGCAGTCGACTGCTACGTGTAAACCCAACTTTAGGGATCCGTTCACCTTCGATCGAGCTCTTATCTATTCGAGTGATGACCAACGAGCGATTTTATGAAGCCGATCGTGCAGCAGACCATCGAACGTTACGGTGTTGTCAGATTTACTGCGTATACCACACTTGTTTCTCTCGTGCGCATGCGCAATGAGCTCGATATTGAATGATTTGCGCTTGATTTGAATCATTTTGAATATTAAAAAAGCATTAAAATGCCTTTGAAATTGAACTTTACTTCCTCATGAGTGCCCTCAATTTGTTCTCATTCGATAAATGAATCCATAATTACTTTTCATACTTTTATGGATTAGTAACTGAAATTTCTATCTTAGTGACCTCTCATATTATTTCATTTACGCTTCAATCGTCTTTGCTGTAGATGAAAGCAGTACATCGTTGTGTTTTGTACTTTAAAAACTTCATGGCTGTAAAAGAAAACACTTAAAGTATTTCAAACCGGCGAACAAAATTTCCTAACTGCAAGTGATTATTGCAATGTATTTGACACAATAACATTCAAAGGAAATTACTATCGCCGCAAAAAAGGTAGAACGCTGAACTTTAAACATTCGTACGAAATTCCGCCGGAGCTCTGAAGAGCCGTGTAATATATCGTTTTACTCCTTGTTTATTTGACTATAAAATGCATTCATTTAATAGTGTGTAAGTGTAAACGTTTAGCTCCTACGGTCGAAAGAGTGAAGAAAAACACGCGAAAAACTAGGAGAACGGCGAAACGGTCGTCTTCTTCATCTCGTCACGGCCAAAATATTTAACTGGTTCACTTCATTATTTTTTTACGAAGAGGACGACATCTCCGCATTACAAATATACTTTTAAAATTTTATTCTACTCATTCTTTGATTTTTTAAATGGCCGAAAGCTAGATTTCAATTTCCGAGATGTGGAAAAGTATATGAATATAGAAATTACGTATGCTTTATAGAAAACATATTACAAAACTTCTCATGTAAGGAAATTTTTATATTCTTCCCCTTACTTAAAATAAACGACAAAGAAGAAAACCGCCCCGCGGCAATGCTCACTACAAGTTTGCTCAGTTGGCAATGGTGATACTCCTGGCCGCGCGTGACTCAAATCTCATTGCCAAGACCCCTCTAGAGAGACATCTGTCCAGCGCTGATTGGACAAGGAAATGGAAAGGATCTAGGTGCTCTAGGTGTTTTATATTCTTTTAACTATATGTGGATGGATTTATATTGAATATTTCGCAATTAGATATTTAATTCCATCTCCGAAATTACACACATTAATTCAGCAAAATACTGTTTGTTTATGTGTTAGAAGTTTATTGATTCTATGGATTGTATTGTTGCCACGAACTGAATTAAAGTGTGTAATTTCTGAGACTGACTTTAATATCTAATTACGAAATATTCAATATAAATCCATCCAAAAAACGTTAAAAGAATATAAAACACATAGAGCCTTTCCCATTCCTTGTCCAATCAGCGCTGGACAGATGTCTCTCTAGAGGGGTCTTGGCAATGAGATTTGAGTCACGCGCGGCAAGAAGTATCACCATTGCCAACTGAGCAAACTTGTAGTGAGCATTGCCGCGGGGCGGTTTTCTTCTTTGTCGTTTATTTTAAGTAAGGGGAAGAATATAAAAATTTCCTTACATGAGAAGTTTTGTAATATTTTTTCTATAAAGCATACGTAATTTCTATATTCATATACTTTTCCACATCTCGGAAATTGAAATCTAGCTTTCGGCCATTTAAAAAATCAAAGAATGAGTAGAATAAAATTTTAAAAGTATATTTGTAATACGGAGATGTCGTCGTCTTCGTAAAAAAATAATGAAGTGAACCAGTTAAATATTTTGGCCGTGACGAGATGAAGAAGACGACCGTTTCGCCGTTCTCCTAGTTTTTCGCGTGTTTTTCTTCACTCTTTCGACCGTAGGAGCTAAACGTTTACACTTACACACTATTAAATGAATGCATTTTATAGTCAAATAAACAAGGAGTAAAACGATATATTACACGGCTCTTCAGAGCTCCGGCGGAATTTCGTACGACTGTTTAAAGTTCAGCGTTCTACCTTTTTTGCGGCGATAGTAGTCACTTGAAAGACATTAGTCTCCTTTCGTTCATAACATCCAGTAGTCTATGATTTACAAAACATATTATTTAATATTCTTTGGATAAAATTATGATATTCTTTGGATAGATTTCTGAGGCACGGTGGAAGAACAGCACACCTGCTGAACGGTATAGTCTTTTTAGCATCATCCATATTCGAAACATATTAACCTTCTTATATTGTGTATTTATCTTTGTGAGTGGATGTTTGCAAATAAATATTAATATTATTTTCTAATCCACTCTAAAAACAGCACTTTCCCATATAAATGAAGCTTGTCGTGAATTGAAAGATTAATAACATCCGAATGATGTCTAAAATGGCAATGTTCCACTGTTGAAGCAATGGATGTTTCTCACTAGAAATTTGTTATTTCAGTCTTAATTATGTTGAAATTCCTCCTCATCACCCCTGATACTTCTAAATAATCTAAATAAACATATGTTCTACGGTCCACTGAAAAGATCGTTGACCAATTACTACGCTCAGACGTATTCATTTAAGTTATCGAAGACACCCTTGCGTGAAACTTCAGACATATGTTGATTAGGATACTCATTGATACTTAATTACTATCCTCCAACAAATACCCAGAATTTACGAACTAATAAACTTTCATTACTACTTTCACACAATCTTCGCACCATCACATCAAATAGGGAAACATACTTTAACTAGTCTTGTCGGGCGTTTTCATTGCATATATTGTAGCATGCATGATTACATGCCCGTGAGATATGTAAAGCACCTTAAAACCACTTTTACTATTACTCCAGGAACACACAGCGGCACTCAAGTAAAGGAATAATCCATGCTAATGATATTAAGGCTAATAAATGAAAAGATAACTGTTGAGGTGGCAACATTTACTGAATGAAGCATAATGAAACAACAACAAATCATAATTTAAAAGCAATCCACATTGCCATTAAATTCATTCCGATTGAAACATATTCCATAACTGAATTGAGACGATTTTTTAAATGATGAAATGATTGAAGTAATCAGTTATTTCCGACACTTGCCAACTTTATAATAGACTTCAAAATTTACCTGTCATAACACATTCATTTAGGGGCTTTTATCTATCTATTATAAATCTCCATACGTAAAAATACCACCATTTACAAGCATTTCATCACAGCACAAATAACACTTGTAATCACTGGCATGTAATAACGTACCCAGTCAATTAAACAAGGCGATAAGGCTTCGCTGTATTATTCTCACCAAATATGACACCGTTGTTTCTAGCTCTTGAAACTTAGTGACGCCAACTCTAATCAAAAGTTGAAATTAAATACTTTAAAACGTTACTACAAAACAAGAAATGCAATTGAAACTATCTTCAAGTTTAAGGCTGCAGATCATTCTAGGCTACAATTCTCATTTGAAGTTAATTATGTAATAAATTACGTCTTGAATGATTTGTGGTTCACAAAATGTACCAAAATGCGATGCTTCTTAAAATATCATTTAAATTAAGAACCAAAACAAACCGTTCTGCGATCGACAATGGCCGCTTCCGGCGGTTACTTCGATGCCGATTTCGTGAAACGTGCGAACGTGAAATTACAAAGTCACGGTCGGCGATTGTTATCGAAATACTACCCACAATGCAGCCGGAATGACGGATCGAACGGATCCCCAGGGGGGTTATTTTGTAATCTCACCTTTTTAGTGACTCTTAGTGGAAAGGCGGGAGATCCGTTTCCCTCTCTTAATGATCGGCTCACGAACGGTTCGTGAATTTTCTAAGCTTCAATTAGGTACCTCATATATCAAATAAAAGATGCCGAGACTAGCGAATACCCAGATTGCTCAACATCTTACGGAAGATATCATACACTGTACATACCACGAAAATCTAAATACAATCAAAACTACATGCGACATGTAAGCGACCACTCAATGTTTAAAATAAATTAAGTGCATCTAATTAGTGATCGATTCACCAGCACGGGAAATATCTACCAAGAGCGTATATTTCAAGGCAATATTTGTTAAAATTATGAAATTATGGTATAAATAACTGAATTCCATTCTCCATACACTGGCGGATATGCACACGAAAACAAAGGTATCAGCAACATTGTTTGGGAAATATTGATACGAAATATATACACAGATAACATAAGCATTTCAAACAAAGCATACCTTCAAGTGCCCAATATATTGGAGTTGAAAATGCTGAAGTTCTTCACGTTTAGCAAATTACAACGATACGATTTAAAATCGTTTGTATCTTTCGCGCCCTTGTTTATTTTCCAACTCAAGCTTCAAGTGGAAACGATGGTGGCTCCATGTCACGTTCTTTATGGCAGGTGAGATGGAACTAATGGCAGGCGGAGATAATGAAACGGATCAAGAGTCGAAAGATATGGATCAGAGCGGATGAATCGTCTTAAATGACCGGCACATGACAGACAGTTCAGCGATTGAGATCCGAAGATGGTCACGCCTTCTGGATGGGGGAGTTGAACTACGAAAAAGTGACATTTTATGACGTATTTTCACTAAAGTGAGATTACAGAATAACCCCCCAGGAGTCCGAAAGGTTCACCACTCGCTTGTCTGTGATCCTAGTACATAGCAACGAAGGAGTGTCGTCTTCAACGGTGACGTCATTCGACTAGCTCTATTTATTCCATCACCAGTTGAGCGCGTGTCTCTACAAAATGTTCGTTGATCTCGAAAATATCCAAAACAATGTTTTCCTTCGTTTACGTCCCGAACGACATTGTTATTTCGTTTGGAGCTCTGTGAATGAAATTGTTTCAATTAAAAAGCCTTTATCTCAAGAGATGCGTAGCTAATCTTGTGTCTGAATAGATTTGTTTCGTTACACTGAACAGCCCTACGACTGCGCATTGGAGGTTTTAATGGGATGGAAAAATGTTCTCATAGATGTCAGACATGCTGTGCGGTGACAGCTGTATTTTCAGATAACCTCCAAACGCCTCTCAGTACTACAGCATTGGTAATCGATTCAAAGATCGGTAATTGATTCAAAGAGGTGAAAAGGAAGGTGATTTGGGAATTGGAAATCGTGTCCAAGGTGAAGGGAACGGGAGGCGTGATCGAAAGCATATAGGGGGAATCAGTAGTACCCTTGAGGCCGGAGGAGAAAAATGTCGTCACCTCTGTAGCGAAACCATTAAAGAGGCTTTAGTGGATATTTGGACAACATTTTGTTCAATGCGGCCCAGGTAGAGGTTAGAATAGGAGTGGCGAAACCTACTTACTATGACTAAATCTTTGATATGAGGAAAGAATTTTTGATGGAAGGAAAGGGAATTGTGGGTGCCGATGATAGAGAGATCAACAGAGATTCAGTGTCGGGAATATTTTTAATTTCGGGCGTTTTGGAGAGGAAAAACAGGAGTGAAGTCAGACATAGAGGAAGAGGGATGACGTTATGGTGTCCATGGGGAGGTCGAAGAGAGGTTAACTACACGATCACAAATACAATAAACTGCTCAGTCCAACACGAATCATTATCTACCAAAAAGTAAAAATTGTTACAAATACAATGAACAAAGGCTAAAAATGCGTGCTTTATGCTACTGAAATACACGGATAAATCTCAAATTCAGTAGACTGCTCAGTCCAACACGGTTCTTTACCTACCAGAAAGGAGGAATTAATATGAACTCAATTAACAAAAGCTAAAAGTACGTGCTATAGCACGGTACTATAAGTTAAGGAATCTAAAAGTAAAAATCTTATTGATACTAATTAAACACCTAATATTTCTAAACTGCGAAAATAATGAGGTTATTGCAATCCATTTTTCAAACACAACTTGTCTTGAGAGTCATTTGTTCAAAATGATATCGTACTTCCCTTGTCCTTCGTTTGTTTCAAGCTCAGTAGATGGCGACACTTGCGAAGGGTGTCCAAACGGTCCAAACCATTGAGTTGACTTGTCAATCCAATGGTCCAAACTCAATCTCCCATTCTGTTAACTGCCCAAATTTCAGGCACCCAAATCCATGCTCCCTAATGCCTTCAAGGCTCGTTCACAACAACTTAACTTGGCGTAACTTGACTTATTCTCTCGTCGAAGGCGAACCAGTGCGCGAAATTTCTAACCAATCACAACCCACCACTGCCAAATTCGATCTTACAATCGATTGATGGGGCCTATCGATAGCGTGAGTTTCGAGAGTTGTAGTAAGCTCCCCCGAAACAGCTCAGTTGATTTGTGAAGTATTAATTGTAAATAGTGAGTTGAAATATATAGAAGTATTAAAATGGAAGAAGGTTTGTTGAACATGTTATTTCGCACTGACTCGATCAACTTATCCGCATCCATTTTCGCTTAAACGCATCCGCATACGACTTCACAACAAAATCACGTTTTCAATATGGCTGCTCGAGGAGATATCGAGAGTAGCAATCGATTGCTGCCCGACTATCGATAGTAGAGCATGCCATGCGATTGGCTGGAATTAAGAGAAAGTTGAGCTGAGCTCAACTCCAGGCTACGCCAACTCGAGTTACGCTGATTCAAGTCGTTGTGAACTAGTAGACGCTATTCTCAAGGTCTCATCTCTGGCGTAGCACCGAGTCAAGCCAAGTTACGCCGAGTTAAGTTGTTGTGAACGAGTTTGGACACAGCCTACTTTTCTGTAGTTTTCGATTAAATGCCTTCAGATTTCATTTTTGCTGCAGCGACTCTTCGTCAGCGAAAAGGTGGCATCTCCGAGCCCATAGGGCCCCGCTGCCTGGTTGGGCGGAGTGCCACCAGGTGGCGTCCGCGACGTTATATTTATAATCTGCTGTACTCTATAGTCGACGACCGGAAGGAGGTGGGGGGAGGGTGAGGGAGGGGAGGGGTCAGGGTTTGTCGGCTCGGGGTAGGAAATCTTGAGCGCGTGGTTGGTGTTCGGGAGGGTGATCGCTCCGCAGTGCGACAGCTATTTCATTTCATCTTCTCTTACTTTTCATTTAACTCCACCGTGAAATGACTTTTTTGTCATTTTATTCATTTTCTGTCTACTTGTAGAAAAGGTTGTCCTCTTTCTGATACGAACAACAAAATAATACCTTTCCACGCTATTTTATTCTACAATTGAACTTGAAATTACATAAATACCACTGTTTCAGGTTGGATATGGTGGAAGTTCTCGATATTCATAATGAATAAAGACACTTGGTAATCTTCCAGAGATTTATTACTTTGACACGACGCGTTTCACCACACTGTGGCATAATCATGTGCACATATATATATGATTAGTGGGATGTGTATATCATCGGTAGCGGTCGGCCTCGGGAAGCAGTGGGTCTCTATGACGGGAAGTCACGTTGTTCACCAAAAACAAAAGAAAGGAGGCGATTCTTCCTTGGCCGCACCTCCCACTCCTCTTCCTCTGCACCTTCGTCCTCCTCCACGCCCTGCTCACCATCGCCAAGCTCGCTTATCAAATGTCTACGCAAAACCTTTCTTCTCGAAAGTTTCCGGTCCATGGAACGCATGGATCTTGGCGATATCTTTTGAATGTTTGCCTTCGATCGATTCTCGTCTCTGATAGTGATGGAAAATTGTTGGTCAAAATCGATTTTTCGAGCAATCGATTTTTAATCGAAATGAAAAGCTCGACTTTTCAACAAAAATCGAAAATTTTACCAAAAGATCGATTAATCGAAAAAATCGACGGTTCTTTTTTGAAAAAATTACAGTTGGTACATACAAAAACATGTTTATTATTCATTCGAAAAACGCTCATTATACACATATGAAAAGTATAAAAAATCCCTAAAAATGTACTTAGAATTCATTCTTGAATTATTAGTAGTGAAAATTTACAAATGCACGAACATTTAAGTGTTGGGATCACCGCTTGGAACCATTCGGCTTCACTAACATTTTTAAGAATGATCAACTGATTTGAGATGCTTTCTTGATGATCTAGAGGCGTGACGTTCTAATTTCACCGGCCTTAGAGAAAATTCTTTCGCATGGGACGGATGACGTTATCATACTCAGCACTCTGATCGCGAAACGGTACGAAATGGTCAAGATCGAAGTTGAAAAATCGAGTTTGGATCGAAACTCGTAGATCATGGCTCGATCTCGATTCCTCGATCTTTGACTATTAAAACTCGATTTTCGATTTTAATCGAAATCGATTTTTCCATCACTAGGCATACACACATACTGCCGCGCGAGCCGCCGAATTGGCGTGTGGCAGGGGGTGTTAGGATACCAGCCACGTAAAGGTGTTAAGGAGAATGTTATAGGGAGGTGAAATGAGTGTATTTCGCAAATGTTTTGAGGGGATCTCAGTTTTAATTTGCGATTTTTGTAGCTATCTGTATGGCAGTTTATTTCTCTGAGTTTATCTTTCCTGTCCGGCCTAGAGATGTAGCGCGGCGTCTATATGATATTTATTCTCCGTATCACACTGAAATGCACCTGTTCGGAGTTTCGCAAGCAATCTAAGCGTAGCGTGTAGCCTACCGAGTTTCTGGTGGTTCGCAACCTAATACCTTTAAAAGCAGTGAAACGGTCTTTGTTCGCTCGTAGCAGTTTTTAACGAGGCGCACAGCTTTACTTTGTATTTTATTTATCTTTCGAATCAAAACATTGTGTCCAGGGTCCAAAATGCCTGAGGTGTGGCCTAACCAGAGCGACCTCTTCCACTATTTCATCCGAGGACGTTCCTGCTCTACGCTTGAGAAATCCCAGTTTCTTTAAGGCTGTGCCGCATATGTTTAACATGTGTATTCTCCACGTTAGGTCCGAAGTGGTGTGCGATCTCCGAGTTACAGGTGCCGTGCACGCCACCTTCCATTCAGTAGTAAGTAGGTATGTAGTTATGCCTACAAAAAGCGCGGGAAATGCACTCGCTGTTTTTTTCTCATGGCCAGGCTCGGAAAAATGTGGACAATTTGTTCTCGTTGAAGAGAAGCTTTGTAAGAGTCGCGTTACCTTTAGTGAATATATTTATGCACTTGGAAATGCAGTCGTTCTATTCTGGTGTTCCAGTTTAAATCATTCACCCTCCGCATCCCAAATAACTGCTTCTTTCATAATATTGATAGGAAGGTACCATATACGTGAAATCCAGAGAAATCACAAATGAAAATCCCTCCTCTAAAAATTGGGGTTCTTTCATAAATGACAGCATTCCAACGGTTTACTAATTATTGCGGTTCTCCATAACGATTCATTATATTCTGAAATATAGTTTACGGCACTAAACTAGTCATAGCAGCCAGAATGAAATGGTAGGTATATATTAGAACATTTTTCCTCTAGTCCCGCAAGGACATTGGCAATCCTAGGAGTACTATTTAAATGACGGACGAAATACGGATGACGGTAAATATTCTGGTGTCGAGGCGTGTGCAATTGGGTCGGAGGCTACGGTTCAAGTCGTTTGCCGCGAGAGGTCAGTCGAGTGCCCTCATTCAGGCGGATCCAATGGGATGAGAGGGAACGAGACGGGTGCGCCATTCGGGCGCAGCGGAAATAGAAGTTACGCCACTCCCGGGCAGACGGCGCCACGTGCCACCACCCTTTAATTCCTATTTGTTTGCTGTATTTAATATTTTTGCAGTTTCACGCTCACTCGCCCCGCGGCTTGGGGGCGCTGACAAATGAACCACGAGCGAAGACAAAAGACTTCCGGCTCCCGCATTCTTAAATGACCTCTTATGTCGATCGGCGATCATGTTCATTTAACACGCCACTCTTTCTGACTCGATTGGCAAATTACGTGTCTGCAACGTGCTAATAACAAATTAGTCAGTCAGTTGATATGTGAAGTATTAATTGGAAATAGTGAGTTGAACTATATAGAAGTATTAAAATGGAAGAAGGTTTGTTGAACATGTTATTTCGCACTGACTCGATCAACTTATCCGCGTCCATTTTCGCATAAAAACGTATCCACATACGACATAACAACAAAATCACGTTTTCAATATGGCTGCTCGAGGAGATATCGAGAGTATCAATCGATTGCTGCCCGACTATCGATAGTAGAGCATGCCATGCTATTGGCCGGAGTTAAGAGAAAGTTGAGCTGAGCTCAACTCCAGGCTACGCCAAGTCGAGTTACGCTGCTAAAGTTGGGAAAATTACCGCAATTTTCATCTGAGGTAAATTACCACCACGTGGTATATTACGGTAATGTTCCAGTATTTTTTAGTTAAAGGTATTAAACAGCAAATGTATGGTTAAATAAGAAAGCCAATAGCAAATAGGAAGGGAATAACCATGTTTAAACCATACCATATGCAACATTTATGCATTAGAAATTTTTAAAATTGTAAAAAGAACTACGGCAGCAGCACGCATTCTGGCTTTCTTTTGTCAAAATATGAGAAATGTTCAAGAAGAATAATCTAATGCATTACTCTTATGATGTTATAATTTAAGTAAAATATTCCCAAAATGAGTTGTACATGCCGCAATTTATTATTGAACACGTAGGAAATGAGAACTTGGCATAAAAGAACATGTTGGGAATTTATCTGTATGAAAAATTTCTCTCTCTCTCTCTGATCTCTTGCAAAGGTGAATTATCTAGAAAATTACGGTAATTTACTAGGGGCGCGGTAAATTACGATAAATACCTCGGTAATTTTCGTAAATTACCGTTTACGAAAAATAAAAATAAATTACGATAAATACCTCGGTAATTTTCGTAAATTACCGAGTTAATTTTCAGAGTGGCCCATCTGTAGTTACGCCGCTTTAAGTCGTTGTGAACTGGTGGATGCTTTTCTCAAGGTCTCATCTCTGGCGTTGCGCCGAGTCAAGCCAAGTTAAGTTGTTGCGAACGAGCGTTAAGATGGCTGCGCTAGGAACTACGTGTCGTAGGCGTACAGTGGTGCGTCGTCGGAGAGAAGTGCCTTCCGGTCGGTAGGCGTACAATGGTCCTCACAATGGAACCTCCCCCCCTAGCAGCAGCAGGAGGGGGAGGGGAGGGGGCGTTTGTAGTAGTAGTAGCGGCATCGGTAGTATAGTACTTTCACTCTCGTACGCCCTTCCCCTCTCGCGCGCCCCACTCGGCAGAACGTCGAACTTGGGACGCGCCTGTTTGTTTACCATCGCGAGCGGAGGGTGGTCGGGGGGGGGAGGGAGGGGGAAAGGAGGGGAGGGTAATTGAGAGAGAGGGGGGGGGGGTAAAGAAGAAGAAGAGGAGGAGAAGAGGAGAACGCACACACACCCCCTTCTTCGGCATGAAACGGGGTCCTGGACGTAGTTCCGACGCTGACCACCAGAGTGTGTCGGCGACGGGACTCCTCCCGGTTGGCGCTTTGCGTGGACTTGGAAATTCATTCCGTGGCCAATAGAGTGTGTGCAAGGCGGGAATTTTCGAGATGGTTTGTCAGCAATATCGGACTGCGAGTAGTTTTAAATTTAATGTTTGTGAAGGGTTAGACGACTGCCAATATCCAGGCATGCTTACCGTCTGCAGAGACAATAAAAACGGCTGTAGTGCCTGATGGGAGGCTCGCTAGGCGTCTATTAGGGCAGCGAAGCAAAGGGGGGGGGGTTTAAGTTCCCCTTGGGAGGGGGGGTGGGGGATTGCCGTGGGCGTCCTGCGATCGATATTGTGACTTCGTGGACGGGGAACGAACGATTCGTTGTTCGTCGAAATAGAGGACGGTCGAACATGTTTTGAACTAAACTTTCACAGCGACGAGAGCGCACCCTCCTCTCGCTGCTGCTGCCGCCGCTGGCAAAATAGCCGTGGCGTTCACGTTAATCGCTTTCGCCATCGGTTTGCGATAAATAGAAATCTTGTGGACGCGAGCTGCTCAGAGGTTCAACCCTAGTGTAATGTAAATGGGGCCACATCGATTCAAAACAGATTTCTTTTAAGCCCGTTTTACCCGGGGCACGTAATTGCACAATCTGATGTACCTACGTACGAACTTGCATTTTAAATTGCATCGTTGTAAGGCCGTGAGTTGCAAGAACGCATGAGCGAATGCATGAACGCGAGATGGCAAAATAGCCTCCACTCTAATTCTAAAATTATTGCACACCCGATTGAGAAAAACATACAGTTTTGAAGTTGTGCAATTTCGTGCCCCGTGAATAAAAAAACGGCATTTACAATGAAATACGTATGCACGTGTAACTGTGTAACGTGTACCCACTGGAGCGAATTGGTGAATAGTATATCCGCGAGCAATTAAGAGCGATTGCTGTTGGATTCTCCTCCTTGACTTTTTATCCGTTCTCTCCTGTCCTACCTTACAACTGCGTCCAATTCGGTTTCTTTGCATCGAAAACAGTGAAACAGGACGAGAAAGGAAGCTGCATATCGTAATATCATGTTGGTCTCGACATGGTTAATAAGTGCGTTTGTAAAACCTTGCTTTTTCGCGTGTCAATGACGAACGAAATTTATATGATAGTTTCGTCGAAAACATGCGAAAAACGTTATTTTAAGCAAATTTAGTGCGCAATTGACTTTTTAATTTCATTTGTCTTAATCAAATTGTCTTAATCGAAGTAACGATAAAAGGGATACTGTGCGAATATCGGTAATTAACAGAATTTCAGCTCTCTCCGTATCCAGCGAAAGTAATCAATACTCCAGTTTGATATATCGGTCATCAATCAAACCTCAACTTTCTTAAAATTTCCTTCTTTTTTTTAAGGAAATGATGTTGAAATCGGTGCGTTCCGTTGTCAACCTTTTGCATCGTGACATAAAATGCGCTCACCTTAATGCGCTGTATTCGTAGGGTTGGCCCGAGTTCTTCCGGGGCTTCGAGGATTGTGAAATCTGTAGCTTTAGATCTTCTTGAAGAAATTGAGTAAAGTATGAACGACTTATTCTCTCATGACGCGTGTACCTATTGCATCTTGAGAAAGAGCTAAGAAAGTGATTTTCCATCGTAGTATTTCAAGAAATCAGAACCAGTTGGAAGGACTACTGTAAATGTGCATGAGTTGTTTGTGATGTGTCATATTACTTGAAATGTACTTATCACATATTCTTGATTTAACTCTTTAAATAAATACCGGTTCAATATTATTAGCTGGTTTGTCAACCCTTAACGTTGACGTCTAGTCTGTAAAATATGCCAATTTACTTTCATTTTTCACTACGCAGTTAAGTGGTTTAAACTGACGATGAGTAGAAATGTATTACTATGTATGCTATAAAAACCACGTTGCACTGGCCCTAATTGTTGATAGTAACGTTTACAATTATAAATTTAGTAGCCTATTATTGTTATGCTAAGGTGATGGTTTTGTAGCTCTAGTCAAGTAGCCTGTATCATAGTAACATTATGACATAACATAGTCTTAACCATAATATTGTATACAAGAAGGCGTCGAGGGTTGTCTAGAAGTAGCTTCCAATTTTATTATTATGGTAACCTTATTTAACGTTTATCTATTGGGTTCTTTCGGATGGATGTATTACCTATACTCTCTGAGAGGACTGGCATTTAGATGAACGATGCCTGAAGGCTGCTGCCATCTGTGGACGATGGGCGGACCTCGGGGTTGATTAATGGCGACCGCATTGTAACCTCGTGGTGTAGGATTTGTCTGTAATTTTGTTTCCTCTACTTCACCAGTAGATGTTGACATGTCGAAGCCCATCATCTTAAGTTTTCTCTTTCCCTTCTTGTGTCATCTCTCCGTCTTTCTTTGTCTGTTCGCTGGCGAATCCTTGGGGAGCTTTTTTCCACTCAAGGCAGTCTCTATTTAGTTTGGAGTTTGGACAGTCTTACACGGTTGCAGTAATGCCTACGAGATTTAAAATCGGGAGCGTAGTTTTTCCTATTTCGAACTTCTTAACGTAGACCTGGTCCCTGAGGATAACTTGAAAGACAACTGCGCAACGATGGACGGTCAGTATGACTGCTGTAGGTTTTCGGCGCCAAGATTTCTTTCCCGTGGCGAAATCTCCGAATTTGTACAGCATGAGCGATTTATAAATGTGCGCAGATGATCATATAAAGGAAAGTGTATAGTCTACATTGGCTGAAGAAGCATTCAAGAAGTAAATATATACGTACGATATACATACGTAAAAACTGACTACAATCAGACAGCATTGAAAAATTAAGAATATACTCTAGAAGTACGTTTATTTAAAAAAATGTAAAATCACTTTTAAAATTTAAAAATCAGTTAAATTATTTTTTTGCAATAATATTAAAGGTCTCTCCTACAGAAGATTAAAAGGAATTATTGCCTTTGGTGTGAACTGTTTCAATTCAGTGTCGAAGCGTTGGATACGTTGAACATATTTTTAGGCTCAGGGACGTCTTGTTAATAAAGAGTCCACTCACACTGCATGAGGTCCAGATTATATCCTCCCGTGTTCAGATTGATATGCGATGCAGTTATGTACGTTTTATTCTCGTTTGGTAGTCATGGAGATCTGAGTTGTAGTTTGAAAGTATGTTTTCGTCGGCCTTGACGAAAAAGAACATTCGAACTAAGAAATTCGCCACACGGTTAAGTCTTCATTGCTTGAGGTGGCTCGACGTGGGAACTGGAATGTGCGATCGCCAGTCGATATCTCTCGATCGAGTCAATGTTTCTCGGGTTTCACACACCGGGTAAGTTAATTCAAATGGATCAACGTTTTGAAGGTTGACTCAGCCATTATTATAAGGATAATGAGTTTGAGCGAGGATGCTGGCGGTTATATGTATAGCCACAGATGCCCCATTGTTGTGGAAGCCGTTACGCGTTCTTTGAATTTCGTCAATCACTGGGCGCCAAGTCCTACTTAAGTTGAAGCCGTCGTCTCTATTGATGTTATTTTGCTCCATCTGTATCAATATCCTTTCTTTCGTTATTCTTTCCCAATATTTGGACGCCCAGGAAAGTAGTGTGGAATTTGGGAAATCGACACGATGTCCATGGTAAAGGCTATGCTCTTAAAAATTTCCTGGTCACCTGTAAGGACAACCTCGGCCAGAAAACAACAGGGGTGTACCGCATACCATGCGAGTGTGGTAGGGCGTATATTGGCGAGACAGGAAGGACCATCGAGAAAATAATCAAAGAGCATGAAAGAAGTATTAGGCTTTTCCAACCGGAAAAGTCTACAATATTAGCCTTGACCATGGACATCGTGTCGATTTCCCAAATTCGACACTACATTCCCGGGCGTCCAAATATTGGGAAAGAATAACGAAAGAAGCAATATTAATACATTGGAGCAAAAAAACATCAATAGAGACAATGGCTTCAACTTAAGTAGGACTTGGCGCCCAGTAATTGACGAAATTCAAAGAACGCGTAACGGCTCCCACGACAATCTGTGGCTATATATAACCGCCGCCAGCATCCTCGCTCGACTCATTATCCTGATGACGATGGCTGAGTCAACCATCGAAACGTTGATCCATTTAAAAAATTTTACCCGGTGTGAAAACCGAGAAACTTTCACTCATATGATTCGCCGGGAAAACGTTAAATCTTTGATATCTCGATCGTTTCCTCTTTCGAGATGCGAATGGAGCATTGTATCGCATAAATCGACTCTGTGGAATGACGATCAGGCTCGCGCACCGCCAGTGACGGAAGAAGACGGCCGGAAGATTGTGTTGACTTCGTCTTCTCTTCCTTCATATCCGTCTCTTCTTCTAATTCTTCTTATTTCCGCCTCACTTTTCTCTTCTCCCCCTCGGGCCCCCTCCCTCCCCAATTCCCTTTCTCCAGCCGTTTTGTGTTTCTCACCCGTGGCTCCATGCCCCTTCTTTTCAGGATAATTGCGTGAGCAGTAGTCACCCGGGCAAGGCCCGAGGCTCCGAGGGGACAAGCCGCAGGGGACAGGGCAGAGCCCGCGGAGGTGGTCGAGGCGCCACGGTACGTGTTCCCCTCCCAATACATACCAATGTTCCACTTTTAGTTGACGTCACGGACCTCTTGGAGGACCACGCTATTGCCAAAAACCTACGCTGACGTCACCGTGCACGTCACTTAGGTGAGCATTCCCAAAAACAGAGCGCAAGTTTCTTCAGAGGGTGTGATTTATAGACACGCTGGAAGACTCTTTGAGGTGTGCAGTAGTTTGTAGACCGCGTGTCCTTCCTGCTAACTGTGGCGCATCCGGCCGTTGTGGAAATTCACACGAGCTTCTATGAGACTCCGTGCCGTCAATTAAAGGTGGAATAACAACGCCCTCTACAACGCCCCCTACTCTCTTTTGTTTCCTGCCCTCGCCGCTGCAATTCTTCACCGGTGGTCTCTGTGGTCGCTTCAGACTCGATCCGCGGGGATCTGTCGCTATCGCCATTCCTTGAACCGTACTGATGCCCTTGATACTGCAATGACTCTACTAACCAAGTTGTAATCTGTTATTTCCCGCGGATATCCTCATTAGTTGTCCTCAGTGTATTTACGTTTTCTGTATTTTTATTTATGTATGCCATATTCAAATCTTTGGTTTAATTACGTTGAAAAATAATGCTTGACATGTTTTTTTTTAGAAGTCGAACTGAACGGGACATATCACCTGTACTGAAAAGGAAGAGTTAAATGGGTTTAGTCTTAGACTAATAAACTTAGTTACTTAATTATTATGCGATGAGTTTCGACGCTTACTGTGTCGTCATCGTACGGTTGACGACGGGTAAGCGACGAAACGGGTTATATTAAGAAAACTAAACCAATCGTACATAAAGGATTAGATGTAAACTAAGATTAGAATAAATTAAAATGGAAACAAAAATGACATAATAATTCCTTGGACATCGAGTGAATTTCCCACATATAGATAGATATTACAGAAAGATTCGTGCTGATTCGAAGGATTCGAAGGAAAATAATGGTTTGTGGTTCTCAATGTTTTTGGAATAATCAAGTATTATTAATTTTTAATCAATTAATATTAAATTTTACGCCACAATTTTATTGTAGATTTATTCTATTCTCGACTCAATTTATTGTTGAAGGTGATATCAGCACACGTGCGTGTTTTATTAAAGGAATGAAATATTGGATTAAGTGTTGCGGTAAATTTCAAGACTCAAAATATATTGAGTGAGATTCTCGTTTTAATGGCTTTCTTATAGGTATAATAGTTTTACTTCATTCATTTAAATATTTTAACTCTGCTGATTGGTAGGTTCTTGGACAGTTCCCAACCTACATCCTAATTTCTGAAACATTGTCTCGCTTTCCCTCCAAAGGATGTCCCGCGATTAGATCCCTCTTCAATTATTCTACCTCCTCTTATTTCGTCCAGAATTCCTATCCTCCTCCTTCCTCTCCCACACTTCCCCAGTGTTCTCCCCTCTATCACTCTCTTCAACATGCCCTCTCCTCTCAAAACCTCCTCCATCCATCTCTTCTGCCTTCTCCGAACCTCCGCCACAAGCTTCATCTCCTCTCCAACCATATCCAATACCTCCTCGTTCGTCTTCCTCGCCACCCAGCTCACCTTCTCCATCCTTCTCCAAACCCACATCTCAAACGCCTCAAGCAGCTCCGTCCGGGAGGTTTAGGGAAAAAATTTCGGAGCGATTACAACGCCACCCTTAGCTGAGGCGGGACGCTACTTTTTTTAAAAACTTTTAAAATAACTTTTATCCATCAAAAATTTATAATTTAAATTTTATTGGTATGTATATACTTTTTGTGCATTTCATTTTATCATTTATGTAAGAAAAACGTTATTGATGTGATGAAAACAAGTGAACGCCGTGTACGCGTACTTGTCGAACTCGAACCACCTTGCTGTTCGTTTGCGATTGTAAACAATTGTTACTTTTGTGAAACGACTGTCAAAAATCAGCGTGAGTGCGATTTGTGCTTAGTGAAGATTTATGCCGATAAGTGCATCATTGAAGTGCGCAGTGCAGCGAAAGCTTGTCGATCCAGGAGGTGTAAGTTTTTAAAATTTCCGCGAACCGTTGGAAGGTAATCCATATTGTTTTTAGAAGTTGTGTGATTGTATTCGTAGACTTTTCCATTGTTCATTAAAGACCGCACCCTCTCGTAGACTGACTTAATTCAGCCTACAAATCTTTGACGTGAGCATTCATTTGAACAGTGACAATGGTATAACGCCGTAACGACTTACATCTGTTGGCTTGCTCTGTGGCTGTGGGCATACATTTAGAACTGCTGCCATTGATTTTATCAATGAAAACTGGGTTTTTGTGTCCTAACATTATAAGAAACGGTTACATATCCATGAAGCCTAATGCCTCTATCCAGTGATTTAATTCAAGAAAACAGTCATGTTATTCAGTAGATTAACGCATACCACGGTGAGGAAAGCCCTCTGAGGTCTCTCTTACTGTAGTAATCAATGTTGATGTAGTCGAGTTATCCTATAGGTTTTTCATTCGGCGGAGTATTTCACGTTATCAGTTGCAATAACGTAATGTGGAGTTAATGGCAAAGCCTCATCATATGTTTACATGATAACTTTTGAAAAGGAATGTTATTTGTATGATGTGATTTCTTAATGAATAGAGTGTTTTCCCTTTTCAGTTGAAATAGTTACTCATCGCCGATTGACTTTCCTGACATACCCCGAGTACTCATTTTCATTTGCGTTTAATTGTTCACTTAGAAAATAATGAAACAGAAATCACCGTACTATCGCTTCCAAAAGTCTGAGTGCATACAATTTGCCCCATTCTACGGTATGTAGAATGGGGCATGGCCGGTAAAGTTTTGAAAATTGCCACCTCCTGCGGACTGCGTCTTTCGCTGGGCTAGCTTCACTTGTCGCGAGACGACGGTGGGGTATGAGTTACTGACGAAAGGATCGACGGGGACGGAGTAAAACACGGGAGAGGAAAACCCCATCGGAATGCACCGAAGGTTATTCGCGCTCATGCGGTTGCGACGCGACGATGGAATCCACCGACTTGTTGTGATTTTCGCTCTCGAAATTCACATTTGTGCTCACGAGTGACCCACTCGGTAAAAGCGGCGCGGTAGCCGCGTGGTTAAGACTGCCTCGAAAGGCGTATTTAAAACATTCCCAGGTTCGATGCTCAGTGGCTGTCTTTTTTTGGCACACAAGTAATTTCAACATGACTATGAAAATGAACCTCGAGTACAGCCTCTTTACTTCAACGCACCCGGTACTGTTTATTATATTACAGGAATTCAATAATGTTGCAGGACAACCTAATACCAAAGATGACTCCTTGAATCCTTATTTCTCCTTAAGCCAATCTATTCACAGTGAATAAATACTTACACGTCTCGCTAGCTGAATATTTTTGGTTAACATTGAGTATGGCAAAATCTCCCGAGGGGTAAGATCCCTATGCTCGAAACAAATGTCTCGTTTTACCACCTAAATATCAAGTCACATTCTAGGTATGATATTTTTGGTGATCCGCGAGTGATACGTATCATCGAAATGTCTTAGATAAGCCTCTTATTCAATCTTCTAGTTCTCAAAGAAATAATATGCTGTGAAAAACAGTATTGATGCTATAGAAAGAGGGTTTCTCAGCAAGTGGGTGTACGAGCGAAAGTAAATCATACGGCTCGGGCCGAAAAAAAGTATCCAGTTATTTATTTACCGTAGTCTTCTGACGATTATTGTGTTCTGGACATATATTGAGAAGCGTAGCCAGGGGGGGAGCAGTGGGGGCGAATGCCCCCCCCCCCCCGCCCCCTGTGTTCTGGCTCTGTGAATTTTTCCGCTCTAAAGTCCCAAATACGTGCGTGAATCAATTTTATAAGTTCTTTATCAACAATAAATTCTACAAGGTCTACAAGTTTGGATAGAATATTATGAGAAAAATAATACAGTAAAAGTATGTAACAGTATGTTTAGTAAACTGGTGAATTTATGAGTCGGCGACCCCTAAAAATCCACCCTCCCCCGGTGCCCCCGAGACCCGAAACCCTGCTACCCCACTGGATATATTATTTTAAAATATCATTGGATAGCGCATAATTTTTCGAAAACCGGAGTCACCTTTCTCTGTTAACCCCTTCTCGGGTAATTTCTGGGAGGTATGCATTTCTGGGCGGGGAAAGGACAAGAGAATTTAAATAGGGAATTGTTAATCCTTGCTTCTTTCCTGTCGTTGACACTATTTATTCAATATACAGACCACCAGATTAACTTCCTTCCATAGTTCAAATTTTATTCGTTTCTTCGGAAATGAGTGGATGTTATTAGTGAAATTAACATGATCTGCAAAATATGACGGGGAAAATATTTACGCTGTCATAATTCTACCAATTGTTTATTAGCCGCAACGGATTTTGGCTTGGCTAGGACCGTAAATTTTCTTGAACTAAGGTAATGAATCATTACTGATAGCCGCAGAAAATCATTACACGGCTGGATTGTGCTTTTATGACTGTAAAATGACACGAAATATGAGGACGCCGTTTCCTGGTGAAATTATTTTTTTTGCGACTTATCTGGATCACATGCCTCTAAAATATATATAGCAAAGTTGCTAAAATCATGAAACCGGATTGCGTTGCGTGGAGGGCATTTTGCTTAAAAGAGTTTAACTCTAAAGAGTTAAATAATTGGTAACGATTGGTTCGTACTGTTTTCTACCAACAACTTCCAACTCCTCTAAAACTCACAGATAGCATGACAACGAGAAGCAAATGTGAGTCTTATGTTCCCCATTTTTATTGCTTTGTGTAAGTTGTCTTTTTATCATTCCTTAATCTGGTGTCGGGACGTTTTTGTCGATCAAGGAACGTGATGGACCTCTAGTTGATGATTTATCTTAAATTTCCCTATTAATTGCCTCAAGTGCCTCGCAAAAATGGTACTACTAATGCTTACTTAGTATGCACATATATAATTTAAGGTGACCATCCGTCCTCCTTTAGGGAAGACAGTCCTTCTTTTGTAAGTTCTGTCCTCCCTCCAAAAGTGTCCTCCTACATGTCCTCCTTTTCGATATTTGAAGACTAATCTGTAAA